>JAJQQW010000011.1:12287055-12929555 GCA_025583905.1 Ia io | reverse complement strand
GAAAGGGCTTGACCAGACCTCGGAGGAAGACTTGCTGGGAAGATACACAGGGGATGGGGGTGCAGAAGGAGCTGGGAGGACTTGGTGCTCAAGAGGGGGCTCCAGGCACAGCTCAGAGGGACCCCAGGGGCTGCCTGGCCGTGCCCAGTGGCTGGCGTCCTATTCTGTCTGTGCCGTTGGGGAGAGTGCTGGGCACCAGCAAAGCGGGCGTCGCTTCCTCCCTTTTCCTTTGGAACCTGCGGTCTGATTAGTTCCCAGACCCACCCCTGCACCTCCTCCTGATAAGCCCGGCCCGGCCCGCGGCTGTGATTGCGGCTCCCTGCACAGCCCGGCTTCCCCAGGATGCACCCGCATCCGCTGCCCGCAGCCCAGCCCCGGGCCGGCCTGACGTGGGCTGGGCAGCAGAGGAAAGGGCGGTGAGCGGGATGCCCGTCAGGAACAGGCGGTCCTGACTGCGGGGTCAGTTACATGTGTCCTGGTTCTCCCAAAGGCCGAGGGACCCTGGCCCATGGGCTGGAGGCCAGGACAGGCTGGGAGGAGCTGCAGGTTCAGCCGATTCTCCCGTGTCGTCTTCTTCCTCTCCTTCCCCCAGAAATAAGGGGAAATATTGGTTTAAAAAAACCACACCCAGTGTTCCACAGAGAGAGTGGCATTTGAACAGGAAACGGTCAGACACACAGGTGGCATCGTAATGCGGGTCCTGTCTTCATATAAAAACGCAGTGTTCTGTTCACCAAGGTCCCTCGTTAATGCTGATTCCTCAGACACGGCATGTGAACACGCTCGCTCTCCACCACCGAGTTCTGGGACAGCCCTTCGATCTTGCACTCGAGACCGCCCCGTCCTCACCGCGGTCTTGGTCCCGGGGCTGACCCGCCCCGCCATAGCGATCGGGGTCACCAAGCACAGATTCCCCGATGGGGGTCACGAAATAGACGCCCTCCCGACCCCTCTGGCTGGCCCTTCTCCATTCTCTATCTGACCAGATCTCCTCCTCCTTCCGCGGCCTGCTCCAGTGTGTCCTCTAGGCTGAGCCTCGGGCTCCTCCCACCCTGGGGCACCCCCTCCCCCGTGCTCTTCCACGCCTGGGCTCCCTGGGCTCCCTCACGGGCTCCAGCCGTCCCTGCGGGTCACTCCCCATGCCTGCGTCTGCCTTTCTCACCAGATGGGGACTTTTCAAGGTCAGCGCCGGCCTCATGTATTTGATTTATTTATGCCTGGCTTTCTCGGTGCCCACTGACAGGTGAACGGGGATTATTGGGTAGAATGATCAGGTGGCTTTTCTGAGTCTTAATAAACCGTGAGGCTGGAGAAGCAGCTGGCCCTGGGTGAGTCCTTTGCTGTGTCTGTGACCCTGCGACCCCTCCACGGTGCGGCCCAGTGATTGGCAGCCTCGGGGTGGGGCCAGGGCGGGAAGGTGGTTGCACCTGGGAGTGCATGCCTTTACGTGGCAGCCAGGAATGTCCTCGCCACAGGAAGTGTGTGGCGGGGCGGGAGGCTGGAGGATGGGCTGGAAGGGCTCTGGGAGGGAGCCGCCATGTGGAGCTCACACACCAAACCCTCACTGACCGCGGGAGGCTTGCTTGGCTAAGAGATAGGAGTCCCTGCCCGCCGGCCTGGCTCAGGGGTTGAGCGTCAGTCTATGAACCAGGAGGTCACAGTTCTGTCCCCGGTCAGGGCACAGGCCTGGTTGTGGGCTTGATCCCCAGTGGGGGGCGTGCATCTCATCATGGATGTCTCTCTCTCTGTCCCTCTCCCTTCCTCTCTGATCAATAAAAATACATTTTAAAAAAGAGAGATAGGAATCCAGCAGTGAAACGACAGGTATAATGGGGCAGGGGGGGGGGGGGGGGGGCAGGAACACTGGGAGCCTTCGGTGCCAGGAGGGGAATGGGAGGACCCTGGGCACTCACAGAGGGAGAGTGGTGAATACAGGACGTTTTCCCAGAAAAGTGGGCCTTCAGCGTGGTCTGCCCGTCGTTTCCCTTTAAGCTCCGGTCAAAGGAACGAGGAAGTCCAAGGCTGCGAGAGGCTGTTGGTGACTCCGGCCAGAACACCGGATGGTATTTTTAGTTCTGCTCCGGGACATGCAGGGAAGACAAACAGGTTTTGTAAGGAGACGCAGTGCAGGCTGTTGACTGTTAAAGCTGGGCTCTGCAGAGGCCGTGGTGCAGGGAGGTCACGGGGGAGCAAACACGCAGACAGCAGCAGCGGGAACCACCCCCAGGAAGCACGGCCACCCCGTGTCGCTGGGCGAGGCCCAGGGGCTGGCGGTGCCAATGGCCTCACCGAGGCCCGGTGCTGGCTGCCTGGGTGCTCGCTCTCCTCCGCGTGGCCTCTCTCCGTGGCCGCCCCGTCACCTGTCATCTCCCCACGCTTCTCTGGGGCTGCTTGAGCTCAGGGGACCCGGTCCTCCACTAGAGCAAGTGCCGTGAGCTGGGGGGGCTGCTGCAAGTACCGCCTGTGAGGGTCCTAAGGCTGGGGTGTGTGTGTGTGTGTGTGTGTGTGTGTGTGTGTGTGTGTGTGCATGTGTGTGTGTGCATGAGTGTGTGTGCATGTGTGTGTGAGTGTGCGCAAGTGTGTGCGCATGTGTGCATGAGTGTGTGTGTGAGTGTGCGCATGTGTGTGCATGAGTGTGTGAGTGTGCATGAGTGCGAGTATGTGTGAATGTGGGTGTGTGTGCATGTGTGCATGAGTGTGTGTGCATGTGTGTGTGCGTGAGTGTGAGTGTGTGCATGAGTGTGAGTATGTGTGTGTGCACGACTGTGTGCATGAGTGTGTGCATGTAACTGTGTGAGTGTGAGAGTGTGTGTGCATGTGTGCACAAGTGTGTGTGCATGTGTGTGTGAGTGTGGGTATGTATGAGTGTGAGCAAGTGTATGTGCGTGTGTGTGCATGTGTGTGTGAGTGTGTGTGCATGTGAGTATGTGTGCGGGGATGCAGAGAGAGGGGCCTCTGGGATGGAAGGCAGGGCCACCTGAGGGTTCAGGGTTCCAGCCCAAGTGAGTCAAAGGTTGGCTGAAACCCAGTGTTCCTCCTGACCTCAGAGGAGGCCCAGCTGCCTGCGTGGCCTGGGGCATGGCCTGCGCCCGTGGCCTGTGCCCACGGCCTCCCCTGTGGCCTGCCCCGTGGCCTGTGCTCATGGCCTCCCCTGTGGCCTGCCCTGTACAGGTCCTGCCTGGTGGAATCCAGGCGGAGGGAGCGCTTGGTGAGGAGCCGGCTGTGAGCGCGCAGACCTGCTGTCCCAGAGCCCGGGCAGGTGGGCAGGCACCTGGGCGCCAGGCCCGGCTCCGGGGAGCAGCGTGTGTGTAGCCTCTGCGGAGGGGTGGGGCGTGAGGGTGGCTCTCAGGCTCCTGCTGGCCTGTGTCACACACTGGGGGGCAGTGGCATCTGCACATCGGGCCAGCAGGGCTGTCGGCCTGGGCCAGGCTGAGGGAGGAAAACGAGGCTCGACGAGGTGATGACCCCGGGAGAGGGTGCTGGGCCCGTGAAGGGACGAGGGTGGTGTCCTGGGTCCGCCCTTGTCACCTTGGGAGGGTGACTGACGGGTGCACGGGGTGGAGGGGACAGGCCCCCTCCTTAGAGTCACGGGGACCCCGCAAGGGGACAGCGACGGCCCTTCTTACAGCCCCCCCCTCTCTTCCCACCGCTTCCACAGCCTGGTGAGGGGCTGTGGTGGCTGACACCGAGCCCTCGAACCCAAGCTCCTTCCTACGCCCCATAGAAAGCTGGCCCTCGGGACTTGAGGTGTTCCCTCAGCGATGAGGCTCCCCTGGGTGATACACCCAGGAAGAGGCTGGCTGGGGCCCTGGAGGCGGGTCAGGCCCATGGGGCAGGGGTTTCCGGGGCCCCAGGTGCGCAGGGCGTGATTAGGACCTAGGCCCTGTGCCCCCCGGGGCGGGACTGTCTGTGATCTAATCACCAAGGGCTCAGGGTCTTCGATTGGTCCCGAGCCCACGGCCCGGAGGTCAGCGGAGGGAGCTGCTGGGACACGCTTTGCAAAGCTGTTGAAGGAGAGCGGGGCGCTCCCAAGAAGCAGGGGTCACGCGGCCTCGCCTCGGTGCCCCGCGATGGGTCGGAGCACGCGGCCGCCTGGACGCCGGGGTCAGCGATCCGTGCGTCGCGGCTGGCAGCCAGATTCCATCTCAGACCCAGCCCAGAACATTCTATCCAAACCACTGATGGATTTGGACCCGGGAAACAAATGGGACAGGCCCGTGCCCAGAGCCCGCAGGGGCCTCGCCGTGCCCGGGAGCAGTCACCGCCGGCTGCTCCTCGCCCCGCTCCCCGACGGCCCACGCTGTCTGCAATGCGTGTGACATTTATTCCTGGCTGTGCGCGGAGTCAGGTGAGGTGATTGCTAACGGGACAGAGAAATATTCATTCTTCCTTCCAAAAAGGGCTCTTAAATGTCAATCACATGAAATGAGAGCCGCGTGTCGGGCCGAACGCATACGGCACATCCCCCACTGCTCCGCTCCCCTCCAGCCCACTGACCCCCGCCGAGTGAACAAAGTTCAAACACGCTCATTCGTTGAGCAAATGTCATTGGCCGGAGTCGCAGCAAAATCCACTCTCGAGCCCTCCCCGTGTCCGTCTGGCGTTCCTGGCTGGGCTCACGGAAGGTTCTCAGACAGCAAGTCCACGTAGCTCCGCGTCCACCGTTAGCACCTGCTCGCCGGGAAACAGGCAGGGCTAGCGCTCGACACCCAGGCCTCAGCATCCGGGTGAAGCCCGGGCCGCCCGAGGCTGTGGGAGGGAGGGTGGGGTGAGCCTGAGGCTGGGGAGCCAGCCCCACGAGGCGGGGGGAGGGATGAGCTGGGCAGGGGGTGGCATGGCCGGTGTAAAGGTGCCCAGCTCCCGAGGCAGGGGCCCTGCACACAGAGGCTGTGCGTCCTGAGATAGCCATCAAGGCCTGGGGGTGGGCTTGTAGGAGAGGAGTGTCCCTAGGCGACTGTTTGCACCTCAATCCCGGGAGGAGCCCCTGATTGAACGCAGCAGCAACCGATTCACGGGGATCGGATGGGCCCTGGATAAACAGTGGATGGAAACCGCTGGAATCGCCTCCGGCTTTGTTCTGGGGGGACCAGCATCAGGGACCCCGAGCTCAGCGCTGAGGGGAGGCGGCGGCACCCTGGCAACCGCTCCGTGTCCTGCCCCTGGCCGGCCCCCTCTGTCCCTGTGGGTCTAGTTCAGTTCTCACTGAATTTGTCCCATGTCCTCACCCCACGACAACCTGCTTCGCTTTGGGCGGGGGGGGAGGGGGGGCGGTTAGAGATGAAGTAGTGCATGCAGCCATAGACAGTGACATCCCCCCAACCAGATTGAACACGCTCAGCTTTGTGAGTTTTAGAAGTCACTGAAAGTGTGAGTCAGATGTCAGGACAAAGACTATTAAAAGTGTGGATGAGCCCTGGCCAGTGTGGCTTCAGTGGATAGAGCATCGGCCCAAGGACTGAAGGGTCCGGGTTTGATTCCGGTCAAGGGCAGGTACCTGGGTTGCAGGCTCCTCCCCGGCCCCATTCAGGGCCTGTGCCGGAGGCAACTGATTGAGGTGTCTCTCTCACAAGATGGTTCTCTCCCTGTCTCTCCCTCCCACTCTCTTTAAAAACCAATAGGAAAATAGCCTCAGGTGAGAATTAAGAACAACAGCAACAACAAAAACAAGAAGAAGTTTGCAAGACATCTCTACACCTTGGTATTGCTCTGGCTTCTCCTGGTGAGGAGACGGGATTCTCTCACCTGGACTGAGCGGGACGGAGCGGGATGGAGGGGACAGAGTGGGATGGAGGAGATGGAGGGGACGGAGCGGGATGGAGGGGACAGAGTGGGACGGAGGAGATGGAGGGGACAGAGGGGATGGAGGGGATGGAGGGGACGGAGGGGATGGAGGGGACGGAGTGGGACGGAGTGAGATGGCGGGGACGGAGGGGATGGAGGGGACAGAGTGGGACGGAGGGGATGGAGGGGACGGAGGGGATGGAGGGGACGGAGCGGGATGGAGGGGGGGTGGGACGGAGGGGATGGAGGGGACGGAGGGGATGGAGGGGACGGAGGGGATGGAGGGGACGGAGGGGATGGAGGGGACGGAGCGGGATGGAGGGGACGGAGTGGGACGGAGGGGATGGAGGGGACAGAGTGGGATGGAGGAGATGGAGGGGACAGAGCGGGACGGAGGGGATGGAGGGGACGGAGGGGATGGAGGGGACGGAGGGGATGGAGGGGACGGAGTGGGACGGAGGGGATGGAGGGGACGGAGGGGATGGAGGGGACAGAGCAGGGCAGGAGCGGGGCGTGTGGGAAGGCCCTGGCTGTGAACCAGAGCAGCCTGGCCTGATCCCCCTTCTTTCTGGCCGGAAACGTGAGAACAGATGTCAGCGGAGAGGACAGCATGGATTTCATGGAGAGGGGGGCGCTGCCCTCCGCAGAGGAGGCGTCTTGAAATGCTAATGTCCGCAGTGTGTGCGGGGGGGGGGGGGGGGAAGGGGGGGCTTGCGGAGCCAGTGGGATGGAAACCGCTCTGATCCCAGCAAAACCCTGTGGTCAATCAGGAAAGCCTCCGCTCGGCGCAGAACAGGGCGGGACACGCTGGGGCCAGGGCCCGGAGGCCACAGGGAGGGGAAGGCAGGTGCAGCTCCAGCTTCCCAGAGGCCGCGGGCAGGGCCTCGCTGTTTCCCCCGCCCCCTGCTCGGCCGCAGCCCCCGCGCGAACAGGGGGGGCTCTCCTCTCCTCTCTGTCCTCCTTTTCCAGCACCGTCAAGAAGCACGTGCGTTAGCCGACGGGGACAGCGCCGACCGCCACGGAACCAACGCGGCGCCGTTCGCCGGGCTAACGGGCTTGATCACGAGCGTTACAGGCCCTTTCACAAACTTGGATTTTACTTTGTGCCGGGAAGCAGGAAGTTTCTGTTCGGCTTTCAACATACACGATGACACCCCCCAATCTTCCCAATTTAAAGCTGCGGGCCAGCAGGCGGGAGACCCAGCCGCACACGCTGCCTCCCGGGAGGCGGAACCCAGGCGGGGCCGCCCCAGGTGTGGCTCCCTTCCCCTGGGACCGCCGGGTCAGGGCCAGCACGCGCAGGGTCACCCCGTGAGAGGCCAGCCGCCCAGGGACAAGGTCAGATGTGGGACAGCCGGGCTCAGGGGGCAGCTCCGAGGCTGCTGAGGGACAAAGGCATTCTCCCTTTGAGTCCTTGAATTTCGCAGTGAGCTTTGGAGCAAAGTGGGGGTGGGTCAGGCCCGGAGGGAGAGTGAGGCGCCAGGGAGCCCCGTTTCTGGCCTGGATCGAGGCCTCAGCCCGGGGTTAGTGCCCAGGGCCTGGCACCTCTCCCCGTCACCTCCCTCCCCTCCCTCCCCTACATGCTAAACCCCTCCTGCTCCACGCAAAACCGGGGTTTGAAGCAGCAGAGTCCTCCTAGACCTCCTGGGAGGCGAGTGAGGAGCCGAAAAAGGCTCCATTGTAGGCACCTTAGAAAGGGACCACAAAAGAACGGGGAGGCGTCAGGGGAGGGGGTTTGTGCGGGTTCAAAGCCCCAGTGAAAGCTAAGAGAGCACTGTGTCTGGCCGGAGAAGTGGAGCTTATCAGAGGGTGTTGGGTTACCTGCGCCTCTGGTTTCTGAAGGTTTGAAAAGGCGCCTGGGGAGCCCTGGAGCCGGCAGAGGTGTCGCTTCCTGGGGCCTTTGTGAGGGGTCCCTTCTGGGGTTTCTCCTGGGGATGGCCAGGGTGTGTGGTCTGAGCCCGGAGCTCAGGAGCTCCCGAGGAGGGGGGGGTGCGGGGAGGGGCAGGGTGGAGCGTCACCCCGTGATTGCTGGAGTCCTGGAAAGCCGGCATTGTTGAGGGACCCTTAAGGTTTGTGTGTATACGTGCGTGGTGGCGGGGGGGGGGGGGGGGGGGGTGTGTCAGGGAAGTTGCAGGCGTGGGGGAGGGCGCCCTTAGGGTGGGTCCTGAGACTGTCCTGTAGGTTCTTGGACCCTGAATTCAGGGCTGAACGTCAGCCACCGTGATTTCACACGGCCACTGAGTGAGCTGTAGCGAGTGGTCAGAGCCTGCCTTGGCCTTTGGAACCATCCATCGAGGCTGGGATCTGGGCCCAGGACTCCCCCCTCCTCACGCCCCCTGAGGGGAAGCCTTCTGTGCTAGGGGGCTCCTGGGTCACCTCCAGGCACAGGCCGGGGTGCCCCTCGCTCAGGGAAATCCTTGCTGTAGAGCAGGTGTGGGGAGCCTGGCTTCGGCCAAGGCCATGGGCTGTTGATCACATCGTTCTCGGGCCACACCACGCTACCCACTCAACGTTAGCACCTGGCACGCTGCTCCACCCAGGAACCTGGAGGTCACAGTTCGATTCCCGGTCAGGGCACAGGCCCGGGGTTGCGGGCTTGATCCCCAGTGCGGGGTGTGCAGGAAGCAGCCGATCAGTGTGTTAACTTTAAGACATTCAAACCTGTAAAGAATTTTTGTGAGTTTATTTGAGCCAAACTGTCGACGTATGCCGGGAAGCAGATCCTCAATGGACTGAGATAATGCTCCGGAGAATGGCGGGTTACATCTGTATTTACACATTGCAGTCAAAGGAAAGGGACGTAAGTGAGTTACATGAAATCCATTGGTGATAGACCAGAGAGGCGGGAGAAAGAAAAGCAGGGGAACCCCTGGGATTGGATAAAAAGTAAAATGATGGACACATACTTAGGTGGGTGCAGGAACAATTAACATAACAATGAAGGAATTTGTGGCATCTGTCCTGGAGCCCAGGCACATTAGGTCGTGCCCCAAGAGGTCCAGAAAAAGGGAAGTTACAAGTTACCCAGACATTTCAAGGGTCTGTTATCATAGATGCAAAAAGACAGATCGGCTCAGTTAAGGTAAAGGTTGACCTTGTCAGTGAAGATACCGGCCTAGGATGTAACTGCCCACCATAACTGCTGTTAGTTAAAGTTTAATTTCAGACCTTCCTTTGTGATTACTTTAGGTCTCTGAGTTTGCTAGACCGCCATGCAGGCCTCCCCTGAGCTGTCAGGTCAGCATGTGGCCCCTTTTGTCCACAAATGAGTCTCTCTCATCATTGGTGTTTCTCTCTCTCTCTCCCTCTCCTTTCCTCTCTGAATCAATAAAAATATATTCTTAAAAAATTAGACTGCTGTATTTTGTCGAACATTTAATGAACTCACCCTAATGCTGTGGTAGGGCCAGACCGGATGTTCCCCGCCCCCGCCCTGGCACCTGCCCTGGAACCCGCCCTGGAGCCGCTCGGACCAGGGGGCGAGCGTCTCATGAATGCACGGAGGAGGCTGCCTGCTGGGGAAGGGTTAATCATTGACCGCCTGCGGCCGGCTGGGCTGGCCAGGTCCTGGGTCACCCCATCCTCACCACCCGCCGTCACCACCCGCCGTGGGCACGGGGCCCTCGGGAGGGAGACCGCAGGAAGCTCCGGCCGCAGGGCCTGAACAACAGGGCACTTTAGAGGTGGGAGCTGCCAGGCAGGAAATGAGCGGCTGATTAGGAAAACCCATTTGGCGGGAGATGGACTGGGGGGGCGGGGGTGCAGAAAGGTGAGGGGAGGGGCAGGCATCTGATGAGGCCCAGGGAAGGTCTGGATGCCCCTGGGGGTGGGGGGTGGGGTAGCCGAGTGGGGAAACTGAGGCTCAGCCAGGGTAAATGGGTGGCAGAAGGCTCAGGAGCTAGAAGGGGCGGCTGAGCCAGGAATGAGGGTGCAGTGAGGTGGCCCCCAGTTCCCCTCCCCCAGCCCCCCATCTGCACTGCGTCCGCAGGGCTCCTGGAGCCGGGAGGAGGCTCACGGGCCACGGCAGGGGATGGGGCCCAGATCCGCCTCTGGCTCGGCCCCCGCAGGTGGTTGTGGGGGGGGGAGCAGGAGCAGGGTGCGGGGTCCACACCACCCCCCCTGCCTCGGGGCCGGGACGGCCTGTGGCCTCTGTACCGGGCTGGCCGGGTCTTCCCTGCCGGGGACAGAGAGGAGGGGTCCCAGGCTGAGGGTTCTGAAGGTTGGGAGTGGTAACGAAGGTCACTGTGTCCCCTCGAGCCCGGCTCTGGGCAAGACGTCCCCGCCGCCCTGAGCACCCCGCCAGCTGGCCTTGCTCCAGCCCGGGCCTCGCCCCCGTGTCTTGTGCCGGGCTCAGCCCTGCTCGGCCACCCTCTGCAGGGTCTGCTCCTCGTCAGCCTGACAGGGTCTTGGGTCTGGGAGACCCTCCTGGGTCCGGCCGGTGTGGCTCAGTGGTTGAGCGTTGACCTATGAACTGGGGGGTCGCGGTTTGATTCCTGGTTCTCTTTCTCCTGGGCACTCAGGGAGCCCCCCGCCCCGGAAGGACTCGGACCAGTGTGGCCAGGGCTGTGGGCGATGTGTGTGGTCCCTCTGTGCTCCCTGTCTCAGGGGACCTGCAGCCACGTGCTCCAGGCTGGTCCCCACAGCGTGGTGTGAGCGAACAGTGACCTCGGTTCCGGTCCCGGAAGATGCCCGGTCCCCGCACGGTGGGCCCATCTTTAGGGTTAGCTGGGTTTAGGAGCTCCCCTCCCCCCGGCCCCCAACAGTGACGGGCGTTGTGTGCAGCGGGAACACGTGAGGACGAGTTAATATGTAAGGGAGGCAGGGCGGTGAGGACAATGGCAGCGTGGTAGCGGGTCCCGGAGACAAACAAGGCCGCGCAGTGGCCTCCATGGGGCAGAGGCCGCCCTGGAGAGAAGCTTTAACTCCGTGAGTCCGAGCGGAGGGTCCCGGCTCACACGGCTCCACGTGTCTCCGTCCCAGCCGTGCTGTCCCTGGTTTGGGGACCTTCGGGCCCGGCACCTGCAGGCTCTGAACAAAGCACACGGCGTTTTGGATGGAAGGCTCCCGTCTAGGCAGGGCTGGGAGAGATGTAAAGGGAGATAATTTGGGGGCATAACCCCGAGGCCCCCTATGAGGCACACTCATCGGTACCGACTCGGTTATTCTGGGAGGACCCGGCACGCTCCCGGAATCCCAAAAGGTGAGCTCGTGCCTCCTGCAAGACGCAAGGCGTGATGAAGGCGGTCCAGGGCCCTTTAACATGGGTCTCAGCCCGGCCGGCAGGGCTCAGGGGGTGAGCGTCGACCTAGGAGCCAGGAGGTCAGGGTTCCATTCCCGGTCAGGGCACAGGCCCAGGTGGAGGGCTTGATCCCCAGTGGGGGGCGGGCAGGAGGCGGCGATCCATGACTCCCATCATGGATGTTTCTCTCTCTCTCCCTTCCTCTCTGAGATCAATAAGAATATTTATATTTTAAAACACAGTCACCGTTTTCTGGCAAACACAGGCCTTTCTCCCTTTGTTCCATTCCAGCGCAGTTTGGACACGTGGACAAGTGAGCCAGGGCGTCGGGGCAGCTCGCTCAGCGGGACGCCTCTCCCCGGAAGCCCTCAGGTGCTGCCCTGGGGACAGCGTCCTCCTGGGAGGTGATGAGGAGCCATTGCTTCCAAAAACGTCCCGGAGGGCGGCTGAGTGAGCGCCTTCCAAGAAGATGCACTGCGTGAGTGCGTGCGTGTGTGTGTGTGTGTGTGTGTGTGTGTGCATGCGTGTGCGTGTGTTTATATTTCTATTGGTCTCAGAGAGAGGGAGGGAGAGGGAGAGAGAGAGAGAAACATCAATGAGAGAGAATCATGGATCAGCTGCCTCCTGCACGCCCCTCACTGGGGATCGAGCCCACGCCCAGGCCTGTGCCCTGACGGGGAATCGAACCCGGACCCTTCAGTCCGCAGGCTGACGCTCTATCCACTGAGCACACCAGCCAGGCCAGAAGATGTATTTGTATGTGGCAGTGACCACACAGACAATGCTGAGTTAGGGTTGGGGTAAAGGGTGTATATTTTCTTTGCACCCAATAGTAAGTGCAGACACAGAAAGACTTGAGAGGTCCCCGACGCCCGGGGTGTGAGGAAGCCGGTGGTGTCCAGGCGCCCGCCCCCGGGACCTCCCTGGTGCCTGAGCCCGGTCACGCCTCACGTTGTGACTTCTCTGCCCGGACACTTGCATTAAAGCCGCAGACCGTCTCTCATCGCCGGACGGAGACGGCTCAGACGTTAACCGGGGAAGCACCGAGCGCGAGGAGCCCGGGAGCGCGGTCCGACCGTCTGGGCTCAGTTCCGATTCCACACGACGGAGCCGGCCGTCCACACGGCGCAGCAGAGCCGTCACGTGGTCGGCCGAGGTCCGCGCACGTCTCCGGACCGGGTGGACGTGGAGAGGCGGAGCGGGACTCCGCAGAGCGGTCAGTGGGAACCCGCTCCTCCTGTCATGGCAGACACGGCAGGCATGTCTCCAGGGGAGGCCCGCGCACGCAGGGTTCTCCGGGAGGCTCCCGACGCGGGCTAACACCCTCAGCTCATCGCTATGGCCCGCGGCTGCTGTCTGTGGTCACGGGGCCCGCCCCTCGATCACGTGCCCACTTCCGCTGCTCACGTGGCCCGCCCCTCGTTCACGTGCCCACTTCCGCCTGCTCACTGGCCCGCCCCTCGTTCACGTGCCCACTTCCGCTGTTCACGTGGCCTGCCCCTCGATCACGTGCCCACTTCCGCTGTTCACGTGGCCCGCCCCTCGATCACGTGCCCACTTGCGCTGTTCACGGGGCCCACCCCTCGCTCACGTGCCCACTTCCGCCTGCTCACCGGCCCGCCCCTCGTTCACGTGCCCACTTCCGCTGTTCACGTGGCCTGCCCCTCGATCACGTGCCCACTTCCGCTGTTCACGGGGCCCGCCCCTCGATCACGTGCCCACTTCCGCTGTTCACGTGGCCCGCCCCTCGATCACGTGCCCACTTCCGCTGTTCACGTGGCCCGCCCCTCGATCACGTGCCCACTTCCGCTGTTCACGGGGCCGCCCCTCGTTCTCGTGCCCACTTCCGCCTGCTCCCGGCCCACTTCCGCCTGCTCCCGGCCCACTTCCGCCTGCTCCCCGCCCACAGCCGCCCTGTGCTGCTGGGCCGGGAGAGCGGGAAGGGGAGTCTGAAGGTGACACGTGTTTTACTGTAAAGCTCGACACCGACTGGTCAGCGGACCGAGGCCGCTGCCTGCCGGCCGCCCGCACAGCTGCCCAGCGGGGCCTCCGCTCCGCCGTATTCCGGAGCTCCGGTTCTCTCCCCGAGACACGTCCGCCCGGGACTGAGGGAGGTGAGCGATGTGGGGCAGCGCGTGCCCGAGCGCCGCTGCCCACCCCGGGCCCAGGCCCCGGTCCGCGGGGGCGGTGCTGCCGGGTGCGGGCCGCCCGGCGTGGGCGGGCCCAGACAGGCCTGCGCGCCGCCCCACCGCCTCCCGCTGGGCCGCCCCTCCCTTTGGCTGGGCCGCGAGGTCGGTCCCGGGAGGCAGCGCCCAGGCCGGGGCTCCTGGCGGGCAGCACCGTGGGGCCTGGCCCCGGCCCTGGGGTGGGTGCCCTGGTGCCGAGTGAAGAGGGCGCCCCCCCCCGGAGGCCGGGAGGCCGGGAGGCCGGGAGGCTCAGAGGCCTGCCCTGCACCCCGAGGCCTGCCCTGCACCCCGAGGCCTGCCCAGCCCGGGACCGGGAGCCGCTCAGGCCGTGGGGCACTGGATGGGCAGCTGCGGGAGAGGGTCCGCCCCCGCCCCCGCCCAGGTAGCGGCTTATCGCGGCGCCCGCTGCTCAGACCGCGAGGAGCGGCTTCCTCCTTGTTTACCTCTGGGCTGTGGCCGTTGCAGTGGCTGGGACTTAGGGCCTGAGTGTTTAGCTGTGGAGTTCAATTCCGTCAATCAAGACCCCCTCCCTCCGCCCTCACTCGCTCTCACACTCACACACACTCACACTCACACACACACACACACACACACACACACACTCACACACACACACACACACACACACACACACACACACACGCTCATACACACACACACACACGCTCACACACACATACACTCACACACACACGCGCTCTTACACTCACACACGCTCTCACGCTCACACACACTCACACACTTTCTCACGCTCACACACACTCACACACTCTCACACACACACACACACGCTCACACACACACACTTACACACACACTCACACACACTCTCACACACGCACACACACACACTCAAACACACCCACACACACACTCAAACACTCACACTCACACACACACTTTCACACACTCAAACACACACACTCGTACACACACACGCTCACACACACATACACTCACACACACACGCTCACACACACATACACTCACACACACACGCTCTTACACTCACACACTTTCTCACGCTCACACACACTCACACACGCTCTCACGCTCACACACACTCACACACGCTCTCACGCTCACACACACTCACACCCTCATCTATTCCAGTCCCTGTGTCCCCAGCTGCCTCCTCCCAGCTGGGCCTGGAACCGGCTCCAGGCTGAGCCCCGGGCTCTCGGCGCTGGGCCGTCCGCTCTGGAGCCCTGGCTTGCAGGGTGGAGTGCGAGGTGCGGTGTGAGAGCCCGGGGCGCCTGGCGGGGGCAGCGGGCCGGCTGGACGGGGTGAGCGCTGGCCCTCCGGCCAGGTCCCCTTTCCCTGCAGCCCCACCAGCTTCCCTTCTCTGTTTTGTCCGTGAAGCACCTCGGGCATTTTCTTGGGCACAAAAGGCTCTAAGGCTAAAGGACGTTCAACACGGGCCCCCTCAGCGGCACGGAGCCCCGCAGGAGCATAGTAAGCCTCTGCCATTCACACGCCAGTGCAGGGATGGGGCGCCGGGGACTGAGGGCTGGGACGGGGGCTGTGTTTGAGGGGAGGGGGCGCTGCAGGGGGGAAGGACCTGCCGCTTCAGAATGCTTTCCCGGGACGTACAGGACTCTCTTCTCGAGCCGGCTCCCCGTGACCACTGTCTGTCCTCCATCCACCAACCAGGACTGCATCCACCCGTCCACCCCCCGGTGTGCCTCACTTTCTGGGGCACCCCGCCTCGCACCCGGTTCTGGGGCCGTGAGTGTGATGGGAGAGCTGGCGCGGGGGCTGCTGCAAGGCTGTGGCCTGGTTCATGAGCTGTAGCCGCGAGGAGCGTTGGGCCTGGGCCCGGGCCCCGCAGTAGGAGCTGGACCAGAGGGGCCGGTGGGATGAGGGACCAGCCTGCTGGCTGGTCAGGGGTGCAGACAGGGCGGGAAATAGCGGGGCAGTTTCACTGCGTGGGGGCGGTGCGGGGGGAGTCTCCCCGGAGTGATAGAGGGCTTCTGCGGGTCACTGGGCAGGTCAGGGAGGCAGGGCCGTGGCCAGGCTTGGACTCCCAGGGACAAGGCCTGGCCTGGCCTGGCCTGGTTGCCCTCCGATGTGCAGGACCAGAACCAGGGGTGCCGGGGGTGGACCAGGTGTGTGCACCGAGGAGGCACCTGCAGACATGCCGGGCACACCCTCCCCTCTCCTGGAGGCAGGAGCAGGGTCGGCTGTGGTCCCAGCTGCACCTCTGACCTTGTGTGACCTTGGGCAGTTGCGGTCTCCCCGGGCCTCGCCGCTCTCATCTGTGATGCGGAGGCCAGGCGAGAAGAGCAGCGCCGGCCCCGGAGAGCCGGGATTCGGTTTGAGGCCGCGGCTTGAGGACTGAGTGTGTGCCCCCCCTTCTCAGCGCTGGGGAGCGGGAAGGACAAGCCGTGTGGGGCAGGGCTGCGAGGCGGCCTGGGGAGGGGGTTACTGCTCGGGGATTCTGCAGGCGCTCTTTTCCACAGAATTTAGGTTTGTAGGTTAATGATGAAAACCTTACGAGAAGGGAAGCCCTCCGGACGTTTCACAGTTGATTGATCTGGCGGTTGAGTCCCGGGCCCCTCTCCCTCTGGCCCTTGGATGCCCGCGTCCAGGCGATTGCTCAGCTCCTGGGCGCCCACCGCCGGCCCTGGCAGAGTAGAGAGCGCGAGGGCAGTCACATGGTCTCGTGTCGGTAGCTCTGAGGAAGTCACCTACTCCTTCACTCGTTTGTTCTCTCCTTCAGAACCAAACCTGAAGTGAGAAGATAGACGAGTCAATGCCGGGATCAAGAAAGGGAGTAGAGAGACCGTCTAATCGTTTCATTTATCTTTGCTCTCTCGTCAGTTATAATAAAATTTTATAAAAATGGAAAGTGAGCTGTTTGCAAGGACCCTCGAGGGAAGGAAGGGAGAGAAAGCCTGGGGCCGTGCTTGCTTTTAGCTTTGGCTCTGAAACCAGGTTTGGAATTAACTCGGGTCTCAAGGAATTGGAGGAATTTGAATGGGGTCATTGTTCTCTCTCCTAAGAAAATCACAGCAAAGTCCCATGACAATGCGCAAGGCAGCTCCTGAGCGGAAGCGCCTTAAGGAGAAAGTGATGTTTCTGCCCCTTCAGACCCACTTGATAGGCGGATGGACCAGGAGGGGCTCCCTCAGTTCTGCCGGATCCCATGAGTCTTGATCCCCAGCCGGTCCCATGGGCACCCCGCCTTTCCCTCCGGAGAGAAGGAAGTATTTGGGAGCATCGCAGCTCTGTGGATGCTGCAGAGATAGGGCCCCGCCTCCCCCCAGCCTCCCCCTGAGCTTCCGGGGCACTTCACCCCTCCCTGGGCAGGTAGAGGGGCCCTGCTCCTAATCCTTCCCTAAAGCTCACTGTCAGACTCAGGGCACGTGGCTGCTCCGTGGGCTCTTGCTGAGACCTTACCCTTGGCAGGATGAGCTGGCTTCTTCCCTCCCCAGCTCTGGTGTACGATTCAGCTCAGCAGCCCCGCCCTCCGCCCTTCCCAGTGCCCAGCACCCCCATGCCCTCCCGCTGCTGCCTGGGGGGAGGTCTGTGCCAGGCTGTCCAGTAGGATTTCCTGCGACCATGAACATGTCCCCTATGACAGCGCCAGCCACGTGTGGCCAGTGAGCCCGAAGATGTGGCTCGTGGGACCTGGACGGAATTTTGGAATTTACTCAATCAGGGTGTAAATTTAGCCCAGCCGGCCCGGCTCCGCGGTTGAGCATCAACCTAGGAACCAGGAGGTCATGGTTTGATTCCCAGTCAGGGCACAGGCCTGGGGTTGCAGGCTCGATCGCCAGGGTGGGGCGTGCAGGAGGCAGCTGATCAGTGATTCTCTCTCATCATGGATGTGTCTCTGTCTCCTCTCCCCTCCTCTCTGACACCATTTTTAAAAGGAGCGTAAATGCAGCACCTGTGGCTCCGCCTCGTAGCGCGCAGCTCCGTGTTTGTCTCCCGGACCGAGGAGGGAGTGAGGTGAGGGCTGTGTTACCTGTCGTCTCTGACCCAGCATCTCACAGCTCTTACTTCAAAGACATCTTAGGACGAATCCGGCAACGGCGAGTTCAAGGGCGAGGAGGCTCTGGCCCAGGCGGACGAGCCTGTCATTGGCTCTGTGTGCAAGGAGCGGCTTCGGCAGTGCCCCCCCTTCCCCCCCACGCACTCCCACCTCCCCGGTCACAGGTGAGGGCCTCAGCAAGGAGGGAGGAAGGTGCTGCTTTGGTCACAGAATGAACTTGGGACCCCTGTCTCCAAGCCTGTGTCATCACTGCAGCCGCCTTTCCTGGCTCCTCCAGGGCCTGGGCCTGCTGGCTCCATCGCAGGGGCCCAGCCCCCTCCCCTCCCAGGTCAGGGGTGCTCAGGGCTCCATCCCCAGGGGCCCAGCCTCCTGCAGGTCAGGGGTGCTCAGGGCTCCCCGAGACCGTGCCAGGCACACCTTCCCGACTCCCAAACCTCCGAGCAGGCCTCCCGAGCCCTGTGGGTTGGTAAAAATATGTGCGCACGTTCTCACAGAGCTCGAGAAAGTCACACCTCCACTCTAATTTTAAAAAACCTGTTTGTGCCCCTCCAGTAATCACTTCCTGGCGGAGGGACAGCGGCCATACGCCCGCCAAGTGGCCGATGGGACGGGCTGCCTCACCCACGGGTGCCTTTTCCTCGCTGATCAGCTCTGACGGCTCGTGTCCCCCAGAATCCCGACCCCAATGGGATGGTGTTTGGAGGTGAGGCCTTTGGAAACTAATTAGACCATGAGCGCGAAGCCCCAAGAACGCCATCAGCGCCCTCACAGCGGGAGGCATTCGGGAGGGGCTGTGACGCTCAGCCAGGGGGACGCTCGCACCGAGCCGGCCCGCGGGGAGCACTGACCTCGCCCGGCCCCCAGCGCAGTGGGGCAGGGGTAGTAAGTGATGTTGCTTAAGCGGCCCGGTCGGTGGTATTCTCTGCCGGCAGCCGGACAGGCTAAGGTAAGGAGCAGGGTCTGTGTTTGGCACAGCAGGCACCGAGGTGTTCGCCCGCCTGGCACCTGCAGGAGAGCAGACCCTCACCATTCGGGGCTCTGCTCAGGCACCTGTGCCCGCAACCCCGGGGGTGCCGTGGAGGCCCGCAGCCGCTCCAGCTGCCGCTGCTTCTCCAGGCTCTGAAATCCCGGGGGAGAGCGAGTCAGTACGAGGACGTCCGCTGAGGCGGCGGCAGCAGCTGATTAACCCGAGAAGGGTTCCGGCCGGCGGGGCTCGGGTTGAGCATCCACCTAGGAACCAGGAGGTCACGGTTCGATTCCCGCTCAGGGCACAGGCCGGGTTGTGGGCTTGATCCCCAGTGCGGGGCGTGCAGGAGGCAGGCGATCCGTGATTCTCTCCTCATTGATGTTTCTATATCTCCCTCTCCCTTCCTCTCTGAAATCAATACAAATATATTTAAAAAAACAAATGAGAAGGGGGCGCAGGCAAGATGAAGGAGAGACTGTGTCTCCAGACCCCGGAGTGGCGATGGCAGGCGCACAGTGGGCCCCGAGCCGTGGCCCTGCCTCCGGCGCCGCGCCTCGTCCCTAATCGGCAGCTGCGAGGAATCTCGCCGGGACCCTCCTGGGCGGCATCGGCTCCGCTTGGCCCTCCCTCCGTCTGCCTCCTGTGGGCTATCTCTGAACGGCCTTATCTCCTTCTGGACCCTCAGGCCTCTGTTATCTCCCTCGTGCCCAGCAAGGGCCCCGCACCGGGTTACCATTCAGCTAAGGGCAGCCACCTGGTGTCCGACACCCTCCCCAGACCACGGGGCTGAGCGCTACCCTGCACCCCGGCTGGTGCACGGACACGGGACACGGGACCGCGACCCCAGTCAGCTGCCACCGTGGGAATGTGAAGGCCCGAGGAAGCTGCCTGGGCAGGTCGGGGCTGGTTCCGTCTCCATCTCCAGCCTCGCTCGCTCTGTGTTGCACCCAGAGCCCCTCCGTGAGCCCCTCCTCCCGTGCTGGTCACTCTGCCTCGATCGCCGGTCTGAACCCCGTCATCTTCCCCACTGCCCTCCCCAGCAGCCTTCTCCCACCCCGTCTCCCTCGGTTCCCCAGACCCGGACACTTCACAAGTCCTCCGGCTGCCGGTGGGGCCTTCCTTCCAGAAAAGTCTCCGTTGTGTACCAGGACCCACTCACGGGCGCCTGGGATGACTGTCTCCGCACACCCAGCAGGGCCGGACACGGGCTCTCCGTGGCTGCAGGGCCCGTCGCACGCCCTGGTTACACTGTTTTCAGAGCCTGACCTCGCTGGCTGGACGGAGGGTGAGCGGGCCCTGGCGCTGTCGCCGCGGGAACAGTCTGTGATGTCACGGCCCCGTGGGAGAGGGGTTCCTGTGCGTTTGGGCCAGCGGAGGCACCGAGAGGTTGGGGGGCTGGGCCTCGCTCACACAGCCAGCACGGGCTGGGGGCAGGCTGGCCGCGGTGCGGTGCTGGTGGCCTCTGTCCCCTGAGCACCCGGCCCCCCTCCCCGAGGGACCGACTCCGCCCTGCGTGGCCCGTCTATCCCGGGAGGGGAGCGCGGTCGCGAGGTGTGGCTCTGCGCTGTTCAGACAGGAACCCGCTCCCGTCCACCACCGAGCACTGCTGCCCGCACATGATCACCGGAGCGGTGTCGCCATCTGAGCCTTCGGGGGGCTCCTGCGGGAGCTGGTGGCACGGGTGGCTCACGCAGGACTTCGTACCGCCTCTGACTGCACAAGCCACGGCCCGGGGAGCCCCCCAATGCGCGTTCCCTGACTCCAAGCGCTGGGCCGGCCGCAGGGAGTTTCAGGAGCCGTGCACACGGGGGGGGGGGGCGGGGGGGGGCTTTACAACTTCCGTCCCCGATGGCGGCCGTGTCGTGGGGGCGGCAGAGAGGCACTGTTTTAGAGACAAAGCACCACAGCGGCGGTGACCCCACAGACCCTTATTGTCTCCGTGCTGGAGGCCAGAGGTCAGAGGTCAAGGCGTCGGAGCTGGTCTCCGGAGGCCTCTCTGCCGAGTGTGCAGGCGGCGGCCTCGCCCCGTGTCCTCCCGCCGCGTCCTTCTGGCTCGTCTGTGTCCTCCGCTCCTCTTCTCACGAGGACACAGGTCATCCTGGGAGGGGACGCGCTCTCAGGGCCGCCTCCTACCTCAGCTCCTCAGCCAGGAGCCGACACAGCCACAGCTGCACTGGGAGGTCCTGAGGGTTAGGACTTCAAGGTCGGAATGGGGGAGGGCACAGGTCAGCCCATCACAGGCGCTGGCTGAGCCCAGGGCCGCCCTCAGCCCCAGCCCAGCCCCGGTGACCTTGGGTGAACCCCCCTCCCCCCCCCCGCCCCCCGTTTCAGTTTCCTTATCGCCAGCACAGGGTCAGATCAGATCGCCTGCAACAGCATCGCAGGGCGGAGCCGGCTCCGGGGCACAGGCCGGCAGCGCCCAAGGCCGCGGGTGCCCGAGGTCTGAGGTTTCTCTATTTGAGGACAAACGCCATTCTCTCTCTGTGTTGTCGCCAAACACTTGTCCGGGCTGACAGTAAAGCATGTCCTCGGGGAGGCCCCGCGGGGGCTTCTGACCCCAACCAGAGGCAGGAAGGCGCTGGGACCTTCTCAGAGGAAGGGGTCCACTGGCTTCCCGCAGGAACCCCGCCTCCAGCCCCCACGAGCGCGAGTCCACGCCGCAGCCTCTCCGTGGGCGGGCACAGAGCCCAGCGGGTACATTGGTCCGAGCGGGTCGGGGGCCAGTGAGGCCTGTGCGTGGCTTCCAGCTTGAGCACGCGGGGCTTCCCTGCGGCGCTCTCTCTGGACCCCGTCACTGACCCCCCAATCCGCCTAGAAGATCAGCGTTAAACCCGAGACGGAGCCGGCAAAGAAGCCACGCTGCCTGTGCTCTTGGACACGTTAAACCTGTGAGTGTCGGGCCGGTGTGGTCCTGCCGCCTGGGAAACGGGACATCCTAGGACCCTGGTTTCCGGGGAGCTGACTGAGGCCGCCTGAGTCCGCCCCCCCCCCCCCCCCCCCCCCCCCCCCCCCCCCCAGTGAGAGCGCGTGGGTCCCCGTGGCCTCGCGGACTGTGTCGGGAGGAGTGGTGCCCCCTTCCCTGGGAGATTTTTCTCTCCCGATCGCACCCGACGTTGTAAGTTGTCCATCGGGAGGGAATTCTGTGCCCGGGAAGTCAGGAGGTTTGTACCCAGACCTTCCCACAGCGGGGGGTCCCTTCCCGGGACACAGGGCAGGTGAACGGAAGCTCCAAAATGCATGCGACCTTCAGTGTCCAGGTCCCAGCTCCTGCTGGGGAGGCGCCAACTGGGGGCGGCCGTGGCCGGTAGCGGGATACCAGCCTCATCAGCAGGTGGAATAGAGGTGCCCTTGGAGCTGAATGTCTGGCACACGCCAGAGCCGGGGCGCCGGCCGAGGGGGGCCGAGGGGGCCCAGGTGTGGATGGAGGCTCCATAACTTGCAGGAGGAAGTGAGGAGGAGGGGTGGCGGGTGGAAATGGAGTCCAGCAGAGAGTGCGGGCTCGGCATTCAGAATATCCAGCTTGGATTCTGGCTCGGAAACTGGCTGGGCGACTTTATTTACTTACTTATTGTTAAATGTTTTTATTGACTTCAGAGAGGGCGGGGGAGGGAGGGGGAGAGAAGGGGAGGGAGGGAGAGAGAGAGGCATCAATGATGAGAGAGAGTCATGGACCGGCTGCCTCCTGCACGCCCCGCACTGGGGAGGGAACCCGCAACCCGGGCCTGTGGCCTGACCCGGAATCAGCCCTGAGCTCCTGGTTCATAGTCAACACACAACCGCTGAGCCGTGCCGCTGGGCTGGGTGGGCGCCTGTAGACAAGTTGTTCACCCTCTCCCTGGTTTTTGACCGAAAATCAAGATGACAGCCTAGCCCACGGGGCGGCCGAGAGGGAACTGGATGAATGCTGTCTGCGAAACCGCTGGCTCCTAGCCGATGCCACGTGGTGGTGAGCTGGACGCCAAGGCCACGCCGCGGCCATGGCGAGTGGATGAGTGAGTGACCGAATGGACGGATGATGGGCAGACAGTGGGCGGCGACCCAGGGTGCCGGGTGCCCTTGGGCGACCACAGTGCAGTCTGAGTCACAAAAGGTGATGAGAGAGACCTTGTGCGGGGGAGGGGTCAGGGGTGGCTCTGCCCCAGTTGGACCCAGCCCAGCCCCGTGAGGCCCCAAAAGATCAGCTCCCCCTCAGGGGGCTCAAGGACAGATTTAAAACGGAAGGAAGGCTCCCCACCTCTTCCAGGTGCTCTGCTCACGGGCGGAATGCAGTCAGTTTCCCCTGGCCTGTGGCTGGGGGACGGAGGGACGGGGGAGCAACCCTGAGGGGCCTGCAGGACGCCCAGCACGGCCACTCACTCGCTGCTGATCTCAGGCCGGCGAATCCACTGCTTCAGCCTCAGTTTCTTTGGAAAATGGGGACAGTGGTACCAAGCTCACACGGTGTCTGTGAGGCTGACATCCCGCATGTGAAGGAAGACCGGCCTGAGGTGTGAACGCCTGGAGGCTGCTTCCAGGAGCTTGGAGGGGGCGGCGGGGCCAGGAGGAGGGCGGGTGGCCTTCTCCAAATGGGGCCCAGCACTGGCTCTGGCCTTCAGACCCCAGGCGCCTGCCTCCCAGCAAACATCGTCGCTGCCGGGCACCACGCTCAGTGTCCTTGAGCTGGTGACCTTGTCTAGGCTGACGCAGAAGCTTACCCAACCTAGGGGCGCGGGCGGGCGTTCCTCCCGTCCGTCTGTCCTGCTCTGTGCTTAGGCAGCTCACCCCTCCTCTGGGGAGGACTCTCTGAGCTTCTGTGCGACCCCAGCTCCATCCCCAACCTCTGGCCTGTCACCCACCGGCCTTCCTACCTGCCTAGACCCCTGGGGACGGCCCTGGTCCCAGTGCCCAGCCTGTGCCGGGCCCTGCTCACCGGCCCCTCGGCCCTGGCCCCCGGGTCACCCTCGGCAGTTTCTCCTGCAGCCTCACGCCCCAGCGGCCTCTGCGGGTCACCCCATTGCCACCCCCTCTCAGGACACGGGGCCAGTGCTGAGGAAGATGCCTTTGGGGGATGTGAGTCTCAGCCACTCAGGGTCTTGGCTCAGCTTCCCGTGAACGGGGCACCCTGAGTGGCAGAGCCTCCGTGCCAGTGTCCCTGCTGAGCGCTGGGGTCCCACCAGCAGCCGCAGAAGCGGGGCTGGAAGCTGAGGACGGGCGGGCGCCGGCGGGCGGGGCTGGGACGCCCGGTGGACCAGGCCCTTGCTGACCTGTCCCGCACGCCCACCAACGTCCCTGTTGAGTGGTTCTCCTGGAAGGTCCCGCCTCAGGGCCGATCCCGACCTTGGTGGGCAAGGATGGGAGGAGCCATGCTTTAGCCACGTGCCCTGGTCACTGTCAGGGCTGCTAGCCTGGATGCATCCAGCCAGGGATTTCTCAAAACAAAACAAAAAAAACATGAAAACAAAGACAAAGGAGGAGAGAGATGGGTGCCGTGCCTGCGGGGGTCGGAGGCATTTCTCACCGCAGGGCTGTGAGGAGTCTCAGGGTTTTGTTTGTGGGCATCGAGACTTGGCCCCAAGTCCCACAGGCTGGGAGGTGGGGAGCCGGGCTAGAGGGGGGCACCTCTTAGCCTCGCTCCCAGGCTTCCTCGGCTCCTGGTGCCAGAGCAGCGGCCCCGCGCTGGTTGGCGTCTGCGTTCTCGGGTCCGGAGGAGTCGTCTGTGAACTACGGGGGCTCGGTTCACGTGCTGCTTCGAGCAACAGGCTGGTGGCTCTTGTGGGGGCTGGAGCCCAGCGTGAGAGAAGCTGGCCGGGGAGAGCGCCCCAAAGCTGGGAGAACTGCCTGTGGGGTGCTGAGTGGGCCCACAGTCACACGGGGTGTCCTCGAGGGTCTGCAGGACCCTCCACACGGAGTGCTTCCCGGGCCAGACCTGATGGGGCAGGAAGCTGGACTCTGACTCGCATGCTCTCCCTCTGTCTGTCTCAGAGCGTCCGGCCCTCGGACTTCCCACTGTCACCTCCGCGGCTAGGGGACTGACGCAGGGCCTTCGCCCGGGGCCAGTTCTGGGTTAAATGGAAGAGAAAGGCAAGCTAGGACCCAACACTGTGTTATTTATTTAAAATATATTTGTATTGATTTCAGAGAGGAAGGGAGAGGGAGAGAGAGAGAGAAACATCAGTGATGAGAGAGAATCATGGATCAGCTGCCTCCTGCACGCCCCCCACTGGGGATGGAGCCCACAACCCGGGCCTGTGCCCTGACCGGAATGGAACCTCCTGGTTCATAGGTCGATGCTCAGCCCCTGAGCCACGCCGGCCGGGCAGGACCCAGTGCTTTAGAGAGAAGTCTGTCCTGTTCAGCGTGGGGTCTGCTGCCTCTGGCCTGAGACAGCCTGCGCCGGGCTGTGCTACAGCGGAAATCAGCCAGTCCGGGTGCAGAGCCACGGCCCGCCGGGCAGGCTGAGGAGCCCGAGGGGCTGAGCAATGTGGAAGGCGAGGCAGACACGGCGGGACCTGAAGGTCATTAGGAAAAGGGGAGGGCTGTTGCAGGCAAGGTCACCTTCCCTCAGGAAGGCGGCCTTATCAGCAGCCGCCCGGGCTTCCTTCCTCCTTCCCTTCTGGGGAGGGTGTGCAGCCCCGGGCCCTTCGGCTGGCCCATTGCTCAGACCCAGTCGGCTGCCTTCTCCACACGCGCCCACCCACCCCCCACCCCACACTGGGGCCTCAGACTCCCCAGCCTGGGGCACCTGAGTGTGAGTCCTGGCTTTGTGGCTAGCTTTTCTGGTTGTCCATCTTCTCGCCCGTAACATGAGTAACTATCCTCTTGAACCCAGCAGGGCTCCTATAAAGATGAAATGAGCTGACGGCTGAGGTGTGTTTAATGTGCCCGCCTGCGCTGGCTCAGGGCTCACCGGGTGCTGAGCCCTCCAAGCACGTGGAGGCTCATTCAGCGCCCACAGCCCGGTCCCGTGGGCATCATTATTGTCTCCATTTACTGTGACTTTAAAAAGACAGTTTTATTGAAGTACAATTCACATATCATCCAATTTACCCATTAAAATGTCCAATTCACCGCTTCTTGGTATATGACATTACTAACTTTGCAAAATTGCAATAGAATATCTGTAACCCACATTTCCGCGTTCCCTGTTGTAAGTGTGCAGTCCAGTGGCATTAACTTCATTCGCAGTGTGCAGCCATCACCACTGTCGTTCCCCGACAGAAGCTCTGTGACTGCTAAGCATAGGATCCCCACTTTGTAGATGAGGAAAGGCATGGAAAGTCATTCAAGGTCACCCCACAAACGCGTGAGGGGCAGGGTTTGCAACGAGTGATCAGGAGTCAGGACTTGCGCCCTTTTTTTAAAAAAAAAAAATATATATTTTATTGATTTTTTACAGAGAGGAAGGGAGAGGGACAGAGAGTTAGAAACATCGATGAGATAGAACATCGAATGGCTGCCTCCTGCACACCCCCCACTGGGGATGTGCCCGCAACCAAGGTCCGTGCCCTTGACCGGAACCGAACCGGGACCCTTGAGTCCTCAGGCCGACGCTCTATCCACTGAGCCACACGGGTTAGGGCAGAACTTGCGCCCTTAACCCCACTCTGACCCGGTAAGGAGAGCGCTCAGGTCACCGCAGGACCGCAGGCCGGCCGGGAGGGTCACGTGTGGTGCGGGAGGGTCCGCCGGGCGGGGGCGGGGGCGGGCCCCTGCAGCCTCGGGTCGGAGCAGCAGCAGCTGCGCGGTGGGGGTGGCCGGTTCGTTCGGGAACCACGAAAGGCTTCCCCGGAGGCGGCTCCAGCAGGAAGGCGGTGCTGACGGGCACCGAGAGGCCCGGACGCCGGAGGAAGGCGCAAGCCCCCAGGCGGGACAGGGGCGGCGGCTGGGCAGGTGAGCGGGGGGAGGAGCCCCGCGTGGGCGTGGTCAGCCGGGCGGTGGGCGGAGCCTCCGGGTCCCGCCCCCTCCCTCCTCGCGGCGCGGAGAGAGGGGAGCCTGGCCGCGGGCGCGGGGAGGACTCGCGGCTCCTCTGGCTCTGATGCCTGGAAGGGGCGTTCAGCAGGGCACCCGGTGTGGGCTCCGACCCCAGCTTCCTCAGCCCGGCTCCGGGGCGGTGGCTGTGCAGCCGGCCGGCTCCCCCTCTCCCGCTCTGCGCCCCGTCCTGTGTCCTCTGTGCCTGCCCCCGCGCGGCCCCGTCCCGACCTGGACTGCCGTCACCCCGTCCTCCGCGTGTCCTGATCGCTGGGCCCCTCAGGGAGCCCCCCTCAGGGAGGCCGCCAGGTCTCCCCGGGCAGCCGAGAGCTGCGGCCTCAGGTTTATGGCTGCGCACAGCGCGGGGTTCCACGTGTTAGGGTGCGCTTAGGGGTGGGCCGTGCCCCTCCGCCCCGAGCCGGGCGCCGGGCAGTCAGGGGCCGGAGGGCGGCTCCCCACACCTGGGCCCCGCTGCCCCTCTCCCCTCAGGAGTCCTTCCCGCGTCCGTCCTCCTACCCACCCGGTGCTGGGCGGGGCCTCGGGTGCTGGGCGGGGCCTCAGGTGCTGGGCGGGGCCTCGGGTGCAGGGCGGGGCTCAGGTGCGGGGCGGGGCCTCGGGTGCGGGGCGGGGCCTCGGGTGCTGGGCTGGGGCTCAGGTGCGGGGCGGGGCTCAGTTGTGGGGCGGGGCCTCGGGTGCTGGGCGGGGCTCAGGTGCGGGGCGGGGCCTCGGGTGCTGAGCGGGACTCAGGTGTGGGGGGGGGGCTTCGGGTGCGGGGCGGGGCCTCGGGTGCTGGGCGGGGCTCAGGTGCTGGGCGGGGCTCAGGTGCGGGGCGGGGCTCAGGTGCTGGGCGGGGCCTCGGGTGCTGGGCGGGGCTCAGGTGGGGGCGGGGCCTCGGGTGCGGGGCGGGGCCTCGGGTGCTGGGCGGGGCCTCGGGGGCGGGGCGGGGCTCAGGGGCGGGGTGGGGCTCAGGTGCGGGGCGGGGCTCAGGTGTGGGGCGGGGCCTCGGGTGCTGGGCGGGGCTCAGGGGCGGGGTGGGGGGGGCGAGGGCGGGAAAAGCCGGCACCAGGCTCCCCCGCAGGCTCTGGTTCTGGGGGAGCCTGGGCGCTGCCCCCTGGGCCTGAGGCAGCCCTGCCCCGGCCTCTCCGTTCCTGGCCTGGGCCCGCCCCGCCCTCACCGGCCCGAGTCCGGCCGGAATCTGGGGTGGGGCACAGCCCCCTCCCCGCGTCCCAGGGCTATGGAAGCAGCGCTGATTTCATCCAAGTTCCTGGGAAACGGTCTCAATTTGCTGGAAGAGGAGGAGGATCCAGTTCTTGGGACCTTTCCATTTCCTCTTCCCAGGGACATTCCTGCTTCCTCTTCACTGCCACCTCCTCGCCACCCACCTCTGCACCCACCGAGGTCTGGGGCTGTGCAGTCGCCACCAGGAAGGCGCCTCCACCAGGAAGCCTGCCGGGTTCAGCCCCGCAGCAGCACTGCCTTCCGGCGCTCTCCCGTGTGTCCTGATCCCTGGACCCCCTCAGGTAGCCCCAAAGGAGGCCGTGAGGGCCCTGGGCTTCCCGGGGAACTCTGGGAGTGGGGCCTTTTCAGCTGCAAACGAGTCCCTTTCGGGCTGGCCACCCCGCCCCGTCTCGCCTGCGTCTGGCCTTCTCTCCCGGAGGCCTCTCTGGCCAAGCCGCTGGGCAGGGGTGCCTTGGGGTCAAGGGCAGGAGGAGGCTGCCGGCCTTGACCTCGCGGGGCGTGGATCTCTGGCTCTGGGACCGGTGTGCGCACGTACTCAATGTCCCCAAGAAGGATGTGTCGTGTCAGTGGACTCATGTGGCAGCAGCAAAACGGGGCTCGGAGTCCCCTTTCTGGAGGTGGTGGGACCCCCTGGCCCTCCCTTCGCAGTGCCTGGCCTCAGTGTCAGCCACGCCTCCCACCAGGGACCCCTCACCCTAGCCCTGTGGTCGGCAAACTGCGGCTCGCGAGCCACATGCGGCTCTTTGGCCCCTTGAGTGTGGCTCTTCCACAAAATACCACGGCCTGGGCGAGTCTATGTTGAAGAAGTGGCGTTAGAAGAAGTTTAAGTTTAAAAAATGTGGCTCTCCAAAGAAATTTCAATCGTTGTGCTGTTGATATCTGGCTCTGTGGACTAATGAGTTTGCCGACCACTGGATAGAGGATCTGGTCGGGGTCTGGGGTCTGAAGGCCCTGGGATGGGAAGGAATCTCCGGGACCCCTGGTGCACGCCATCCGAGCCCTTGGTGAATTGGCGCCCGCTGCTGGAGGTCAAGGAAGGACAGGAGAGGCATTGGGCTCTGTTGGGGTGCATCAGCGAGGGGCAGATGTCAGCTAGGGGCGAGGGGCGAGGGGCGGGCCCCACCGAGGCATTGGCCCCAGCCGAGGCATGGACACCGTACAGGCTGGTCTGTGGCGTGTCAGCACAGAGTGCTGGCCACACACACTGCACACTCAGGCCTGTGCGCCCGCCCTCTGCCCGCTACAGCCGTGGCCAGCCCTCCCAGCCTGGCTCTGACTCTGACTGCACTGCTGTATTCCGCCTCCTGCCGCAGGGAACACACCCACCGGCCCCCCACCTCTGCTCCAGGGGCCAGTGAGGTCCCCAAGGGTCTCCCTCCTGCTTCTCCTGGTTTTCAGATCAGGAAGTTCCCCCCTCTCCCCTGCCCCTCCAGGTTCTCCAGTTTCCGGAACAATCCTTGGGCCTGAAGAACCCACCCTCCCAGCACCCGCTGGGAATTTCCAGTCCTCACTGGGGCTGCCCCTGGGACCCTGCTCGCCACTCTCCGGGCTCCGGGGAAGCCACCGCGGCCCTGCCCCGAGGGGAAGGCCTCCTGCCCCAGTGACCCCGGGCACAGTTCCTCCCTCCTCAGCACTCTCCCCACCCCGTGGGGTCAGCAGATCCCTGGTCCTGCTGGGCCTTGGCTCCAGGCCACCTGGTGTGGAGGCGCCGGGTCCCAGCCGCCAAATCTCTGCTCTGCTCTGTGCAATCCGCAGCCTCGCCCCCCAGCGCAGGCCTCGGCCGGCTGGGCTCTTCCCTTTGCCCCGGAGTTACCTCCAGGGCAGCGGGTGGAAGTGCGCCCCGCGGTCAGCGCCTCGTCACCCCCTCCAGGGCAGCTTGGTGAGAAGGGCCTGGTTTTCACATGGTCACAGCACAAAATAGGCCTCCGTGGTCCACACCAACCATATTCCGCTGAGCTCAGTGCCATAGGTTCCCTCTGAGGAAAACAGCCGGTGCCCCAGGGGAGACCCGTGCCGGGTGGGGGCGGGGCTTGCCCTCCCCCTCCTGCCCCGCCTCCCTCCAGGCCCAGACTCAGTCACAGTCACAGCTGTATTTTTAAAATTCTTTATTGTCTCCCTTCCCCGCATGGACCTCTCCCTGCCCCCCCTCCGCACATGCCCTCAGCCCATTAGTGATGCCTATATGCATGCATACAGTCCAAGTCACAGCTATTTTTTTTAAGTCTGCGAAGTTGTGGGGTTTGGCCCTCGCTGTGTGGGTGATCATTCCAGGAGTTCGATCACGCGCCTTCTTGTGTGGAATTAGTGCAGTGTATTGAGCACCTACGAGGCGCCAGCGCCGTGTGAGGCGGACTCCGGGGACACCAGTCCGTGCGAGGTGGACTCCGGGGCCACAGCCCTTTAACGCGACGGACACAGCCTGCCCTCAGGGGAGAGCTGGCCCGTTGATTGAACCCCACTTTGCCCTTTGCGGTGTGACCTTGGGCGAGCTGTTTAAAATGCCTGAGCTGTCAAATGAAGGCGGCAATTCCTGCCTCACTGAGTTTGCTTGGCATACAGTAGGTGCTCAATACCTGGCAGCTAGGACTGCTGTTTTCCAGGCGATCCACGGTCCTCCTTGTTCTCCAGGGAAGCGGTGGCTTCCCCGGAAGTTGCCTGGGAAGTGCTCCGGTGCCGGCTGTTGGGTCAGGGGGCCGCCCTGAGTGCTTGCGCCCCTCAGAAGGAACCCCGGGAGCTGGCCGATGGGCTCCAGGTGCCCGCAGGCTGCGGGCCTGCACCGCCGCTCAGCGACCCGAGCCTCCTTGCTGCTGTGTCTGCGTGCTTCGCAATCGGGCCCCTCTTTCCTGTCGCTGGGGCAGTCCCCGACCTTGACGAGCGGCCCCTGCCCTGGGTGTAGGATCCTGCTGTTTTGAGTCACCACTGTCTCTGCGGGTCGATGTGTCTGTGTGCCTTGGGCAGGCCCTCGCTTCCACTCTGACGCCGCCTCCCTGCCAACAGGGCTCAGCGCTGCCCGTGCCTGCCGCACAGCGGGGTGCCGTTTTGTTGCCCGAGAAGGAGGGAAATATAATTGCTATCTTGAGTAATCATTTTCCGAAGCTGCGAGCATAACCTTCAATTAATATTTCCTTTGCCCCCGGGGTGGGGGACGTGAATAGGGTCTAAAAATATTGCCGGTCCTCTGCCTGGAGGGATCGTGACCCGGGAGAGGAGCAGCCAGTGCGGCTGTTCGACGGCTTCAGTTATTCCCACCATGAAAGATGGTTAACCCTTTCCCCGGAGCCCGGTGAGGGAGAGGCTTAGAGACACAGCTCTTTACTGAGTGAGATAACGGTGCAGTCCAGGCCTACATCCTGTCACCCCCTCCACTGGGGGGCCAGGTCACCTGCCCTGGAATGAGTGTAGGGCCCAGGGTCTGGGGGGCACTGGCTCAGGGATCAAAGCCAGGCTCCCAGGTCCTGTCCGAGAGGCGCGTGGGGCCGGACGCGCTGGCACAGTCACTGGGTTGAAGGACGTGAGCTGCCACGTGAGCTATTCGAAGTGCCTCCTGGGGGAGGGCCTTGAGCTGCTGCGCTGGGTGGCCTGGGAGTGGAGAGAGACAGCTCCGGGGGCAGGGAGGAGGCAGGCCAGGGCCTGTCTGGAGGTCAGGTCGGCCGAGGCGCGGGAGCAGGTCCAGGGCGTGGAGGGAGGTGGAGGCAGCCCTTTCGTGGCGGGGCGGGATTCTAGCAGCTGCCTTGCCAGCACGGGGGTTCTGCCTGGCTGGGGGCCCTGGCCTGCTCCTGGGAGGTGACCACAGGCCGTAAGCGACTCAAGCCTGTGTGCCCAGCCCCTCACAGCCCCCACCTCACCTCACAGATCCTCTGCCCCTTCGCACAGCCCCCACATCACCTCACAGATCCTCTGCCCCTGCGAACAGCCCCCAGCCCCGAGGACTGGGACAGGAGCCACCATCAGCATTTGCTGAGCTCCTAGCTCATCAGATTCATCTGATCGAACCCTCCCCAAACCCAGAGGAAGAGCCGCTTCCTTACAGAGGAGGAACCTGGGCCTTTTGGCTAAAGTCATCTATTCCCAGGGTCCTGCAGTGGGGGGTGGGGGTTGGGGTGTGTGGGGGGGTGGCGATGGTGAGCCGCCGGGGAGGTGGGGGCCGGCCGGCCTTCGGAGACTAAGCCGGACAGATGTGTGAGGCCCCTGTGCTCCGGGGTCACTCCCATGCCCACATGTCCTTTCGGACTTGAGTTCTCAGGAGCCCTCACTCCTAACCGGGGCGGATCACCGTGACCGGGCAAGTCCTCACCTTCACAAACTCCACGGGGTTATTAACACTCCTGCTCAGGCCTGGAGGGGCCGTGTTTCTATGTTCTTGGCTCTTATGCATTTTCCTGAAAAAGAAAAGCACTGTCCAATAGTTTACGGCCGTATTTGTCATCACCACAGCGAGTGTTTTCATTGCGAACCCCCTTGGGAGTCTAGATGTGCTCAGGTCGGCTTCCTGTTTGTGCTAAAAGCCCCGGTGTCCTCAGGACTTCGCGCTTCCAGGTGGCCTGCCCCCTGCCCCCCACCCCCCCGCCCCTCGCCTGGGCCGCTGGGTGGAGGGTAGAGGGTGGAGCGCGAGGCTGCAGGGCAGAGGGCACTTGAAGATCAGCCTGCCATCCAGTCTCCCTCCCCTCTGCTCCTCGTACAAGGATGGAGGCCTGGGGCTCAGTTCAGCTCAGGGGACCTCACGGGGGTCCCCATCCTTCCTGTTTACACACGAGGGGACGGAAGCCCCAGAGACAGGTAATGCCAGGGGCCACTAGTGCTGAGTCGGACTGGACCCCAGGCCCTCGGTCTCCTCCCGGGAGAGCCAGCCTCACAGACAAGGTGGCGGCCGGGCCTCCCTGCACGGACACGCTCGCGTTTACCGGCTCGGCTGCTGCCAGGTCTGTACCAGCCGATGAAACCGCTTCTCAAGATGCCCCCATGGCGACGGCATGCTGTTTATTTTCCCGCTCCTCGTTCCTTTTATAAAAAAACTGCAAAGTGATGACTTGCTGGCGAAAGGGTGTTTTCTTCCTGAGTCCCTGCCTCCAGGCGTGACCCCGGGAGCGACCGGTGTCCCTGGAGGGTCCCTAGGCCACGCGGAGCCTTTACGGTTGCATGTAGATATCGACACACAGGACTTTTAAATGTGTTTTTATTGATTTCAGAGAGGAAGGGAGAGGGAGAGAGAGAGAAGCATCAGTGATGGGACAGAACCATCGATTGGCTGCCTCCCGCACGCCCCACTGGGGGTGGAGCCGCGGACGGGCAACACCTGGAGGGGAGCGCCCTCGGGCTGAGGGGTGAGGAGGCGAGTCCTGCGGGGCCGTCCCGCTGGGAAAAGGCTCGATGCACAGCCCCCGGGCTGCTCACAGTGCCGCTCAGTACCCTCAGGATGGCCCGCTCTCGGCCGCAGACACAACGCGCCCGCCCTGCCCCGCAGCAGCCTCCCGGGGCCGCCCGGGCACCCCCCCAGAGCCCAGGCCCCTGTGTGGCGTTGGCCCGGCTGCCGGGGACATGGGGCCCTCAGAGAGCCATCGGGAGGAAGCTGTCCGCTGGGGCTCCAGGAAGTCTGTGGTGAGCCTCCGGCAGGTGGGGGCAGGGCAGGCTGACCCGGAGGACCCCAACCTCAGCGGGAGTCCTTTTGCAGGGGGTACCTCAGGGCCATTCCCGTGGAGGCGCCGGTCACTTTGCTGCTGCCCAGGGCCACTGTCCTCCGCGGAGACGGGCGGGTTTGCAGTCCTGTCTGAGCAGCGCCCGCGCTGGGTGCCACTTTGGGGGAGTGCGAGCAGGTGAGTAAGACAGATGTTCTGGGCCTCTCGGGGGCCGGGGAGCGGCGAGGCTGACCCAGATCTGGGCCCCGCAGAGGCCGCTTCCTCGGACCCCGCACACTCACCCCTGCAGGGAGGCTTTCTGCCCGGCGCCCTTGTGGCTGGGCCCCTTGACGGAGCTCCCCACCTGCCTGTTTCTGACCGGGTTGCAGGCCTCTGGCCGCCTCTGTGCCGCTTGTCTGGGCCTGGCCTTGGCCGTGGCTGGCTGGCCGGCACTTCCTCGTCCGCACTTCCTCTCCCGTCCTCTGCGGCCACCTGGGCCATGGGGCGCTCACAGACGGGCGGGCGGGCGGGCGCCTGGCTGCGTCCCCAGCTGCAGCTGCAGCGGCCTCAGCCCCGGGCCCTGACCCCGCACGCGCCTGTCTGTGCCTCTGACCGCGGCGGCCCCAGACGCGGGGTTTGCTCCTGTCGTTGGCACAGCTGTGGTTCAAGGCTGTTGGTCCCTGGTGTCTGGGGTCATCAGTGCCGAGGCGGGCACTCTGCCCCCGGGGTTGGCCGAGGCCCGGCCACAGTGCACGGACCTGCAGGCCGCCCTGCGCGCGGCCTCTCCCAGCTAAGATGACCGGTGACCGGGGCAGGCGCCCGCCGCCGCCCTCGCGATGCCCGCCTTTGGGGTTTGCTGCCGTGTACCTGGCCTCAGAGGGAGCTGCACGTGAGGGCTCCCAGGGGTGTAGCTGGGCCGGCCACTCCCCCACAGCCTGCGCCTGGATGAGAGGCCTGGGATAGGCCTTTATTTATTTTTTAAATATATTTTTATTGGTTTCACAGAGGAAGGGAGAGGGAGAAGGAGAGAGAGAGGAGCATCAATGATGAGAGAGAATCATGGATCGGCTGCCTCCTGCACGCCCTCTACTGGGGATCGAACCCACAACCTGGGCATGTGCCCTTGACCGGCATCGAACTGTGACCTCCTGGTTCATAGGTCGACACTCAACCTCCGAGCCACGCCGGCCGGGCTGGCATAGCCTTTACTTCCTCAGGAGCCCGTGGGGTCACAGCGGTGTTCCCTCCTTCCCGCCTGGAGCCCCGAGAGTGCCCCCTGGCCCACGTGCATGTGTTTCACTGCGCCCCTCCTGTTCAGGAAAGGGTTTCTGGTGGCTGCTAGCATATAGAACAGAGAACTACAGCAGGAATTACAAGTGGGGTGAAACCCGGCCAGTGTGGCTCAGTGGGTGAGCGTCGACCTATGAACCAGGAGGTCACAGTTCAATCCCCGTCGGGGCACAGGCCCGGGTTGCAGGCTCGATCTCCAGTGTGGGGTGTGCAGGAGGCAGCCGATCCATGATTCTCATCACTGCTGTTTCTCTCTCCCTCCCCCTTCCCCTCTGACATCGGTATACGTATAGAAGTGGGGAGAAATGATGGGAAAAGCAGAGGCGGGACAACAGGGTGCCGAACTACCCGCTCAGCCGCCTGGCTATGGTTTCGCCTCACCCTGCCTCCTTTCTCTCAGGCCTCTGGCCGCTCTGTGGACCGCTCCGTGGGCATGGGCCGTGGGCCGGGGAGGGTGAGGGTTCGCTCAGCGCTCCTTCCGCGGCAAGAGCCTCGTGTCTGCAGCAGTGAAAGGTGCCGACTCCGGCTCGGCCTGCTGAGGGGGATGCTGGGCTGCTTGGTGGGCGCCGTGTCGCCGAGCACAGTCCGGTGAGGAAGTCTGGCTGCTGGGCCCGTGCGCGGAGCTGCCGATGACTCTGTGCCGTGAATGCAGGTCGGCCGCTGCTTGCTGAGCTGCCGAGTGCCCCAACCGGGTTCCCAGGCCTGCAGGCCCAGGCCCCGCACAGCTCTGGGCCCACCTAGGCTCGGGGGCCTTCTGTTCCCGGGGCCCAAGGAGACCCCAGACCCCACCTGCTAGAGCAGAGGGTATGGGGAGCCCTGTGATGGCCTTTGCCTTGTAGTCCCTAATGGAGAGGGAAACCAGGGGGAAGACGGGGGTGGGCAGGGGGAGGCAGTGGCTAAGAGTTGGGGGGCCGTGGATCTGGCTCCTGTGGGGCTGGTTCCCGGTGGAATGATTAAACCTGAGAGTGAGCGCACCCGCCGAGCCTGTTTCCTGAGCGAAGCGGAAGGAGCGAGGCCCAGGAGGCCGCCGCCTCTCCACGGAGGGCGCGCCCAGCGGCTGCTGTCTGCCAGGGGGCGGCCTCCAGCTCACCCCGGGGCACTGTCCTGAGCTGCGGGCACCTCAGCCAGGTTTGGGAATTGTGCTCCTTTGCTTCTTGTCTCCAGCGAGCTTCCTTCTCTCGCTGCTTGAGTTTCCCGGGGAACAGCGTTCAAATGCAGTGTCGGCGTGTGTACATGCATGCGTGTGTGCGTGTACATGTGCACATGTGCGTGCATACATGAGCGTATGCATGTGTGTGCATGTGTGCATGTGTGTGTGCGTGTGTGTGTGTGTGTGTGTGTGTGTGTGTGTGTGACAACCTGGGAGAGCGTGCTGGGATTGGATGCTGGGGACAGGGGCTCACGGCTGGCAGAGAAGCTGGGCCGGAGGCGGGAGCTGGGAAGTGGGCCCAGCTCTGTGGCCTGAGGTCCTGGCTTGGACACCGGAGGCCGTGTCTCTGGACAGCCAGCTCCCGGCGGCCGGAGTGGGAGGCTGGCGGGGGCGGGAGAGATGCCGGCAGCAGAGGCCCCGCAGTGCCTCCCTGGCCCAGGATCAGGGAGGTCCGCCTTCTCGCCGCCCCAGCATCACAGACACAGTGAGATGAGGGCACACCCACTCTGAGTCCTGCCCGGGAGCTCGGCCAGCACCGCGGGCTGCCCAGCTCAGCCGAGGACATGGTCTAGTTTGACAGGCAGGCCCCCCGTGGTGAGCTCCTTGCTCGCCTGCCGTCGTGGTCAGAAAAGGCTTCTTCAGAACCCAGGGCGGGAGCTGCCCGGATTCCCCACGTGTTTCTGAGCTTCCTCTGCGCGGGGCCTTCTAGGCCGCGGTGGACAAGCCTGGCCGCATGCCTGGCCCTGGCTGGTGGCTCTCTCTGTCCTGGGCAGGCGGCCGTGGGGGGCTGGAGTCCCACCCCAGGGCATGTGGAAACGAGGGGCCTGGACACTGTCTGCAGGTGGGCAGGCCCCCTCCGGCCCAGATGAGGCCCCTGCCCCCGGTGAGGCATTGCCCTGCTCACTGTCCCCAGCTCCGCCGGCCAGCCCAGCGGGAGAGCTAAGAGCTAACCAGTTAACCACATGACGGTGAACGGGTACAAACAGCGTTAATCTGAGGACAGTGGTGGGAAGCTGGGGGCGGGGAGGTGATGCAGGATCTTCCCCGGGGGGGGCGGGGCAGGGAAGGAGGACAGCTTGGGCTGAAGGGGCATGTGCAGGCCTGTGCAGGGGTGGGCAGCGAGGGGTGCAGATCGAGAACATTGCTCCAGAGAGAGAGAGAGAATGAGGAATCGGGAGAGAGAGGCCGAGGCTGGCCACGCGGGCCTAAGGAGCCACGTGCGATGCTGTTTGTGTCCCCAGAGTATTGCTGGAGGGGACCTCCCCGTGCATGGGATGGGGAGGACTTGGAGGGGACCAGGGGAGGCTGAGGTGGGGAACACCAGTCGGCCCCGGGTCCCGGGGGGTGGTCCTGCTCTGTGATGGGGTGAAGGGCACGGGGGGACGGGTTCTCCAGGTGCCAGGGAGAACAGGGCTCAGGCGGGTCAGGGGTGTTCCACCACGCAGCCTGGCCCAAATCGGAGCCGTTGGGGCTCCCGGCAGAGCTGGTGGTTAGCGGTTTGCAGCACAGCTCCTGATCACCCCCGGAGGACCCCGGGGTCCCTGGGCAGAAGCCCTCCGCTCCAGACAAACCTTCGTCTCGGTCGAGTGACTGAGGTGTCCTGACTCCCCTGCAGCCCCCCTCGGCCCTCCCCCCTCAGGCCACATGGCCGGGGCTCCTCTAGCCGAGCTCGAGGGGGGGGGGCGGGAGGGAGCTGGGCTGCTGACTGGAGCCTGGCGGAAACCCTGGCCCGTGGGACCCCAGCTGTGGTCCCCGTCCCCGCAGCATCCCCCGGGGTGACTTCAGACCCGGCCGTTCAGGGCCGTCCCTCCGACCTGCCCACACGGAGCTGCTTTAAACGGAGACGCGGGGCTGTGTCCTGCCTGCGGGAGGGGACTGCCTGGGGGCAGCGGCTGTGTGGGGCGCGCCCCCCCCCCCCAGGGCTGCTGTGCCCACTCCACTCCCAGCCAGGCCCGAGGCCCGGCGCCCACGGCGGCAGCAGAGCTGAGTGACGGAAGGGCCGACGGGGAAGGTTCCGGGCCCCGGGCCTGCGTCCCGTCTCTGCCGTGTCTCGGGCGTCAGCCCCCCTGCGCGGGGTCACATGCGCCCGGGGATGTCACGGGGTTTTCCTGGGCCGGCGGTGCCACCTGCCTGGCATGAGGCGGGCACACAGTGGGTGCCGGAGGCTTCCCTTTTCTGCCTTCCAGCCCGGCCGCTGCGGCCGCTGCCTGGGCCCCATGTCCCGACCTGCAGCCCGCGCGGGCGCCCCCCACGTGACGCCGGCAGCGCCTCCCCGTCCAGCTGATGGTGAGCGCTGTGCTATTTTGGGCCCACGTGGAAGTGCTTTTTTAAACCAGGCCCATCTGCTGTGGCCCGGCCCCGATGATACAGCCCGGGCCTGCCCACAGCATCCTCTCGCCCCAGAGTTCCAGGAACCGGGTGAATCAGCCACCGCCGAACCCCCTCCTGCTGCCCCCGACGTGGCCGCCAGCAGCCAGCACAGCCCTGGGGCAGGGGCACCGCGGTGGCTTCTCAGAGGCGGGAGGGGACCCCTCAGCGCAGAGTCGGGGAAGGCCTGGGGTGCCCACCTCAGCCATTCCTCCCACGGGCTGCACCAGGTCCAAGTGCACATGCTGCATGTCCCAGAGGAGTGAGCAGCCAGCAGGCCACCGCTCTGGCTGCCCCTGGAAGATCCCCAGGCCTGCTTTGGGGTGCAAAGAGGGGGTTCCCCTGTCATGGGGCTGCTCGAGCTGGCATCCGCCCTGGCCATGGAGGATGTTACTAAACAGCACCGACCACACACTCAGCTCTCGGCTTTGCTCACCTCCCTCTCTTTCCTTTCCTCCCCAGCACAAACGGAGAGGGTGTATAACTCGGGGTGCACAGAGAGGGTGTACAACTCGGGGTGCACAGAGAGGGTGTATAACTCGGGGTGCACAGAGAGGGTGTATAACTCGGGGTGCACAGAGAGGGTGTATAAGTCGGGGTGCACAGAGAGGGTGTATAACTTGGGGTGCATGGAGACGGCAGTCAGACCTAGAGTCTGGGCTCCGCCCAGTGAGTTCTGTGCCCCAGGCAGGGTAAGCAGCCCTTGAGCCTCAGTCTGCTCATCTGGGAAATGGGGACAATCCGGCCTACACGCTAGGAAGTCTGTGCGTTCCAGGGGCAGCGTGTGGGAGGGTTTGGTGAGCTTGCCCGGCTGTTATCCTCTCCATCCCTGTGGCCTCAGAGGCCAGCCCGTGAGGGGGTCTGAGCCGGTGGGTCTGTAGCTGCGAAGGCGGTACTTCACGCCTCCCCGGCTCAGTGTGCCTGGCCACCCCAGGGCTGGTCATGTCCCCGCAAGGGACCGGGGCTAAGAGATGCGTGGGCTAAAGCGAACTCCCTGCTCAGGTGGCCCCGGCCGGCTGTCACTTCATCACAGGCCGGATTACTGGGACCACAGCCCCCGAGGACCGTGACCGTGTGCCTTTGGGGGTGCTCCTTGCTTCACCCTGACCCACCGCTGAGCCTCCTGGGGTGGGTGCCTTGGGGGTGGCCTGGGAGCAGCCCCGACAGCGCCACTTCCTGTCCCCGAGCCTCCACGCCACTGGGCCCTGCGGCTTATCTGTGGTCGCCGCGCTCGCATTTCCTGCAGCTGCTGCCGGTTCCCAGTGCGCCCACGGGACGGGCCGGAGGCCACGCGGCTGCGTGATTCACCGCCGGCTGGGCTGCTGGTGCTGACTCGGCCAGCGAGGGCGGCTCCTACGCGGGAACAGCCCCTCCGCGTCCCCGTGCCCCCCCTTCCCGGCCCGTGTGACACCGTCACCCGCACTCACCGAGAACCCACAGCTCCCGGCTGGTGCGCCCGGCCTGTGGGGCGAGGGAGTTTTGGGGGCACCAGAGCCTGAGCAAATGGCACCGGGCTGGGTGCTGGGGCCCCGGGGAGCCCCGGGGGCTCTCTGAGGTGCAGCTGGGTGAGCTGGCGGGACTGGGTCGGGGCCTGGAGTCACATGGAAGTGTTCTCGGCATTTCCCAAGGCGCCGGGAAAAGCCCGCGTGCAGGTGGCGCCTCAGCTAGCTCCCCCCCGCCCCCCGAGCAGGGACCTGAGACCAGGGTCCAAGTTGCCCAGAACGTTGGTAGGCACTGAGTTAGGTGAGTGTCTTTATTTATTTGTGAATTATTGTTATTATTTTAAAATATATTTTTATTGATTTCAGAGAGGAAGGGGGAGAGAGAGAGATGGAAACATCAATGATGAGAGAGAACATCATTGATCAGCTGCCTCCTGCATGTGCCCTGACCTGGAATCGAACCCCGACCTCCTGGTTCACAGGTCTACTTACACTCAGCCGCTGAGCCACGCCCGTCAGGTTTGAGTGTCTTTAACTGTCCAGCTTGTCACATGTAGGGACGGGGCCCTGCCTGGAGAGTCGGGGGCCCTGGGAGGGGGAGGCCTGGCCTGCAGCCTGGCCTGCTAAGAGGCCCCGTGGCTGGCGCTCACCTGACGCTCCAGGTGGCTCGGCCTCCGTGCCCAGATGAGGAGGACATGTTGGACGTCAGTGGCAGGTTTCCTGGCTCTTCTTGGTCGGCGTGGTCCGTGAGGAACAGCACGACACTCCGGGAGGAACGGATGATCCATTCCGCATGTCCCGGCTGCCCCCTCCGCGGGTCCTGGCTCTGTGCTAGACACAGCAAGGGGCACCTGGCACCCGGAGCCCACATCTGGTCCTCAGGGTCCCCGTCGGCGGGAAGCAGACCCAATGGACAGCCAGGGTGCCACCTAGCTGGGGAGAAGACCCTGAGGAGACACAGGGCTGCGGGCAGGGGGCTCCCCGGGGCGGCAGGTGCCACCCGAACTTGTGCACCCTCCATGGGAATTAGGGGAGGGGAGGGAGGAAGCTGGCAATGGCCTCAGTAGGTTTGGGGTTCATCCCAGCTCTGACCGTGTGTAGCACAGTTAGCTCAGACAAGCCCCTGCACTGCCCTCTGCCTCAGGGTTCTCATCTGTGTAATGGGTTTAATGACATTTCTTTTTACAAGAAAGGTTGTTTCCATTGATTTTGAGAGAGAGAGAGAGAGAGAGAGAGAGAGAGAGAGAGATTGATTGGTTGCCTCCTGCACACGCTCCAACTGGGAATCAAACCCACAACCTTTTGGGCTGATATGAAGTCATACAGTTGACCTTGAACAACGCCAATTTTTAAAAATCCACATATAAGTGGACCTGGGAGTTCAAACCCCTGCTGTTCACAGGGCAACTGTATTTGGATTCCCAGTTGGGGACCCATGGATGAGGGGCCCCTGCTCTGCAGTGGTGGGGAGTGGGCACCCTTGACCCCGGAGTTAGCGCTCAGCAGAGCCCGGTGAACTCACCACCGACAGCAATCATAATTGCCAGCGTTTGCAGGCTTCATAGCTGGCTGAGTGACAGGAGCGGGCGCTGTAATCACCCCTAAAGACTCCTGTGCATTTGGCCAGGATAGGCTCCTTGGTGAGCATAAGACACACCTGCTGCCCGGCCGGCGGGGCTCAGGGGCTGAGTGTCGACCTAGGATCCAGGAGGTCAGGGTTCGATTCCCGGTCAGGGCACAGGCCCGGGCTGTGGGCTCCATCCCCAGTGAGGGGCGTGCAGGAGGCAGCCGGCCCGTGATTCTCTCTCATCATGGACGTTTCTCTCTCGCTCCCTCTCCCCTCCTCTCTGAAGCCACCTCCCTGTGACGGCTCCTTTCTGGCCTTAGCTTTTGCACAGGCCTTTTCCTGTGTGCACGGCTCTGTCTGCCGGCTTCGGAGGGCGGGCGGGCGGCGCGTTTTGGGGGGGTGCCTCGCACCAGACGCCCACATCGGGAGGCGCCGCAGCCCAGGTGCGTGTGCAGGAAACGCGTGCAGCTGTGGGCCCACATCAAAGGCGTGTGGCCTGCGTGGGCGTCCAGGCCGCTCACGGAGCTATTCCTGGCGCGGGCGCTGCCTCGCCGATACGCAGCCTCTCTCTGTCTCCGTCTCCCCACCTTTAACACAGGCGAGGCCTGCCCTGTCTGGTTTCACAGAAACGCACGGCAAACCGCGTCCCTGGCCGGGACCTGCCCGCCTGGGGGCTGGGGACCAGGCAGCCTGAGGCTGAGACAAGGTCTCCACCCAGTTTCTCAGAGAAAGCGCCCCCTGAGCAGCAGCGCCCGGTTCAAGGTAACCACAGTGTCCCCGCGGCTCCCGGCCCCGGCCTGGCCTGTGCCGCCTCCCCGCCCACATCCAGGCTCCCAGCGCTTCTGTTCAACTGCCCGCTGGCGCCCTGCAGAGCCCACCTGGCTCTCCCCCCTCCTGCCCGCCCTGCCCCCTCCTGATGTGTGGGTGTCAGTGCACACAGCACCTTCGAGCGCCCCAGGCGGGCGGGGCTCCTTCCCAGGCTTGGAGCCTCTGCAAAGGCTGCTGCCCCGCTGCACGCCCTTCTCCTCCCGTCAGCAAACTCCTCTTCATCCTTCAGAACCCCGTTCCGTGATGATCCCTGACTTCCCTCATCCTCAGGCTCAGCGTGGGGGGGGGTGGTATAAGGTGTTCTGAGGGCTCATCCCCCGGCTGCCCTATTCCTACCCCCACCAGGAAGTCTGGGGGCAGGGAGGGAGGGACGCTGCCACAGGACTGGAGACAGGTGCGGGCCGGAGCTGGGCTGAAACCCACTTGAATGTGTGATGGGGCCCCTGGCGGCGTGGGGCCCCCTCCTGTGTGTGTGTGGGGCCCAGGCATTGCTCCGGGAGGGCCGTGCTCTGGAGGCCCTGCCCCGTCCTTTCAGCACAAGTCCCGGGGGCTGTTAGTGGAGCAGCAAGTTTAGGGAAGAGCCAGAGGGGACCTGAGGCCCCATCCCTCGCCCAGCCCAGCAGCGCCTTCAGGAGGGGCGGCGTGAGAAAGGGGAGGCCTGACCCGAGATGCCAGGGGGCGCGGGCCGAGCCCATCCATCCCGCCCAGGGCTGAGGGCTGAGGGCTGAGGGCTGGCGGCTGGCGGGACACTCGCCGCCCTGGGCCTGGTCTCTCCGGCCCCTGAAGTCCTGGGAAAGGCAGTTCTCAGGCCAGGTCAGAACTGGTTTTTGGGGCCCCGCCCCCGTGTGATATCTTGGTTTATAGAAACAGGAAATTCAGGGTTCGGGTCAGCACCCAGCCCCAGCTGCCATTTCCTAGAAAGGAGGGGGCCTGGCTGGGTGGGGTTGATAGCTGTCCTGGCATCCAGGCGCCAGGCTCCACCCACCTGGGTTCCCGTCCCAGGTCAGAGGTCAGGGGTCAGGGGCCTTCAGGGAGGGGAGCCTGGGGAAACGCAGGTCTGGGTTGCGGGGTGTGTGGGGGGGGTAAGGCTGGCCTCTGAGGTCCCAGGAGCTGCAGGACCAGACCCCCTGAGCATGTTCCATTTTCAAGGCCGCCCCGGGGTGGGGCTGGGCGGCAGGAAGGGGCTCTGGGTTGTGACGGCCTTGGCCCAGCTGTTTTGTCTCTGCCAGAACCAGGCCCAAGCACTTGCCGGCCAGCCTGGAAGGAGCCTGTTGGGGAGCGGGCTCGGCTGGGGAAGTTCTGGACTCCTGTTCGCCGGGTCTCCGAGGCCTGGTGCTCTGTCTGGGAGGTCAGCACGGATGGTGGCATGGGCCTAGGTGATGGGGAGGTCACCATGGAGCGGGGAGGGGCTGGCGGCCAGGGCCTGCTGGCTGGAGGTTCCCGGGAACCAGGGAGTCGGTGTGAGGCGGGGGGCAGCGGCTGCCTCACAGCCTAGGCTCCCGAGGCCACAGACAGGGGTGCCCGGCCCAGGTCCCCCAGCTGTGTACACACCAGCATCCCTCGTGGTCCTCGGGCCCACTTGTCTGGCTCCTGGCCCTGCGGGGCAGGCCTGGGGGTCGGGGATCTTTAGAAATGTCCATTTACGTGCCGCTCTTATTGTGCCCCAAAGAGCTGTGATTTGGGGGTCCAGCGAGGAGGCAGCGCTCCTTCATGGGGAGGGGAGGGGGCCTGGAGCAGCCAGGGTGGGCGCCAAGTCCCAGCCACTGGCCCAGGCCTCTCCCTGGTGTGGCCCCCCTGCAGCTCCTGGGACCGTGGGGACCAGTCTTCGCCCCAGAACTCAGGCCTCTGGTCTCCCCTCCGAAGTCCCTCCGGCCCCTGACCCCTGACCCCTTGGAGCCTCTGTCACCCCTGGGAGGGGAGCCTGGGAGGGGACCCGGGCGGGGCCTGGGTGTTTGGATGGAGCGGCTCCCCTGCACCAGCCGCTGCCCCGATGTCCCCCTGAGCTTGTTCCACTTTCAAAAATAGCTCATGAGGAAATGAACGTTGTCACCCGGGCGGACTTGGAAAAACGTGTCAGGGAAAGACAATTAACCTCGGCACGGACCCGTTTCCCCAAATTAATGAAGTTAATAACTTTTTAGGTTGAGGCCTTCATTTGTAGAGGGAGGGGCTGCGAAAGCAGAGCTGGCTCCGGCAGAGAGAGAGACAACTTAGAGGGAGGGGTTGGGGGAGAGAGAGATGAGGAATGGCTGGCAGAGCAAGAAAGAATGAGGCGGGAGAGAAGGGGCTGAGGGACGGGCTGCCATGTTCTCTGAAAACTGTAAATGCAGCTTCTGAGCAGGAGGAGACTCAAACTAAAAGCACAGGGTGAAGAGAGCTGGGATATGTGTGGGTGTGTGTATATGTGTGTGTGTGTGTATGCGTGTGTGTGTATGTGTGTGTGTGTAGTTATATCTTTTATTGATCTCATAGAGCCGTGGTCGGCAAACTGTGGCTCGCGAGCCACATGTGGCTCTTCCACAAAATACCACGGCCTGGGTGAGTCTATGTTGAAGAAGTGGCGTTAGAAGAAGTTTAAGTTTAAAAAATTTGGCTCTCAAAAGAAATTTCAGTCGTTGTACTGTTGATATTTGGCTCTGTTGACTAATGAGTTTACCGACCACTGTCATAGAGGAAGGAAGAGGGAAAGAGAGAGAAACATCAATAATTAGAATAATTGAGCCGCTGCCTCCTGCACACCTCACACTGGGGATGGAGCCCGAAACCCCAGCATGTGCCCTGACCTGGAATCAAACTGTGACCTCCTGGTTCATAGGTCAACGCTCAACCACCGAGCCAGGCCGGCCAGGCACCAAGCAGTTTAAGTCAGTTTCCCCGCCTGTGTGTTCACACAGTTTCTACCTCGGGGATTGCAGGGAGGATCAGAGGGTGTAATGTCTGTAAACATGTGTCCATCAGAACTACTGCGTGAATGCCACCGCCCCACGCACCCGTGGACACACAAGCCCACACCTGGGTCTGAGGCCGCTGGGTGCTGGGGAGTGCACTCTGCTCCTCTCCCACTGCTCCAGTCCCTTCCCCAGGCAGAGTAAGGCCCCAGTGAGGCTGCGGATCCGGGATCCGGGCACAGAGGAGGCCCGGGGACATGCCTCCAGGGGCCTCACACTCGTTCCTGATCTCCGTCCCCCTGGGAGGAGGACTCAGTGGGTGAGACAGGGAGGCAGCAGGGAGGGGGGCGAAGAGAGCAACCAGCACAGCAGCACCGGCTCTCAGCGCCTTCCCTCCATTGGCAGCTCCCTCGGGAACGCCAAGGACGGCAGGTTCAGCAGCACCTGGCCCCGGGAGGGTGCCTTCACGCCTCAGTCCCTGGGTGCAGGGCCCCTGGCCTGGGCCTCCTGCCCCCAAGCCCCTCTGCAGGCCCTGGCTCGGGGCTGGCCGGGAGGATGGAGCCTCCTCCAGCTGCTGCCTCCGCTGGTCCGAGGGCCGCCCTCTCCCGGGAGGGGTTGGCTGCCAGCACTCCGGCGGGAGGGCGGCCACAGGCGGGACGGAGGGAGAAGTGGAAGCAGTTTAAGAAATCGCAAGGCTCGGCAGCTGGGCCACTTCCCGATTCTCCATGGACGTGCCGGGCTCTTGGCCTGGGGCCCCCCCTACCCCCAGCCCCCAGGAGTGCGCACCCCTGACTCAGCGCCTTCTGCAGCGGCCATGGCCAGGGGTCAGTGCAGTCCCAGCTAGTCTGGACCGGATGCCTCCTGCCCTGGGGACTCAGGGACAGGTGACTGGGCCCGAGTTCATGGGGTTCACGGGGTCAGGGTGGGAGGGTCCACCCCAGCGCAGGGCGGTGCCCAGCTCCGCTGTCCACAGGGCCGGGCCCGCAGCCGCCGGGGCGAAGTTCCGTCGCCCAGCCCCGCCGTGTCCTCCCACCGCGCCCTCCCCGCCGCGTCCTCCCCCGTCCTCCCCGTGCCCAGGAGCCAGCGCCTCCCGGCAGGTGTGTGCTCAGCTCCGGCTGCCATGACAGATGCCAGGGACCAGCGGCCTCACTACAGAGTCAGGAGGCGGGAGCCAGCTCAGGGTGTGGGCAGGGCCGGTTCCCATGGTGGCTGGGAGGGAGGGCCCGCTAGGCCTCGCCCCAGCCACTGGGGTCCCCGAGCTCTCGCCTCATGTGCGGGGTTCAGTTTAATAGCAGCCTTAGCGGCCCCTCCGGCCCCTGCCCCCGACCTGCCCCGTGTTGGCCGTGACGGCCCTCCTGGCGCTGACAGCCAGGGCCTGTGCTCCTGCCCGGCTCTCACCCTCCACCCATCCCCTCATCCGGACCCTCCCCGTCTCCCCAGCCTCCTGAAGCCCCGGCCCCGCCCTGGGCAGAGCTGGAGGCCGGGAGCGAGGGTGTGAGTGGGCGATACAGCGGAGGGGTGCAGACGTCCAGGCTGGGAGCCCAGGGGCCGCCGGAATGCGGTTGGTCAGAGGGGTGCTGCATCCATGGCTGGGGCAGGGGTGGGGTGGGGCGGGGCAGGGGCGGCAAGACCATCCCCAAGGACGAGGCCCTGGCAGGCCCCGTGTCAGGCCTGACACAGACCCCGCGGCTGGGAGGCCCTCTGACCCCCAGAGCCTCCAACACGCGGGCCTGTGCTCCCCAGACCTGCCCTGGGGTTGGGCCCATGATGCTTTGCTTTGGGGCATTACCGAGGATGCTTTGGGGCATTACCGAGGATGCTTTGCTCTGGGGTGCTTCTTGCGTCTGCGTGGTGGGAGTAGGCGTCCCCAGGGGGATGCCCCGCCGAGTGTTAGCCCAGCAGCCTGGGCCCGGAGCCGGACAGCGTGCGTCTTTGCGAGCGCCCCCCGCTGGATGCCGGGCTCCGGCCAGAGCCGGCGGCCGTGAGGACAGAGCGCTGGGTCCGGGGCCTGCGGCGGGGCTGAGGCCCCGTGTCTGACGCGCGTTTGGGGGTCCACCGGCTGCTGAGGGTAAGGGACCAGGTCCGCGGCCCCCGAGTCGGGAACAGGACACCTCTGAGCGCCCACAAGCTGCTGGGGCCCGAGAGCCTCTGCAGGCGGGTCAGGACTGCTGCTCTTGACCGCGCTAGAGGTGGTAACTGACCCGTTTTTAAAATAATTGTAATGCACTTATTTTAAAGTATTGATCAGTTCATTAAAAAGAAAGCTCATAAAACCATCACATATTACCTTAAATAACATTTGATCAAATAAACGGTATTTCCCCCCAAACAGGAAGTAGTAGAAAGGACCGCATCAGTCTACCTTTTTGCAAAGCTCTCCACCACCAGACGTCAGGGGTGCCATCCACCCCCTTCCACGTGGAGCTCGTACCTCCCGGGGGCGGTGGATAGGATTGCATCGTCCCGTTTTACGGACGAGCAAACCGAGACCTGAAGAAGGTGCGGTGACTGTCGGATTTGCAGTCAGGGCGGGGCCGGGAGCCCGGGAAGGGCTGTTGGAGGCCCGAGCAGTGGCTGCAAACAGAACGGCTGGAGGGGATGCGCTCCCCGCTCTGTGCGTCTGTGTCCGCGCACACAGGGGTGCGCCTGTGCGTGTACGTACATGAGCGTGATGTGCGTCTGTGTCCGCGCACACAGGGGTGCGCCTGTGCGTGTACGTACATGAGCGTGATGTGCGTCTGTGTCCGCGCACACAGGTGTGCACCTGCACGTGTACGTACATGAGCGTGATGAGCGTCTGTGTCCGCGCACACAGGGGTGCGCCTGTGCGAGTACGTACATGAGCGTGATGAGCGTCTGTGTCCGCGCACACAGGGGTGCGCCTGTGCGTGTACGTACATGAGCGTGATGAGCGTCTGTGTCAACGCACACAGGTGTGCGCCTGCGCGTGTACGTACATGAGCGTGATGAGCGTCTGTGTCCACGCACACAGGGGTGCGCCTGCGCGTGTATGTACATGAGGGTGATGAGCGTCTGTGTCCGCGCACACAGGGGTGCGCCTGTGCGTGTACGTACATGAGCGTGATGTGCGTCTGTGTCCGCGCACACAGGGGTGCGCCTGTGCGTGTACGTACATGAGCGTGATTGCGTCTGTGTCCGCGCACACAGGGGTGCGCCTGTGCGTGTACGTACATGAGCGTGATGAGCGTCTGTGTCCGCGCACACAGGGGTGCGCCTGTGCGTGTACGTACATGAGCGTGATGAGCGTCTGTGTCCGCGCACACAGGGGTGCGCCTGTGCGTGTACGTACATGAGCGTGATGAGCGTCTGTGTCCGCGCACACAGGGGTGCGCCTGTGCGTGTACGTACATGAGCGTGATGAGCGTCTGTGTCCGCGCACACAGGGGTGCGCCTGTGCGTGTACGTACATGAGCGTGATGTGCGTCTGTGTCCGCGCACACAGGGGTGCGCCTGCGTGTGTATGTACATGAGCGTGATGTGCGTCTGTGTCCGCGCACACAGGGGTGTGCACCTGCGCGTGTACGTACAAGAGCGTGATGAGCGTCTGTGATGTGCGTACTGAGCGTGTGAGCGCCTGTGTGCACACAGGGGTGCGCCTGTGCGTGTACATACATGAGCGTGATGAGCGTCTGTGTCCGCGCACACATGTGCGCCTGTGCGTGTACGTACATGAGCGTGATGTGCGTCTGTGTCCGCGCACACAGTTGTGCGCCCTGTGTACGTACATGAGCGTGATGAGCGTCTGTGTCCTGCACACAGGGGTGCTGCGTGGAGCATGAGCGGATGAGCGTCTGTGTCCGCGCCACAATGTGTACATGAGCGTGATGAGCGGTCCGTGCACACAGGTGTGCACGCGTGTGTACCAATGGCGTCTGTGGCCTGGTGGGCCGCAGGTGCTGCAGGAGCAGGGATTGGGGCCCAATGTGGAGCGGAGGGTGGCGCCTGGGCACCGTGCCAAGGGCTCTCGCCTGGTTCCGCAGGGCGCGGGCGACATGGTGGCCGTTTGGGTGGGGAGCGTGTGGTCACGGTGTGTTGGAAGCTCACCGAGAGCATCTGAGGTGGATTTGGGAGAGGCTCGGAGGCGGGGAAGGCCCGGCGAGGGACCGCCAGGCGGCCCTGAGCTGACCTGGCCCTGGGAGCGGGATGTGCGGGGCCCCTGCAGGCGCTCCTGGGCGTCCCGCTGAAGCCACTGCAGCTGAGGAGCTGCTTCTCGGCTCCGCTGTGGGTCTCATCAGCCCGGCCTCCGGTGGCAGACATCAGCCCTCCGCCGGCCAGGCGCTTCTCCCCAGGTGCCTCCCCTGGCAAAGCCGAGCATCAGCCACCCCGCTTTACTGCCGGGTTATTTGTGGGCGCCAGTGTCGTGGAGTGAGAACTCAGCACCCGGTGATGCGGAAAAGAAAAAGCGTGGGGGCAGTTAGCTGCCCAGCGACCTGGAACCCAGGGGAGACGGGTGTGGCCGGGGGCCCAGGTCCCAGGAAAGGCTCAGGGTCGCAGGGAAGGGAAGTGTTTGCTCAGGAGGGAGCTCAGGTGAGACACCCCCAGCACTGGAGTCCAAGCTGGTCACCCCCTCACCAGGAAGACGCCTGGGCGGGTCAGGTTTTGTCTGTTGACCAAACGCCCGCAGGGACCCAGGGCCCTGGGACGGGGCATCGGGCCAGAGGGCAGGCCGGCGTGAGGGCAGGTCTGAGTTTAACACCAGACACCAGCTGTGTTACAAGTACCCCTGGGAGTGTTTCCTGTCGTGTGTGTGAGTCAGTGTGTGCATGAGAGTGTGAGTGTAAGCATGTATATGTGTGTGTGTCAGTGTGTATGTGTATGTGTGAGTGTATGTATCTGTGTCTGTGTGAGTGATGAGCGTGTGAGTGCGTTTCAGTGTGTGTGCTGTGTCAGTGTGTGTTAGTGTGTGTCTCTGTGAGTGTGAGCGTGTGTGAATGTGCGTGTGTCTGTGTGTGAGTGTGAGTGCATGTCTGTGTGTGTGAGTGCGTGTATCAGTGTGTGAGCGTGTGTGTGTCAGTGTGTGTGTGAGTGTGTCTTTGAGTATGAGCATGTATGTGTGAGTGAGCATGAGTGAGTGTGTATGAGTGTGTCAGTGTGTGTGTGAGCGTGTCTTTGTGTGAGTGTGTCAGTGAGTGTGTGAGTGTGAGCAGGTGTGAGTGTGCATGAGTGAGGGTGGGTGTTTGCTGTTGGTGTGGTCCGGAGCAGATAGAGGTCAAGGGCTGGTGCACTTCCCTGGAGGACCATTTCTTGCCGGACGCGCCTGCGGGCACAGGGCCGTGAGCACTGCTCGCTGCTGAGACGCGTCTGGATGGGCCGCCTGTCCCTGAGCGGGGCCGCCTGTCCCTCCAGAGGCGCCGGAGGCGGAGGTCGTCAGCATGAAGCCCGGAGCTTCCAACGTGGGGGGCGGAGAGAACCCCCCCGCGCCCCAGTTACTTCCAGTCCTGGAGCAGGTCTGTGATTACATGAGGTCATCTTGTTGGAAGGACATAAAATAACGTCTAATTAGGCTCCATCCATCTTTCAGAGGCACGTCATCGATCCTGTCTCAGGTCCAAACGGAAAACCTTTCAGCCTCGGTGGGGAGCTCCATGGGTGTCCGTGCCCCCGCGGCCCATCTGCCAGCGGCGTGGAGCCGGCCCAGGAGGAGCTGGAGGGATTGGGAGGGAAGGCCCGCCTCCCCGGCCCACTGGGCCCGCTCCCGCCCGGAGAGCGTGTCGCGGAGATGGAAGACCCCTGACCTTCAACCCTGGACAGCCTTCACGATCCAGGTGCGCCTGTGACTGTCCCGGGGTCTCTGACCCTCAGTTTCTTCATCTGTGCAATGGGCTGGCCTGGGAGTGCAGGCAGAGGCGGCGAGGCTGCCCCGTGGTTTCTCACCCACAGTCTGGAAACGGAATGCCCCCAGCTGGACGGGAGGGCTCGCTGCTGAAGCAGGGACCGTGTCGCCCCCTGGTCTGCGGAGAGAGCGACATCCAAGGCTGCGAAAGGCAAACGCCTGACGTTCTCCACTCGCTCGGGCGGGGCCCTCGTCTTGCGTGCCCGGCGGCCCCTCTGAGCCTGTCCCGGGTGCCTGCAGGCAGCTCAGCCCCTCCCAGGCTTCCCTGAGGATTCTGGGAGGGAGGGACCCCCTCCTGCTCAGCCTGCCGCCCCGTTAGTGGCCCCTGCCCGCTGGTCAATGTCTGCTTGCTCAGGCCTGCCCTATCGAGGGGACAGAGCCCCCGCGTCCCCCCAGCTGCTCGGTCACCGGCTGGCCGTGGCCGAGGACAGGGCGAGAGGCCCCCGTCACTTTGGCCAGTGCTCGGGGTCCGGTGCTGGCCTCTGGTCTCCTTACGCCTGTCCCTCGTGTGGCCAGGGCCGTTCTCCCCGCAAACGAGGGCCCCCCTACCGCTTCTCTCTCTGTCCCTGCCCCTCAGACCGGCGGCGGAACCCTGGCACCTCGCCCAGAGGATCTGGGTTGCGGCGAGTCACCTTTCAGCACCCCCACCCCCACACTGGGGGATCCTGGCTGACCCGAGAGCAGGTCCCCGAGGACGAGGACGTGTCCTCTCAGGTGCGCAGGCCTCACTGGCCGCAAACCAGTCCCCTCCTTCCCGCAGGTCCCCGCATGTGCTCAGGTTCCTCTTCCATGAGGACTTCACGCTGCGTGAACGTGCGCCCCGTCGGGTGCCCCGCGGCACTGTTGGTGTGCAGCTCCGGGGAGGGCGAGTTTCTCTTCTGCCATTTCACACGCGGTCTCCTGTTCCCGCCTGGCAGGGCCACCCTCCGGGAGGCAGAACAAACCAGCGTGCGCCCGTGTCCCAGGGCACGTCTCTCTCCCACCGGGAGCACCGGGCCCTGAGTGTCCTGGGTCCCCTCGGCCTGAGTGTCCTGGGTCCCCTCGGCCTGAGTGTCCTGGGTCCCCTCGGCCTGAGTGTCCTGGGTCCCCTCGGCCTGAGTGTCCTCGGTCCCCTCGGGCCGTCTGCAGCCCCTTCCAGCGCCGCTCTGGACCCGCCCAGGTTTGCTGCCCGGCAGGTCCACCAGGCCCACCTACAAGCTCTGTGACTTCAGACAAGTGACCCTAACATGCAAATGGCGACCTTCCCGGGGGAGAGGAGCGGGAGGGAGAGCATGGCCAGAAAGCAGCCCGCGCCGGCGGGCCGGGAAGGTCAGCGCCGCTGGGACGGCCCCGGGGGCCACGCGCAGCCTTAGCCGATCAGGAAGTGCGAGTAGGTTACCAACACGAACGTGACTCCAGCCGGGAACCCGGGGGGTGAGCCCCCTGAAGCTGCTGGGAGCCCCGCTCTGTGAGGTGCACCCCGAAGGGCCATCCTCCCGCCTCTGCGAACAGGGAAGTCCCCGCCGGCAGGACTGGAGGCAGACAAGGCGGGTTGGGAGGGAGCAGCCTGGGAAGGGATTCCGCCTGCAGACACCTGCGTGAGCAGCTGCTTGTTTACTGTACAGCCAGTTTTCTTCCCAACGCCGCTGACACACACCTGTTCCCTCACCTGCGCAGGTGTGTGCCCATGGGACCTGGGGACCCGCTGGCGGGGGGCCAGCCCGCCCCTCGGAAACGCCTCCCCTTCATCCAGCCAGGAGGCCAGGCCATCGTGGGCCCGCTGCGGCCTCAGAGTGGCTGGGGGCACTGGCCGCCCGCCCGGGGCGCAGCCAAGTCCTGCCCCGTGTCCTGTCGGCTGGGAGGCCCGGGTGGCAGTAGGGCTGGCTTGGCCCTGAGGCCACAGTGACCCCCGCTGGATGGAGTGGACACCTGCGTTCCCTGCTGGCCAGGCTGCTTTGCATGTTCACACCCCGAGGAAATGTGAACCCCCTCCCTCCCTCCCCCCTCCCCCACCCCGCACCTGGCTACCCCAGCCTCCCAGAGCCGGAGGGCAAGGATCCAACCGACTGGCTGGGGGGTCAGCCCCGCAGCTCTCGCTCTTTCTGGAAGAGCTGGGACGTGTGCACACGGCCGCCGGACTCACGGCAGCCCTGTAGATTCACTCAGGTGGCACCTGCCTCGTGGCCTTGGCCCCCCTGCCCCAGAGCATTGTGGGAACTCAGGAATGTTCGATACTCAGGCCCCGCCCAGACCTCCTCCTTCGCTGACCAGAAGTGGGCTCCACACACCAGCCTCTCCGCTCACACTGTGCGTGCCCGCCGGAGAGCCGGACGTCCCTGCCTCTGTCTTTCTGTACGTGTGCTTTGCTGTGGTTTGTTTCATTTATATGTTTATTGATTTCAGAAAGGAAGGGAGAGGGAGAGAGAAACATCAGTGATGAGAGAGGGTCATGGATCAGCGGCCTCCTGCAAGTCCCACACTGGGGACGGAGCCCGCAACCCGGGCCTGTGCCCCGACGGGGACTGAACGGTGACCTCCTGGTTCGTAGGTTGACGCCCCAACCACTGAGCCCAACCACTGAGCCACCCCAGCCAGGCTTGCATTGTGTTTTGTTGCTCACACGGATCCAGCTCTGGCCCCGGAGCGCTTTGGCGCTGCTCCGGTGCCCCACAGCCACACCCCCAGAGGTTTTCGGGGACCAAGTGCCTTTTCCTGCTCGTTCTGTGTTGGGCTCTTTCTTGCATCTTTGTTGTTTAATAGTAACGATTCGTTCCTTGTTCCTTCCATGAGCACGCTTCCTCTCCCCCACGGTTTTCACAGTTTCACTCTTGTCCCAGGCGTGTTATCATGTGCCAGGTAAGAGGGAGCCCCCCCGCCCCCCCGGGGCTCAGCTCCCCCCGCCACGGTTCCACCCCATCAGATGTTAACCCTTTGCTTTCCCTGGTCCTCAGATGCCTGTCCCAGGTTCCTAGGCCCCTGGTCGCCCGTCTCTGGCCTCCCTGCCCAGCGGAGGTGTTTGTCGCTCTGTCACCGTGGGCTTGGGGTTGGGGTGTGAGGTTGGGTGCCTGGTGTGAATTTCCGAGGTTGGTTACAGGTGCCGAACCGGGGCCGGGCCTGGCTGCGGGTGGGCGTGGCCTCTCGCCGCGCTTCCTGTGGGAGCCGAGGTGGCCGCTCACCAGGGCAGGAAGGGGCCGCAGGAGGGCGGGCGGGAGGGAAGCCGAGCAGGTGCCCACAGCGTGTCTCCTGGAGCCCGGGTGGGGGGGTGGGGTGTGGGCTGAAGGGAGGTCTGGGTCCCGGAGGCAGGAGGCTGGAGGAAGTCACGTGGGCAGACTGAGGCAGGTGAGTGGGAGCCCAGGCCGTGGAGGTCCCAGGGTGCAGGGCTGGGCAGGGAGGGAGTGAAGGAAAAGGGGACTCCCGGGTGGGCCTTGGCGAAGGTGGCCTGGCAGGCAGAGGGGGCTCGGAGGGCCCGTCCAGGGGGTGAGAGGCAGCCAAGACCAATCCCAGGGGCCAGGCCGGCTGCGCATCGCACAGATCGCGCCCAGATGAACCCCTGCGTGCGGAGGGCGCCGCCGCGGGGAGTCGCGGAAGCAGCTGTGCGACGGGTCGCGAGGACGCTTTCTTGAATCTGACAGTGAGAAGCAAACGCAACTAAAGCAAAACTAACCCGGCGGGACTGCTTCACACCGAGGCTTCTGCCAGCAAAGGCCTCACAGAACGAAAAGGCGACTTACTGAGCGGATAGCCTCACACGCCATCGGGTGAATATCAGGAGACAGAACCAACCCCATGGTCAGAGCCAACGCCCCCTGGCTAACGACGGGCAGGAGGCCTGGGCAGGCGGCCCGCAGGCGCGCTCCCCACTCCTCGGGGACGGGGCCGAGGCCACAGGGAGGTGTCCTCGCACCGTGAGCGCAGCTGTCGGCTGAAAGGCTGGGAACGCCACGCGCTGGCGAGGACGCGGAGGAAAGGGAGCCTCGTGCACTGTGGAGGGCGGTAAATGGTGCAGCCGTGGCGGGAAGCAGCATGGAGGTTCCTAAATAGTTAAAATAGGTCAACCATACGCCCAGCAAGTCCACTCCTGGGAATTTATGTGAAGAAAACACACACTCAAAAGGACAGTTGCACCCCGGGCGCTGCTGTGCTATTCACAGTAGCCACGCGTGGAAACTCCTGACGTGTCCACTGATAGAAGGCTGGATCGAGCAGGAGGGAGATGTGTACAACAGAACATCACGCAGCCGTAGCCAAGGACGCCATCGTACCACCTGTGACAACACGGACGGGCCTCCAGGGCGTTATACGCTAAGTGAAGTCAGTCAGAGGGGAACAAATGCCATGTGATCTCTCATATGGGGAACCTCATGTGTATAGTGTGTAGATACACACAGACACACATGCTGAGCACACGGATACAGGGAACAGGTTGGTGGCTGGGTAGGGGTGGGAGATGTGGGTGAACTGTGTTGTTTTTCTTTAGTTTAAATAAAGTGAATGAAACCCAGCCAGTGTGGCTCAGTGGTAGGAACCAGGAGGTCACGGTTCAATTCCCGGTCAGGGCACAGGCCCGGGTTGTGTGCTGGATCCCCAGTGGGGCACATGCAGGAGGCAGCCGATCCATGATTCTCTCTCATCATTGATGTTTCTTTCTCTCTTCCCTCTCCCTTCCTCTCTGAAATCAATAATCTATAATAATAAAAGCATAATATGCTAATTAGACCGGGCAGCCGAACGGCCTTCTGGACAAAGCCGGGGCTGCGAGGGCCGAGCCCCTTGCACAGATTGCGTGCATCGGGCCTCTAGTATGTGTGTGTGTGTGTGTGTGTGTGTGTGTGTGTGTCTATATGTGTGTGTGTGTACATAAATAAAAAGTAAATTGAATTGAGAAAGCTGCACACCGCTGAGTGAGAGCAGAGCCCACGGGTCGTACACGTTTCAGGTAAAAGTGAACGGGCACAGCATGCGTGTTACGTCGTGTCGTTAGGAGGGTCTCCTGCAGGAACAGAAGACTCACTGGCTAAAAGCAGGGGCTCCTGTTCTCATGAGAAGGGGTGGCTGCTGACCAAGGCTCTCGGGCCCAGGCTCCCAGGCTCCCTCCTTCCCGTGCACCTCCAAGAATCCGGTTGGTTTTCATCCTCACGGTTATTTCCTCCGGGTCCCCGAAGAGCTGCCGCAGACGCGGGCATCACCTCCAAGTACAAAGATGAGGACGGGACTGGCTAGTGCCAGACACATTGTATTCATTCATTCATTTATTCATTCATAAGTGTTTCTACCATGTCTGTTTTGTTTTTCAAATTCCTAAGTCAACCACGGAGCCACGCCAGCCGGGCCCATTGTCTCTTAAAAACATCTGGAGGCGAGAGCCTCCCGTGTCACCGGGCCTCTGTGACCACAGGTGCCGTGTGGCCTTGGGCGAGCCCCGGTGCCCGGGCGGGGGGCGAGGGTGTGCGGGCCTGGAGGTGGCCTCCGCTCGGGCCGCTCTCACAGGCCGTCCGGCGCCGCGCCGGGTGCGGGCGGGAGCCGTGCAAACACTCCTGTGAGCCGCGCTCTTCGCTCCCGGCTTCCGGCTGAGTGCCCCTGGCTGCGCTCTGAGGGCTCTCCAAGATCAAAGCCAAGTGCAGGCAGAGAGCCCGCGGGGAGCCGGGAGCCGGGGGCCCGAGCACCGTGGACGGCTGCCCGGGGACGGAGGGAGCGTGTCCGGAGCCGAGGGCTGAGCCGTGCGACTTCCGGGCCGTCCCTGGCTCTGCCCGGCGGCGGCTCCGCCACGTGCCAGGCGGTGCCGTGGAGACCACCTGTCTGGCAGGCGGGGAGGGAGCACCTGGCCCGGGGCTGGTCCTGGGATCCGTGCGCTCAGTCGGCCACAGGAAAGGGCACGTTCCCGGAAAGTCCAGTCCCAGTGGGGCGCTGGGATCCAACAGAAGACGGGGGGCAGCTGGCGCCCCAGGACCAGATGCCACCCTGCCCATCCCTCATGGGCTCCAGGGGAATGCTGGGAAGTATCTAACCACTGACAACCCCCCTACCCCAGTGCCGAGCGCACGTGGGGAGGTGATGCTCACCGTGGCTGTAGTGACGCAGACAGAGGGGCCGCGTGCTCTCCTGACCGCTCAGGAGGCCTGCGTGGGGCCTGCAGACTCAGACCTCAGGGACCACGGAGGGTCCGAGAGGGAAACTTGGTGATGAAAACAGCAGCTCGCGGTGGGCAGGCAGGTCCTGGGCCGGTTCCCTCACGAAGATCGGCTTTGGTCCTCACCGAGCCTGTAGCTCTGCATCGATGGGACACCTGAGATGTCAGGCCCCTTCCCTTCTCTGGACCCTCAGCGCGGGGACCACACGTGCCCTCAGGGTATTGTTATTGTTACTGTTGTGTTGTTGTTATTGTTCTTGCCGACTGTTAACTGCCTGCACCCACCTGTGCAAAAGAAACGCGTGTCTACCATTTTACTTCTTATCCAACCCCAGAGGCTTCCTCCCGCCTCCCTAATCTACACCATGGAGTTCAGGTGACCCGCCTGCGGCTCCTCCGTGATGGTCATGCATAAACATGGGTGAAAAGCCGCCGTTCTCCGGAGCATTCTCCCAATCTGTCGGGGTTCTGCTTCCCGGCGACTGTGGACAGTTTGGCTCAAATAAACGCACAGCAGTTCTTCGCAGGTGTGAGCGTTTCTGACGTTACACCAGCAGTGATGTGTCACCCCGATGCAGGCGCCCCCGGCTCCACCTACAGGTGAAACCCCTCTTCCCCGGAGGGGTGACCGCAGGGGCCGGGCAGGCAGTCCCCGCTGCGTGACCTTGGACACGTCCCTGAAACCCTGGGCCTGGACAGAAAGCATTAATGGTTCCCCAACACGTTCTTCCTGGGGAACTTGTGACGTCCCAGTCTTCCCCCCTAACCCGGGAGACGTGCACCCCTCACCCATGTCCTCGGGCCTCTCGGGGGGAGGACGCTGAGGGCAGGGGACCCGGTGGGCCTGCCGTTCCCCGTCACCACGCCAGGTCTGTGGGGGGCAGGCTGCCCCACCTCTCCGAGCCCGGCCTCCGTCTGAGGGAGAGGGACGGTCGTTGTTGATGAGGACATTGGTTGGGAGGAGAAGGGGGCGCAGGTGTCAAGGTGAGGTGAGTCCCGGGGTGTCCCAGCCGCAGCCCTGAGAGCTGAGCGCCCGGAGCCAGGCGAGCGGCTTCCGCCTCACTTCCCCCTCCATGCCGGGAGGAGCCGCGGTTCCCGGTGACCGGGGGCCCAGCTGCTCTGCCTGCGGCCACGCCAGCCGCCGGGGCCACGGAGCCGGCACAGCTGCAGGGGCTGGCTGGCCCCGCTCTGAGCCCGGGGAGCTCTGTCCCCTGTCGTCTCCCTTTCTTTGCCGTTGGAGGGACTCGGTCCTGAAAGGGCCTTTCTTCCGAGGACACCTGGACGCGGCGCGGAGGGGGTGCCGGCAGGTGCAGGGGCCCTGTTTGCTTTCGGGCTCTCAAGTGTTTCCGCTGATAACGTTCACGGAGAGCCGCTCTGCGGGCGGCCACTGCCCACCCGGGGCTGGAAGTGCCCTGGCGGGGCGCAGGGGGAGCAGGAGGAGGGGGAGGAGGGATGGGAGGAGGGGGAGGGGAGGAGGAGGGAGAGGAGGAAGGGTGGAGGGGGAGAAGGAAGAGGGGGAGAAGGAGGAGGAGGGGGAAGGGGGAGGGGAGCAGGAGGAGGAGGATGATGAGGAGGAGGGATAAGGAGGAGGAGCAGGCGGCTGGCCAGGTCCAGGGCGGAGCAGAGCCTGAGCACTGTCCCCGAGGCGCTGGGGAAGCCTGGCTTTCCACCAGCTCCCTTGGGCCGCGGGTCCCAGCGGTGCAAGGTGACGGCGTCCCCTCCACGCAAGAGGCAGGGGTGAGGCATCTCCTGGAGCACATTTAGCCGACAGGACACTGCCTCCAGCCTGCTCCCTCTCTCACTCTCTCTCTCTCTTCCTCCCTCTTGCTCCCTCCCTCCCTCCCTCCCTCCCTCCCTCTCTCCCTCTCTCCCTCCCTCTCTCTCTCTCTCTCTCCCCCTCCCTCCCTCCCTCCCCCTCCCTCCTCCTCCCCCCCCCCCCGCGCTTGCTGGGCTGTCCCACAGGGACGTGGAGAACTGACATCTTGCTGGACTGAGTCCTCCCGCGGCCTCGGCCCTGCCCTTCCCCGGGGACTGGCTGGAGGCTGGAGAAGCACCGGCTGTTCAGAGCCCCCAGCGCCAGCGCCCCTCGTCCCGAGCGCGGACAGCAGCAGCTTTTTCGTTCTCAAGTGCAGACAGCGCAGGTGCTGCGTGACCTTGGCAAACAGCCTGGCTGGGCTTCATTAGCTCATCTGTGAAACGGGCTGACGCTGCCTGCCTGCCTCAGGGGCAAAGGGGTCCTGGCCCCCTCCCCGCCCACCCGTGGGCAGAGCCGTGGCAGCCAGTGCCGAGGCCCTTACTGCTCTCAGGAGGAGACCGCCTGGTCCAAGCCCAGCACGGTCGGCGTGCGTGACCGCCCTGTGCTGAGCTGTGTGCTGTCAGCGCCAAGTCTGCCTTCGCCGGCGGCCGGAGGGCCCGCCCGGCCACGTGCCTGTGAACCTGCATCGCCGCGCGGGGCCCTGGACAGCGCTGTTCACTGAGGGAGCATGCGCGGAGCGCTCTGCGGCCCTGGGAAGACGCCGGGAGAGAGGGACGTGCCCCATGGCCATGGCCGGGGACGTCCAGGGTGGGGAGGGACACGGGAGTGATCGCCGAGCAGTGCCGAGCGAGAGGCGGGGCAGCTTGGGGACGCGGGACCGGCTCTCACCGGTCTCCTTCTCCGTCCTGACAGCCCGAGGATGGCAGGGTGCAGCGGGGTCAGGAGGACTGGACGGTGGGTCGGGGAGTGTCTGTAGGTTTGCAGTGCAGACGAGCTGCCAGAATCATCCGTGTGGGAAAGGAGAAACAGCCCGGCCGGCGGGGCTCAGGGGGGAGTGTCGACCTAGGAACCACGAGGTTAGGGTTCGATTCCCGCTCAGGGCACAGCCCGGGTTGTGGGCTCGATCCCCAGTGCAGGGCGTGCAGGAGGCAGCTGGTCCATGATTCCCTCTCATGGATGTTTCTCTCTCTCCCTCTCCCTTCCTCTCTGACATCAATAAAAATAATAAAAAAAGGAGAGAAGCACCTCCCTGTGCCTGATGGTCGCCAGCGCCTGTCCGTGGGTGTTTGCGATGCTGGCACTGCGCTGGGGCGCGGCGTGGCCCTCAGTTACCCCTCAGAGCAGGTCTGTGGGGCCGAACTGTTGTCACCTCCAGGTGACAGGTGGGGCCAGGACCCCTCCCAGGGGCTCACAGCCGAGGGAGGACAGAGCTGGGGTTTGAACAGATCTCAGCGACGCCCCTCGAGGTACCCAGGACCACACCTGCGGCTCCTTCCCGCCCGCCCTGCCCGCCCCAGGAGAGGCGTGATCTGCGGCGCCTGTGGCTGAACCAGCTGTTGGGAGAGAGCCGCCGGGAAGGTGATCCCTCTGGTGGGGCTGCTGAGCGGACAAGCACGTCACCCCGTGTGCTGGTGGCAGTTTTCCTGTGTGGGGCTCCCGGGACCCTGGGAACGGAGGGGGTTGCCTTTGGATCTGCCTCCTCGTCCCTGACGGTTGTGTGATCAGCAGCCCGGGCCGAGGAGGAGGCCGCAGGAGGCCCTCAGCCTCGGCGTGGGGGGCGGGCGCTCTGAGGGCCCTGGCGAGGCCCCTGGCAGTGCGTGCCGGCGCGTGGGGTCCCCTGCGTGCGGTGCTCCTGCTGGAGGAAACGCGTGGTGAAGACCTGAGCGGGCGCGCTGCCTCCCTGAGCGGCGAGGCGGTGGGGAGGGGGGGTCGTGCGGCAAGAAGGCATCTCCGTGGGGACTGGGACCTTTCGGAGAATCGGCGTCTTGGTTCAGTTCCAGCCCCGCAGCCTTCGTGCGGGGTGTGGAACCCGAGGTAGGCAAATCCGTTCGCCCTTCTTATAGGACCAGAGAGAGGGAAGGTGGGGCGAGCCTGACCTCGGGGAGGGAGCTTTGGGACTGTCGGCAGGTGACCTGGAAAGTCAGAGGCCACGGTCTTCACGCATTGGGGTGCCGTGTCTCGGGGGTGTGCTGTGCCGGGCGAGGGGGGGCCTCTATGTGGCTCCGTGCAGGGTGTGAAGGGAGGGGGAGCCTCTCTCTCTCAGGAAAAGGAACCCGCGGATGAGCCACCTGCTCGGGTGATGCTGGGCAGCAGCTGCGGTGCCTGCCAGGTGGGAGCTGTCCTGCGTGGCTGGGGCAGCTGCGGCCTTCGGTGGGCGGGGGAGGAAGCGGGGACTCTGTGGAGGCCCCACGCACATCAGGGCCCGCAGGTTACTCATCGGAGGACCCCCTGCAGCTGCCAGCGGCTGCCCGGTCTCTGCCGACGAGGCTGAGGGTGCGTGGGGAGGCGTGTGCATTCTGAGGGACACAGACTTCGGTCCCTAGCACTGGGGTGTGGCCCACGGGCTGGGCGGGGCGGGGCTCCCACAGGCTTCCGCTGAGAGCCGTCCTGGAGGCACTTCCAGTTTGGATCTGGCCTCCAGGGGCACTTGCTGTGGGAGCTGCCCTGTTGGATCCGGGCTGCCCCAGGCCGTGGCGGTACCGAGGAGTGTGTGGTCTGTTATGTCACTAACCACCACCCCGCCTGCTGCACCTTGGCCCACGGCCCTGCATCGTGGGTGGGGGTCACCTCCCAGCTCAGCTCACCTCCCAGCCCAGCTCACCTCCCGGCTCAGCTCGCCTCCCAGTTCTGATAACCTTCCGGGCTGAGTTGTCGGAAGCGTGAATATTTTGTGGGGGAGGAGCTGTGGTCTTGGGTACTTGCACATGCAGAAGCCGGAGCTCTCTCTGGAACAGGCGGGGAGATGTCCTCTCTCTCATACCCGGGTGCCGTAGGGGGTGTCTTTAGTCGAAGATTAAAAGGAAAAGTCGGCCTGGCCGGCATGGCTCAGTGGTTGAGCATCGACCTATGCACCAGGAGGTCAAGGGCACACGCCCGGGTTGTGGGCTCGATCGCCAGTGTGGGACGTGCAGCCGATCAGTGATTCTCTCTCATCATTGATGTTTCTTTCTCTCTCTCTCTCTGAAATCAATAAAAAAAAAATATAGATATAAAAACAAAAACGAAGGAAAGGCCTGCGGCAGAGGTCCTGTTCACACGGACCCTCTGGCCTTGAGGCCTGAGAGTGTCCCCCCCTCCCCCGTGAAGTCGGGGTTGAACCGCAGGCACCTGTGGGCTCAGCACGGGGACCCCTGCGCCTCCCCCGAGGCGATCGATCGCACCGGGAGCCCTGCTGCAGGGCCGGCCTCGCAGGGGACCCCGCCGTCTGCTTGTCGAGAAATCACCTCAGACAGACGTGTAGATTGACAGGCCACACGGATGCAAGCAGGAGGTTATGGGAGCCACGAATCTACTGCGGTTAGACACATTTATTTCCAGGTTCTAAACATAAACAAGGAGCCCTACACGTACGTACACGTCAGACTCACATTTAAAAAATGTACGCGTGAGCAGAAGTGAGTAAGACCATGCGCTGGGCCTTGAGGCGAGCGGTTTGATACGTAAAGTCTACAGAGGACCGCCATTCGGCAGAACCGTCAGACCCATTTCCTCCTGCCGCCCCCTCGAGCTTCTCACCAGGGGCTGCTGGGAGGCCCGGGTCAGAGCAGGGAGGGGCCCTAGGGAACAGGGGGCAGGGGGAGGCGGGCTGGGCCTGGGCTCCTGCCTCACAGCGTGGCCTTGGTCAAAGCCGATCGCCTCCCTGGGCCTCAGTCTCCCCGTCGATGACGAAGGAATGTTGCCCATCAGCGGCCGTGCAGAGGCGACTGCGCGTGAGCCGGTGCCGGGGAGGAAGCGAGGGAAGGGCTCAGGGCAGGCGGGTGGCGGCAGGGGGCGCCCGGCGTGCCCACCGCCCTTTGTGGTCCCTTCTCAGGGCCCATGACTGTCGTCCGTGGTGCCACGTTGACTTGGCCTGTGACTCAAAATATTGAAAGCGAGTATTACTGCGAGGTGATGCAGCTTGAGCAACGCGAAGGCCACCTCCCCCGGAAAAAGAGAACCCCACCAGGTTTCATTTATTCAGATTTAAAAGGGTTTTTATTGACGTCAGAGAGGGCAGGAGAGGGAGATAGAAACGCCAATGATGAGAGAATCATGGGTCGGCTGTCCCTGCACCCACCCCACACCGGGGATGGAGCCTGCAACCTGGGCCTGTGCCCCGACCCGGAATCGAACCCTGACCTCCTGGTTCCTAGGTTGAAACTCAACCACTGAGCCACGCCGGCCGGGCAATCTCATGATATTTTAAAAGGGTGGCACACGAGGCTTCCGGATTGCTCACAGGTCCCCGCGCTGTGGCAGCGGGAACACGGGAGCGGGTGCGGGCATCTCGGGGCAGCTCCGCCCGCGCCGCTCCGTCCCCGGGCGAAGACCTTCGGGCAGGCCAGGTGCTCGTTAGAGGGACGGGAGCTAAATTTATCGCTGGCTTCCCGGCGCCCATTGACAGGTTGTGCCGCTGGAGCCGGGGACGGGAGGAAACGCGCCTGATGCCAAAATTGGCTTCGTGGCTCCGGCTGCCTCGCTCGGCGCCACCTGCGTCCAATCAAGCTGTCCCGCGACGGGAACAATGGGCTCCCCGCTTCCCGGGAAGCGAGGCCGCTCACGCCGCAGAGGACGGGCTTCTAATGCTGCTCTCCCTCCTCCTCACAGAGAAAAAAAAGACAACGGGATTAAAAAAACAGCCCAGCGCATCCCCACACCAGCGCGGTTTGGGGAGAGAAAGTGTTTCCCTGACAAATTACTATCAAAGTTCAAAGCTCAGAACAGGGGGTCCGTGAATGAGGGTGTCGCTGACCAGACCCCGATCAGCAGTTGGCTCTGTGATAGCGTTCTCAGCCACTTTAACAACGCCCCCCACCCCCCTTAAGTCAGGAGGTGGGAATGAGAGGCGGCAGTTTGCAGGGGAGAGAAGTCGTGGGCGACTCTGCCGTCAGGGGGTCAGCGACCCGCCTCTGGTTCATGGAGGTCTCTTCGCCAAATGACGCCTTGTATTTGAAACAATGGGATCGGCGGCAATGATACCCCGTCCCTGAGCTCGAGGCTCCTTTCCTTCTTCACATTTATTTTTGTTGGCATCAGAGAGGAAGGGAGAGGGAGAGAGAGAGACATACCAATGATGAGAGAGAATCATGGGCCGGCTGCCTCCTGCAGGCCCCCTTCCAGGGATGGAGCCCACAACCCGGGCCTGTGCCCTGACCGGGAGTCGAACTATGACCTCCTGGTTCCTAGGTTGACGCTCAGCCCCTGAGCCACGCCGGCCGGGCCAGTCTCGTGTCTTTAAACTCCGCTTGGACGTGCGGAAGCAGCTCTCTGAAACGGAGGAAACAGCAGCAGAGACGCAGCAGAATGAACCCGGGCCGCGCGGAGATGACACGAAGGGCGCCGGGCCTGCGGGGAATGAGTGGCTGCGCTTCCCTCTGGTGGGTGACGTCGGCCGAAAGGAACACACGTCACTTGGCGTGTTTCTCTGTCATCTCTGGAGTTGTTTCCTTGTTTTTAAAAATAAAAACAGAACTTCCCAATAGCTCACGGTTCAGTAAACACAGCGGCCTCAGGAAAACCACGGGCAGGCACTTTCCAGCACGTTCCTCGGTGGCACTTCCACTCCACGCTCACGGCGCACGCACGCAGCGCGGCCTCTGTCTTGTTGACGGTCCTCTTAAGTCATTCCGAGGGGTGAGTCCCCTTCCATGGCTCGCTCTCCCTCCTGTGGGGCTTGGCTCCTAAGAATTACTGTCCTGCCCGGCCAGTGTGGCTCAGGGGTTGAGTGTGGACCTATGAACCAGGAGGTCACAGTTCGATCCCCGGTCAGGGCGCAGGCCTGGGTTGTGGGCTTGATCCCCAGTGGGGGGCGTGCAGGAGGCAGCCGATCCATGATTCTGTCTTATCATTGGTATTTATCTCTCTCCCTCTCCCTTCCTCTCTGACATCAATAAAAATAAGAAAGAATCACTGTTCTCCTCTCCCAGGAAGCCTTCCTGGTCAGCTCAGCGGGAGGCCACCTCCCCTGTCCTGCACCTGCCCAGCCCTGTCGGCCTCTGTCCCGGCCCTGGCTCCCTGCCGCCCGGGAGCCGCCTGGGGTGTGTGAACTCGCTGACACTGGCCACCCCTCCTCCATTTGGTGAGAGGAGCGAGAGCCGCTTTCCTCCTGCGTTTCTGGGGTTCCTCTGCGCAGCGTGGAGACCCTTTCTCTCCCGCGTGGGCCTCCCTCGAGGCGGGGCCTGCACGCCATCCAGGGCCTGGGCCTCGTGCCCTGACTCTACCCGTTTCACCTCCTGTGCCCGACGGGGGCTTGGTGCTGCCCAGCCACAGGCTCTGGAGCCGGTACCTGTGACCAGGGCCGGCTTCACCCTCCCTGAGGCTGAGCTTCCCACCCAATGTGGGGGGGATGCCTACCAGCGAGATCAAACCCCTCCACTCCAGAGCCCCCCCCATCCTGTAAGCCTCCGCTGGCCCGAGCACGGCCTGGCTCTCCCTGCCTGCCGCCCGCCCCACCTCCACCCAGATGCTGCTGGGGCGGGGGCGGGGGGGCAGTTCTGTGCTCTGAGCCCCCCCACTCTGTGCTCTGGGCCCCCCTGGCTCTGTGCTCTGGGCCCCCCACTCTGTGCTCTGGGCCCCCCTGGCTCTGTGCTCTGGGCCCCCCAATCTGTGCTCTGGGCCCCTCACTCTGTGCTCTGGGCCCCCCACTCTGTGCTCTGGGCCCCCCCACTCTGTGCTCTGGGCCCCCCTGGCTCTGTGATCTGGGCCCCCCACTCTGTGCTCTGGGCCCCCACTCTGTGCTCTGGGCCCCCACTCTGTGCTCTGGGCCCCCCACTCTGTGCTCCTCCCCTGGCTCTGTGCTCCCCTCCCCCCCGACTCTGTGCTCCCCCCCTCCTGGCTCTGTGCTCTGGGCCCCCCAACTCTGTGCTCTGGGCCCCCCCACTCTGTGCTCTGAGCCCCCCACTCTGTGCTCTGGGCCCCCCAACTCTGTGCTCTGGGCCCCCCCACTCTGTGCTCTGGGCCCCCCCCACTCTGTGCTCTGGGCCCCCCCACTCTGTGCTCTGGGCCCCCCACTCTGTGCTTTGGGCCCCCCGGGCTCTGTGCTCTGGGCCCCCCGGGCTCTGTGCTCTGGGTCCCCCCCGGCCCTGTGATCAGCAGGTGCTGAGCGTCCCTGAGCGGGTCCCGGGGGTCTGGAAGGCTCAGGAAATCTGGGCTGAATGAAGGGATCTGGGGACTCTGTGCCGCTGCCCTGCATGGTGCCCGTTACCCACTTGGGTGAATTTGAAACCCTGACAACCCACGGCCTCCTGGCACCTGGTGACGTGGGTGCTGTGGGCCGGGGGCTTTCCAGCAGCCCAGTGAGACGAAACCGCAGCTACCTCCCGCCCCACGGCGACCTATTTCTCAATTCCTGTGGTCTCGGCCTCACGCGGCAGCTCTGAGCAGGCGCCGGCCTGCGGCCCAGGGAGCCGACGCGGAGGTGAGTGACCGAGAGAGGGGGGCGTCCTCCCTCCTCCCGACGGCGGGCGGCTGCACGGAGGCTCCTGGGATCAGTAAATGTCTCCAATCACACGGAGAGGAGTGAATGCGACGGAGAGATGTGCTGTGATGTCAGGGTTAAAGGGTGCCTGTAACAGGGTAGGTATAGTGTGAGCCCCACCGTGTGAAAACATCCATGCACATAGCATGTGTTTGTGTGTGTGTGCATGTGTGCTGTTGTGGATGTGTGGGTGTGTTTTCTCTCTGATCAGTGGGTCCAAGGTCATTTAATTTTTCTTAAAGCTGTGGGTGAGCTTATGGAGGAAGAGAGCTGTGTAACCGCCTGGACCTACGCCGGGTGGGGGGTGTCTCTGTACTGAGAAGGGGCCACGGGAAGGGTGCTCGGCCTCTCCGTGGGGACAGGGTTGTGGTCTCTCTTCACGGAGAAGTGGGGGGCTGCTGGTCAGCCCTTAGAATCCTTGGTGTCCATTCTCTTCCCAGACATGCGGCTGGGCCAGGGTCTCCCATGCGAGACACGCCCCTCAATGTGGGATGATGCACGCGAGGGGAGACTGACGCTGTCGACGTCGCTGTCGCCATTGCTGTCGCCGTCGCCATGCCAACCCGAGGAAAAGGATGAGGATGAGGGTAGGCGTCACCAGGAAGCTGAGCCCGCGGGGCCCGTGCCTGCCTCTGCCGTGGGGTCCCTCCGTGGGACCGTCATGTGTACGCCTGACCGTACCCCTCTCTGAAAGCCACGCCGTAGCTGTCAGGTGAGCCGGCTGGCAGGGCGGGCACACGGCGCGGCTCTGCTGCCAGCGACAGGCTGCGATGGCGGGGCGGCCGTCCCGGCCCGGGCGTGGATGCCGGTACAGCCGGTCCCACGCTGGCACCGGGGGGTGATGCGGGCACGAACAGCGGAGCGCAGGGCCAAGTGCAAATTGTTTTAAACTCACGAACCGGCCTGGCTCAGGTGGTGCTGGGGACGTCTCCGTCAGCAGAGAGCGATTTCGTGCGCTTTTATCGCCGCCGCCCAATAAAACGCAACTGTTCCGAGCCGCTCGGTGCCGCTCGGGAGACGCTGCCGAGGAGAGCGGGCCTCGGAGCCAGCCTGTTTGCCAAGTGGGTTTTAGCTGCTTTTCTCAAAGCCACATTGGTCCTTCCGGTCTGGGTGCTTTCCTGCTCTCTGTGAATGTGACTCTGCACCTTTATTTTTTAAAAAATATTTTTATTGATGTCAGAGAGGAAGGGAGAGGGAGAGGGAGAGAGAAACATCAAGGACGAGAGAGAATCATGGATCGGCCGCCTCCTGCACGCCCCAAACTGGGGATTGAGCCTGCAACCCAGGCATGTGCCTTGACCAGGAATCGAACTATGACCTCTTGGTTCATAGGTCGACGCTCAACCACTGAGCCACACTGGTCAGGCCCAAGGAGACTTTTTAAAGTGGATTTTTTATTTTTTAGAAAGAGGAAGGGAGGCCGAGAGAGAGAGAAACATAGATCGGTTGCCTCCCACATGTGGCCCGACTGAGGATCAAACCCACACCTTTTGGTGTACGGGACGGCGCTCCAGCCAACCGAGCCACCAGGCCAGGGCCGACCCGCTGACCTCCTGCCGGTGCCGCCGGCCAGCAGGTCCCCTCCCGTCTGTCCCCGTGGGAAACCTCACAGACATGTGTCTCGTTTGGGACTTGCGTGTGTGATTCCATGTGCGGGACGGTGAGACCCCAACCCCCACAGGTCACAGTGGCCGAGGGCCATTGTCCTTATTCCTCCTGTCAGGGCGGCTCTGGGCGCAGAAATGAAAAGCCGAGAGCGGCGTGCGGCTGCGCCTGTCCTTGGAGGAGAAGGGGCACGTTCTCACGGAGCACCAGCCCGCCTTGGACAGGAAACCAGAAGGTGGGGCCTCCCTCCGCTCCTGCTGAGCCGCAGCCTCTCGGCTTATTTATAGACGCCGACAGGATACGCGCGGGGCGGTGTGCGGTGAACGCGCCGTGACGGGTTCACACAGAAATGTGTGTCGAGGTCTCTAAGGAGCCAGGTCTCCTTTGTAAAACCGGGGGGTTGTAATCAGTGACAACAAGGGCGCCAGGGGAGCCGGCCTGGCGAGGCCCGAAAGTCTGGCTGAGCACGCGGTAGCTGTTCCTGAAGATTCTGGAACACTGTCCCCTTCCATCCCATGAGCCTCTGCCCTGGGCTGCATGGAGGTGGCAGGCTTGCTGACCAGGCACCGCAGGGCCAGCGTGTGCCTCCAGGTGTGGCCGGAGCTCCCCTTTCTGGGCTCCCCGTCATCTCTTCTTTTTGTTATTGTTCCTGGTGCCCGGTGCACGGATTCGTGCACACTGAGAGGGAATTCATTAGAAGGTGGCTGGCGGGGCGGGACTGGATGAGACAGGCTGGACACGCCCTGGAGCCAACCCCCCTGGGGTCCCTCCCCAATGTCTGTGGAGCGAGTGGGGTCCCTCAGTGGGGCTGAAACCAGCTCTCTGACATCCCCCGAGGGGTCCGGAGTGCAAGAGGGCACTCTGCCAAGTTGCGGTCGTACAGGGTGTGGAACGCAAACACAAGTGTGCAGTAACCAGTTTTGGGGCTGACAGTGCCCCAGCAACAACATAACCCACGGCCGAAGGTGGACTCGCACAGCCCAGCGAGGAATCAGGCTCCCTCCTCTCTGGTTTCGGGGTGCGTCACCTGAGAACCGCTGCTGCCAATTCACTGCAGCTCTGCAGCTCCTGCGTTGAGCGTCTGCCCCCTGGTGGTCAGTGCGTGTCATAGTGACCGGTAGAATGGTCTTACACTTAGCATATTAGCCTTTTATATATATATATATATATATATATATATAGTTTTTTTAAATTGTTATTGATTTCAGAGAGGAAGGGAGAGGGAGAGGGAGACAGAAACATCAATGATGAGAGAGACTCATCGATCGGCTGCCTCTGGCACGCCCCACACTGGGGTTTGAGCTCACAACCTGGGGATGCACCCTTGACCGGAATCAAACCTGGGACCCTTCGGTCTGCAGGCTGACACTCTATCCACTGAGCCCAACTGGCTGGGGCTCTCGTGTCCTCTTTCCTTATCCCCCCTCCCCGCTCTCCATCCTGCAAAGCTCCCACCTGAGAGCCCCAGAAGGAGGAGGTGGTGCCCTCACCAGCTCCGGCCGTCCCAGCGAAGGTCATTGCTGCCTAGTGTCCGTCTTTCCTGTTTCCTCTAACGGGCACGGACCCAGAATTATCCATAGCCACAGCCCAGGAGCCCCCCCCCACGTGTGCAGGTAACCGTCTCGCAAACGCTGGCTGCGTGATGAAGAGCGGCCTGTGCCGGCGTCACGTTACTCACCCGGGATTTGTGGGGGTTCTTTGCCAGGTATTTCTGGTCCCCGCGATGAGCGGATGAGCGAGCGACGAGCCACCCTCACCTGGCTACGGCGGGCCCTCTGGCTAAAGCCGCTTCCTGGGCCCCGGGGGAGGGCCCCGGGGAGGGGCTGGCAGGGAGAACAGAAAGGACTCGCCTGGGGGAGAGAAGGGCATGTGTCCCCTCTCTTCATCTCCTTCCCGTCACTGTCGCGTCTGGCAGGGCCGTGCAGCTGGGCGTGCTCCGTCCACGCCCGGGGCACGCCTCGTCGCTGCGACTTTCCCTCAGTCCCTTTCCTGCTTCAATGCCCGTGGAACAGCCTTTGACCACGGACAGGGGCTCCGGCGAGGGCCCGCAGCAAGCGGGGTGGGGGTGGGGGTGCGGGTGGGGGCAGCGGGAAGCTGGCGGTGCTGCCCTGACTTCAGGCTCGTGCTTTATTTGCTGTTAATTCTCACCGAGGATATTCTTCCATTGGTTGTTAGAGAGAGCGGGAGGGAGAGGGAGAGGCAGAGAGAAGCATCAGTTGGTTGCCTATGGCATGTACCCGACCAGGGCCAGGGAGCCTGCAGCCAAGGTACGTGCCTTGACCGGAATCGAACCCGGGACCCTTCAGTGCTCGGGCCGACGCTCCATCCACTGAGCCACACGGGTGTTCTGAGCCCCGACAACAAGCGGCCGCATGCTCAGCGGCGCTCCTGTGGGGCTGTCCTCACCACAGGCCACCGGGGGGCCCGGCCGACTCCCCTGGCTCCCGCTTCTCCAGGAAGTGGGTGCCGGCGGCCTGGCTGAGGTGCCTCCATTTCAGCCCCCGCAACTACCTAATGCTCCCCAGACCCAGGCCCCCCCCTTGCTGAGGCCCAACGGCCACGGGGAGGATGTGTCATCTCGGCACCTGGTTTCAGGAACCAGGTCTTCACCTCCCGCCAGGACGCCGTTTCAAAACCGCCTTGCTCAGGATCTGAAAGCCAGTCGCGGTCAGACTGCCCGCCAGCTGGGCCTGGCCCTGGGGGCGGGCCTTTCAGGTGAGCTGGGCTTTAGCAGTTGCCATGGAGACTGTCAACCACTCCAGGAAACCTGCTAGGCCGGTGGAGTGGGAAACCACGGGAGAACCACCTGCCTTGAACACTGGGTTAGGCCAGTGCAGGCCCGGCTGGAGCTGGAGGTGGTGTCTCGGAGGCTGATTCCCAAAAGGGGGAAGCTGAGCTGGGGAACCTGCCTGGGAAGCGCACCTGCTTATGCATCGGGCCTCACTCTTGGGGCCCAAACTTGTCCCTGACCCTGCTTCCCCGGAACTCCCACGGCAGTTCTGTCGCCTTTGCCTGGAGTGGGAATAGCAGGTCCCCAGGGAACAGGCCAGGCCCCTGGCCGCCAGCACGCAGCCAACTCGATGGGGAGCCCACCCCTTGCCGGCACCCCAGCCGCGGCCCTGCAGGTCGGGCGGCCGGAGGTGTGGACCAGGCTCTTGGCGCGGGTGGGGGAGGAAGTGGTGCAGGTTAGCAGAAGTGGGAGCTGCTGGCACGGAGGCTGTGGCTCGGGACAAGTTACGGGAAATGAAAGTGGAGGAGGAAGTACCGTGGACCCGTAGGTGCCTCACGGACGGGGAAGTGGCTTTGTGCAAAGGTGGAAGGGGGCGGTGGGCGGCCCGGGAGCCCTCGGTCCCTGACAGTGTCTGCACGGGTCCCTGACAGTGTGCACGGGCAGCCCTGGGCCCCGGGCCCGGCACGCTGGGACCCAGAGACGCCGCCCCCGGGGAGAAACAGCTCCCGGAGGCCCCGTGGCTGACCTGGGCCTGGGCTGGGCTCTCCCGAGAGGTGAGGTCTCCGGGTGCTGGTGCCTGGGAGACCCCGGCGAGGCAGCTCGGTTTCTGCACGATGAGCAGCATGAGGTCTACCGTCCAGTGATCACCGAGCCGGCACAGCCTCAGTGATGGAGCTGCGTCATCTTCACAACCACATACATTTTACAGAGACCAGGCAGCTGGGGTCCCAGGGCCCAGGCAGGTGGGGGTCCCAGGGCCCAGGCAGGTGAGGGTCCCACGGCCCAGGCAAGTGAGGGTCCCAGGGCCCAGGCAGGCGAGGGTCCCAGAGCCCTGGCAGCTGGGGGTCCCAGGGCCCAGGCAGGTGAGGGTCCCAGAGCCCAGGCAGCTGGGGGTCCCAGGGCCCAGGCAGGTGAGGGTCCCAGAGCCCTGGCAAGAGCCCTGGCAGGTGTGGGTCCCAGAGCCCAGGCAGGTGAGGGTCCCAGGGCCCAGGCAGGTGAGGGTCCCAGGCCCCAGGCAGCTGGGGATCCCACGGCCCAGGCAGGTAAGGGTCCCAGGGCCCTGGCAGGTGAGGGTCCCAGAGCCCAGGCAGCTGAGGGTCCCAGAGCCCAGGCAGGTGAGGGTCCCACGGCCCAGGCAAGTGAGGGTCCCAGGGCCCAGGCAGGCGAGGGTCCCAGAGCCCTGGCAGCTGGGGGTCCCAGGGCCCAGGCAGGTGAGGGTCCCAGAGCCCAGGCAGCTGGGGGTCCCAGGGCCCAGGCAGGTGAGGGTCCCACGGCCCAGGCAAGTGAGGGTCCCAGGGCCCAGGCAGGCGAGGGTCCCAGAGCCCTGGCAGCTGGGGGTCCCAGGGCCCAGGCAGGTGAGGGTCCCAGAGCCCAGGCAGCTGGGGGTCCCAGGGCCCAGGCAGGTGAGGGTCCCACGGCCCAGGCAAGTGAGGGTCCCAGGGCCCAGGTGAGGGTCCCAGAGCCCTGGCAGCTGGGGGTCCCAGGGCCCAGGCAGGTGAGGGTCCCAGAGCCCAGGCAGCTGGGGGTCCCAGGGCCCAGGCAGGTGAGGGTCCCAGAGCCCTGGCAGCTGGGGGTCCCAGGGCCCAGGCAGGTGTGGGTCCCAGAGCCCAGGCAGCTGGGGGTCCCAGGGCCCAGGCAGCTGGGGGTCCCAGGGCCCAGGCAGGTGAGGGTCCCACGGCCCAGGCAAGTGAGGGTCCCAGAGCCCTGGCAGGTGTGGGTCCCAGAGCCCAGGCAGCTGAGGGTCCCAGAGCCCAGGCAGCTGAGGGTCCCAGAGCCCAGGCAGCTGGGGGTCCCAGGCCCAGGCAGTGAGCCTCTTGATGTCCACGGGCCCAGGCCAGGACCTCCTCAGGTGAGGACAGAGGTGGCCAGAGGAGTCAGAAAAGAAGACCCAACGGGAGCAGATGGGAAACAGCTGTCAGCACAGCCTGCAGGCTCTCCGTCTGTTGTCTTGAACAGAATGAGCTTAACACGGCGTGGCGGCGTGACCCGCGAGGAGTGGTCGCGGACATGGACAGCCCGTGGGAACATTCTGCAGGTAGATGCACGATTTTCCCACCAACACGCCCAAATGTGAAATCACGGAAAGCAGTCCGTCTCCTCACAGCCTCACCTGCCCGCCCCTCCTTACGCGGTGTGAGATGCGCAGGGCAGCGCCTGAGCTCACTGCCACGGGGGCCTCCAAGACCCCAGCACCACGCAGCACGCCGTCCTGGGGTCTCCGGAGGCCTCACCATGGGAGAAGGTTCTCTGCAGGTTTCACTGAACGCTTTGTTTACATCCGACGGCCTGTGACACTCACAAACGCTCTGCACAGGACTCGGGGCGATGGGAGACGGTTCTACCCAAACCTCCCACTCTGCAGACGGGGAGACCGAGGCAAGGAGCGTTTAACGGACAGCGTCAGAGCTGCCTGCTGAGCTGGTGGTGGAGCCGGGACGAGAACCTGTGTCCCCACTTCTTCAGGGCTCAGGCCACGGCAACACGTCTGCCCCAGGGCCACTCAGGACGCATCCGTGAGGCGTGTGGCCTCATGGGGTTTTCTCTGACCCCACGACGTCCTTCCTCCTGCGGTCACAGCGGTGGCACAGATGCTCGCCGGCCGAGAACCGCCCTCCGGGGAGGGCCATGGCCCAGCCAGAGAAAGGCTGCTGCCCCGGGGTGCAGGGGAGACCTACCTGTCCTCTGGGGCGGCGGCCAGAGAGAATGGTTACCCCGCCCCCAGGAACTGGGGTAGTGTCCGGGGGCCAGGAAGGTCGGAGCAGGTGGGGCGGGGAGGAGGGCAGGGGCCCAGAGGAAGGGACCTGGTGCTGCCCAAGGTGGACCCTGTGTGGACCTCAGTGACCTGCTGGGAAAGAGGGACGTGGCTCAGCGCCTGGGGTGGGGAGGGCTGGGACCACCTGGGACGGAGGGGGCTCAGCTGTCACCATGGACGCACCTGCATGAGCACAGGGTGGAGCCGGCACCGTGGGAACTCACAATCAGGGTCTCCGCCTCCAGGACTCGGAACTCAGAGTGGATGTGGCTCGGCACCAAGTTCAGCCGCTTACCCTCCGGGCTTTGTGCTTCCAGACACCCCCCTTCGGTGGGGGGACCGGCCTGGAGACGCACTTGGGCCCTTGCTCTCTGGGCAAGCCTGGCTGAGCGAGCCCCTCCCCTCCCCTGAGCCTCAGTTTCCCTGCTGGCCTAGGCCCTGCTGCTCGGCCCCCACTTTGGGAAGAACCCACGTTAGAGTGAGACTGTAGTTCCAGGGGGAGGAGGAGCCGCCCGGCTCTCCCACACCCGCCCAACGCCAGGTGCACAGCGAGGTCACGTCCAATGGTGAGCCTGTTTCCGAAGGAGCAAGGTCACCTGGGAACAGAGGGAGGGGCTCGGGACAGAGGCGGGAGTCGCCCACGGCAGGGACGGCGCCCAGCCGGGACCTCCCCCAGTGCCCACCCTGCTGTGGACGCGGCAGGCCTCACACAGGACACGGCGAAGTCAGTCCCTGCCCCCTCCCTCCGAGGTGGCCACAGGCGTCTTATTGGAATCCGGCTCCCGGGTCCCTGGCTGCGCGGGCGCATGTTTGCCCTGGGAGGAGTGCCGGTGCCCGTGGCGACCGCGTCTTGTTTGAACAGCACATCGATCCGTGGGCGCTCACCCCGGCTTCCTGTGGGTGTGAGTCAGGCTGGTTCTTAGGCCTGGCCTCTGACCCTCCCGGGCCGAGCCCGCCCTCGACCCCCCCACAGCTGCGGCCTTGCCCGGGGCTCTGGCCACACACGGAGCTGACTTCAGGGATGGCTCAGCCCCCACACTACATCCATGGCAGGCCGCGAGGAGAACTGCTGCACGCCTGAGCCCGGGCCCAGGCCGCTGCCTGCTGACGGGTTTGGTGCCTGGCTCTGCGCAGAAATCCCCTCGGTGTCCCCGTCTGAAGGTGTGGGAGCCCCTTTCACGTCCCGCATGGTTCAGGGTTCGGGTTCTGGAGAAGGGCCGCACACAAATGAAAAGAGTAGAAGGAAATTAATTTGGCGATATGGGGGGCCAGGCGGGAGCCCACCTCTAGTGGGAGGACTGCCGCTAGGCTCTGGCCTTGCTATGCCTTTTATTGAGACTATGGGATACACCCATGGCCCTTAGGCAGGTTTGGGATACACCCATGGCCCTTAGGCAGGTTTGGGATACACCCATAGCCCTTAGGCAGGTTTGGGATACACCCATAGCCCTTAGGCAGGTTTGGGATACACCCATGGCCCTTAAGCAGGTTTGGGATACACCCATAGCCCTTAGGCAGGTTTGGGATACACCCATAGCCCTTAGGCAGGTTTGGGATACACCCATGGCCCTTAGGCAGGTTTGGGATACACCCATAGCCCTTAGGCAGGTTTGGGATACACCCATGGCCCTTAGGCAGGTTTGGGATACACCCATAGCCCTTAGGCAGGTTTGGGATACACCCATGGCCCTTAGGCAGGTTTGGGATACACCCATGGCCCTTAGGCAGGTTTGGGATACACCCATAGTTCTTAGGCAGGTTTGGGATACACCCATGGCCCTTAGGCAGGTTTGGGCTTAGGCAGGTTTGGGATACACCCATGGCCCTTAGGCAGGTTTGGGATACACCCATGGCCCTTAGGCAGGTTTGGGATACACCCATAGCCCTTAGGCAGGTTTGGGATACACCCATAGCCCTTAGGCAGGTTTGGGATACACCCATAGCCCTTAGGCAGGTTTGGGATACACCCATGGCCCTTAGGCAGGTTTGGGATACACCCATGGCCCTTAGGCAGGTTTGGGATACACCCATGGCCCTTAGGCAGGTTTGGGATACACCCATGGGCAGGTTTGGGATACACCCATGGCCCTTAGGCAGGTTTGGGATACACCCATGGCCCTTAGGCAGGTTTGGGATACACCCATGGCCCTTAGGCAGGTTTGGGATACACCCATAGCTCTTAGGCAGGTTTGGGATACACCCATGGCCCTTAGGCAGGTTTGGGATACACCCATGGCCCTTAGGCAGGTTTGGGATACACCCATGGCCCTTAGGCAGATTTGGGATACACCCATAGCCCTTAGGCAGGTTTGGGATACACCCATGGCCCTTAGGCAGGTTTGGGATACACCCATGGCCCTTAGGCAGGTTTGGGATACACCCATGGCCCTTAGGCAGGTAATAAGGGGACTATCATATCAGTAAGGATTTACATGATTACAAGATGGGGAAGTTGCCTCAGTTACCATTGTCTCAATTAGATAGGGAGTGGTTGGCTCTGACCTTTCAGAGATTCAAGATTGACCAGCCTTTTACATCTTTCTATTAGTGAGACAATGATCGGTTTCCGGCATGAAGGCATTTCCGTGGCTGTTGGTCATGTTATTGGTGTGACAGTCACATGCCTGACACACTGTGTCATTCAAAACACATTCCAAAGACACACCAACGGCCCGCAGTGGAAGGACATGATTGTGGAAAGTCTCTGTTCCCTCACATTTCACCGTCGGTGACCCAGCCAGGAAGTCTGCCGGCCACAGGTCAGCGAGCCCCCTCGTCACCTGGACGGCCTGTCGGGCAGCGACGGCTCAGCGCACCTCCCCGTGGGAGCCCCGAGGGCGCGTCCCCGGCCTGCTCAGCTTCGCCCCTGTGCCAGCCAGGATGCGGCACAGATGACTGCTGGGTGGGTGAAGCGCCTCGGAAGCCAGGAGCACGGGCAATGCCGGCCACCCCGGCAGAACCGTCGGTCGGGGCGGAGAAGGAAGCCCCCAGGCCGCCGCGGGCTCCGCCTGCGGGTCTCAGCCGCCCCGGGGACGGCCAGCTCTGCCCGTCCTTCCCGCCTCCACTCCGATGCAAACCTACTGGCCGGGCCGCCTCAGGAGTCACGCGCTCTCCCGGGAGATGTGTCTTTCACTTTTAATTTTAAAAGTATTGCATATCCCTAAGGTGTCAATACACACGTGCAGGCAGTCCTCGGGGTATGTCGGACGTGACGTACGTCGTTTCGTGGTTACGTCGCCATCTCCCATTTATTTATAAAAAGAAAGTTCCGTCATTTCGACGTCTGTACATATGTGCTTTATGCTTTTTATTATTTATTTACCGCAAGTAACGGTCAGGCATTGTTATCTTCCTTTTACGTTTTTTTTACCGTTTCACTTCATTGCTGCTGTGTCTGTGCTCCACGTGAGTGACGTGGGTGCTTATGGAGGTGGGCCCCGACTTACGGCGGAAATTGCGTTCCGTCGCCGTAGGAACGGGTCTCCGACGTAACCGAGGACCGACTGTACCAGCGAAACGCTGACAGCCAAGCCGATGAGCACAGCCTCCTCACGGAGCAGGCGCATTTCTTTGTTTTCTAAATATGTTTTTACTGACTTCAGAGAGGAAGGGAGAGGGGAGAGAGAGAAACATCAGTGATGAGAGAATCATGGATCGGCTGCCTCCTGCACGCCCCCTCCTGGGGATGGAGCCCACAACCTGGGCCTGTGCCCTGACCGGGAATCAAACCGTGACCTCCTGGTTCATAGGTCAACGTTCAACCACTGAGCCACGCCGACTGGGCAGATGTATTTCTTTTCTTTTTTTTAAATATGTTTTTATTGATTTTTTACAGAGAGGAAGGGAGAGGGATAGAGAGTTAGAAACATCGATGAGAGAGAAACATCGATCAGCTGCCTCCTGCACGCCCCCCACTGGGGATGTGCCCGCAACCAAGGTACATGCCCTTGACCGGAATCGAACCTGGGACCTTTCAGTCGGCAGGCCGACGCTCTATCCACTGAGCCACACCGGTTTCGGCTGGGCTGATGTATTTCTTTTGTGATGAGAGCCCCTGAAATCCAGTCTCTCAGCAAATTTCATGTATTCAAGGGTCCGATCAACTCTGCCTGCTGCGTGTTAGATCTCTAGACCTGCCCGCCCCACATAACTGCAGCTCTGTCCCTTTGACCTACATTCCTCCCCTCACACCCCCTCCCTGTAACCACGGCTCTGCTCTCTGCTTCTCGGCATCTGATTTTTAAAGATTCCACGTGAGTCAGATCATGCAGGTTTTCCTGCGCTCGGTGCCTGGCTGGAATCACTAGCTCCATGTCCTGCACGTGCCCCTGTGCTTCTGCGAAGGCAGATCTCCTTCGATGAGGCAGAATAATATTCCATCTCCTGTTTCCAGAACCCTGTCTTCATCTAGCCATTCTTGGAAGACACGTCTCAGCCACGCGTGCAGCCACAGCCGCTCTCGATGGGCCACTGCGAGTGACAGCACAGGGCGGCCATCAGAGTGCCGCCGCGCCTCTTCCTCAGAAGGGCAGGCAGCGTCCGGACGCCCAGGCCCGATCGCAGTGGGCGGAGCGGGCGGCCCAGCGGGCTGGGTGAAGGTGCTGGGCTCCAGGGGCGAGAGGCCGAGAGAGAGGATGGCTGCTTCCATTTGCGGAAGCGACTCTCTCCCTGCAGTGGCCAGAGGGGCTGGGCTCCGGGTGGGGGCAGGGCCCCGGCTTGCTGGTGGACGGTGGCCTGACTGCGGGCGGCCGGGGCGCTGTGTGCTGTTCCACCGTGACCTTCACCTGGATCGGCTTGGCGGCTCTTACTTGGTGCCTGCCCCGCTGCCGGGAGCCTGAGGCCGGCGAAGATCTAATGAACCGACCGCGGAGGACCCTGAGCCCCTCGTGGGCAGGACCCAGGAAGAGCAACGGATGTGAAGACAGGGCCCTGCCTGCGAGATCCCACAGGGAGACCAGAGCAGCCACTCGGAACCCTGGAGCCGACCGGCAGCCTGGGGATTGAATGCTAATTGGAAGGCGGGCAGGGCGGCTGGCCCGAGGCGAGGAGGCAGGTATGGGCTGCAGCGGCTGCAGGAGGGGACCGGCCTCGGTGCCCGACCACGAGCAGGACTTGGAGGCGGGCAGAGGGCATTTCAGGCCAGAAAACAAGCCACACGGAGCACGGCCTCTGCCCGCGGAGACACGGAGCGGCCCTGTGGCCGTGTTTGCGGTGGGCCCTCGGTCAAGGCAGCCGCCGTGGTTGCCAGACAAGACGCGATGTTCACTCAGACGTTGGAATGCCCTGGCCGGTGACACCAGGTGGGAGGGGTGTCACGGGGCCGGCGGGGCGGGGCCGAAGGGTCTAATCAGTGGTCGGCAAACTCATTAGTCAGCAGAGCCAAATATCAACAGGACAACGACTGAAATTTCTTTTGAGAGCCAGATTTTTTAAACTTAAACTTCTTCTAACGCCACTTCTTCAAAATAGACTCGCCCAGGCCGTGGTATTTTGTGGAAGAGCCACACTCAGGGGGCCAAAGAGCCGCATGTGGCTCTTGAGCCGCGGTTTGCCGACCACTGGGTTAGCTCTTTGGCAAGTTTTTGTTTTAATTCAAGGGCTAAGTCAGTGAGTCAGAATCCCGTTGAAAACGGGAAACTCAAGGCTTCAGTCAATGAAACCTGCAGGTCTGGCCTCGGAACAGCGGGGAGCAAAGAGCGAGGAAGGCGGCGGCGGGGCCCTGGCCATCCTTTGATTTATTGATTTATTGGCTCGTGTCCTCGGGGAACATGACCGTCCTTGTAGGCGGCAGTTTTTATTTAATCTGAGCCGCTGCAGGCTTGCAGGAGACGGGGCCGCCCTGCTCTGTGGGGGTGACTCTCAGGGTGGGTGGCTTTGGGGGAGTGGGCGGGGCCTCCGGGGAAGCTCAGGCCCAGGGGTGTGGTCCAGGGCCCTCAGAGGGCAGGGCGCCTGGAGAAAGGGGGAGCCTCCGGGACACACACAGTTCCTCTGAGGGACCCCCTGCAGCCAGTGCAGGGAGCAGGACACGGGGCTGTGCACGCACTCACCATGCTCAGCGCCCGGCATGAGCAGACGCCGGCGGGGCGGCCCAGTCCCTGAATAATGAGCTCACTTCAGGACAAGCGGTGTTTCAAAGACCGGAAGTCATGCCCAGCCCCTGCGGCTCAGGGGTGGAGCGTCGACCTGTGAACCAGGGGGTCTGGGTTCGATTCCTGGTCAGGGCACAGCGCCTCTGGGCCTGGGCCTGGGCCGGCTGCACGTGCCTCGGCTCGTGGTGGTTGGTGTAGACTCGGAACCCGCTTCGAGGGAGGGAGGGATGCGTCGATGTGCTGTGGGCACCGGCTGACCAGCAGACGGATGCGCCGTGTAGCCACCGCTCCCCTCTGGTTTCATAGGTCTGTGTCGTGTCCACGGCGTATTTCACGCTGACACAGGTTACCTTGCTCACGCCATCACTGAGGTCCCGTGGAGTGGAGGAAGGATGTGGATCTAGGATGCTGGTGCCCACACCTGAGCCCGGCCGGCAGCGGGCCCCTCACTCTGCAGGGACCCACGGCCAGGGTGCAACCCCCCCAAGTTGGCACCATGGAGTTCAGACTCCGAAATGCTGTCGGGGTCCCACCTCAGGCCTCCGGGCGTGACACTCGGGCACTCACCCCCCTGCCTCTCCACGGAGCCCAGCCCCGAGCACGCCCACTCCCTCAAACACGAGCTCGGAACAGCGGGGAGCCACGTTCCCCGGGAACTCAGGCCGGGTCCCCTCCCGCATGAGCCACGTCAGCCCTGCGCGTGGCGCTTTCAGGAGCCACGGTTCCCCGAGCTTCCACGCGGCTCTTGAAATTGCATTGGTCTCGTCCACCGTGGAACTGCCCCGCGTTCCCCTCCTGGTCACGTTTCCTCCCAGCACTCCCCGGGGCACACCTGCGCATCAGACACACCAAACGCTCCCACGAGTCCTTCTGAGCGACGATCCCCTAAATCGATCAGGAAAGGGTGTGACTTTGGACCACTTCTGATTTTTGGTCTTTTTAAAAACATGTATATATATTATTTTGTATTGATTTCAGAGAGAGGAAGGGAGAGGGAGAGAGGGAGAAATCAATGATGACATCACTGATGGGCTGCCTCCCGCACGCCACCTACTCAGGATCGAGCCCGCAACCCAGGCCTGTGCCCTGACCAGGAATCGAACCCTGACCCCCTGGTTCATAGGTCGAGGCTCAACCCAGCGCTGCTTGTTCAGGCTGCTCTGGGGATCAACCCCGGAGAGTGACCTCACTGGGTAGGAGAGGCCGACGGTGGGAGGGAGGTGGGGGCTCGTCCACAGGCCTCACCCGGGTGAAACCTTTATTTCAACAGGAAGGAGCCAGGGGCACTCGAGGCGCAGCCCCAGGTGAGCGAGGAGTTCTCCTGGCGATGAAGCCGGGTGAGGGGCAGGTGGGGTGAGGCCGGGGGTGAGGGGCAGGTGGGGTGAGGCCGGGGGTGAGGGGCAGGTGGGGGTGAGGAGGAGGTGGGAGTGAGGCTGGGGGTGAGGAGGAGGTGGGAGTGAGGCTGGGGGTGAGGGGCAGGTGGGGTGAGGCCGGGGGTGAGGGGCAGGTGGGGTGAGGCCAGGGGTGAGGGGCAGGTGGGGGCGAGGAGGAGGTGGGAGTGAGGCTGGGGGTGAGGGGCAGGTGGGGTGAGGCCGGGGGTGAGGGGCAGGTGGGAGTGAGGCTGGGGGTGAGGGGCAGGTGGGGGCGAGGAGGAGGTGGGAGTGAGGCTGGGGGTGAGGGGCAGGTGGGGGTGAGGAGGAGGTAGGAGTGAGGAGGAGGTGGGAGTGAGGCGGGAGGTGAAGGGCAGGTGGGCGGCTGCCTCTCCCTGACCCTCAGGGGTGTGATCAGAGCCCGTTTCTCGGCCTCCAGCTGGGGGTGCGTGGCCGTGGGAGGACCCCGCTGCCGCCTCCTCTCCGGCCCGGCCACAGGCTCTGGCTCCCGGGTCCCTTCACGTTAGGGACTGACCTGCGCGGGAAGGAGCCTGGCATGGGCTGTGACTGGGCTCACCTCCCCCACCTGCCCCCTCCTGGCCCGCCCTCGGGAGCCCCCTATACCAGCGGTCGGCAAATGCGGCTCGCGAGCCACATGCGGCTCTTTGGGCCCTTGAGTGTTTAGCAAAGGCCAGCCTAGGAGGACCCTCATTAAGTCAATAACAATGTACCTACCTATGTAGTTTAAGTTTAAAAAATGTGGCTCTCAAAAAGAATTTCAGTCGTTGTCCTGTTGATGTTTGGCTCTGCTGACGAATGAGTTTGCCGACCACTGGCCTACAGGGTCCTGGTGCGCAGGCCGGGCAGGTGGGGAGGTGAGCCCAGTGCAGGGAGCGGGAGGAGGCTTTTTTGGGTTGGGGGTGGGGGGGCAGGGTGGTGTGGAGAGAGGAGGGCGCCCAGCTGCCCTGTGGGTGCTGCGGTCACCCAGGCGTGGGTGCAGCCTGGAGAGGCGCCACCACCCCACCTGGATCCCACAAGCTCCCAGGCCCCCCAGCCTGGGCCCCCCAGCGACCTCCAGGCCAGGCAGGTACATCCCAGGACGCCCCACCCCACGGCAGGAGCGGGAGGAATACCCACGCCAGCCAGGTAGGTGCCGCAGGCGACTCGGGGCAGACCTTGCCCGCACCGGGACTCAGTTTCCCCTCTGTGGCTTCCTGCCCCTCCAGGCGCCCAGTGCCCAGTGCCCTGCACAGGCACCGCTGCCGCAGCCTGCTGCCCTCTGTGTCCCTCCAGAGGGGGCCGAGGACGCCCGGAGAGCACCCCTGGGATGCGAGTGCCTCAGGTCCCCACCCCCCTCGGTCCCAGCAGTCACCTTGCCCATTGCCCCTCTCGGAATGGGCAGCACAATGGCCCGAGGTCAGGGTCAAGGTCACAGCCCCCCCACCCCCCCGCGGTGCTCCGCCTGGTGTGTGGAGCCAGGCTTGCCCAGAGTCCCTGGCGGGAACATCACAGCGTCTCAGGGGCTGCCCTTCACCGCCACCGGCTCCCGCAGCCCTGCCCTGGCTTTGCTGGGAGGGAGGGGGTTGCCCTGGGGATGGGGCGAGGCGGGGTGCTGATGCTGGGGGAGGGGAGATGGCTCCATGTCCAGGCCTCAGGCTCGCCTGCCGGGGGCTCTGAAGGGCTGGGGGGCGGGGGGGGGCGAGTGGGGGAGGGTGTTGGGTTCCGAGCCCGAGGCTTTCGGTTCCTGGTTGCTGTGGAGACCACTCGTCCGTGACATTTCCTGCCCTGAGCCCTCGCCCTCGATGCGTTTTTGCTGAGTGTGTGGCGCCCCGGGGGGCGTGGCTGTGGTCTCCTCCGTGGCCCGGGGCTCGCAGGGTGAAGGCTGGTGGCTGGCGTCCCTGCCCTACTGTGCGCCAGGGACCCAGGGACGCGGGCCTCGAGGGGCCCGGGGGACGGTGTGACTCCTCCCTGTGCCATCGGGCCTGCGGGGGGACCGGACCCGTGTCCCGTGTCCCGTGTCCTCCTCCGACGGGCTGTGTGGCCTCAGCGCTGCCTCCCTCAGCCCGCTGCCCGGACCTGTCCACGCAAGCGCGTCCTTGTGCGGAAGCTCCCCTCCCCTCCCCTCCCCTCCCCCTCCCCTTCCCTCCTCCCCTCCCCTCCCCTCCCCTCCCCCTTCCCTCCTCCCCTCTTCACTGCCCCCCCCCCCCCCCCCCCAGGCCTCCCTGAGAGCCTCCCTGAGCGGAGGCTGCTTTCAGTATCTGGGTCAAGGTGGGCCGGGCCGGGCCAGGGCTGTGTGAGTCCCTCACTAGGACGCGCTGTGTGCTCAGTGGGAACGTGTCCCGGGTACCGGTGACCGGAGCTGCGTTCCCAGGAGCCTGGTGCTCCCGGTCCCTCTGCCACAGGCACAGCTGGCGTCTCGGATGGAGGTCCCAGTGCCGCCACCTCCCCCCCTCCGTCCTGGTGCCCCTTCTGTGCGGTTACAGCCTGGAGGGGGCGGCAGGGGACTCCCCCGCCCGGTGTCTCCCGGGACGAGGTCTCCCGGGCGTTGGGGGGCGGCTGGCCCCGCGCGGCTCCCAGCTGTGGCCCTGCCCTGGGCGCCCTGCCCGAGCCTCTCCTCCTTCTGATGGAGGCGCCCTGCTGGCTGACGCCGGGGCTCCGCGGTGCGGCCCGAGGAACGCCGTGGGGTGCTGCCGGCTCTCGGGGGCCTGAACCCAGAAATGGCCTTTAGCACCAGTGACGTCCCTGTTCTGTGTGCACCTGCCTGGGTCTGGGGGTGACAGTGTGGGTCTGGGGGTGACAGCATGGGTCTGGGGGTGACAGCGTGGGTCTGGGGTGACAGCGTGGATCTGGAGGTGACAGCATGGATCTGGGGGTGACAGCGTGGATCTGGGGGTGAGTGTGGATCTGGGGGTGACAGCATGGATCTGGCGGTGACAGCGTGAATCTGGGGGTGACAGTGTGGATCTGGGGTGACAGCCTGGGTCTGGGTGTGACAGTGTGGATCGGGGGGTGACAGCATGGATCTGGGGTGACAGCGTGGGTCTGAGGGTGACAGTGTGGATCTGGGGGTGACAGCGTGGATCTGGGGGCGACAGCGTGGGTCTGGGGTGACAGTGTGGGTCTGGGGGTGACAGCATGCGTCTGGGGTGACAGCGTGGATCTGGGGGTGACAGCGTGGGTCTGGGGGTGACAGCGTGGATCTGGGGGTGACAGCGTGGATCTGGGGGTGACAGTGTGGATGAGCAGTGAGGTCCAGCAGGGGCCCCTGAGGACCCAGCTGCGTGGGCACTGGATCCCAGGGCAGAGGGTCTTCAGTGAGTAATAAGTAAACTCACACACACGAAAAATAGACTGAAAATGCTGGGGAGTTGTTTTGAGTTCATTATGAACTAAAACCGTGGTCGGCAAACCGCGGCTCGAGAGCCACATGCGGCTCTCTGGCCCCTTGAGTGTGGCTCTTCCACAAAACACCACGGCCTGGGCGAGTCTTTTTGAAGAAGTGGCGTTAGAAGAAGTTGAAGTTTAAAAAATGTGGCTCTCAAAGGAAATTCCAGTCGTTGTGCTGTTGGTATTGGGCTCTGCTGACTGATGGGTGTGCCGCCCGCTGGCCTAAAACACTGTCTCACAGCAACGTCACCGGGTTTCACAGGCGAACTCGCCCCCGAGCTGCCTCCTCGCTTGGGCCCAGAGGTTCCAGAGCAGCAGACGCGGTGGTGGTGGTGGGGGGGGGGCGGGGGCCGGGGGGGGCTCCAGCCAGTTTCCGGGCTCAGCTGCCACCGGCTCCAATGCCACCGGTGTGGCGGCCAAATCTTTTATGCCTCGTCGGCCCCGGGAGTTAATTCATCCCGGGCCCAGGGATCATCAATCCCGCCAGAGCAGCGGTCCGATCCCCCGGTGATGAATGGCTCCCGTCAAAACAGCCAGCCCTCCCCGCCCCGAAGTCGTGTGTTCCACGCACCGAGGGAGCGTCCAGCGCTAGATGGGCCTGGGGGTGGGAGGCAAGTCCTGGGAAAGCAGTGCCTGGTGTCTGAGCCGCTGAGCCCCTCAGATCGCAGAGGGACAAGGAGCCGGTGAGAGGATCACGTGGTTCACTTTAAAGGGCAAAGAAGCCCATCCTCCACCGCCCCGGGAGCCCGGTCTGAGGTGGGAGGGCTGGCCTGGCCGGCGGAGAGGCGGGGGGTCAGCTTTACAGTCTCCCGCGCTGGGTTCCGGGTGGGGAGCCGGGGTCCGAGAGCAGACATCCTGGGCGGAGACGCACGTCCTACCGGACAGCCCTCCCGCCCAGCCTGCTGGTCACCTACATTCTCAGGGTGCCGTGGTGCAGCCAGAGGCCAGGGGAGTGCAGGTGTTATCAGGTCAGGCAAACCCATTGAGCCATCACCAGCTATCGACCCACCAGGTATCCACCCACCAGCTATCGACCCACCAGCAATCGATCCACCAGCTATCAATCCACCAGCTATCGACCCACCAGGTAGCATCTAGCTGAGATGGTTTCTCCCAGAGCCTCCTGGCCCCAGCAGGTGTAGACAAAGTGGAAGAGGGGCTTGGTGGCCACACATCTGTGCTGGTGTCCTGACTCGGTATCTGCAGATTAGGCCTTGCTGTCTAGGACAGAAGCCTCTTCCAGCTCAGGGGCGTTTCCGGTGCCTGTTTCCGGTTCTGGGCTGTTTCCCGGCGCTGGGATGGTGGGGCTGCCTCCTCCCCGGTGGCTCCATGCTCTCGGAGGCTCCCCAAGTCCCAGGAGGGTCAACGCTGACCGTCGTAGCGCTTGACGCCCTCCAACCCCCTCCCCTGACACCCGCGGAGCAGAGAGCGGGCCTTCGAGCGCAGAGCAGACACATCTCGCATGCTTGCACCCCAGACGCCCACTGCGCGCCTGCTGTGTGCGGGGTAGAAGGAGAGACGTGTGGCAGGTCCGTCCCGGAGTCCAGTGACGCTGTGAGGCCGCAGGGCGCCCTGAGTGCCCGGCTGTTCTCTTCATCGTCCCGAGTCCCAGGCGAGGGGAGGAGGACATCGCGCCAAGATTCTGTGAACCGGAGTCATCTGTTGGACTATTGTTTTTAAAAACGTGATCCCTGCCCGGCCGGCGTGGCTCAGTGGCTGAGCATCGACCTAGGAACCAGGAGGTCACAGTTCGATTCCCGGTCAGGGCACAGGCCCAGGTTGCGGGCTCCATGCCCAGGGTGGGGCGTGCAGGAGGCAGCCGATCCATGATTCTCTCTCGTCATGGATGTTTCTCTCTCTCTCCCTCTCCCTTCCTCTCTGATGTCAATAAAAAAATATGTATTTTAAAAAGTGACCCCTTTTTGTCTTTTAACTATGAAAGTAAAACACCTTCTGTGGGAACCCTGGTCGGAGTACCCTGATGTTCAAGGCCAGTTGGGGTGTGGGAATCCTAGTCAGGATGTTTAAGGCTGACTTGCTATACGCAACAGCAAGGACGCAGCAAGCTGTGCGCTGCGCAAGCGCACCTTTCGCAGCCCAAACACAGGAGCTGTTCGGGGTGGCGCCTCTGTGTTTGAGTTTGTATGGAACTTGCCGCTGACTAGCCGGCGAGAGGCGGCTGTTCTGCGAGGCTGCCTGTCTGTCCAGCTCCTCTGACGGGGGCTCAGGCACCAGCTCCTCTGACGGGGGCTCAGCTCCTCTGACGGGCTGCGCTGGGGGCAGCCGTACCACTGACCAGGCGTGGCTGTTTGGCTCGGTCTGGCTCCCGTTTGCTGCCGTGATGGCGAGGACCGCTTTGAAGAACTGCTTTCTCTGATGGCTCCTTGTCAGCATGGCTGCGTGGCTGCAATGAAGACGCTCTGATACGCCCACGACTTCCCAGGTCTTCTCCGTCTTCTCATGCCCGGCGTCCGGGGGCCCGGTCCCCGGCAGAGGGACGCGGCCCGGCAGCGGGCGTAGCGGAGCAGGACCAAGGAGCGCGTGCCGCGGCGCCTTCCCTGTAGAAAGGGGACGTGTGCCGAGAACCAGCCACGCTGAGGAAGGACCGAGAGCTCAGACAGGCCGAGGGACGGGGTGCTGAGGGTGCAGGAGACAGCTCACTACCCCAGCCCCACGTCTGCAGCCCCAGGGACCCCCAACGTGCAGCAAGGAAGAGACCCCTCCTAGGTCGGGGTCTGACCCGCGCCGGCATCCCGAGTCCCTGCCGTTAACCAAGTGCGGACTCTCCGTGTGCCGGGAGTGAGCCGTCAGATCTGCCTCTTTCTCTGCCGCAGCCCGGCCTCAGCTCATGCCAGCGTCGCCCATGGAGGCGGGTCAGGGAAATCCCCGTGCCAAGCTAGGCCTTCACCCCTCCACCTGCACATCACGGCGCTAATGAACACGGCACAGCTCCGAGCACGATGGCGAACAGGTGATGGGAGGACGCGGTACGTCAGCAGCGAAGACGAAGGCTTCTTTCCAGGGAGAGCGCCAGAGGCCCCCCGCTCCCCGCCCCCGCCCCGTAGAAGACGCGTGGCCTGTGAATTCACAGCCCTGACATCGTTACCGGCAATTAGTCCTTGTCAGAGGCTGCAGCTGCCTCCAATTACAGGTGCGGCGTTCTCATTTGAACTCGGTGCTGCGTCTGATGAGGACGGCTCCGAGGGGCGCCCTGAGGAAGGCCGACAGTTTGAGCCAAACTTCGGGGCGTTTCGGTTTGCGAAGGTTCATTCTTGCCAGCGATGCTTTGTGATTTGCATCGATTATGAGGCCTTTAGACAGATTTCCACGGACTTCATCCCTCAGCTGTTTTCTTCCCTCACAGAAAGATGCCCGATGGTTCAAAAATAGCTTTTGAAATGACAAAAGCCCTCACACACATTATTAAGAAAAAAAAATTCTGAGCGGCAGCGAGGGTTCCAAACCACAACAGTTCTCTTTGTAGACAGACCCCGTCCTCCCCCACTGCCCCGTCCTCCCCCACTGCCCCCTACCCTCCCCACTGCCCCCTGGCCTCCCCCTCTGCCCCCGCCTTCCCCCCTGCCCCCCGCCCTCCCGCCCTGCACCCTGTCCTCCCCCTGCCCCCCGCCCTCCCCCCCTGCCTCCCGGGATGAGCACTCCTGCTTTCAACTTACCTGGACGTGGCCACCGTAGCGTCATCTTGAGTTATTTTACCCCTGCATCCTGCTAACTTTGGTCAGTGTGTTTGAACTCTGAACTAGGAAAGAAATGGGTTGAATGCCTTTACACGCTCCTGTCTCTCTTTCACATGTTGACGTTGGCTGATTATGTATTTCTTTTTTTAAAATATGTTTTATTGATTTTTACAGAGAGGAAGGGAGAGGGATAGAGAGTCAGAAACATCGATGAGAGAGAAACATCGATCAGCTGCCTCCTGCACCCCCCCCACTGAGGATGTGCCCGCAACCAAGGTACATGCCCTTGATTAGAATCGAACCTGGGACCTTTCAGTCCACAGGCTGATGCTCTATGCACTGAGCCAAACCGGTTAGGGCTCATTATGTATTTTTTAAGGTTTTGGGGGGCTTCACACTTGAATATGCTTATCTGTTTCTTGGTGCACCAACTTCACAGTTTCACCCTTTTAACGGGTTGTTTGATTCGCATTCCCCTGAGGATATAGGGTGTGGGCATCTTTTCCCGTGTTTATTGCCATCGCTAGGTCTTCTTGGGTGAGGTGTCTGTCCTGGATTGTGCCTTTGGTGTTGGAGATACATCGACTTTAAAATGTATTTTTTATTGACATTTAGAGGGAGGAAGGGAGAGGGAGAGAGAGAGTGAGAAACATCAGTGATGAGGGGGAATCATGGATCGGCTGCCTCCTGCACGCCCTACACTGGGGATCGGGCCTGTCGAGGCTGTGACCTCCTGGTGCATGGGACGGTGCTCAATCTACGGAGCCACACTGCCTAGGGCCACAGATAAATTCTCAGTTCAGTGCCCAGCAAATGCTCACTTGGCCTTTTTCTTATCCTCCCCCTTCGTTGGCTGATTCTGGTGCCGAAGGTCATGGTTCTCCTAAGCCCTGGAGTCCCATTCCAACTGGGTGGGCGCCCGCTGCAGTGGGACCCGGCTGGGCACGGCTCCATCATTCCCGGGAGGATTCAGCTTCTGGCTCTGAACCCCGATCCTGTGCTACAGGCCTCCCCTGGTCAGGGGGCGGGGGGCGGGTACTCCAGGCTGGAGGTCCTAGCCCCATTCCCAAGCCCCCTTGACCCCACGGAGCTCCCCCCCTCCCAGCCGGCAGCGGCCCCCTGGGCACTGTGCGGGACCCGGGTACGAGGAAGCAGCATTTGCTCAGAGTTTCTGAACACGGCTGTGGCTGGCTCCCTCCGCCTCCGGCTGAAACAAACACAGATGTGCGAGGTGGGGCGCTCTGCCAGGGCGAGCGAGGGACAGGCCGCGAACTCTCAGCACGGGGCCACCGAACCAGAAAGACGAGTCCCTTGTTGAAGCCGCTGTGGTTAGTTTCTGTCGCTTTCGGCCCAAAGCCTTCCTCTCTGGTTCACCGCCAGCTCCTGCTCTCCAGGGCGGCCGGGGCTGGCGGCTCAGATGGCCCCGAGGAAGCCAGGTGTGACCTCTTCTGACCCTCGGCTGAGTCACCTGGAGGCCCTTTGGTTCCTGAAGCACCTTGAGCCCTGGGGCCCCGCCCACCTCTCAGGCTCCGCCCACCTCCCAGGCAGACTTGCCCAGACCTGTCCGTCAAGGCTGCAGACTGGCCCGGGCACAGGCCCCCTGCCCTGGAAACGCCTGGTGAAGCTGTGGGCGGGAAAAGATGGGGTTTCTGCAGAGCAAATGCCTCCGACGGGGCATCGGGTTCTTTGGCATCAGCATCAAGTACAAACTAACCCCACGGCGGGAGAAGTCCCGGTCCCGGAACAGCCGCGGCTGCCTGGGGGCCGATGGGCACTGGTGGGCGGCGGGGAAGGACGGTTTATCCGACGGTAAGGCACGGCCTCTCCCGGAACCTGGCTCTGTGGAAGGTGGCATCCGCTTATCCAGAAGCGCTCTGGTGAGTCTGCTTTTTAAAAAGCTGCCGGCAAAAGCAGCCTTCCGCCTGCCGGTTGTGGCCGCCGTGCGGATGCGAACTTGATCGTGAGCTGCCCATTGATGGACAGCAGGCGGGCGGCCACGGGGCCGCCCCGAGCAGAGGCAGCGGCACCTGTAGCTCAGGCACGAAGGACCGCAGAGCCCCGACCCCGAGAGGCCCGGGGAAACCCTGCTGGGCTAGGGGAGGGTCAGGGGGGGACGAGCCCAGTCCGTGGGTTGTCCGACGTCACCTCTGTCCCTGCGTGGGCCTGCCCTGGGGGGATGTGTCACTGATACTCAGCGTCAGGACTCAAGGGACCGCATGGTGGGGGCGGGGCCCTCACTGCTGTCCCCGGGGAACCTGATGCTCTGCTGGGACGGCCCCGAGAGGGTTTGCTCATTGGATGGAAACTCACCGTGGCGCCCCGGGGTGAGACGGCACTGGGGGAGGGGGGGGGGGGGGAAGCCCATACCCCCACCGCCCTCCCTGGGGTCCTCTCCCTGGGGTCCCTGGAGGACTGGCCTCTAGGGAGGGCAAGTTCCTGCCACAGGCGTCTTCCTGCCCCCAGTGGGCTCACCCTCCTGTGACGAGCGGGTGGGAGACAAGGCGACTCACCCTCAGGGCCGGACCCTTGCCTGTGGGGCCGCCCAGCCCACTGAAATCGCAGCAGCAGGAGGGGCGTCGGGCGCATGCTCCAGGGCTCGCACGTCATCTTGCTTGGACCTTGGACACCGTCCACGTGGTTGGAGTAAACTTGAATGTTTATGTGACGCACTTTCTAACGCACCCCGTTCGTAGAGCTCATCTGCAAACTCACAGCGACCGTTCCCTCCCCCGAGGCCCCCCGTCCCACTTCCATCACAGCGCGAACACCCCAGACTCACGGCATGTCCGTGCTACACGGTGGCCTCGGGTAAGACAGGGACTCAGCCCTGCACTGAGGTCGCTGGTTCCAACCCTGGTCAGGGCACATGCGGGTTGTGGGCTCGATCCGCAGTCGGGGGTGTGAAGGAGGCAGCCGATCAGTGATCCTCTCTCATCATTGATGTTTCTCTCTCTCTCTCTCTCCCTCTCTCTCTCTCTCTCTCGCTCCCTCTCCCTTCTTCTCCCTGAAGTCTATGTGTATACACATACATACAGGGACACCTTTGGGCCTCACCACTCGGTGGAGTCACCGCTCATGGGCATGTGGCTGAAATGCCTTCAGTTCTGAAATGCCTTGGACGTGAGTCTCCCCACATGGTGCTGATAAGATGCTTCACACAGTCCCCGGCCATTCAAACCCAGAAGCACACCTTGACTTCAGCTGTCACCGGTTTTAGGGCAAAATGTGTGTTTAGCCTGAGGCATCTAGTTAACCCCCCCACCTTCTTGTTGCCCCCAAATCCCAGGCCCTGGGTGATGCCGTGGTCTGTGGGCGATGCCGTCAGGAGCACCCCCAAGTAAGATGTGCCCCTGGCTGTCATCCGGCAGGCCACTTGGCTGCCTTCCCATCCCTGAGCGCCGGCGTGCATGCGTGTGTGTGTGTGTGTGTGCTGGCATGTCTATGCGTGTGACACTGCATGTGTGACGTGGCAGCTGCTGCGGGGCTGGTCCTCGGACCCTGAGGGCCGGGGTGCAGATGTTTTCACAAGAAGTGAGGCTCCCTGTGGAGTTAAAGACAAAAGCCCTGGAGGGGGTGCGGCAGGGGGAGGGCGGCGCCGTTCCTGTGCGCGAGGCCTGGCCGCGGTTGCATGTTTTCTACGTGACCGAGAGCGGCCAGGGGACTCACAGCCTCCTCCCACGGTGGAAGGTGCGTTAGGAGCCTGCTCCCCGGAGCGGCGCGGAGCTGAGCGGAAAGGGCGGGTGCTGGCTGTGGAGGGGGTGGGGAAGCGGGCGGCAGGCGGTGCGGGGCTGGTCTCCGGCCGGCTCTGAGGCCTCGCGGCCGCCATCAGAGTCTTCACGCAGCGCCTCCCCGGGTGCGGTCCTGTTGCTTTTTCTCATCCGAGTGGCGGAGCCCAGCAAGGGGACAGGTCACCCCGGAGCACAGGCCGCCAGGCAGGAGAGCCCGACCTCGGCCGGATGGATGGAGGCTGAAGCCGGGGCCCCTGCGCCGTGTGGCTCCCGGGCATCTGTACCTCCCCCCCCCCTTCTCCCCCCCCCCCCCCCCCCCCCCCCCCCCCCGTTCAGCTCGCTCGTCTCCGTCCTTCCTCCAGGACGTGGCGACCCGTCGACTGAGGTAGACGCTGAGGGAGGGGGGCAGGCACCATGGGAATCGGGGGCCCATCGGAGGCTCTGTTTTCTGGGGGTGAGGAAGCTGACTTCTTGGGTGTCTTGCCCACGGGCCCTGGGGAAGAGCCGCCTCCCGCCTGGGGGCCGCGCCCAGGGAGGTCCGGGCCCTGTGGAGGCAGCGCCAGGGGCCCCTCCCGCCCCCTCCAGTGTTAACTGTGCGCACATGCTGGCGGGCTAGGAGCTGAGAGGCGTTTTGAGAAGCGAGCGTGGGTTAGACGCCAATGGAGTCAAGGTGGAGCGTCAGAACCTGGTGGAGGTGAAGGAGAGGCTCAGACTTTGGGGAAAACGCACCCGCCCAGGAAGTGCTGAAAGGTCACAGCCGGACTCGTTTCCCATGGAAACCAGACGCCCAGGGTCAGGGTACGGGGCGGTGGCCCTAGCCGTGTCGGGGTCGCGACAGGAAAGCTGAGTGAGGGGAGGCGAGCCCGGCCGGCTGTGTGGTTCCGATGAGCTAGGCCACCGGGAGACACTCGGCGAGAAGCGTGGAGGCTGTCCGCTTGCAGCGGGCGGTGCTCGCGTCCGTGGCCGGCACCTCCTGCTGGACTCGGGGCCCGGCGTCCGCCCTCCTTCGTTCCGCGGCTGCGACTCTGATGACATCGGACCTCCTGTTTCCTGAGGATGAGCCCGAGGTGAGGAGCAGGGGGACCACAGAGTGCTGTTGCCATGGAGATGCTCACAGAGGCCGCGGGGCGTGGGCGCGGCCCTGCGTGGGGTGCCGATGCTGAGACTGCAGATGTGGGTCACAGAAACCACACGGAGCCGGTCCACTGGCCGGGGCTTTCCGCTCTGGGGAGGGACGGCACCTCTCCCACCGCGGACGTTCACAAGGGTGTCCACGCCCCGCGGGCATGCAAAGCTGAGGCGGGAGGGCAGCGGGCCGCGTGGCCCGCCATTGCCTGCCACTTAGGAAAGCGAGAAGGTTTCCACAAAGAGGCTGAACGCAGGAAAGAGTCATCCATCCACTCATCCATCCACTCATCCATCCACTCATTCATTCATTCATCCATCCATCCACTCATCCATCCATCCATCCATTCATTCATCCACGTGCTCATTCATTCAACAAAGCATGATGAAGAGTTTAGTTTGTGCTGGTTCCTGGCAGGTGCTGGCGGCTCCCAGAGGGGCAGGTGCTGTCATCAGAAGGCGAGGGCCAGGGTCCAGGCCCCGAGCAGGAGCTGAGCTGGGGCCTGAGGCGGCAGGGCCACTGGCCAGGATGCTCGGCCCCGGCCACGTCCCGCAGGCTCCACACAGCCTCAGGCTCAGGGACGCAGCCCGCTCCTCCTCCTGCTTTTCTGAGATTGGCTGGTTCATTTGGACTCAGTGGAAACTGAGATCCAGTTGTTCTCCTAAGTTCTGGTCCTGCCCCCCCCCCCCCCCCCCACTAGACCTGCCTCTCCTGGGGCACAGAGCGCGGACGGGCACGGAGAAAGTGCTCAGTGGCGGAGCGACTGGAAACGTGTGGGTCTTCACTTTTAAATCCAAAAGGCAGCCCCTCCCCCCACCTCCTGGGGACCAGTTCCCGAAGGAGTGCCGTTCGCCTGTCGTGTGCGTTAGACGCTTGGGGTGAAAGGACGTGACGCCCTTGGCCACCATCAGGGAACGAGCAGCCGCCTTGTGTGGGAGCTCAGTCACCCGCTGGGACGGAAGTGTCGCCTCTGAGGGTCCTGAGGGGGCTGAGGATGAGTGTCTGACAAGGACTTCTCCCCCGGGCGGTTATTGTGGGCGAGTCCTGAGGAGGTGTGGGTACAGTGTCCCCTGACACTCCCCGAAGCCTGTCCGTGTAAATCGCGTGGGAGAGAAGACAGGGCCATGGGCAGAGGGGGCTCAGCCTGGTCAGTACCACCGTCTCCAGCCGGTGACGCCAGAGCCAGGAGCCTTGCGGGTGCCCTGGGAGGTCTCGCTCTGGCCGCTGCGAGAGGCGCGGGGAAGGGCAGCCGTGCAGGCGGCGTTCAGAGGACGCGGGCTTCGTGGGGGCGGCGAGCAGAAACAACTCAGCAAGTTCAGTGGTTAGAGCACCGGCCCAGGCACTGAAGGGTCTCGGGGTCAATCCCCATCAAGGGCATGCACCTCGGTGGTAGGTTCAATCCCCAGTCCCGGTGGGGGCATGTGTGAGAGGCCACCCATCGATGTATCTCCCTCACATCAATGTTCCCCTCTTCCTCTCTCCTCTCTCTCCCTCCTTTCCCTCCTCCCTCCCTCTACTCTTTCTCTGAAGATCACTGGAAACACTCTCCCAGGCTGAGGACTGAAAGGAGTGGCCGACCAGAGCCTCGTTCGAGGGAACGCAGGACTGGCGATCCGTAGATCCGCTGAGCTGCGGCCGAGCTGCCCCCAGGACCCCGTGCACCCGGCGGGCCGCCTGGATGAAGTGCCTGGCTCACAGCTCGGCCGGGCGGTGCTGCCAGAGAGAGGCAGCGCCTCCGTCCCCTCCTGGCGCATCTCCCCCGTGCCTTCCCCATCACCACAGGATGCTCTGGCTCAGGGGGCGGGGGCGGGGGCGGGGGGTGCACCACAGGGGATGCACTGACGGGGGAGGGGAGGTGGAGGAGCCCCTCCCACTTACACCTTCATTGGAGGCTGGGTCAGAGGACGCGGGCCTGTGATTTTCCTTAGGAAGGATCCAGGAATAAAACCATCAGCCAGTGGATGTGAAGACGGTGACAAGGTTTCACTCTTTTGACAATTCAAGTTATGGCCGCTTTGCCCGACTGGCGAGGCTCAATGGTTGAGCGTCGACCTGTGAACCAGGAGGTCAGGGTTCGATTCCCATCAGGGCACAGGCCCGGGTTGCAGGCTCGACCCCCATTGTGGGGCGTGTAGGAGGCAGCTGATCCATGATTCTCTCTCCTCATTGATTTTCTATCTCTCCCTTCCTCTCTGAGATCAGTACAAATACATTAAATAAATAAATTATGGCCACTTTGACCTCAGGCGTTTAGGGCGCTTCTGTTCCGGGGCTTGGGCTGGGAGAGTGCATCTGTGGGTCCCTGGGCCACGGGCCGTGGGTCCTGGGGCCGTTGCTGGTCCTGCGATCTGGAAGGCGCTGTGCAGGGACCCGCTTCGTGCCTCCTTCCCAGCGTCCCCAATGGGACGTGAGAGGCAGCGCTGCATTCTGGGGAGGATGTGCCCGGCCTTCGAGCCCCCGGGCGCACTGGCCATTTGCAGGGTGCGCGCTTCTTGCTACACGCTTTCCTGTTGGCAAGGGCGAGCTGGGCGCGGCCAGGGTTTCACAGGCCCCGCCCGCTCCTCGTCCGCTCGTATTTTATCAGCAGCTTCCGCTGATAAGCAGGGCCTGTGCCGTTTGGGTTGAAACAGTGCCAGGGAAGGGGCGAAAGCTGAGGGCAGCGAGAGCTTCGTTAGCGAGAAAGTGGTTTTGGCCTCTGCGATCCGGCGTCGCCCTCTCACAGAGGCTGAGTCCCAGCACCACCGTCGGGGCGTGACCGCGCCCTGGCTCGCCTGAGGGGTGGGGGGTGGGGGTGGTCAGTGCCAGCTGGCGGGGCCATCACTCCTCCTCTTTCTGTTTGCTCTAAATGTCACCATGTGAACCAGCACCCTGTTCAGGCCACCCTGCGCCGCTGGCTCGCAGGGCCGGACGCCCCGTCTCGCAGCCTCTGCTCTCGGCACCAGCTCGGCATCTTGAAGGCCACTGCACAGCGGCCCCGGTGGAAAAACAGCCCCGTTATTTCTGTTATTCACGCATGTAGTGTCCCCTCCCCTCCCACCCTCCCCCCCCCCCCGCCCCGGCTCCTTCGGAAAAGGAAAAGAACAACATTCAATGTACCCGGTGCCTCCTGAGCAGTTTCAACCTCAGACTCAAGCGGGGACGTGTGCCTCCCGACTGCTCGCGCCCTGCATGCCTGCGCGGCCGGGCGGACACCTCTAAGGCTACGGGGGTGGGGGGGTGGGGGGGGCGTTGGAGCCCCTGGCTTGTGGGTGTGCTCGGCGGCCTGACCCCTCCCTCCGGAGAAAGGCTGAGTCTCACGGTGCAGAGCGGAGCGGCCCTGTGTCCTGCCCCAGCAGTGGCTCTGCCATGTGCCCCCGCTCAGGCCGACACCATCAGCACGGCCTGTCCCCCTGGGTCTGGGAGGCCACTGGTCCCTGAGGGCTGCCTTCTCATTCTTCTCGAGGGGACACGTCCAGGGCAGCAGTGGGGTGGCGGCTGTCCCCTGGACGCTGCTCTGCACCCCCTTGGCCTCCCCACCGCCCCCCGGTTTCCCCTGGGCTGCCAGCCACGCTGCTTCATCCCCTCCTGGCGGGAGCAGGCGGCCCGGCCCTGCCCCGTGTCCCGCGCTGCTCCCTCTCGGGGTCTGCAGGCCCCGGCTCGCCCCTGAGGCCGCGGGACGTGGACTTCAGCTCCGAGCAAAGCTGAGAACTGTGCTGAGGCCTGAGCTGCTGGTGGAGGCCCCCCCCCCCCCCCCCGCATCAGCTGTGGGCGGGGCCTTCGGACAGGGATCAGGGCCGGGGCCTTCAGACATGGATCAGGGCCAGGACCTTCTCGCTGTCCCCAAGGATGGGTGCGGCACCCAGGAGGACAGGAGCTTGCTGTGCCTGTTTCCCTCTCACGGTGAGGAGGACGAGGCGGGAAAGAGAGGGGGAGCGTGGGTGCTTCTGCCTCCCGTGTCCCGGGCCGACATCCGAGCGCGTTCCTGGCTGCGGTTTTCGGTGGCAATGCCTGTGTCCACGGGACACACGCGGGACTGTGTTGCTGTGGGATTTCCAGCCGCAGCAGGGACGCGTGGTCTGCACACGGCAGCTTGGCCCCCATGACCAGTGTCTCCAGGGCCAGGGGGACGGAGGCGCCAGCTGCTCTGGGACCTCAGCGCTCCCGAGAGAGCCCCACACGCATTTGAAAGCACCTGTTCACAGGGTGCGGTCGGCGGTCGCTGAAGCCGGGTCCGAGGAGGAGGGGGCCCAGAGGCCTGGGCAGAGGGGCGGGGGGAGGGCCTTCCTGAACTTTCGTTGGAGCCGCGGGCAGTGCAAGCATCTGCCGGCGACTTTCACATCCTGGTGGCGGCCAGTTTCACTTCTGGGCCCGGTGCTGATGGGGCCTCCCAGCCCAGAGGATGATCTCGCCTGTGAGCCTCGGCGTCCCTGGAACCTCTCCACCGGAGTCTCGGCCCCCCCTCCCCCCGCCCCCCCGGCTGTGCGTCTGCACCCCGTGTCCAAGTCGCCAGTGCGTCTCCCCTCGCCTGGTGGGGTTTCTGGGGTTTGATACAGTTTCGATCCAGCCCGCCACCAACATCAAAGACAGGGGCGTCTTCCATCCCAGGACTGAGCTGCTCGCTCAGCAGTGATGCCCGCCCGAGGGCTGCGTGCCGCTGGGGCTGGGAGGAGAGGCTGACGTGGCCGGGCCTCCATGCTGGGGACTTCCGCGCCTCGAGCTTCTGCAGGATGACTCAGCGCCCGGGGCTGCGGTTTCCAGGCCTCTCTTCTCGCCGGGGCCGGTCCTGGTTCTCTCGGGGCCTCCTGTCTTCACGCTGTGAAACCTCCTGCCGGACGGCCTGCTGCTGCCTGAGCCGAGGCGTTTTTGGAGGTGACTTTCTCTTAGGGTGACGTCAGGGGGACTTCTCAGGCCCACTCTGCAGTCAGCTGAGTGCAGCTCCTGCGCATTCAACTCCGGAGAGCCCCCCCCGCCCCCAGTGTCCCATCGCCGCGCAGGGCGGTCCTGGGAGGGGGCTCCCTGCCTGGTCTGTGTGTGCGCGCGCGCGTGCAGGCGGCTGGGTGGTGGACGGAGCAGCGGAGTAAGAACCGCTTCTCATTACACACCTCTTGGCGTTCGGTGTCGGGCCTGCGGAAGCTGACACAGGGCGGCCTTCTCCCCGCGCCTGGATCGCCCGGCCTGGGTCTCTGTGCAGCATCCGCCGCCTCCTGCTGCGTGAGGGGGGCGGGGCGGAGGGGGAGCTGGAGGTTCACTTGGGTCGGGGTGGGAGGCGGCATTACCTGTCGCTCAGACAAAGGTCCCATCTCGGGGCCTGGGAGCTGCTTGTGCCGACGCCGGGTTCGGGAACTGGAGGCCGCTGGTGATTTTGGCCACAACCTCATCCGGCAGCCTGGCCCCGTCCCGGGAAAGATGTGGATGTCAGATGGAGGAGACGGAGCGGTGACTGCAGGGACGGGACCGCGGACTGGAGGGGCAGGCCTGCCATGTGGCCTGATGGGCAGCAGGCCCCGGTCAGATGTGGGCTTGGGCTGGCCTGGCAGGGCCGCAGGAGGGGCAGCATGGGGCGGCAGGGCGGGGTGGTGGGGGGAGGCTCCAGGACGCCCAGAGAACCTCACAGGACAGTGGGCTGCAGGGAAGGGCCGTGGACAGCCAGCCTCGCAGGGCAGCTTCAGAAACTGGGCCACGTATAGCCACGATTTTGGCTAAAACACAAGTTTAAAAAAAGCCACCCTTGCCCGGCTGGTGTGGCTCAGCAGTTGAGCGTTGACCTAGAAACCAGGAGGTCGGGGTTCGATTCCCGGTCAGGGCATGGGCCCAGGTTGCAGGCTTGATCCCCAGTGTGGGGCGTGCAGGAGGCAGCCGATCTGTGATTCTCTCTCATTGATGTTTCTCTCTCTCCCTCTCCCTTCCTCTCTGACGTCAATAACAATACATTTTAAAAAGCGCGTCTGTCCCTGAGAGTCTCGGGCTTTGTGGTCTCAGAGAAACAGGAGCAGCTGGGGTGCGCTGCGCCGTTCCCCCTCAAACCTCCGGTTTCACAGAGACTGAGGTCGGAGGTCAGCGGGAACCACACGGGAACCCAGGGGCCGGGAGTCTGGAGGGAACGGCTGATGGTTTCGGTGGGAACTTCTTGCTTCCAGCTGGTTTCGTGCTGTGATGTCTGCTGGGCAGGCCCGGGCTGACCTCCGCCGGCAGGTGCCGCAGGCCTGGCTCCGTGACCCCCGCCCCGGCCCCTCAGCCCCACAGGCCCGCCTGGAAGTGCACCTGGGGCCGTGGAAGTGAGAACCGCAGGGCGGCCCGGGTCTGTTCTGGGGTTCTGACTTGCGAGTCCTCTCGCCTCCTTAAAGGGCCGGCTGAGTGGGCGCGTGGGGGACTGGACAGGCCGGGGAGCCTCCACCCGCAGCTTTGTCCCATTCGTCCCCGTGAGACCTGCTGGCGGGAGGCGCCCCGGCCCCTTCCACGTGATTTTCCGATGCTGGCGTTTCGCCCCGAGTTGCGGGGTCCGGGGCAGAACTGAGTCCCGTTCTGGCTGCCAGGATGCAGCCTGAGTCTGAAGATGCGGGGCTGGGGGTGTCTGATGGGGCGGGGGGGGGGGGTCAGACCCCACCCAGCATCACCTGGGTCACCTGGGACATAACAGAAACCTGTAGTGACTCCCCTCCCCCTCCCTCAGAAAGGGCGGAAACAGAGCGGCCGCCGCCGAGAAGCTGTAGAGAGACTTCGCGCCGGTGTGTCCGGCTCTGACTCTGATGGTCCCGCTGAGTCCGTGGAGAACAGGCGTGGCTCTGAGCAGAGAAAACCCAGCGACACCGTGTCCCCGGCTTCCACCGGGTCAGACACAACGGGGGTCGGACGCCTCTGTGTTTCCGGTTCCCTCGTGCGCAGTGTGCCCCGCGCGTGTGCTGCCTCCTGGGGTCGCTCCATCTGCACGCGGCCCCGGGGAGGAGGGACTCAGCCCGTTCTGCTCTGACGTCAGCCACAGAGGGCACCGGACACGGCTCGGTCTCCGCGATTCCATGGTCCCTTCGGTCGCCTGGCGCCCCTGGCGAAGGGCAGTCCTGCAGGGCCCGGGGGCGTGCCCACCGTGGATCCTGCGTTCTCAGCGCTCACGGGCGCGGGGATGGCGCGGGGTGGCCTCCCAGGGACTTTGCTGAGTTCAGGTGGGCAGGCTTGGCCAGGCTGTGCCCGGAGCAGGGCGCAGTGCCGGGCGCCTGCTCCGCGGAGTCACCGGCTCAGGCTGGGCCTGAGCAGCCCTTCCCAACAAGACTTCAACGTGAGTCGAACCCAAACCAACAAACAGAGCCTGTGGCCTCCTGTGAGCTCCTCTCCGGACCTGATGGCCACCCCGCCCGTCCCGCCGGGTCCTGGACTTTGGGTGCCGGGCTCCGTGTTCCATTCTCTCCATTGGCCTCTGACTTCTGTACAGGCTCTCGGCCCCGTCTCCCGGGGGGGCCTCCTGCAAGCGGGAGGTGCTGCCTTTCGTTCAAGGTAAGGTGTTCCTGAGGTCCCGAGGGAGACCCTTGATCGAGGCGTCACTGAGTGAAGGAGTGTGTTCTGAAGTGGGGGTGCGCCCTCACCCCCGCAAAGGGGCCTGTGTGAGGGTCGCTAGGCTGGGAGGGTAGCAAGTCATTTTGACGTCCAGTCACAAAAGATTGGAAAGCACAGAGATGAGGGTTTGAAAGCAGCTTGATGATCAGTGGGCTAGGGACCCCTCACCCACCTCTCTAAGCTGTTCCGATTCCGGAGCTTCTAAAATGTAAGTAGTTCTTTTTCACAAGAACAAATCCTTCAAGGTTTGGGGAAACATATATATATATATATATATATATATATATAATATATATATGTATATATATATGTTAATCCGAGGACGTGTTTCCATTGATTTTTAGAAAGAGGGGAAGACAGAGAGAAGCACCGGTGTGAGAGAAACACATTGATGGGTTGCCTCCTGCATGAGCCCCGGCCAGGGCCCGGGCTGGGGAGGAGCCTGCAACCGAGGTACGTGCCCTTGATCAGAATCGAACCTGGGACCCTTTAGTCCGTAGGCCGACACTCTATCCACTGAGCCGAACCGGCCGGGGCGGAGATGAACTTTGAGTTTCTAATCACATGAAAAGGCAGACCTCTGTGAACGTGTGATCTTTAAAAAGAGTGGACACCGGGACCCTCAGAATAATGTGGACGGATGCCTGTCCAGGATGGCACTCAGCTCCCGAGTTCATCAGGGAACCAGTGTCACCACTCGTCCAACAGAGAACTGGAAACACACACACCGAGGGACCGGCACCGAGTGAATTTACAAATAAGTCCCGGGGCATTCACAGCTCTGGCTGCGGCTGTGAAATTTCCCTGGTTTCCCCTCGGCCTTTTATCATAAAAACCACCAGAAAAAAAGAAGGTCATGACGGCATAGCGTTCTGCCTCTCCCCGCCTTCCTGTTGGTCCTGAAACGATGGAGAAAAGGGGCCCAACAAGGACAGATGGAAGAGGCGCAAAGGGCCTGGGGCACCACCGCAGGAGGCGCCCGGTGACGGAGCGCCGCTCCTTCGAGGCGCCGGCCCCTCCCTGTGACACTGTCCTGACCAGAGTCTACGCGTCGCAGGCGCCGACCTGGTGTGGCGGCCGCTGGCCGGGACAGGCCCACTTCCCCGCGTTTGCATGTATTTTCACGCCGGGGTTTCAGGTTGACTTAGCAGTTCGTTCTTTGAAGGACAGAAGGGATTTCCTCCTCCCCCACTGACAGGAACTGCACCCGCCTTCCTTCCGCGGCAGGGGCCGCGCAGATGTGGGCCACCGCGGAGGCTGGACCCTTTTTGCTCTAAAAGAAAACCTTGTGAATCGATACAAATGTTCTGGTTCCAATCAGATGTTGGAGCCTCATTTGCATCGATGAAGGGTGATGTGGACTCAAGCCCTGCAGATCATCATGTTTTCTTCTTTGTTTTAAATAAATCTTTATTGTTGAAAGTATTACCTATGTCCCCCTTCCCCCCCTTTTAAAAAAATATTTTTATTGATTTCAGAGAGGAAGGGAGAGGGACAGAGAGATAGAAATACCAATGATGAGAAAGGATCGTGGATCGGCTGCCTCCTGCACGCCCCACACTGAGGATGGAGCCTGAAACCCGGGCCTGTGCCCTGACCAGGAATCGAGCTCTGACCTCCTGGTACATAGGTCGACGCTCAACCCCTGAGCCAGGCCGACCGGTCAGAATGTTCTGTTTCTGATCAGATGCTGGGTCTCATGTACACCTATGAGGGGTGATGTGGATAGGCCTGCAGACCATCGTGTTTGCTAGTCTGTCCCAGTCACTGGCAGGGGACCCCCGCCTGCTACCTGTGAGTAGCCTTGGGGTGGGGGTCCAGCTAAGACAGAGACCAGGCCATGCAATCCCAGAGGGGAGCAGGCTGAGCTGGGGGAGGGGAAGCCAGAGGGCTGCTGGGACTGCTCATTGCTTCCTTCCCCAGACACAGAGGCGAGGCCTGGGTGCTGAGGGCTCAGATTCGGGGCCGCGCAGCCTCCGGGGGACGGGGGCTGTTGTAAGAGGTGTGTCCAGGGCTGCTGACCCCCCCCCCCTGCCCCCGCCGCAGAGTGCTGGGGAGAGGGCAGGGAGGAAGGGCGTGGGGACAGGACTAACTTGTGAGCGACGCGCTCTCTAGGCAAAGCGCTGGGGAGGGTGCGTCGGCTGCAGGTGGACCCGGAGCTGAGAGAGAAAATGTGTGGGTGAGCTGCACTTTCTGAAACACGAAGAGGATACAGAATTCAAACCTGCTTTCATCTCAGACACTGACTATTGGCTCATTAGAGGAGGCTCGGGGCGGCGAGTCGCTCAGCGTGACCTGGCACCCCTGTCGGCATAGTTAACCGTGGGCACTGCTGCCGGCGTGTCTGGCAGAACCAGACGCCCTCTTAAGTTTGTGTTTCCTCCCTACCCTTCGGAGCGAGCGGTGGCTGGAGAGAGGGTGCAGCCTCGGGTGGGGCTGCGGCGGGGTCTGGGTGCAACGTTTAGTCCCCAGGAGGGCCAACTGCACTGCAGCCTGGTTTTCTCTGCGAGTCAGTGCGATGCGGAGGGGACAGGTGATTGAGCTACGCGTCTGCTGCCCCCCTGACCCAACAGAAACTGGCGGGAGCTGCTTTGAGAAGGAGAACTTTAAACTACGAGAAGTCCGCGTGCTGTGGGCGCCCTCGAGCCCAAGGCAGAGGCGCAGCGCAGGTTTCTGGCTCTCCGGCTCCTCACCTTCCCACACGGGGAGCCACACATGGGGAATTAAGACCGAAGCGTCAGGCGGCACAGACACGGGGGCTTGGCGTTCCCAGGCAGGGGACCTGGAGGCCCCCCGCCCCCCGCTTTCCGAAGGGGATTATCTCCCAGGGGATGATCGGCATGTGTGGGTAAAATGAACCACATTCCCCTGAACCACGTCTCCCGCCGGAGACATTCCATCCATCCACCCACCCATTCATCCATCCATCTATCCGTCCGTCCGTCCATCCATCCATCCATCCATCCATCCATCCATCCATCCGTCCATCCGTCCGTCCACCCATCCATCCATCCACCCACCCATCCACCCATCCACCCATCCATTCATCCATCCACCCATCCATCCACCCACCCACTCACTTACCCATCCACCCATCCACCCATCTACCCATCCACCCATCCATCCATCCATCCATCCATCCATCCATCCATCCATCCATCCATCCATCCATCCATTTACCCATCCACCCACCCACCCACCCATCTATCCATCCATCCACCCACTCATCCATCTACCCATCCACCCATCCACCCACCCATCCATCCATTCATCCATTCACCCACCCACTCACTTACCCATCCATCCATCCATCCATCCATCCATCCATCCATCCATCCATCCATCCATCCGTCCACCCATCCACCCGTCCATCCATCCATCCGTCCATCCATCCACCCACCCATCCATCCATCCATCCATCCATCCATCCATCCATCCACCCACCCATCCACCCACCCACCCACCCACCCACCCATCCACCCACCCACCCATCCGCTCATAGTTCAGCTGTACCCACTTCCCTGAGTGTCTTGGCAGCCTTGGCCTCCTGTGTCGTCTCTGTTTTAATTGGGGGGTGAGGGGTGAGCGGAGTCAGACTTCCTGTGTTGACCACAGCCCTGGGGGATGCTTGGCTGTGGAAGGGGCCTTTGGTGCCTAGCCCTGCTCGGTGTTATCCCACACGTCACTCATTACCCCCTCGTGGGTTTACTTTTTTAATTATTATTTTTAAAATATGTTTTTATTGATTTCAGAGAGGAAGGGAGAGGGAGAGAGAGATAGAAACATCAATGATGAGAGAGAATCATGGATCAGCTGCCTCTTGCACGCCCCCTACTGGGGATCGAGCCCGCAACCTGGGCATGTGCCTTTGTCTGGAATTGAACCTGGGACCCTTCAGTCCAGAGGCTGATGCTCTATCCACTGAGCCAAACCAGCAAGAGCCCCTCGCAGGGGTTAGACACAGGGATGCATCTCTATTGATAAACAAGAAGGCGCCTGCCTTATGGGCGTCCCCACCAGTGGTGCTGGCACATCCCTGTGCCCCCATCTACACGGCAGGGAGTGGCATGAAAGGGCGTGGCAGGGCATGGCAGGGCGTGGCATGAAGGCATGGCAGGGAGTGGCGTGGCAGGGCATGGTGTGTGTGATATTAGTTTCATTTTCCCTTGCAGGCAGATTCTTTCCGCCACATGCTCACTTAATTCTAATTGTGTTGCCCGAACATTTTGTGTCATGTGTGGCAGGTCCCTGGCGGCTCTGTGACACCGAGGACCGTGTGACCTATGAACCGTGTCAACGTGGGGATCTCGCTGGGCAGGTCCTGAAAACATGGATCCCTTTCCTGATGGAAAACCACGCAGGCCCAGGACTTCCTGTCCCTTTGTGGGAGGCCGTCCTGCCCAGTGGTTCCCCTACGCACCCGTCAGGGGACAGGTCGCCGTGGGGTGTGATTTTAGAGGTTCACATTCCCGGAGCCCCGAACCCCGAGGCTGGAAGGCGGGCGAGGGGGGCTGAAAGAAGGGGTGTTCATCGTTACACCCTCCAGAACCGGGGGGCTCTCGGGCCTGGCAGGCTGACATGATGCTGAGGGTTCCCACACTTGGCTTTTGGGGAACGGCCAAGGCCAAGGCCCACATGCTTCAGGCCGCCCGGCCGTGGAAGGCTGGCTCTGTGTGTTCAGGGCCCTGCCTGGCGCGGCAGGTAAGCGGGAGGGGCAGGGAGTGCCATGCCGGCCATGCCGAGTCCCCACCTCGGCGCCGATGGCTGCCGTGGGGAAGAGCCGCAGCATCGGTCTGCAAAGATGCCGAGACCTGCCCGTGGGTCAGCGAGAGCCAGCGACCCCCCCCTCAGTGCCTCTTGTGGGCTGTCCTGCCCGGCGTGGGCTTGGACTTGGGACAGACGCACTGAGTTCTTGTTGTCTGTGGTGTCGGCCATCCGCCGACAGGGCAAGTGGTACGACCTTCTTTGTTCCTTCAGCCCGTGTGGCTCACCCAGGGCCGGGAGTTCAGATCTGCTCTGAGCAATTTAACAGGAGGAGGCCTTCCTTCCTCCCTCCCTCCTTCCCTCCCTCCCTCCCTCCCTCTCTCCTTCCTCCCTCCCTTCTTCCTTCTTTCCTTCCCCTCCCTTCCTTCCTCCCTCCCTCCCTCCTTCCTTCCTTCCTTCCTTCCTTCCTTCCTTCCTTCCTTCCTTCCTTCCTTCTTCCTTCTTTCCTTCCTTCCTTCCTTCCTTCCTTCTTCCTTCTTTCCTTCCTTCTTTCCTTCCCTCCCTCCCTTCCTTCCTTCCTCCCTCCCTTCCTCCCTTCCTTCCTCCCTCCCTTCCTTCCTCCCTCCCTCCCTTCCTCCCTTCCTTCCTTCCTCCCTTCCTTCCTCCCTTCTTCCCTTCCTTCCTTCCTTCCTTCCTCCCTCCCTCCCTCCCTCCCTCCCTCCTTCCTTCCTTCCTTCCTTCCTTCCTTCCTTCCTTCCTTCCTCCCTCCCTTCCTCCCTTCCTTCCTTACTCCCTTCCTTCCTTCCTTCCTCCCTCCCTACTTCCTTCCTTCCTTCCTTCCTTCCTTCCTTCCTTCCTTCCTTCCTTCCTTCCTTCCTTCCTGTAGTAAATAAGAACCAGGTTTTTTTCTATCTTTGGGATTTTCCTGGGTTCTCTCTTTCTCAAATATCCTTTTCTCCTTTGTATACCCAAAAAGTAGCACTCATTCCTAAAATATTCCCACAGCTAGATCTTACTCATCTTCCCTGACAGCTACATATATATGTATATGTATGCACATATGTATGCACATATCCTACCTAATAATAGACAAATATGCAAATTGACCATACCTCTGACACACCCATAAGCCACACCCACCATCCAATCAGAGCGAGCATGCAAATTAACCCAAACCAAGATGGCTACAGCCACAGAGAGCAAGGTTTCCTAGGTAACAGAGGAAGCCAAGCTTTCCGCCTGCCCTGGCCAGGCCTATGCCTCCACTCAAGCTACAAAGTTTCAATTACAGAAGGTAAACAAATTCAAACAAATGGCGGCAGAATGGAGCTTGAGAGAGCAGGCCAGGGTTGCCGCCAGCAACAGGGAAGCAAAGCTTTCTGCACACCCTGGCCAGGCCCAACCCGCTTAAGGCAACAAAGTTTCAATTATAACCCCAACACAAATGGCTGCCGGCCTCAGAGGGAGCCCCAGGCTTGGCTCCGTTCCAGGCTACAAAGTTTCAATTGTAGAAGGAAAATAAATTCCAGATACCAGGGTCTCTGCTTGGGTTGCCAGGGGGCGTGGCTGGCCTGCAAACCACCACAGGCCCCTTGCTCAGGCCTCCCCACACCCCAAGGGAACCCCCACCTGATCCGGGACACCCTTCAGGGAAAACCAGCTGGCCCCCACCCCTGTACCAGGCCTCTATCCTACCTAATAAAAGAGTAATATGCAGATTGATCATCACTGCAACACACAATATAGCTGCCCCCATGTGGTCAAAAATCCTGCCCCCATGTGGACAGAAGATGGCCACCACAATATGGCCAGCAGGAGAGGGCAGTTGGGAGGGACCAGGCCTGTAAGGGAGGGCAGTTGGAGGTGATCAACCCTGCAGGAGTGGGCAGTTAGGGGTGACCAGGCCAGTAGAGGAGGGAAGTTGGGGTCAAACAGGCTGGCAGCAGAGTGGTTAGGGGGTGATCAGGTTGGCAGGCAGAAGCGGTTAGGGGCAATCAGGAAGGCAGGCAGGCAAGCAGTTGGGAGCCAGCAGTCCTGGATTGTGAGAGGGATGTCCGACTCCCCGTTTAGGCCCGATCCCGGTGGGGTCGGGCCTAAACGGGGAGTCGGACATCCCTTGAGGGGTTCCATATTGGAGAGAGTACAGGCTGGGCTGAGGGACAAGCCCCCTCTGTGCACGAATTTCATGCACCGGGCCTCTAGTGTATATATGTCTGTACATCTCTATATGTATGCACATGTCTATATGTCTATATGTATCTGTATGTGTGTCTATGTATGCTGGTGTGTATGTGTGTATGTGTATGTATATATATGTGTGTATGTATGCGCATATATATATATATATATATATATATATATATATATATATATATATATATATATATATATATATATATATATATATATATATATCCAGTTAGCACATAGAAATGATCCACAGTGGCAGCTTCTTCGTGGCCTCCCTTTCTGTTTAGTCTCAGGGCCTCCGGGCCTCGCTCAGTTACCTCCTCCATTGTCACCCCTCCAAACGCTGCTCTCACCCGAGCCCGTCTCATCTCCTGAGCGATGTTTGTTGCCTTTCTTCTTGATCTCTGATCCCTCCCTGCGGAGATACCCATCAGCACAGCATGGGCGTTTCAGGGGAAGAGAACTCGCTTATCATTTCACAAAGGTGCAATCTGATCTGGTTTGATTCTCGAGAACTGTGCCAGCTGTGCGGAGGTCGGCAGATGTTTCTTGGTGCTTTGTGATCATGTTTCCTAGGCGGGCGCCCGGCCGAGCGCAGAAGCACCTTGAACTTTCAAGAATCAACCACACCAGTTCCTTGAGGTCGCCTTTGCTGTGAAACAGCCTTCCTTCGGCTCAGACACAGGTGCATGGACACCACGGACATCGGCAGACACTGCAAATCAGGGTTGTTTTTTTTTTTTTTAAATGGGGAGCCAGTTTCCTGTTGCATCACTAGTTCCAGTGGATGGTTTGGGTTCCGTGACTCTCACGTCCGACTGAATCAGCTGGCAGCTCACGGAACACCGGTGTTCTGCCAGCCTGTCTGAAGTGCTCGTTCAGAAAAGGGGCTTTGAACAATGACGAGGCAAACACAATTAAACGTGGCTCTTTAAATCCAAGGACTTCTCATGGGCTTTGAACACGGTCACGTGCACTGTGACTGTTAAAGGAGAAAGGGAGACGGCAGGTCTGGCTCAGGGGTCGGGCGCCGCCCTGTGAGTCAGGAGGTCGCAGTGCGATGCAGACCAATCAGCTAGACACAGGCGGCCTGTCCATGTACGGACGTTAAACCGCCACTGTCCAACATGGAAACAAAGCCTGGGCTCTCCAGGGGGAGGGTGGAGGTCACATGGCTGGGGGTGGGGGAGGGAGAGGGGCGGGCACCGCCGCTCCTGTTCTAAGACCCTCATTTGTCTGTGTCGTCTTCGGCAGGACGAGTTTATCGACCGGCGACCTCGGGACCCATCGTGCTTTGCGGGGGGGTCTGTGATATGCCCGGGAGGGTGCAGAACAGGTGAAACCAGTACCTCAGAGGCCACTCCAGCCCAGGAGCCACCGTCCATGGCTCCTTCGCCACCACCTTCTCGTCAGCCAGGCGGCCCGGAAGTTGACGCAGGGATGGACATGAGCTTGGAAAGCACCGGATTTTGCCTCTGCAGCAGGCAGAGAATCTAGGAGGAGGTTTGCATCTGCAGCCCATCCTCCCCCCACCCCCGGCCCCGTCACCTCATTCGTGTCACAGACGGGCCGGACGGGCCGCTCGCTGTCAAACGTGCTGATGTGCAATGCGCAGGGCACAGCTGTGCGAGTGCTGCCGCTCCCCGAGGCCCCCCCACCCCCCGCCCCCCGCGTGCGCTTGCACTCCCGCAGGCTCCCACCCGCCCGCTGGCTCCCACAGTCAACGCCCTGGCCACGCGCGAGGTCAGTCAGATACCATGCTCGCGGCGTGGAGCGGAATGAAGCCGTGGCCGTGGGCACAGTGGGGCCCGGTGGGCACAGTGGGGCCAGGCGGCCCCGGGGCAGTGACAGGACGCTCTCCTCTTCTCACCGCTCACAGCTCCCAGAAAACCATCCTCCTCTCTTCCCGCCCCGCCCCTTCTGGATGCCATTTCCTAGCTCAGTGCTGCGTCCCGGTGTCCAACCATCGATACAGAGGCCTCCGCTCAGGAACGGGCCGTCTGCAGAAAGGGACATCGTTTGCCGTGCAAGTCAGGCTCCCAGGTCTCTGCCGGGACGCCGCCTGCAGACAGGGCGCCACGGGAACCGTCCACCGGACACCACGCGTGTGCAGCATTTACTGCCCAGCAAGGTCACGCCGTGCCACGCAAAGCCGTCTCTGGGTCTTGCAGGCGTGGCTTCTTTGCATCCCTATGTGGTCCACACCATCGCGGGGAGCTCCTGAGCGCAGTCTCGGAGTTCGATGCGCAGCGTGGGACTGCGCGGAGCGTGGGCGCCCGAGGCGCGCGTGGCGGGTCTCACACCCTGTGCCCCTGCTCAGCAGCAGGAAGGAAAAGGAGAGCATCGTCCACGGGAATGTGGACTCGGCGTTAGAAAAGTCGCCGCCAACCTCGTCTCTGCTCTTCCCACCGCCCCAGAGGCGCGCCCTGCCCCGGTCCCCTCCTTTCTCTCCCGTTCTCTTCTGCGGGCGTCTGGCTGCGCCGTGAACTATGCGGCAGTGTGGTGACAGAGGACGATGACCGTTCGAACCGTTTGTGGTCGTGTGTCAGGATGTCTGGGCCGGGCCGAAGGCTCTTGGGTTTCCCTCGGGGTGGCCTGGGGTGGCTCGGTGGCCTTCCCTCCGTGGCCTGGACCATCCAGGCAGCTTCACTCACACGCGTGGAGCCTCGTGGGGTAGGCTTCGTGCGTGGGCCCCCGTCCGTGCATCCACGCGGGGCCTTGGCTGTGACTGCAGAACGCACGTGCGCAGCCCAGACCCGACCCTCCTTTCTCGCTCTCACCCCCGGCTCGGCCGAAGGGAATGCTCTGGGGTCCTGGGGAGGAGGCAGGAGAAAGACGGAGATTTATTTGCCGTCTGAATACGGCTCGAATCAGGCCCAGGAGGAGTATGTGACGAGATGTGCTGTGAAGACAAAGATGAACGGAGGGCCTGTCTCAGCCGGCAGCCGCGGATCCCAGGCCCCGGTGCGAGGCAAATGCCGCACTGGGGGAAGCGAGCCATCCTGCCGTTTGTGACGGGATGCATGGGATTCTAAAGCAGAAGGAGCCGCAACGTGGCGTGGTGAGTCACCGTGGCCTTTCCTCAGATAATTATTAATTAGCACCAGACACACGTTTAATGGAACAGTGCGGTGCGGATCCGAACACCCACATGGAAGGGCCTCTTATGACGGCTTCTCATCTTTTCTTAAAACGAAAATGCTAAACTAATTAAAACCCAAGGTGCTTGGGAAACAGTTTGCTGCGAAGCAGATTTCTCATAGACGGCAAGCCAAGAGCCGGGAGCTACTCTCTGGGGGCGGAATTGGGACCCTAGGGAAGGTGGGTTGCTATGGGTGTCCACACCGCCGCCCTCATCGCCAGGGAGCCCGTGTGGCCATACCGCCATGTCAGGCAGAACCTGGGGCCAGGTGCGTATTTCTGAAGAGCATTGGCCAGCGTTTTCTGAAAGGTAAGTCGCTCTTCATCACCGCTCTGCGTCAGAGCTCCCGTGACCCCCCCACCGCCCCTGCAGCGAATCTCAACTTCTTTGCGATGGCCTAGAAAGCCGCCATGTTCCGGCCTCCACCTATGCTTTCTCCCTCATCTTGTTTTCGTTGGTCTTCAGCCCTTTTAGCCTTGTTTTACTTAAAAAAAAAAAAAAAAAAATATATATATATATATATATATATATATATATATATATATGTACATATATATATATATATATATGTATATATACACACACACACACACACACACATATATATATGTGTATATATATAGATTGATTTTAGAGAGGAAGGGAGAGGGAGAGATAGATAGAAACATCGATGATGATAGAATCATGGATCGGCTGCCTCCTGCACGCCCCACACTGGGGATCGAGCCTGCAACCCTGGGCATATACCTTGACTGGGAATCAAATTGTGACTTTCTGGTTCATAGGTCAATGCTCAACCACTGAGCCACGCTGGCTGGGCTACCTTTTTTTTTTTTTTTTAATAGGCCATGCTTCTTCTTGCTCCCAAAGTTTTTGTATTATGAATTCCTTCTAGAATGTTCTGACCCCAAAGTGTCACCGAGCCTCTTCCTTCTCACCATCATGGTTCTCGCAGTCCTTTCCAAAGCACTTCACGTTTGACCCAGGCCCGAGTCGATCTCTTTAGGGCGCATAGCTCTTGCTACAGTATCTTCGTTCTTGTTTCCTTGATGATTATCTGTCTTCTTTCAACTAGAAGGCAAGCTCCACACGAGGGCCGGGCCCTTTCCCGCCTCGTTCAAATCTGAGTCCTCAGTGCCGACGGCGAAACTCCATCCAACACTGTGGAAGGAGCGGAGGTGCTCGAGCCATCCTTGAATGACAGCCAGAGACCACGGCCAGCGGCAGGCTGGGAGAATAGCACTGGTATTTAAAGAAGTTTCCCGTGTGCAACTGTGAGACCTTGAAGAAATGTAGATAAGAGTGTGTGGGCAGGAAGTGGGAACCATGTCTTCATACGCTGGGCTGATCTGTGAATCAAAGAGAAAGAAAGGATGACGCGTGGAAATAAAAAGGCTGATAACGGTGAGGGGCCCAAGGGATCCATGTTAAGAAATGAGGCTGATTTTTTAAAAGTTTTTATTTTATTTTTCAATTTGCATCTTCTCTCTCTCTCTTTCTTTTTTAAAGGCCCGATTTAGTCTCTTCCTAGGTTTGGAGGTGTTCACAAAAGAAGACAGATAATCATCAAGGAAACAAAATGCTTGTGAAATGTTTATTTGAGAGTCCAACTTTTCTAGTTTTCTTTCTTCTTATTCCTCATAGTTAGTGCAGATTCACGGTGTCTCACAATCGTGAGTAAATGGCTTGTTTACGACATGAGAGGATTGCTCTGTTTCACCCTCTCTCCTCTCCCCTTCGGTGCAGAAGTCACCCCAGGCTCCTCCAGTCCCCCTGCCCCACCTCCCTTTCTGCCCCGGCAGCACCTGGGGCCCAGGGTCCATCTGACAAGATGTGAATGGGGTTCAGTGGGAACTTGCTCGCCTCCTGGAGGGACGGTCTTCAGAGAGACGTCTGTCCTAGATGTTCTGGTGAAATGATATATATGTTTACATATTTCTACCTGTGTGAGTGCCCCTTCCCCTCCTCTGTCTAAACCAGGCGTCCTCAAACTGCAGCCCGCGGGCCACATGTGGGTGTTTTCGCCGTTTTGTTTTTTTACTTCAAAATAAGATATGTGCAGTGTGCATAGGAATTTGTTCATAGTTTTTTTTAAACTATAGTCCGGCCCTCCAACGGTCTGAGGGACGGCGAACTGGCCCCCTGTTTAAAAAGTCTGAGGACCCCTGCTTTAAACCATGGCCTCGTGCACATCCCGAAGCCGGGCGTTTGGTCTGGAAGGTCTGGAGCAGCAGGCGGCAGGTGTGGTCCGTGGCCTGGCACGGAGGGGCGGGGCCGGTGCAGGGCTGGCCTTGGGCACCTGCCAGTCACACAGCGACTAGAGATCAAATGCGCGAGGAGGAGGGAGAGCCGGTCGCAGCCCTCATCACCGCGCCCCCCCCCTCAGGCTCACAGTGAGGACAGCAGTGCTCCCTCGGCGCGCTCTCACGGAATTCAGGAAACCCAACCTACAAACACCGTCTCTGTGTCCATGCAGGTATGTGTCACATAGGTCATACCTGCATGTATATATCACGTGTGTCATACATGCACTGCATCAGCAACTCAACAGGCTGGTGTCCAGTGTCTCCGGCTCCTGGTCACGTGCATGAGTCAGGGCCGACTCCAGCCCAGAGGAGGTCAGGCACCTGGGTTTCAGGAAGTCGCTCTACGCGGGGTTATGGTTCTGAAATTTTCAAAATATAGTTTCCGATTTCAAAACATTGAGCAACCGCCCTGTGTTCCCACCGTGGACACTTTTGTCAAGAAGAGAAGCCAGTGAAGCAACAGACAGTGGGGGGAGTCTCCCCCAGTGAGGAGGGGGCCTCCGCCCGCCAGGGAGCGGGGTGGGGGTGGGAAGGGCTGGGGACCAGGGAGTGAGCATGAGGCGGGGGCGGGCGCGGTCTTTGGCGCCTGTCCCCCCTCTGCCGGCTGTTTGACCCTGGCTGACCTGGGGGGCGTGTCCCTCGTGCTGTTGCGGGAGTGGTTTGAGGGGACATGCAAAGGCAGACAGCACCGCGCCCCGGGCTGGAGCCACTGAGCAACCAGAGGCGACCACATGTGTTTTCTGAGAGGAACAGGCTGTTTCTAAGCCATTCGCCCTCTGCCCGCCCAGGCCTGTGGCAGGTCCCAGCGGCTGGCCACCCCCCCCCACCCCGTCCTCCTCCTGCCCCCCCGCACCCCCACCAGGGGCCTTCCACCCGCCACCGCCACCGCCACCCTGTGGTCCCCTGAGCCCTGGGAAGCGTGGCTTAGCATCGAACCCTGGACTCCTGGTTCCTAGCGACGTGGTCTACCCGGTTTCCATGTCCCCGGGGGGACTATCGACACCCCCAGGAAGCCGAGCCCTTTGGGATCCCGATTTCTGAGAGCAGAGCGGCCCTGAGACCGGAGAGTGGGGGCCTGGCTGTGCTGACGGTTGAGCTGAGCCCGCGGGGAGGCGGGCCCTTCCTCTCGGCCACTGGCCACTGGCCGAGTCACCAGGACCTCCCTGCACCTGCCCTGTGACCGGCCTGGCCTTGGGGACAGCGCGCAGCCCCGTCCTGCGGTCAGGACGCTGCCGGGAGCTGGCGAGGCCGCAGGCAGGCGGGGACGCTCCCTCCGCGGGGTGCTCCCAGCACGCGAAGTGGGGCGCCCGAGCTTTCCAGGAGTGAGTTGGCGTTGAGGTGCCACCAGGAGAGGAGCTGCTGCTCTGCGTTCCCGCCTGTGGGCGGCCTGTGCTCCGGGGCCCGCGTGGGGCCCGGGGGCAGCCACCTGCGTCCTCCGTGGGGCCCGGACCCCCGCAGAGCTGGCACACCCCGTCCCGCCGTCCTGTGGGGTGGATGGGGGGGCATCACGGAATCTGAGCAGCCCACAGGGAGCCCAGCCCGCAGGCCCCACGGAGAGTGTGAGGGGTCCTCGCCCACGCCCCTGCGCCCCTGCCCGTGATCAGTCTCGGCACCGAGGTTCAGGACAAAGACCCCTGAGAAGAGGCTGCGTCTGCAGGAGGTGGAGGGAGGGCAGCGGGAGGACAGCCCCCCGCCCCCGCCCCCGGGCAGGCCCCGGAAGGGGAGACGGATGGACGGACGGACGGACACCGTTGGTGGGGCTTCCACAGCAGGACCCAGTTCCCTTGGGAGGGGGAGAGGCCACCGTCTCGGCAGCGGCAGCCTTTCCGCGATGCCCCGAGAGCCGGTGACAAGGCCAGGAGCCCGAGGGTCCCCGGGCCCACCCGGCCTTGGACACGTCGCGTCGAGAGGGAAAGGCCAGTGAGCAGCCTCGAAGGCACAGCTTCAGCGCTAGACCTGCGCTTGCCTGTGCCAGCGCTTCCGGTCTCACCTCTCGCCAGTCCCTCGGCCGGAACGGAACTTGACTTGGGGAAACAGTTCCCTACCCCTCGCACGTGAAGCGCACGGCAGGTCACCCAGAGCTCCCGTGTGTGTGCATGCGTGTGCATGTGCACGCATAGGCATGCATGAGTGGGTGCATGTGTGTGCGTGTGTGACTGGGGGGGGGCAAGGCTACTCGCTCACGTCCCTTGTAGAAGTGCGGGGAGCCGCCCGTCTTTACTGCATCTCTGCAGGTTCTTCCCGCAGCCTGCCCAACCCGCTGCTGAACTAGTCACGGAACGCGACGTGTGTGCAGGCGTCTGGGCTCTGCACAGGGAGGACCCGACGCGGGGCGCCGAGGCTGCTCCCCAGGCTGCAGGCCTGCCGAGGCTCAGACTCGGGATTCCTGAAGCCCACAGAGCTGTGTCTGTCCTTGTCCCCTAGCCGTGTGTCTAACAAGTTAGGTCATTAGCCAGTCAGCAACAGGCGGCAGTCACGGAGCAGAGCCTTGGCCCAGCACACCTGGGTGCTGGGGTGCTGGAGGGTGCTGGGGGTGGATGGGACAGGAGCCCTGGCCTGGGTACTGGGGGTGCTGGAGGGTGCTGGGGGTGGATGGGACAGGAGCCCTGGCCTGGGTACTGGGGGTGCTGGGGGGTGCTGGGGGGTGGATGGGACAGGAGCCCTGGCCTGGGTACTGGGGGTGCTGGAGGGTGCTGGGGGTGGATGGGACAGGAGCCCTGGCCTGGGTACTGGGGGTGCTGGAGGGTGCTGGGGGTGGATGGGACAGGAGCCCTGGCCTGGATACTGGGGGTGCTGGAGGGTGCTGGGGGTGGATGGGACAGGAGCCCTGGCCTGGACTGGGGGTGCTGGAGGGTGCTGGGGGTGGATGGGACAGGAGCCCTGGCCTGGATACTGGGGGTGCTGGAGGGTGCTGGGGGGTGGATGGGTCAGGTGCCCTGGCCTGGGTACTGGGGGTGCTGGAGGGTGCTGGGGGGTGGATGGGACAGGAGCCCTGGCCTGGATACTGGGGGTGCTGGAGGGTGCTGGGGGGTGGATGGCCCTGGGCCTGGGCTGGGTGCTGGTAGGTGCTGGTGGGTGGGTGGGACAGGAGCTGCGGCCCCCGTTCCTGCCCTTTGGCGTCTCCCTGTGGTCAGCTGCGGCTGCGCGATGCTGGCCAGCGCGGGGCGGGGCGGGTGGGAGCAGCGCTGTCAGCTCACCCGTTTCCCGCCCAGCTGTTTGCTGCACAACAGGCTGCTGTTGGCAATTGCGAAAGGTTTCACACAGCCGCCCACGCCTCTGCTCGGTGTGGGCTGCCACCCCGCGGGCTGACCTGCTTTATCTCACTTTGTATGTAAAGGGGGGACAGCAGAGTTCTCCGTGTCTGGGAGCGAGCCAAGCTGGCCCAGCGCTGAGGGCAGAAATATTCCATCTGCCTTCGGTGCCCAGAACTATTTTTGTTTTCTTCGATACACAACCTAGCTACGGCGGCAGCAAGGAAATCGGTGATTTCTCAAAACCAAACTCCTTTCCTGTTTATTAGCCTCGAAAAAAAAGTCCCACCGCCATCGATCGGGGTCTGGCCTTCTCTGTGGGCGGCGTGGGCTCTGTTAATCTTTCTTGTTTCTTCTTTTTGTTAATCTTTACCCGAGGGTATTTTTTCATTAATTTTTAGAGAGAGTGGAAGGGAGGGAGAGAGGAGAGAGACAGAGAGAGAGAGAGAGAGAGAGGGAGAGAGAGATGTAAGAGAGATACATTGCTTTATTGCCTCCCACATGAGCCCTGACCTGGGCCGGGGATCAAGCTTGCAACCAAAATACATGCCCTTGACTGGGAATCAAACCCTTGACCCTTCAGTCCGCTGTGGGCTGATGCTCTAACCACCGAGCAAAATGGCTAGAACTCCATTTCTTCTTTCATCTGCTGTTCGCTCCTAATCCTGTACCGGGAAAGCAGCCGTTACGTCTCCAGGCTAAGATAGAAAATTAATATTCATATTAGGAGTCACGCGAATAGGACACGGAGGGACCTGGGAGTGGGGAGCACGGGGTGTTGACATTGGCTGGGTCGCGTAGGAGGGAGGCGGCCACGGCAGGTGCCCCGCTGGCCTTCCCCAGCCTCAGGGGCCCTCACTGCAGAGCGAACCTCAGGTTGCCCTGTCATCTACGGCCACAGTGGAACAGGGCGCACCGTTCCGTGGTTCTGCCTGTGCATTAGTCTGCTACTGGCCTGCTGGTGCCGTGTAACAAACACCTTGGCAATCTCCGTCGCGGTAACACACGTGTATGTGTTGCGGACATGGGTCTGTGGGTGGGCTGAGGTTCTGCTGATCTCGGTGGGGCGTGGTCCCAGGCTCCGGCCAGGCTCGGGGCTGCTCCGTGGGTTTTATTCGGGGCGGGGGGAGGCTCACAGCGAATTGGAAGCGGGCCGGTCCCTCTCTTGTGGGGTCGCAGGAGCGCAAGAGGACAGACCAAGCACACAAGCTCATTTGAACCTTCGGGCCCATCCCCTGTGCTCACCTCCCATTGGCCCCGCCGCTGGCCCGTCCACAGTCAGCGGCGCAGGGAGGTTTGCTCCGTGCCAAGGGGTGGGGCGGGGCTGTTTGCTGAACCAACGTCACTCTGTCCTGCGGGTCTGAGGGCCAGGATTCAGCGAGACCCGTCCTCAGCCCTCCTTCTGCTCTGCGGTCCTGAGTTCTCGCAGAAAACGTGAGGCAGCCCAGTCCCTCACCAGTGGGAGCCGCCCGCCACACCCCGATCGGCAGTCCGGGCCCAGCAGGGACCCCTGTTTGAGCCGCGGGGTTGGCCGCTTGGCGTTCGCACACCCCTAAGGATCTTGGGAAGGAGAATGTTTTCTAGCAGCTGCACTGACGTGGCCAGTTCTGCATAAAATCCATGGAAGACACGGAGCAATGGGACGGCGCGTGATGCCGTCATTCACGCGCTGGGGAGACCTAGTTTGAGAGGCTGAGGAAACGGACACCGGTGGGTATGGCAGTGCCGTGTGGTGACGAATCTCTTGCTTTTATTTGTGGAATCATCTGTAACGCCAGTTTTTGCCAGGAATTAGGAAGGGTCTGAAGAACAGGTTTTGTTTAAATGTGGAGTGTAGGGTTATACAGTATTTTAGACGGAATGTCTCTGTATGACTACTTAATATTTAAGATCATAATTGTTTGAAATGGCTTTATTTAAGTTTTTTTCTGAACAGGGTTAGCCTTGGTCAGAGTGAATACTTATTGGTTGGACAGGTCAAAGGCAGTGCCAGGACCACGGACAGCCTTCACCAGCAGGCCGTGGCCGTGCCGTGTTGGGAGAAGGGCCCTCCTGTCTGGGAGGCAGGAGTCGCTGTTTGGCAGGTGAAAACCCTGAGCTTTGGGCAGACATGACAGGCCCCAGGCCACCCCATCGCCCGGGGCCTGAGCTCGCACTTGAATTAAGTCAACTAAATACGATGGGCATCTGCTCTGCTCTCTTGTTCACTCGCGTGTTTGCTTCTTAGGCTGGTTTGGGTTGTAAGACTCGCTGGAAAAAAAATCAACAAAACTTTTGTTAAAAAGGGAAAGAAAGAGCTGGGTAGAGAACTTGCTTTCTCATCGCTGGGCAACGCAGGGAGTTTCCCAGGCTGCCTCGCTTTTGGGGGACCTGAGACCCTGTACGTGGCAACACGGGCATTGCCATGTCCCAAAGGGGAAGGGCCTCTTCCGGTCTGCTCAGGGTGTTCCCTGTCCCTGAAACGTGTGCAGGGGACTGATGACAACACTCACGTGTTCACAGGGCTGTGCTCGGCGCCGCGTGTTTTACAACCCGGTGTGTTTATGTCGCAAGCCAGCCAGCAACCCTGAAGGTGTGCACGCGCATGTGCGTGTGCGTGCACGTGTGAGTGTGTACACGAGAGAGAGTTCCTGTGAGTGTGTGTGTGTGTGTGTGTGTGTGTGGCCCACCCTGGCTTTACCTTTCCGCCCGCCCGGCCGAGCTGTCCCCCCACCTCAGTGTCCTCGCTCACCTTCTCTGTCTGAAGCCAGCCAGGGGTGACTCTGGGCCGAAGGCCGAGGCTGTGACGTGAGAAGGCGCCCGCTCTCCTGGCATCATTCCCGACAGGTCTCTCCCGGAATCCGCTCCGATGGCCAATCGTGTCATTTCTGCCGTTGTGGCGACACAGCTGAGAATTCCCTGATGGATGGAACTTCACCCGGAGTGCTGGGCCCAGGGAGGGGGTTCCAGCACATTCGGGGACGGGGGAGGTTGTCATGTTTCGGGGGCGACAGCTGCCTGGCCTAATGATGGTCATTTTGGTTTTTGGGAAAGCGAGCAGGGAGCCTCCTCCTCCCGCAGGCCGAGGCCCTCGGCACGCCCTCGACCCCCATGGACTTCAGTGTGGGGTCTGGGCCTGAACCACCCCCCTGGGCGGGTCACTCCTGCTGGGATGTCATGGGTCGCATGGCTCGTACGTGAATGTGTGACTTTTGGAATCTCTGTATTTCTAAGGAGATTGTGTGAGTTTGGTGATCAGCTTCGGCAGAGGAACGTCACCGTGGTTTTTCCCGGGAGAGTCCTAGTTGGTGGTGCCTCCAGCTCCTGGGTTACACGGACGGACGTGGAGACACGGGGACCACCCTTTGGCGCGAGGCTCCGGCTGGGGCAGAACGCGGGGCCAGACCGAAGGACGGAAATCAGTCCCGACTTCGTTAAAATCGGAGGCAACGGGTCCCTTAAGCGTGACTCCCCTGGGGCATCTCTGTCTGAGGCCGGGAAGTTGGCTCATTCTGAATCGACCCGGGAACCTTCAGCACCAGCCTCGCCTTTGGTAGGACACAGAACCTCGGCGCGTCCTTCCCGAAGGAGTCGGTGCGAGGCCCGCCGGCCCGGAACCCTTTGGTCTGGCTCTGCCGAGGCAACCCGGGCGGGACGCGAAGTTCAGGAAACCGAGGGGCCTTTGTCACAGCAGCGTTGAAGAGGGGCCGTCTTTAAACTCTGGGTTCCGGTGCCCACGTGTGTCTGGCTGGACACAGGGCGTGTGTGAAGCGTGGCATCGTAGCACATCACGGCACACCTCAGCCCTGAGCTCCGTGGACACAGGCCGGGTCTCTCTCGCTGAGGCGCGTGGTGCAGGCGGCGGGGTCTGGGCGGCTGCCCCCTGTCACTCGGGACCCACGCACCTCCTGTCTCCCTGTCCCCCATCCCAGCGGCCCCTGGCTTCCTGCAATCTCACGGTTCCCTCCAGGTCACCTCAAGGTCATGGCATTTGTGGGCGTTGTGGATACCACGTCCGTATTCCAGAGAAAAGAGGAAGTGGCTGGAGGCGCCCCGCCCTTCCCTTCTGCTTTTAGGCAGCAGCCTTTCTGGGGCCCCCTCTCCCACCCACACAGTCCGCCTGCCCGTCCCGGCCGGGGCGTGGGGGCCACAGAGAGGCTCTGGGAGCGTTGTCCTTTCAGTGGGGCACGGATGACCTTGAAGCGCTGCTCCAGGAAGGGAGGGGCGGGGTATTGGAGGGCAGCCTGGAGGCGCTGCCACAGACCTACCCAACTCCTGCAAACCCCCGTGCTCCAGAGCAGGGGTGGGGGGCATCCGGCCCACGGGCCGCATAAAGGCCCGCGGAATCATTTGGTCTGGCCCTGCCAGGCAGCCCCGGGCAGAACCTGAAATTCAATAAACCGAGGAGCTTTCTTCATAGCAACATTCATGTATATTAAGTGAGTGCTATTCCACGGACGACGTTACAATATCCAAGCGGCCCTGGGCAGAAAGGAGGCCCCCCACCCCTGGTCCAGAGCACGCGGTCACGGCAGCGTTCACGGAGCCACCCGTGAATGCTCCCTGTGTTTGCCGCGGGCCGCGCCTTGGGAACCGGGAAGGGAGGCGGAAGAGGCCTCTGTTCGCTCACTGTGCGGTCCCAGCTCCGACCACGCGGTCGGCGCGATGACAGGTGTGTTCAGCGCGGGTACCGGGTGGCAGGTCCCCGCGTTTCCTAGCGACATTGCTGATTTGGAGAACGGTTTGCCTTTCATTGAGAAAGCAACGGGTTGCTATCGAGGGGGCATTCCCGGACCGTGCGTTCCCCGGGAGTCTGATTTGTGAGTGACCGCGGGACAGGGGACCAGGCTGGACACCCTGAGCGGGCGGAGGCAGAGCCGGCCCGAGAGGGGACTCGGCGCGGGCCCTCGCCTCTCAGCCACCAGCCGCGGACAAGGTCCCGGTTACAGACCCGTCCGTGGGCTCCGATGCAGGGGACACGCTTGGGCGCGATACAGAGGTGCTCGGGGCAGCGGGCCACTTGAGCGCCAGCAGTTAGTAGAACAGGTGCCTTGATTCCCGCTCAGCCCCTGTGCTGAGCAGAGGGGAAAGGCCTTCCGAGACCTGCCTGCCCTTAAGGAAATAGCTGAGTTCTTCTCGGGAGTGTGTGTGCCTTCCTTCCTTCCTTCCTTCCTTCCTTCCTTCCTTCCTTCCTTCCTTCCTTCCTTCCTTCCTTCCTTCCTCCTTCCTTCCTTCCTCCCTTCCTTCCTCCCTTCCTTCCTCCCCTCCTTCCTTCCTTCCTTCCTCCCTTCCTTCCTCCCTTCCTTCCTTCCTCCCTCCCTTTCCCTCCCTTCCCTCCCTCCCTCCCTTCCTTCCTTCCTTCCTTCCTTCCTTCCTTCCTTCCTTCCTTCCTTCCTTCCTTCCCTCTTTCCTTCCCTCTTTCCTTCCTTCCTTCCTTCCTTCCTCCCTTCCTTCTTTCCTTCCTTCCTTCCTTCCTTCCTTCCTTCCTTCCTTCCTTCCTCCTCTCTCTCTCTCTCTCTCTCTCTCTTTTTTTTTGGCAAAGCCTCACCTGAGGATATTTTTTCCATTGCTTTTTAGAGAGAGTGGATGGGAGGAGGAGAGACACAGAGAGAGAAACATCGATCTGAGAGAGACACATCGATTGGTTGCCTCCCACCTGCTCCCTGACCGGGTCCGGGGATCGAGCCTGCAGCCGAAGCTCATGCCCTTGACCAGAATCCGACCCGGACCTTCAGTCCACAGGACCACCTTCTCCCCACGGAGCTGCACCGGCCAGGCTGTGCGGTTTCTCTGTGAGCAGCACGCGCTGGGTAACAGCCTGCCGTGGAAGGAGAGTGAACGGGGAGCAGCGCCCCATTGTGCGCAAAGAACGGAGAGCTGAGCGGAGCTAGGGCAGAGGGTGGAGGAGAAGCTGAGCGGAGGGACCGAAGGGCATGCCCTTTAAAAACCCGCGCAGAGCTGTGCGGTCACTGGGAGCCGGGTGCCTGCTGCTCCAAACGCACTGGAAGCGCGGGAAGAGAACGCGCTCCGCGGCCACACGGGCTCCGCACAGGCACGCCGACCAGACGCCAACGAGTGTCCTGCGACAGCGACCCCACTCGGCGCCGCGGTGCGCGCTGCTTCTGCAGAGAGGCGGGGAGAGCGTGTCTCTTGCCGGGAGACCAGCACCTTCACGTTTCCACGCCGAAGTCCAGGTTTGATCGTGGTTTCCAGGTGACTATTCGTGGCTTAGCGCCAACGCCCCTGTGCCCCGGGCTCCGGCTTGGCGTCCGCCCCCGCTCCTGCCGGCTCCTGGATGCACCGGCTTCATGAGGAGGCAGAGTGACAAGGATGCTCATTATACCGGGAGACACGGCAGGCCACTCGCAGGGCATTGTGGGCGTCAAAACATGCCCTGGGAAGCGTCAGTGGCAGCCAATGACACAGGGATTAACCTGCCTTGGTGCATGTGTATGCGTGTGTGCACACATGTTTTTGCATGTGTGCATGCGTGTACGCACATGTGAGCGCATGCATACGCATGCATGTGAGTGCACAGGCCACACACCAGGTCAGCCGTGAAGAGCTGGTGTTGACACGCTCGGACACTCAGTGATGGACACATGGGCTATTTACAAAAGCAATTGCTTTTCCTGTCTTTCCTTTTCCTTCTTCCTAAGTTGGAGGGTCCAGTGCAAACTGGACCTGAGGTTGCATGTTGGGGGGTGTGGCGGGGGGCCTCTCTGAGCTTGGCACCCACGAAGGAGCTGGGGGCAGAGGGTGCAGGGGAGTGACCACCAGCAGCTCCGGTGGCTGCCCGGCAGGGGCGGGCACCGTGGGCCTCCCTCTGAGAGGCTGCCTCTGACCCGCCCCTCACCGCAGAAGCAGCAGCCAGAGGGTCAGTCTCTCCTGACTCCCCCCGGGACCTGAGGGCGGCAGGCAGTGGGTGCGGGGGTGGCACTGCTAAGCCGTGAGAAGGTGCTTTACACAGAATGGGGAGACGGCCAGCGGCTGCGGTCCCGGGGGTCCTGGGAGCGTGCAGATTGGGACGGGGGCTTGGTTCGCCTGCGTCTCTGTGGTTGTGTACTCGGCTGGGCGTCGGCCGTGTGACCGCGCGTGGGAGCCACGTCCTGTGGACGTTTCAGGATAGTGAGGTGGAGGGCCTCCGAGTCACTGCGTGGTGCACGTGGGTGGGCGCTGTGCCCAGTGGAAGGTGGGCGCCGTCACGGTTCTGAGGATGGGCAGGGAGAAATGGGCTCGAGGGCAGCAGCCAAAGAGGGTGCCTCACGCAGGGGCGGGCGAGGGGCGTCTCTTAGTCAGCTCGGCAGCTATAATAAAATACGTGGGCTCTGGGAGTCCTAGATGGAGGCGCCTGCACATGTTCATGGGCGCTGCTCCTTGTTCTTCTCTCGGCAGAAGAGGCGAGGGGGTTCTGCGGGGTCTCTAAGAGGGACACTAATCCTACTCATGGGGCCCCACCCTTCTGACCTCCTGACCTCAACAAGGCCCCTTCTCCAAATACCATCAACTTTTGGGTTAGGCTTCAACATATGGATATTGGGGGACACACCCTTCTGTTGGTGGCACATCCATGGAATCCTGGCTGGGCTCCTTGGCCAGGCTCCCCCTCCCTGAGTGGGACTGGCACCCCCACGTAGGCAGTGGTTGGACCAGATCCACAAGAGTCACTTTTGGGGTTGCAGGTACAAGCATGTGATGTGGACAGTGATCCAGGGCAAGGTGTGGCAGTCAGGGGCTGCAGCGGGCGGGGCTGTGGCCGGTCCTCCCTGCTCACGGCTGCCGTGACCCGGCTGTGTGGCTGCCGTGGTTCCGTGGTGTGGCTGCTGTGGCTCGGCGGTGTGGCGGCATGCAGGCCATTCCGTGTGTTTGCATTTTAGTTCTCTTAGTTGTGAAAGGAGGAGTTTAAGTTGATTGAACTCCACAGGCCACTCCCAGCCGCCCGCCTCTGCGCGTCCACAGTGCGCTTTGACTGTCTTGCACCTTCGCCATCGTGCGCCCGTGGTTCTAAGGTCCCAGGTGCCAGGTCCCCTCTCCCGCCCTGTGTTCAGAGACGAGAACCGACAGCTGACTCTGCACCTCCATATGTTCAGAGCCTTTTGCGCAGAAAGAGGGGAACGCCGGACCGTTCTTCCTCCTCCTCCTTCTTGAGCAGATATTTTTAGCTTTTCTAAAAGCTCCTCTCTCCGAGCCTGAAAAAGAAATCAGAACCTCTTCCAAAAATGCAAATACTCTGGCAAGAAGCGAGAGGGGTGTTTTCGATCTTCCCTGAACAATTGCGTTCTCTTCCATGGATGTTGCAAGGGCGAAAGGGTGAATGCAGTGGTGGGGGGTGCCGAGGGGGAGGTGGGAGGGTGCAGTGACAAGCAGCCAGCCCCTCCCACACCCGTAGGTCCCATTGATGTCAAATTCATGAAACGTTTGTGAACATCGCCTCTTTGGGGGACATTGACTAGATCCTGGCTGGAAGTAATTCTGCAGGAAGAGGTCAGATGGACACACGGGTCTGAAAGTGAAGGGTCGCACCCTCACACACCCAGTCACCCTTCCCAGGGCATTAGTGGCAGAAGTGGGACCTGCCTAAGCGGGGAGCCAGGCAGCGTTCGTACCCCACGGCCTCTGTCAGCCCGGCCCAGCGTGTCTGTCGAGAACCTCGGGCCACGGGAGGTGCAGGTGCCGAGAACCACGGGCCAGTCAGGAACCCCTCAGGAGAACGTGGGCCTCCCACCAGTTTCTTAGAGAAGCAGACGAGCCGCGATCTACAACCGCGGAGCCTGCTGGCTGCAGCCGGAACGTCGGACCCAGACACGAAGGGGAGGGGCAGACAGGGCTTTTAGCCAAGCAGAGACCCCAGGGTGGCTCAGTCTGCTGGGTGCTGGCTGGTCAGGAGGCCAGTGGGGAAAGGTGGCAAAATACGGTGTTTGAAACCATGCGTCTGTGCCCACGGCACCGGGCTGCTGACCGGCAGAGGAGAGAAGGTTCTGGGCTGGGACAGGCCTCACCCTCCCCGGCGCACCCAGGAAGACGCAGGAGCTGAAAACTGCCGTGAAGGGAAGTCTCCCCAAGGCTGCTGGGGGGACGGTGTCATGCCTGCCATTTTGGGGTCCTTAAAGCCACATTACCCTGCCACCCGGGATTGTATTTCATCCACCAAACATTTAGGGGAGGCAGCTATCTCATAATTACGATGATCTGGATTTTTATCACTTTAAAAAATATATATATATTTTATTGATTTTTTTACAGAGAGGAAGGGAGAGGGATAGAGAGTTAGAAACATCGATGAGAGGGAAACATCCATCAGCTGCCTCCTGCACAACCCCTACTGGGGATGTGCCCGCAACCAAGGTCTATGCCCTTGACCGGAATCGAACCTGGGACCCTTCACTCTGCAGGCCGACGCTCCATCCACTAAGCCAAACCGGTTAGGGCAGGATTTTTATCACTTTTAACAGTTGCACAATATTTTGGTTTTGTATTGCTATTTGGAAGTGATTTTTTAAGAATATGTTTTTATTGATTTCAGAGAGGAAGTGAGAGAGAGAGAGAGAGAGAGAGAGAGAGAGAGAGAGACATCAATGATGAGAGAGAATCATTGACCAACTGCCTGTTGCACGTCCTTGCACTGGGAATCGAGCCCACAACCCGAGGCATGCGCCCTGCCCGGGAATCGAACCGGCAACCTTTCAGTGCGTGGGACGATGCTCAACCAACGGAGCCCCACAGGCCGGGCAGGAAGTGGTTTTTGAACAAAGGGCCCTATCGATGCATAATGGTTTGTCTGTGAACTGTATGCTATACGATTGTGTCACTGCACAATGCTTTTACATCCTATGCCAAAACTGAGGTCTTAAAAGAATGAGAAGCATAGAGGTTCTGGAAGTTTCTGCCTGGATCTCAGTGAATGGTCAGGTCTGGAAAACACTGGTCTAGCCCGAGACTCTGGGAGAATATCTTCCGAGTGGCTCCCCTGGTGTCCGGTGTCTGAGGGCCGCCGCGGCCAAGTGCCGTGAACTTAAACCATGGAAGCCGCTGGCCTCAGAGGCTGGATGTCCGCAGTCAAGAAGTCAGGAGGGTGGGCTCCTTCTGAGGGACCTGAGGGACAGTCTGTTCTAGGCCTGCCCCCCGCCTTCTGGGGATTGGCTGGCACCTCGGTGTTCCTTGTCTTGTAGAACAGTCCCCCTGAATCTTGCCTTCATCTTCACAGCGCCCTCCCTCTGTGGGTGCTGATCTCTACCCAGATCCCGCCCCCGCCCCCCGCCCCTTTCTGACCCCTTCACTGGGGCGTATGGATTCGGGCCCACCCTAATCATCTCATTTTAACGGATGGTCCCTGTAAAGACCCTATTTCCAAATAAGGTCACATTTTGAGACACTGGGGGTTAGGACCCCCACATATTTTTTTGGGGGGGCACCATATAATCCATGACACCTGGGACACCTTAGTTTTAAGAAGTTAATGCGTCCCTTAGAACTTTGCGTCTAGGAAAGTGTTAGCAGGCGTTGCTGATGACCTGGCCCCTGGGAAGCCTCTGCCTGCCTTCCCTCGAGTGTCCGTGGAGTGAGGTGTCCGCACCCTTCCTCAGCCCCCACTGGTCTGTCCCGGCTCATGGCGGCCACGGCAGAGGCTCACACAGACCACAGGCTGATGGGAGAAGTGTTTTCATCGGCATTTCCGTGTTCTTCCTCTTCTAACAGCTTCCCAGCTTCCCGTCGCCAGGCCCAGGTGTCTGTTTTTAGAATCTCCTTGCACATGACAGATGATCAATAGCAGCGTCTTGAATTACATTGACCTTTTCGTGAAGTACGGGATCCTGGTGCCAAGTTGCGGTAACTCCCTCCTCAACGCCTTTGTGTGCCAGGCCCTCGGGACCACTGGGTCTGGCCCTGCCAAAGCAGCCGCAGGTGCGACTCAAAATCCAATACATAAATCTGGGAGCTTCTGTCAGAGCAACATGCATTTATAGTATGTGAATTCCATCATCTCTCTATATAAAAGCCTAAGCGACTGAATGAACGACCAAAAGACCAGTCGACCGGTCGCTATCACGCACACTGACCACCAGGGGCAGATGCTCAACACAGGAGCTGCCCCCTGGTGGTTAGTGCGCTCCAACAGCGGGAGCACCGTTCAGCTGACCGATGGGCGCCAGAAGCCGGGCTCACGGCCGGCAAGCGCAACTGCGGCTGCGCGAGCCTCTCCCACCTCCGTGGCAGCGCTACCGAGTGGCAGCTGGCGCAGAGGGGCTGGGATGGCGGGAGTGGTGCTGTGCCTGGCCCGGGCTTGGGCTCCTCCCCGGCCGCCTGCTGCTTCGTGCACTACCACATCCCCGTGGGGATCGGGCCAAAACCGGCAGTCCGACATCCCCCGAGGGGGCCCGGATTGTGAGAGGGCGCAGGCCAGGCTGAGGGACCCCTCTGGTGCACAAATCCATCCACTGGGCCTCCAGTGTGTTATAAATGTCCGTGGCCCCTGGCCGGAGAACGCTCCCGGCCCTGCTGGGAAGAGCCCCTGCAAGCTGCGTTGGCCGGAGCGTCATCCCGTCAGCCAGGGCGGGGGCAGTCGTAGGCCTGCGGGGGTTTTTAAGGCTCAGGGCAGAAGTGGAGCTGAGAACGGTGCCTGGCACAGCGATGGCACGTGACACCTGCCAGCTGCCTGGTGCTGGGACCACTGGCCGTCGTGTCACTAACTCACCTGCCTGCGTCCCCAGGCTGCGGCGTTCGCAGCAGAAGCTGCATAAACCGGGTCTACGAGTGCATCGGTGCCACGCCTTCCTCACCGGCTCTGTGATTCAGGGGAGCCACGTAAACTCTCTGAACCTCGGTTTCCTCACCCACAGACGGAGCTAGGACAGCTCCTGCCTCAGCGGGTTGTTGGTGCATGAGATGATTTAGCCCGTCAGGGCTATGCCAACGTGGGTTAGCTGGGGTGGCTTCTTCTCCTTTTTAAAATCCTCACCCAACGATATTTTCCCATTGATTTTTAGGGAGAGTGGAAGAGAGAGGGAAAGACAGAGAGAAACATCGACGTGAGAGAAACACATTGATTGGGTGCCTCCTGCACGTGCCCCGACCAGGGCCCTGGCCGAGGAGGAGCCTGCAACCAAGGTACGTGCCCTTGACCGGAATTGAACCTGGGACCCTTCGGTCCGCAGGCTGACGCTCTATCCACTGAGCCACACCGGCCAGGGCAGCTGGGGTGGCCTCAATGCCGCGCCACCCGCACTGGAGGCACCGGTCATGCCACTCAGTCCGTGGCTCCTCCTGGGACTCTCCCAGAGGTGGCCCTGTGTCTTCCGTGCAGCGAGCCCGTTGCCTCACTCCGTGTCCATTTCTGATCTTGACCAACCCCTTCCCCTCCACCTGAGATTTTGCAAATCAGCATGAAGCTAAGATGGGGTGACACTGCTGACATCCCGCGGGCATTGATGAACGCCACAGACGGTTCATTTCTCGGCAATGGGCGGGCTCACCCTTTTGAATGTGACTGATATCTGGCTTCTTCTGATCATCGACACGTCCAGTTACCCGCCCCCGCCCCACCCCCCCTGGGTTCCACAGGGTCTTCCTGGAAAATCCCAGGGAGCTAAGGGCCAGGCCCCGTGGGAGGACACCGAAGAGATGAGATGACTGGTCCCGGGGAGCGGGGAGGGTGAGCTAGGGCTGTGGCCGCCCCAGTGAGAGTCTAAAACCACATTTCTCAGAGTCGTTCCTGTGCCCTCTTCTCCCCTCTCCCGCCGGGGTGGGGAGCGTCCGGCCTGCGGGCCGCAGAAGCCCTCGGAGTCATTGGGTCTGGCCCTGCCACGGCGTTAGGGGTGAGTTAATGGAACGTTTGTCCAAAACTAGCAGGCTAGGTTTTTCTTTTGTTTAAAAAATTTTTTGTATTTATTTCATTGTTGTTGTTAATCATCACTGGAGGATATTTTTCCATTGATTTTTAGAGAGAGGGGAAGGGAGGGGAGAGACAGAGAGAGAGAAACATTGATGTGAGAGAGACACATTGACTGGCTGCCTCCTGCACCTGCCCCACCCAGGGCTGTGAATCGAGCCTGCAACCCAGGCACGTGCCCCTGACTAGAATCGAACCTGGGACCCTTCAGTCTGAGGGCCAATACTCTAACCCCGTGGTCGACAAACTGCGGCTCTCGAGCCACATGCGGCTCTTTGGCCTCTTGAGTGTGGCTCTTCCACAAAATACCATGGCCTGGGCGAGTCTATTTTGAAGAAGTGGCGTTAGAAGGAGTTTAAGTTTAAAAAATTTGGCTCTCAAAAGAAATTTCAATCGTACTGTTGATATTTGGCTCTGTTAACTAATGAGTTTCCCGACCACTGCTATAACCACTGAGCATAATTGTGTTATAAATATCCAAATGGCCCTTCGCAGAACAAAGGTCCCCCCCCCCCCCCCCCCCCCCCCCCGCCGCCTTAGCGCTAAGGGGCTCAGTGGAGACCTGGAGCGGGGCACAGAGCTGACACTTGTTGGCATCTGCTGATCAGGCTTCTCACAATCGAATCAGAAATCCGTTTCTAGGACTCATTTCAGGAGACGTGGAGGGACTTTCGCGACCTACCCACCTCCCTGTCACATCAGCTCGCACCGCGGGCTCCTCCTTCTCACCTCTGTCTAAACACAGGTGCACTGAGCCCAGCCGTCGAGGCTCAGGGGGTGAGCGTCGACCTATGAACCAGGAGGTCACGGTTCGATTCCCCGTCAAGGCACATGCCCGGGGTTGTGGGCTCGATCCCCAGTGCAGGGCGTGCAGGAGGCAGCCGATCCATGATTCTCTCTCATCATGGATGCTCTCTCCCTCTGCCTCTCCCTGCCTCTCTGAAATCAATAAAAATGTATTTTTAAAAAATAAAAATAAATAAAAATAGGTGCACGGAAGCTTTGGATGGCTGAGCAAGAAGATGGGGCGGGTTTCATTCCCCGCTTGGCCCCTTGCCTGCAGGCTGGCGGCTCCCCGACCTCTCCTCCCTCCTCCTCTTCCCCGGGGAGGACGCCCGCTGCTCGCAGGCCAGGGTGCTGGGAGGGTTTCGGGAGAGAATGCCACCTTCTCGGGTTATAATAGGATGCTGCCAGCGGCCTGGAGGCCTGGGGGAAGGATGCTGTGTGAAAGAGCATTGTTATTATATTTTGTGAAAAATATGGATCAAAGGCTGGCTATACAGCAAATGCTAAATGTTAATTATTGTTATAATATCATGACGAAGCCCGTGCCAGCAGGCTGGGTCCCACGGGAAAAGCTATTATAACGAGCCAGTGGGAAATGTTCATATTACAAAGATATTTGGCAAGGAGGCCGGTTCGGTTTTGAAATCTCAATGAACAATTAAACAGCATAAAAATATATAACCTTTAATGCTATGAAAAATATAAGTGTCTTGACAAGCCTTTAACATCCAAATAGGGAGCTGCCTTCTCCCCAGAGAACAGAGGCAGCGTTATTGGCCCCCCCCCCCGCCCCGAGCAGAAGCTGTATTTGTGGCATCCCTTGCATACAGGAAAAAAAAAAAAAAAAGCGCAATATTCTTCTTCACAATGACCCGAAAATAACTCTTTTTATAAGAGATGCTTGGGGAGGATTCTTCACGTTCATAATAGAGCTACGAGTCAATCTAATTTTTTTAACTTCACGCGAGTTCCTGTTCTCTGGCCTGTCCCTTCCGTCCTCCAAACGTGCTGACTGAATAGCAGTGGAGAGGGGACTTGTGCGGGAATCCACAAATGCCCCCCGCTTCTCTCGGCTCAAGCTTTTCACATCTTTTCCGACCTGGGAAGCGGAATACGTGGTGTGATATCAGCTGGGCGAGGGGGACGCAGGGGAGGGAACGCATAGCAAGATGGATTTGGGAAGAGAGCCCTGTCCTGCAAAACCGAGGCCAGGGGGAACGCGCTGCCACGTCCTCGTGCTTTTGAAGAGTGGGGTGCGTGTGCCCTCACCTCCCACGCCCAGCCTTTCCTCAGAGCGTGCGAGCCACGCGCCCCCGACGCGCGGGGGAAAGCAGAGCGGGCTGGCATCGGAGTGTCTCTCTGGGAAGGAAGGGAGAGAGGAGCAGGGCCGCTCTCCTGGGAGGAGACTCCCCACCGGTGTCCCCCCGGCATGTAGCCGGGCCAGGCTCTCCCTGTAACGCCAGGCTCTGGCCCTGTCTGCCTGCCCTGCTCTGCGGTCCTCTGCGGTCCTGCAACCCTAACTTCAGTCCCCGGAGGCGCTCCCTGGCCTCCAGCTGTACAGACGCAGCTGAGACCAGAAGTCAGCGAGCCCCGTTCGTGGGCCAGCTGCGTGGGGGCTGCACTGGGTCAAGCGGGGAAGGTGGGGGAGCAAACGGGGCAAGAGCCTTTGGGGTTTGAGAGGGGCTGGGAGACAGTCTAGGCTTAGTTACTTAAAAAAAGAAAGTTGGGGCCCGCCGGCAGGGTCAGTGTTGGGCCTTTGACCTATGGACCAGGAGGCCAGGGCTCCATTCCCGGCCAGGCACAGGCGGGTTGCAGGCTCAGTCCCTAGCGGGGGGCGCGCAGGACGCAGCTGATGGATGATTCTTTCTCATCACGGATGTTTCTCTCTCCCCCTTCCTCTCCGAAATGAATAAAAAAATATTTAAAAAAACAAGACAAGAATCTTAGCGACTTTTTAAATGAGGGGGAGGGGGGAGGGGGAGGGGGGAGGAGGGAGGGGGGAAGGGGAGGGGGGAGCCGGCCTGCCCCCGCTGCAGCCCCGTGGGAGGCGGGGCCCGGGGCCACGTGGTGGCTGTCGGAGAGATGACCTTCGACCTCGGCCTTGCAAGGTGAGGGGGTCCGTGAGGCCCCGGGCGGGCGGGCATCGGACTGCAGAGCTAGGACAGCTGGCCCTGGGCACGGGTTTGAGCTGCGTGTCCACTTACACGGCAGATGTGTGGCGATGAGCACACAGCCGGCCGTCTGTGCCGGGTTCGCACCCGCAGATGCCGCATCTCCATCGCCCCGCGAACCCGCGAACCTGCGGCCGGAAGCCCGCCGGATCTGCGCATGCGCAGGGCTGCCAGGCCCTATAAAGGCCGAGCGCTGGGCCCGCCGTGCCCGGCATGGGGTCACCGACGGGGGGCTCCCTCACGGGGGTCACAGTGACGGGGGGCTCCCTCACGGGGGTCACAGTGACGGGGGGCTCCCTCACGGGGGTCACAGTGACGGGGGGCTCCCTCACGGGGGTCACAGTGAGGGGGGGGGGGGGAGGGGGGGGCTCCCTCACGGGGGTCACAGTGACGGGGGGCTCCCTCACGGGGGTCACAGTGACGGGGGGCTCCCTCACGGGGGTCACAGTGACGGGGGGCTCCCTCACGGGGGTCACAGTGACGGGGGGCTCCCTCACGGGGGTCACAGTGACGGGGGGCTCCCTCACGGGGGTCACAGTGACGGGGGGGCTCCCTCACGGGGGTCACAGTGACGGGGGCTCCCTCACGGGGGTCACAGTGACGGGGGGCTCCCTCACGGGGGTCACAGTGACGGGGGGCTCCCTCACGGGGGTCACAGTGACAGGGGGCACCCCGCCGCGGGCGTTTATCGGCGGCGGCACCGGCTCCGAGATGCCCGGGCCCACGAGGACGTCCTGCCGAGGCGCCACCCCGAGGCCTCGCGGGCACGACGCCGAGCGCGGGGAGTCAGGGCGCGGGGTCAGGGCGCGGGGCAGACACGGACAGCAGGGGCGCCCGGCGGGCCGGCCCGGAGAGGCTGGTGCGGGAGGCCCAGGGCAGCTGTGCCGGAGGTGTGCTGAGCGGGTGGGTGAGGCGTCCGGCCCAGCTAGCCCGGGGAGACGGGGCCCAAGCCCCCAGCTCCCACAGAGGCGAACCCAGGGCCGCTCAAGGCCTGGCTCCTGGCCTCCCGCGCTCCGCTGCTCTTTGCGGGGCCGCACCGAGAGCCAGGCAGGCAGGGACCCACACTGGGACCCACACTGGAGTGTGGGCTCCGGGACCCACACTGGGAGCCGCGTTCTGCCTCCAGCGCCGAGGCCGAGGCCGAGGCCGAGCCCCGTCTCAGTCCCGCAGGAGGGACCGCGTCGGGCAGGCCGGCGGCAAAGGGCGCGGGGCGCGGGGGTCTCCCCGCAGGTGCTGGCCGGGGAGTGAGGTCTGAGCGCGGGGCAGCCCCGGCGCTTTGCCTTTGCGACACCTCATTGTGAAAAAGCAAACCTGGGGTTTTCCCCGAGGCGCCCCGTTGTCGCCAGGGTGGGGTTGCCCCAAGGCTCTGAGCAAACGCTGGGCCCCGCGGCTTCAGTAGCTTTCAGGATTTTTATTTTCAGGTAGAGAGGCCACGAACCCAAGCACTCTGCGAGCCCCATCTCTCTGTGGGCCCCGGAGCGTGGGAGGCGAGGTGGTAACGCCCGCGTTTTTCTTGGGACCTGGTGGGGACCAGAGGGTTTAGGGCTTAAGCCAGGCCCTGTAGGGACGGCTGGGGAGGCGCCGGGAGAGTCCTCGACGCAGCGGCTTCTGCATGTAAACGTGTGTGCCAGCATCTGAAACTTCCTGATGTCTCTGCTTGCTTTCCGGTTTCTTCACCTGCCTCCCCGCTGGACTCACCTGGGGGGCGATGGCTGAGCCCGTGGGGCAGGGCAGGGGCTGAGCCCGGGGCAGGGGGCCGCTGGGCACCGTCCTGGTTCCCCTCCCGTTTCTGCGAGTGCGGAGCTGTGCTGGGCGGGCGTCCTCTGGTGCAGGGAGCACCATTCATCTGTGGGCGCGGGGTCTACCGCTTCAGGAGCCGGAAGTCCAGCTACAAAACTGGGTTTCCTAAGACCAGAGTCATCATCCGGGCCTTTAAAACCCCAGAAGACGGAGTCGTTTCAGGGTATTTGTGTGTCCAAACCCCCTGCTAAGATAAGCGCTTCCTCCGTTATTATGCACGCGCAGCGGCAATGGTGCGGGCCAGCATCGGGGCGGGATAGGTCCTGTCGTGTTCATCCTTTTTATTTCAGCACCGACGAGGGGGTGAGACGTGATGATTGGGGAGCCGGGGAAGTGTCTCCTGACTAGCGGGAGGCCGCCCTGCCGTCACCGTCACCGTCACCGTCACCGCGGGCTCTGCTGAGCTACAAGGCAGCTCCCGGAACATCTGGCACCGCCTCCCGCCTGCCTGGCCAGAGCCCCAGCCCCGCCTCTGGCCACAAGGGCTGGCGGCTGGCGGCGACCTGGCCTCCGGCACATCACGCTGGGCCTTGGCGAGTCCTGCTGCCCGTCCCTCGGTGACATCACGCTGGGCCTTGGCGAGTCCTGCTGCCCGTCCCTCGGTGACATCACGCTGGGCCTTGGCGAGTCCTGCTGCCCGTCCCTCGGTGACATCACGCTGGGCCTTGGCGAGTCCTGCTGCCCGTCCCTCGGTGACATCACGCTGGGCCTTGGCGAGTCCTGCTGCCCGTCCCTCGGTGACATCACGCTGGGCCTTGGCGAGTCCTGCTGCCCGTCCCTCGGTGACGTCACCCACTGCCGGCGAAGGCCTGCGCACACGTGGCCTCCGAGCCTGAGGTCAGAAGGGCCGCTGGCCCTCAGGGAGAGGCGGCCGCGGGGAGCTCTCTCGCAGGGAGCTGGCTCCTTGGTCGTGCGGGAAGGACGGGTGCGGCTTCGGAGGGGCTGGGCTCGGCTGGGATGCAGGGCTGGGGCTAGGCCTTCGGGACCAGCTTCTGCTCCTAGGGGCTGGCTCAGGTCTTGGGAACTAGAGTCAGCCCTTCAGGGCTGTGTTCAGCGGTTTGGGGCTTGGTTCTGCTCTTCGGAGCAGGGTCAGCCCCTGGGACCACCTTCCTCCCTTAGGGGCTGGGCTGGGCTTTGGAGAGCGAGGCTCCGCCCTTTGGGCCCGGGCGCAGCTGTTCAGGACCAAGGTAGGCTCTGAGGGGCTGGGCTCCGCCCTTCGGTCTAGGCTCAGCTGTCAGGGATTCGGTTATGCTCTTTGGAACTAGGCCGGGCCCTTTGGGGCTGGCTCCGTCCACCCTTCGGAACTAGGGTCACACGTGTGGGTGGTCAGTGCTGAGAGCACCGTTTGTGAAAGACGCCCTAAGCTCACTGGTCCTGCCGCCAGCTCCGTATCACCACAGCAGGACCCCGACGGGCTCGTCCAGGGCCAAGGTTTTCCCTCCCCCCCCCCCCCCCCCCGCCCCGCCCCAGCTCTCCACACAGAGACACCAGATAAATGATGCTGGTGTTCGGGCATTAAATGAAATATCGTGGGCAGGGGCGGGGGGAGGTTTTCAGAAGATTGCAGTGCAGAGTGAGAGCCTCATTCCACCCAAGGCTGCGAACCAGAGGAGACCTGCTGACGGCCCTCGGGGCCTACGCAGCGCCGGGTTGCTGGTCGCGTTCCCTGTCCACGGTCCACGTGGTCAGAAGCAGCTGGTCCCGGCATCTCCGCAGTGGGTTTCATTTTGAGAGGCTGGGCCGGCAAATTTAAAATTCCGATTCCCGTGAACAGCAGAGAGAACGTAGCTGTGAGAGTGCGTCAGCCCCAGTGTTTGAAATGAAGGTTAGTTTTCTGATCAAATGAGACGCGGAGGGAGAATTACCTCCCTGCACACATGCTGGCTTGGAACACTGCAGCGCAGTGAGATGCTCCGATTGTGCAAACAGTCGGCGTTACGTTAAACGGTTCCTTTCAAATGACGAAGCTGTTCTCTGGTGAGATCCACAGGGGTGCTTGCGAGACGGCAGATAGAGGACCCACCAGGCTCGAGGGAAATGGCTAACTCGGGGCTCAGCACTCAGCGAGAACTTCTGGAAGTCCTGCCATGCATCCAGAGTTATTAACAAACTAGTGGCCTGGTGCACAAAATTGGTGCACATTGAAAGGGAATTAATTAGAGGAAACATTTTAATATTGCTCATTGCCCTTTCTCTATAATAGAAGTGTCAGAGATAAAAAAAAATTAGTAAAATGTATATGAAAATCTTCCTCCTGTCAGAGTCGGGCGCACCGTGGGACCCAGAGTCAAGTCCCCACCCACCTGTGCCTTGAAATCGTGGGAGACCCAGACCTGGCCAGCCCCACCCGCATTGGGCGAGATCCAGACCCAGCCAGCCCCACCCCCGTCAAGCCCTGCTAGGTGGGGGTCGAGGCCTGAGGTCAACCGTCAAGCCCTGCTGGGCGGGGGTTGCAGCCTTAGGTCCCTCACCCCGGCTCCATGCAACCTCAGGTCCCTGCTGATCACTTGTTATGGGAACCTTGCCTCCGCTGTGAGTGCAGCCATCTTGTGACATCATGATGGTTAATTTGCATATTATCTCTTTACTCTATATAATAAAAGGCTAATACGCAAATTGTCCCCTCAGGAGTTTGACCCAGAGGCTAGGAGTTCGATTGCTCGCTATGATGTGCACTGACCACCAGGGGGCAGCATGGAAGATGGCGGGCGACCAGCGTCGGTGGCGGCGGCACTGAGGGAGCGAGAGAAGAAGGAGGCAGGGAGGCTGGGAGGTGGTGAACCTGATCGGCCCTGATTACCGGCCAGGCCTAGGGACCCTACCCATGCATGAATTTCGTGCACTGGCCCCTCGTATAGGATAATTGTCTGCGTGGAAATTAACTGCACAAGTCACAGGAGAGAGAAGTTCCTCTTTGCTTCCCCCTCCCCTTAAGATGTCTGAGCGCTTCCGTGGAACTTGCCTTCGCCTACAGAACTGCACACCAGCTCTACGCCATGTATAGTGCCACGCAGACCCACGCGGTTCCCTGTGAATCGTTTTGGGGGCAGCATGTGCCCTCCGGGTCGGGCTTTGGGGGGGAGCAGAGCGCCCTGGAGTCTCCTGCCTTTGGCTGCAGCACACGTGGGCACCATGGGCTTCAACCTGGACGTGTTTTCTTGCTTTGTCCCCAGCCTGTGTGTCGTTTCTAACCGGGTGGCATCCATCGCCACTTCGTGCCCAGCCTTTCCGCTTTCCGTGCCACCAGGGATGTTGCAGAGTGTTAACAGGCACGGCAGGCACGTGGGGGGAGGGGGTGCTTGCTGAGGGGACGGCGAAGGCCCGGTCTTGGCGAGAGGTGTGGCCACTGTCTGCCGGTCTCCCCCATTCCTGCTCTCCGTGTTTGAAAAGGGTAAACGCTTGCAATAAGAATCTTGCTGTGGGAGATCCGATAGGACCTTCCCTCCTGAGCTGGGACTGTGGGGTGATGGTCTCCAAGCTGCACCCCTTCCTTGAGCTCTGCCCTCTGCCCTCCCCTGCAGGTGCTCAGCCTGCGTCCTGCGTCCTGAGGGCTAGCCCTGGGCGTCAGTCTCCCCGCCTTCCCCGCAGGGCTTCCTTCTCTCGCATTTCCTTCCGGTCCACAGCCTCCTTCCCAGGCTCCGCGCCAGCTCAGAGGGTGCCTCTTCCGGGAGGCGTTCCCTGAGCCCGCCCCAACCGCGGTTCAGGGTCCCCCCATGCAGTGTCAGGTCCCCGCTCAGGAGCACCTTCCGCACTTTCTGGTTGTTCTGCTGCTTACCCGTCTCCTCCTGGACCGAGAGGCTTATGGGTCAGGTCGCCCTGATGTTCTGGCAGGTGGCACAGTACCTGTCCTGCAGTGGCTGCTCGGCCAATGTGCGTTTCTCCCCACATAAGTCATACGTGGGTCTATTTGGGATCCCTGGAGGAGACACAGGTGGTTTGGGGGCTTTTCTTGAAGATGAGATGTACCCTCCCTGGAAATGTGAACCTTGTGACCCGAGAAGTCTAGGAGAAAGAGCTGGGGTCACTTAGCACAAAGGGTCATCGCACTCTGACCCCAAGGCTGGGAGGAGGAGCGGGCTGCGTGGAAGGAGGAATCTCGGGACCGGTGACCAGTGAGGCAGACGCTGTCACCTGCAGCTGCCTGAGGCAGTGAGTGACGAGGTGACAGTGGATGGGACGTGTGCTCCCAGGGAGGAAGCTGAGGAGTGCTGTCCTAGACGCCGTACTCAACGCGCTCTCTCTGTAGTGCATCCGGCCGCTTGCGTTTTCTAGGGAAGGACTCGGGAGCGGGTCCAGACAGGAACTCCAAAGCCAGCCGCCTGCCTGCACACCGCATCCCTTTCACTCTCCCAGGTCCTGGGAAACGGCTCATCCCCGTGTGCCTCATTTCCTGCGGGTAAGATGGGATTAAACAAGGGACCAGGAGGTCAGGGGTCGATTCTAGTAGAAGAGGGTTTGGTGTGAAAACAATAGAGCGCATTTCACGCCCCCATCCCCCCCCCCCCCCCCCCCCCCCCCCCCCCCCCCCCCCCCCCGTTGTTCCTGTCGAGTCCGGAGTCTCGGCTCAGAGCAGGGAGCCGGGCTGGCCCGCTGGGAGCCGCAGGGACGGTCCGCGGGCGCTGCTTGTGGTTGGAGACCTTCTGCAGGCGCAGCCGCACGGCCTGTGCCAGCCACCGTGACAGGCCTGAGGCATCCACCGGCCGCCGTCTCGGCAGGAAGCCGTGCACCTGCGCCGCTCTGTGCTGAGGGAGGGAGCCGCGGGGGAAGGGTTCCGCCATCCTGGTCCTGCTCACGGCCACACCCGACCCGGGGCACTGTGGGCGGATAAATCACCCCAGAAAGACAGCAGTGCTAGCTTCCCCCTTCACATGGGTAGGGGTCATCCATCAAGGAACAACAACAAAAGGAAATTGCACGACTTCAGGCGAACGGGGAAGGTGTAAGATGAGTGATTCTTGGTGCTTCCATGGGACGCGATGTCCTCTCTGCAGCCAGCGACAGCGGACGGCGCTCCATGACGCTGCGGCGGGCCCGGCGGGGCCCCCGAGTCTCCCTGGCTCGGGCTGCAGGCTCAGTCCCCGGTGGGGGGTGTGCAGGAGGCAGCCGATCAATGATTCTTTCTCATTGTTGATGTTTCTGTCTCTCTCTCTCCCTCTCCCTGCCTCTCTGCAATCAATTAAAACACATAGAAATGACTGAACACGTGTGTGAAGATCCTGACTGTGCAGGTGAGCGTGCAGCTGGCACTGGAAAGGGGAACATGCTACAGAGCAGCTCCAATAGAGGTCACAGCACCTGTCCGGGAGGCCCTGGAGCGCCCCACCCCCTCGTTCCCACTGCCCGCTACGAACCCACCCCCATGCAGCTGTGTGGGGGCACATTTGACCCTCAATCTAGAATTCTCACTGTTTATTGGCTCATAAAAATATAAAAGCTCTTTTGGAAGCGTTTTCCATAGTTTTTTAATGGAAAAGGCGGTTATATTCACAACAACAGTAACATACTTTAAAATTAGAGGAAGTGTTAACGATTTTTTAAAAAAGTACTTTTATTGATTTCAGAGAGGAAGGGAGGAGAGAGAGAAACATCAATGATAACAGAGAATCATTGATCGGCTGCCTCCTGCACACCCCCCACCGGGGACTGAGCCTGCAGCCCAGGCATGTGCCCTTGACCGAATTCAAACCCGGGATCCTTCACTCTGCAGGCTGATGCTCTGTCCACTGAGCCACACCAGCCAGGGGGCGTTAATGATTTCAAGGTTCGAGAGGAACCTCCTGTCTCATATGCGGAGTTGGGAGCCGCCTAAACCTGGGTCCCATGGAGGAGTGGTCAGGCCTGTGAGGACGGAGGAATGGGGGGATTTGAAATGTCACTGGTGCTGCTGCAGGGCGCCTAGCTCTGATGATGACGCCTGTTTTAATGTGGTTTAAGGTATTTTCTGGAAAACTGTTACGAAATACAAGTGCCGGGCGCATTGGACACGGTGATAGGGAAGACCCACATTCGAGGGCATTTTCTAAGTAAACAGAGCCAGGCCTCCTGACGTGCGTGTCCTTGCTACGCACGGTGCAGGGAGGGGCACTTAACTCTGCATCTTGTTCTAGAGCTTTCGCCCTGGTGCTGTGTTGTCCCATCTGACCCCAGGGCTGCATCCAGTTCATCCTGCCCTGCGCTTCAGTGACCTGGCAGGAGGGTCGGCCTCAGGCTCGGCCGAGAGCGCCGGCCTCGAAGCTCACTCGCTCCGCAGCTTTAGCTCCTGCTGCTTGATTCTTGCTGCTTTTAACAGGAAGCGTTTAACCTGTACCAAATCCTCGCCCTGGCCGAGCAGCGCAGTTGGTTAGAGCATCTTCCTGATATGCCGAGGTGGTGGGTTCGATCGCCAGCCAGGGCACCTACAAGAAGCAGCCAATGAAAGCATAGATAGGTGGAACAACAAATTTCTCTCTCTCTCTCTCTCAAATCAAGTTAAAAAGTTTTAAGGGCCCCCAATGCCCTCTTTGTTCGCTGTTTCCACACACCACTATAGCTTCCATGGACCACGTTGCTCCGGAGATACCTGGGTAAAAGGCAGGTCAGGTAGCAGTACACTCAGTTTTCGCAGGAACGCACATTGAATTTGGAATCTTCTAGCAATCTTCTAAGTGCTGTCCTCCATTTTCTTTAGGGAAGAATATTTGGGGAAATGTACTTGACTAAAGGGTTTCCTCTGGCCCTAGCCAGTTTGTCCAGTGGTTAGAGCGTCTGCCTGCAGATTGAAGGGTCGTGGGTTCGATTCTGGTCAAGGCCAAATACCTGGGTTGCAGGCTCAATCCTGGGTCCCGCTTGGGGCATGTGCAGGAGGCAACCAGTGGACGTGTCTCACGTTGATGGATGTTTCTCTCTGTGTCTCTCCCCCTCCTTTCTACTCTCTAAAAATCAATGGGAAAATATTCTGGGTGAGGATTAACAACAGCACAAAAGGGTATCTTCTGTTATAAGAAGACCCTATTACTGCCCGGCCAGTGTGGTTCGGGAGTGAGTGTCGTCCCATGCACCAAGAGTCCCTGGTTCGATTCCTGGTCAGGGCACATGCCCAGGTGCAGGCGTGGTCCCATGTAGGGGGTGTGCAGGAGGCAGCCGATCCATGTTTCTCTCCCATGAATGTTTCTATCTCTTCCTCTCTAGCTAAAAATCAGTAAAAACATGTATTTCAAAAACCCCTCTTACTATGTTGTATCCAGAGGTCTACTTGAGATTTCTTTGTTGCTCCCGATGGGGATAAAAGATTTTGGGGAAAAAAGTAGCAAAACAGTTCACAACAGGTATATAGAGAGTTTTGTTGAAAAACATATTTTTTTAAAATCTGGATTTTTCAGATCCCCTCGCTTCCGTTCATTCACAGTCATGCATTCTTTGTCTGTTTAACACACAGCTATGGAGAACATGGGGCTCCGGGGCCTGGGTGCCCTGGTCATGTGTTGGCCCTTGAAGCACTACGCTCGAGTTTCTGAGGGGGCGAGCTACACCGTGGAGCCGTGTGTCACCATATTACCGTGTGTGACCACCATATTACCGTGTGTCACCATATTACCGTGTGACACCATATTACCGTGTGACACCATATTACCGTGTGTCACATATTACCGTGTGTCACCACCGTGTGTCACCATATACCGTGTACCGTGTGACACCATATTACCGTGTGTCACCATATTACCGTGTTACCGTGTGACCGTGTGTCACACCATATTACCGTGTGTCACCATATTACCGTGTGTCACCATATTACCGTGTGTCACCATATTACCGTGTGTCACCATATTACCGTGTGACACCATATTACCGTGTGACACCATATTACCGTGTGTCACCATATTACCGTGTGTCACCATATTACCATTACCGTGTGTCACCATATTACCGTGTGACACCATATTGTGTCACCATATTACCGTGTGACACCCATATTATGTTACTATGTGTCACACCATATTACCGTGTGACACCATATTACCGTGTGACACCATATTACCGTGTGTCACCATATTACCGTGTGACACCATATTGCCGTGTGTCACCATATTGCCGTGTGTCACCATATTGCCGTGTGTCACCATATTACCGTGTGTCACCATATTACTGCTGTGACACCATATTACCGTGTGTCACCATATTACCGTGTGACACCATATTACCGTGTGTCACCATATTACCGTGTGCCACCATATTACTGCTGTGACACCATATTACCGTGTGTCACCATATTACCGTGTGTCACCATATTACTGCTGTGACACCATATTACCGTGTGACACCATATTACCGTGTGTCACCATATTACCGTGTGACACCATATTACCGTGTGACACCATATTACCGTGTGACACCATATTACCGTGTGTCACCATATTACTGCTGTGACACACCATATTACCGTGTGTGACACCATATTACCGTGTGTCACCATATTACCGTGTGTGTGTGACAACATATTACCGTGTGACACCATATTACCTGCTCGTGTGACACCATATTATTGTGTCACCATATTACCGTGTGTCACCATATTACCGTGTGTCCATATTACTGTGTGTCACCATATTATATTACTGCTGTGACACCATATTACCGTGTGTCACCATATTACACCATATTATGTGTCACCATATTACTGCTGTGACACCATATTATTACCGTGTGACACCATATTACCATACCATATTACCGTGTGTTCACCCATATTATTACCGTGTGTCACACCATATTACCGTGTGTCACCATATTATATTATTACCGTGTGACACCATATTATTACCGTGTGACACCATATATTACCCACCATGTGTCACACCATATTACCGTGTGTGTCACCCATATTACCGTGTGACACCATATTACCATATTGTGTGACACCATATTACCGCTGTGTATTGACGTGTGTGACACCATATTACCGTGTGACACCATATACCATATTACCGTGTGATTACCATATTACGTGTGACACCATATTACCGTGTGACACCATATTATTACCCGTGTGACACCATATTACCCGTGTGTCACCATATTACCGTGTGCATATTACCGTGTGACACCATATTACCGTGTGTGACACCATATTACCGTGTGTCACCATATTACTGCTCTGACACCATATTACCGTGTGTCACCATATTTACCGTGTGACACCATATTACCGTGTGTCACCATATTACGTTTACATTATTACTGCTGTGACACCATATTACCTTGTCTGCGTGTGACACCATATTACCGTGTGACACCATATTACCGTGTGTGACACCATATTACCGTGTGACACCATATTACCGTGTGTGACCACCATATTTACCGTGTGACACCATATTACCGCTGTGACACCATATTACCGTGTGACACCATATTACCGTGTGTCACCATATTACCGTGTGACACCATATTACCGTGTGACACCATATTACCGTGTGTCACCATATTACTGCTGTGACACCATATTACCGTGTGACACCATATTACCGTGTGACACCATATTACCGTGTGTCACCATATTTACTGTGTGTGACACCATATTACCGTGTGTCACCGTGTGACACCATGTGTCACCATATTACTATGTGACACCATATTCACCATATTACATTGATCAGCTGCCTGTGTCACCATATGGAACCCTTCAGTCTGCAGGCCGACTCTCTATCCACTGAGCCAAACCGGGTGGTGTCACCATATTACCGTGTGACACCATATTACCGTGTGTCACCATATTTGTGTCACCATATTACCGTGTGTCACCATATTACCGTGTGTCACCATATTACATCTTGTGACACCATGTTACCATGTGTCACCATATTACCGTGTGTCACCATATTACTGCTCTGACACCATATTACCGTGTGTCACCATATTACCGTGTGTCACCATATTACTGCTCTGACACCATATTACCGTGTGACACCATGTTACCATGTGTCACCATATTACCGTGTGACACCATGTTACCGTGTGTCACCATATTACTGCTGTGACTGTAAATGTACAGTGCTTGCTGCTCCTCTCCCCTGCTACTGCCCTTCCTGCCAGCCAGTGGCGAACCAGCCAGAGGCACAGAGCAGACCCGGCAGGGGCTGGGCCTGGTCCCACGGGGACATATTTGGGATACTTTTCATCAGGCACTTTGCACTGAGTCCACTTTCCAAGGATGGAAAGCAAAACACCACACACAGACAGGCCGGATGTGGGGTTTGAGGTGATGGCTACCTGGGAGGCGGAGCGTTGCCTGCGGAGTCAAGAGACGTGCACTCGCGCCACCGGCTCATTCGTTCGGATCCTCGGGGACCAGGACCTGCCTTCTAGAGCAGGTGTGGGGGACGTCCGGCCCGTGGCCGTAGGAGGCCTGGGAAATCATTTGGTCCGGCCCTGCCGAGGCATTGGCGGTGAGTTAATGCAATGCTTGATCAGCTGCAGCAGGCTAATTTTTAAGTGGATAATTTTGTATGGCCCGCAGATGATGTCATAAATACCCAAATGGCCCTTGGCAGAAAAAGGGTTCCCCACCCCTGGGTTAGATCAGTTACCAAGAAAAAAGCCACAGGCCCTGGCCAGCAGTGTCCCCTCCACCCTCTCTCGCCCAAAACTAGACGGAGTTGGCAGTGCTGTCTCCATACGCACACGTGTGGGAAGAAGAGGCTTTCTGCTCCTTAACCGTCTTTATTTATTTTACTTTATTTTATTTATTTACCTTTAAATATATTTTTATTGATTTCAGAGAGGAAGGGAGAAGGAGAGAGAGATACAAACATAAATGATGAGAATCATTGATCAGCTGCCTCCTGCACGCCCCACACTGGAGATCGAGCCCACAACCTGGCATGTGCCCTGACTGGGAATTGAACTGTGACTTCCTGGTTCATAGGTCAGCGCTCAACCACTGAGCCAAACTGGCCAGGGCATCTTAACCATTTTTCAGTGGCTCCACCCTGCAGCTGGGAGAGAATGCCAGGCCCAGACAGAAGGGTCCTTATTCCAGCGAGCACGCAGTAGGGTTTGGAAGGGGAGCACGGGACAGAGAGGGCCCGGCGAGCAGGAGGGACACTTAGGTCCCGTCTCCGAGAGGTGACGTAATCGGCAGTGCTGTCATTTGCTGATTAAGTGCTGAGAGTCTTCCCACTTCGTAAGAACATGTTTCATCCCTGCACGTGACATCAGCCCTCCTCACGTAAAAGGTGAAGCAATGTGAATAATTCTTACGTGGCTTTTAACGCGGATTTGACAGGATGACTAAGCCGTTTTGAATTCATAAATATATCCCTTTTACCTAATGCATCCACAATAGATGGTCACCAGGAGGCCAGCAGAGGCCTGCTCAGGCGGCACTGCCAGGGTCAGAGGGGCCGCTGTGTCTAGACCTCCTGATGGAGGAGGGGGGCGCCTGGGCCACGATGCCCCGGCTGGTGCCATCCCCGTCGGGCTCCCAGACGCATTTAATCCGGGGTGTTTGCAGATAGGCTGTGCAAAGCTGTCGCAGGATACATCTCGCCCCGTGTTTTAGTGTGTCCATCCCGGGCAGGCATTTGCTCTATTCTTAAACACAGCCGCTTGTGTGCTGGGAACACAGCCGAGGAGAAGGAAAGGCCAAAGTCAAGCAGCGCTGAGGCTGCTGGGAGCTCAGGGCACCCGAGGCTCGGGAAGGGCCTGCGAGGTAGGGAGTATGGGGGGGTAGGTACCCCCCACCCCAAGGTGGTTTTGTGGCTTCATGAGATTGTCACCCCCCACACTCAGGGTACAGGTGGGAAATGGTCAGCCTGGAAGAATCCTGTTTATTTAAAAACTAGAGGCCCAGTGCACGAATTCGTGCACACTGAAAGGAAATTGATTAGAAGAAATATTTTAATATCACTATTCGCCCTTTCTCTATAATAGAAGTGTCAACCAAGTTCATGATTGACAATGACAGATGGAAACACATGCATGCGATTGGCGCCAGCAAGAGCTTTATATGTATCGCCCATGTGCAAGTCAACTTAGCCTTTTATAGAAATAGAATAAACTTGCTTAATTAGACCTGCTTTCTGATGTAGCTAAACTTTTCCCAGCCCAGTGAAGCACCCAACTTCTCTTTCAGGTAATTGTCAGCAACAAAGCAGTAAATGTCAACACGAAGCAGATTATTATTGTGGATCAGGCAGGGAGAACAAAGGGTAAAATATTTAACTGCAGCAGTGTTTGACTATATTCTGCAGAGAGAAAACCTGAAGTCATTTTCAAGGTCCACCATTTCTTTATTTTCAGTTGGGTCAAGTTTCTAAACTTTCTAAATCTCTGTTTTCTGGCTAATGAAAAGAAAATAGGATCCCACCGAGTCTCCTATCTACCTACTCCAGGACCTCTGTGAGGATCAAATGAGATGAGGCACGGGAAAACGCTTCACTGACGCTGACTGCACTCCCGCCGCACCCGTGGTGGACGGTGACGCGCTGATGCCAGCACGCGGCTGCTGCACGAAGCTTTGAAGGAGCACATACACAAGCGATTTTAAAAAATCCCAATCTCCCTTGTACCATCTGCTCTGAAGAGCCCCAGTGATTTGCTGACGTTACTTAGATGCTGGCAGCGCCTCAGCTGTTTTCCTGGGACTGGCTCTCTTGAGGGCAGAGTTGGGTGACCTGTGTTCAGTCCTCAGATGAGCTTCAGAGAGCATTTCTGCTCAGCTGGAGAGGACAGGTGTGTGCATGTGGTGCATGTGTATGTGTGTGCATGCACGTGTGTATGTGCATGCATGTGTGCGCGTGCATGTGTGTGTGTGCACACATGTCCAGGAATACAATGTAATGATATGTGAGAGAAAAGGAATGATTTAGGACATTTTATATGGAACACAAATCAAGAGAGAGCTCAGACCGGAAGAGCCGCCCGAGTCAGCTAGGGGGTGAGGCCTGGGACTTCCCCGGCATGGGAATGGGGTTCAGCAGCCCAGCAGGTGCCTTGCCTGCCATCCTGCGACCCCTCCCGGGGGGCTGTCGAGGAGGAGGCCTGGACGCCTCGTGACAGGGCTGGGGACCCTGACTGCGGCTGTGGTCTGTGCACCTCGAGCTGGTCAGCTTCGCTTTTGGGGGAAGGCAGGTCATTGTAACACTGTCCACTTTCTCAGGTTGGAGTGAAGGGTCTCGGGACGTTAGCCTGATGCTGATCCAGAGGGGAGCAGAGGCAGCCATTCAGGTGGGGAGAGGGGAGAGGCCAGAGTAGGGGGGGCAATGAGAGCTGGGGAGAGAAGGGAGGTTACTTGAGGCAGGAGGTGAGACTCCGGGGAGCCTCTGGGACTCCCTGTGTGGAGGGGGCCTGGGGGGAGGAGGGGCCTGGGGGGAAGGGAAGGGGAAGGGGGAGGAGCACTCACCCCCCCACCCCAGTGGACTTCCCTCTGCCCCCAGTGACAGGGCCGGGGAGGCAGGTGATATGCAGGGTTCACACTTCGGTTTGAAGTCTTACAGTCTCTCATCTCCTGAGCCAGAGGTTATGCAACCAGAACAGTTTTACCAATAAATGCTGGAATGCAAAGTAATCAAATCAAAACAAAACGCTCTACATTTTTTTTTTGCATTTTCTTTATTAGAATTAATAATAGTCTCGTTTGCCTGGATGCACAGGCGGGCATTAGCATATCCCAGGATCTGTGGGAGGTAAGTGAGAGAGAAGAGAAAGAGAGCTCTAGCAGGTGTGGCTCAGTGGACAGACCATCGGCCTGCAGACTGAAGGGTCCCGGGTTCAAATCTTATCAAGGGCATGGACCTCGATTGCAGGCTTCTGGCCCTGGTTCAGGGTGTGCGGGAGGCAATGTGCGTCACATCGGTGTTTCTCTCTGCCTCTCCCTCTCCCTTCCACTCTCTCTAAAAAACTCAAGCGGAAAATATCCTCGGGGGAGGATTAAAGAGAGAAAGAGAGAGTGGAATCCCAGTGAAGAAAAGGAAACATTTCTAGTTTAGAAACAAACAAAACATTATCATTAACATTAGGACCCTGAGGTAAAGATCCCAGGGCTTCGCCCACCCGTGCGCCCACCCATGCGCCCTTCACTGGTTTACCAGGGGAACCTCCCACGAGCTCACGGACGGTGGGGGCCGAGGGGGGTGGAGGGGAGTCGGGAACGCAGAGCCTTTCCGAGGGCCGACGGCTCAGAAACCAGTGAGCAGTCGCCTCTATGACACAGACACGGGGACATGCTAGTCCGATTCCCAGCTCGGATGCTGCCCTGCGCCCCGGGGTGAGGTTCCTCGCTTTACATGGCACCAGGCGACGGGCGGAGCTGGGACAACGCTGCATCCGTCCCGTGGGAATGATGGCACCCTCGCGGCAACGCTGCCACGTGCCGTCCCGCAGGCAACATGTCGCTGTGTCTGTGACTGCCCCCCTTCTCCGCTCCGTCCCCTGCGTCCTGCCTGCCTTCCTCTTCTTTCTTTCTTTCTTGGAAGCAGACAAGTCACGCTTGGCGCGATGGCCGTGCGCAGGGGAGCTGATGAAGAGGCGTGGCCTGGGGGCCTGCAGCTCGGTCGCTGGGGGTGCCAGTCAAGCCGGGATCTGAGCCCCGGACACGGAGCTCCCTCTCCTCTCCGGAGGCGGCGGGGCGGTGGCTCTTTGGGAGCCGCAGGGCCCAGGGAGGGACAGAGGGCCACTGCTCGGGTGAATGGCGCCTTCGCAGGGTGTGCGTGTGTGTGTGTGTGTGTGTGTGTGTGTGTGTGTGTGTGCGCGCGCGTGTGCGTCGGGCGAGCCAGAGTCCCCGGCCTGGCTCTCGGCAGGGAGAAGGGGGGCGGGAGACGCTGTTCCGTGGGCTGTGGACTCCCAGCTGGAGCCATGTTGGGACCCCGTGGGTCCGGCTGGGAAATCCCGTTGGGAGTCGAACGCAGTGGCACCTGTCACAGGGTCTCCCAGGAGCAGCCGGCTCAGTCGTGCTGTCTGGGTTGAGGGTGCGTGACCGAGGCCGCCCCAAGCACCAGCCCGCACGGGGGGCACACGCAGTCTCTGCCCTGGCGAGAGAGACTCGGGTCCTCGCAGGCCACGTGTGTGTTAGGACCAAGTTCCCTTAAGACACTTTGTAGAATTGGGTCTGGAGCCCATGGGACCATCAAAGGGTCACCTCCTCGGAGCAGCGAGCCCTTCCGAGGCCGCACGCTGCAGGAACTGTGGCAGCACCTCCTGTCCCCACGGGGCATAGGTCCTGGGCTGAACACGGGGCGGCAGGGGGTTCCCGAGGGAAAAGTTCCCACTGAGAAAGGAGCCTGAATCTGAATTAGAAATCAAGTCACAGAGAGACAAGGGTGTTGCCCGCGGGTCTGATCGACTGAGACAGTTAAGGGGGAGCCCAGGCAAACGGGCCGGGGAGGCAGGGAGCGAAAGCTGCGTCAACGCCGCGGGCAGGAAGCTGGCTTCGCAGGGAAATGACCTCTCTCGGCGAGTCAGCGGGGCCAGCGGTCCTGGCACGAGGACATGGAGTGGTGCTCCCACACAGAGTGTGTTTAATCCGGGAGTTCAGCTTTGAGAAACACGTTTAGAACGAGATTAAAAGGTAACTTTGGTAACTTCCCGGCCAGCCCTTTCTTCCTTTTTATTTTTTTGAAAAAAAAATAAAAAATCCAAGTCTCCTCGAGACCGAGTGTGAGCAGTGCCGGTGGAGTTCGTGGAGGCCTTATAAACTGCCAGCATCCCCCCCCCCCAGTGTCTTCTGAACGTAGGAAGGCGGCTGTTGCAGGGAGCGAAGGCTTTAATGCTTCTGCAGCCCCTCTGCTCTGGGCCCGCGGAGGGGCCTGCACGGGAGGTGGCTGTGATGTCAGCGCGTTCCACTGGACGGAGGTGGCCTTTGCGGAGAGCGCGGTCCCACGCCGGCCGAGGGCTGCCCACGTGACCAGAGGCCCCGTGCTCTCTGGCTTCTGTAGCATCAGCGCCCGCGTGAGAGGCAGATGTTGGCTGGCAGACAGCGGCCGTGAGGACCCATCTTCCCGCATCGGCCCCTGCACAGGCGCAGGCTGCCCCCCCGCCCACTCTCTGTGGCAGCTGATGGGATATTTATAGCTCTCATCGTCAGCCTGCCAATTGTAATGATCAATATCTCCGCTGATAAAAAGAGGCTCCGTCAGAGTTGGGCACAGACTGTGATAAGCCAACTTTGAGTTGGAAAACAAGAATCGTTTCTTCCAGCCCAGCCTGCATGGCTCAGGGGCTGAGCGTCGACCTATGAACCAAGAGGTCAGGGTTCAATTCCCTGTCAGGGCACATGCCTGGGTGGCGGGCTTGATCCCCAGTGTGGGGCGTGCAGGAGGCAGCCAATGGATGATTCTCATCACTGATGTTTCTCTCTCTGTCTCCCTTCCTCTTTTAAAGCAATAAGAATATATTTTAAAAGTGTGTTTAAAAAAAAAGAATCATTTCTTCCAATTGTGGTCAAAAGAGAGGTGCGTTTGGTGGCAGGGCCGCCTTCCTGGTGTGGCCCCAGGAGGCCTCTGAGTGCACCTTGTGGGTGGAGGGGTCCAAGCGCACCTCCCTCAGCAGCAGCTCCTGCTGGACCGACTGCACGGGATCAGCGCCGCGTGAACCCTAGTGAACAGGGTGAGGCCGTGAACAGGAGGGAGGCCGTGAACTGGGGCGAGGCCGTGAACAGGAGTGAGGCCGTGAACAGGGGCGAGGCCGTGAACAGGGGCGAGGCCGTGCACAAGAGCGAGGCCGTGAACTGGGGCGAGGCCATGAACAGGAGTGAGGCCGTGAACAGGAGTGAGGCCGTGAACAGGGGTGAGGCCGTGAACAGGGGTGAGGCCGTGCACAAGAGCGAGGCCATGAACAGGGGCGAGGCCGTGAACAGGAGCGAGGCCGTGAACGGGAGCGAGGCCGTGAACGGGAGCGAGGCCGTGAACAGGAGCGAGGCCGTGAACAGGGGCGAGGCCGTGCACAGGAGGGAGGCCGTGAACTGGGGCGAGGCCGTGAACCAGAGCGAGCGCGTCTTCCCCGGACGGGCGTGGGTGCGAGCTGGGACGGAGGCGGAGGCGGGGATGCGAGGGGAGACGCGGGGCAGCGGGCGTGAGGTTCCTGTCCGAGCCACGCAGCAGTGGACACGTGGAGGTGGAGGGAAGACAGGCTCTCGACTCCACCCACGTGTTTGGGGGGCCCAAACCTTCCCAGGGTTTTAGTGAAGTAGGTGCGGGTGCTCCAGGGCAGCAGGGACCCCATCCCGCTCTGCAGCCCCCTGAACTCCCCTTCAGAGATGAGGGGCCCCATCACCTGAAATCCGTGGTTGGTTCCGGCCTTTTATTTCTGGTGAGAGTGAGGCTGTAAGTGCCGTGTCTAATGGCTTCTTGTGAGCACAGACCTCCTTCTTTTCCCAGGCCGGTCACAGGCTGCTTTGTCCAGTATTAACCACTCCCGCTCTCACCTCCACTGTTACCATCACGTGCAGAGTAAGTCAGTCATCACGGCCGTGAGTGGGTTGGGTTTTTGTCCCGGGTTTGCTCCCGAGAGGCGGCATCTGGGTGAGTCCGTCGGGGTCAGAGCGATCTCCTGGGGCACAGTCCCCTGGAGGCTCCTGGGACGGTGAAGGTGACCCCGAAGCGAGCTCACGGCATCCCGCAGCGGCAGGCACGGCCCTGATGCCTCACAGGCTCTGTCTCCCCTGGTCCTCACCACGAGCCCACAACGTCGGTGCTCGGCCACCTTGTCTGACGGAGGAGGAAACTGAGGCACGTGGGCACGGTCAGGAGGCTTCCTCGTGGGGCTGGTCCCAGGGCTGCATTGGGGGCGAGATGCCAGTCTCCCCGTGTGCCACTCGGCTCCGCAGATAAGGGAAACCCAGGGAAATGAACCCAGGTCTCCCGCTGGCTTCTTTGCTTAGTCCCCAGCACGGAAGGGGACCTTGCCGCCCAGCCCCAGCCCCAGCCCCAGCCCTCCCCACCCTCCCCCCGGCCATGGGGCCTGCGTCCAAGAGGGGTGGTGCCCGGGGCCAGGCCTCAGAGGCCATGGGCTTTGGGTGACCCTGCAGAGCCAGGCCTCCTGTTCTGTCGGTTTCGCCTTCAAAGGAGGAGATGAGGCCTGCGTTTTGGACTCTGGGTTTCCCTCCCACGTTGCCAGGGGAGCGTGGAAGTGGAATTCTGTGCTGTCTCCGAGAGGGGCACCGTGCATTGGTGGTTAGCTCACACGTGCTTTTTAAAACTATATTTCTACTGATTTCAGAGAGGAAGGGAGAGGGAGAGAGAGAGAAACATCAGTGATGAGAGAGAATCATGGGTCGGCTGCCTCCTGCACGCCCCACACTGGGGACCAAGCCCACAACCCGGGCCTGTGTCCTGACCTGGAATTGAGCCGTGACCTCCTGCTTCATAGGTCAACGCTCGGCCACTGAGCCACGCCGGCCGTGCTCACGTGTACTGTTAGTCCCCGAGCACAAGTGGCCTGGCAGTGACGAGTCCTCCGTTTACATACTTGGTGCAGGTGTGAGGCTCGGGGCTCATGGGTGGGACTGACAGTGACTGCGCCCGTTCTTGTCATCGCTCCGTCACCTTCACCCCTAGTAACAGGTGCTGTGCCCCAGGGCAGGCTCCTGCCTGAGGAGTGGGCACACAGTCTGGGTGGGGAAGGAAGTGGGAGGAGCTTGGGGTCCCTGGTGCCCCTCCCGCGTGTCCGGTGGGAGAGATCGACAGCCCCGTCCAGTGGAAAACGCTGGTCACAGCATCAGGTGTGTCGTAGGCGGTTGGCCAGCCCCCCTCGCTGCCTTCTCCTCACTGACAGGTTTGGTTCAGGTGAGACCAGGACGGCAGGGAGGTGCAGCGGATGCTTGGCAGTGGTCGTGCAAGGGGTTTGGGGACAAGGACTCCGGGTGAGCCCTCAGGGGCAGGTGCACAGGATTGTAGGGTGTCCTCACGGTGAGCAGGCTCCGAGGCAGCGGGCACAGCGCCCACGTGACCAGGGGAGGGTGGTGGGGAAAACATACAGCATGGATTAACTCGGACTAACCTTTTGCACTCGGATGTCGAGATTAAAATTACTCTTGAATGTATCAATAATTTGAAATATAAAAAATCCAAATAAATAAGTTTGTATGAAAAGAAACTCCAGTTTTTTATTCTACTGCCGTGCTTTGTAAAATCTGGGGTATTTAAAACATTAAATCCTGAGTAGAATAAAGGAATCGAGAAAAAAAAAGTGAGTGCAAAGGGCTAAAAGTGCGCCCTAGCCCGGCGCGTGGCTCAGTGGTTGAGCATCGTATCGACCTGTGAACCCAGTGGTCAGGGTTCAATTCCCGGTCAGGGCACAGGCCTGGGTTGCGGCTCGATGCCCAGTGTGGGGCGTGCAGGAGACAGCCGATGGATGACTCTCTCTCATCATTGGTGTTTCCCTCCCCCCCTTTCTCTCTGAAGTCAGTGTAAATGTCTTTAAAAAGAAAAAGTGCACACTAGGTGCCTCACAGCGCTAACCCGTTAGCTCTCCCAGCCGCCCCGTGAGAGCGGTATCCGGTGCGTGTTCCAGGTGAGGTCACTGAGGGAGCCGCTCAGGGCCTGGCCAAGTGCTGGCCGTGCAGGGGCAGAGCCTGGGTTGGACCTCATGTCTGTCTCGTCTCGCGGTCCCGCTCTGGCCACCAGGATCTGCTGGCGGCGGCCGGGAGCCAGCTGCGCTCCTGCGGGCGCGTCCAGCACATCCGATGGCTCTGTGACCAGGGATGACTCAGGCGTGGCCTTTCCTGGTCCGCAGACGCCAAGTCCCAGCAGAAGTACGGGCTTGGGAACAATCAGTACATTGACATCCTCCTCCTCTCCTCTGAGGGCATCTGGTGTGGACTCCCTTCTTTAAAAAAACCCCAAACACAATGTTTTTATTTATTTACTTTTTTAGAGAGAAGAAGGGGGAAGGAGGGGAAGAGAGAGAGAGAGAGAGAGAGAGAGAGAGAGAGAGAGGGAGAGAAACATTGATGTGAGAGTGAAACGTTGATCAGCTGTCTGCTGCAGCCCCCACTGGGGATGGAGCCCACAACCCAGGCATGTGCCCTGACCGGGAATCGAACCAGCAACCCTTCAGTGCACGGGATGATGCTCAAGCACCCGAGCCTCACCAGCCAGGGCGTGGGCTCTGTCCTTCAAAGTGACCGAGTCGGAAAGCGCTCAGCTGATTGAGGTGCGGTGAGCGCCTCGCTGTGCCCGGTGTCTCCTGAGGCCCATTTTCTCGGTGTGTTTGTTTCAGGAAAGCCCCAGGCACTAGGGCTGCTGCCTTGCTTGGTCACTCCACTTTCCACGTCTGCGCACGGCCCCAGGTGAGGGAACCCCCGAAGGACGCCTTCCTCCGGTTCTGCCCGCCTCCCCAGTTTGTGATGAAATGAAGGAGGCTGGGCCCCACCCCAGCTGGTTAGCGGACTGAGCACCTCCGATCCGGGCTTGGCCCACGGCGCTGCCAGCTTTGTCCGAGGACAATCAGCAGCCACGTCTGGGTTCCTGTGTTTACTTACATGTGGACACCCTGTCATCTTGGATCTGCCCTTGCATCGCTGCTGATGCCGTCTTTCCCCTCAGCGTCTCACCCCCCACCTCATGCCCCCATATTTCTCTCTTCTCCAAAGACTTTCAATAAAACGTGGGCTTCTCCTCCCCTCAACGTCCCGCGCCCGAGCCGTGCGCGTGTGGGGCTGGGAGAATGAGACCCCCCCTTTTCTTTGGAGCGATCCAAGGCACATGTTTGAGTACGTGTGCCGTGCAAAGCATCGGAACAGCTGAAATCAGCGGGACCTCCAGACACCGCGTGTTCTAACTGCTCTTCAGCGGAGCCTGCAAAAGATCATCCCCACCCCGAACCCGGCGCACGCCTCCGGGCCCCACGTGCACATGGCCTCCCTCCCACGCCACACGGTCTCCCCCGCTCCTTTTCTTATTTTTTTTATTAGGAAACACTTGAAACTGATCATGTGCAGCAGATGGGAGTACAAAAATGCAACTCGAAGACAGTTATATAAATACATCCTTGATGTCTGTTTTGCTTTTCAATTTGCAACGCGGAGTAAAGGTGCCGCCGCGCCAGCGGGCCGGGCCGCCGCGCCTCTGGTATCCGTCCCAGATGTTGGCTAGACTGCGCGGAGCCAGGCTTACGGCACGGGGCGGAGCGGTCCTTCTCCAGGTGTGAGGCCTCACGCCGACTCCCCACGGCTCGCGGGCCTTGTGCAAACACTCTAGCCACAACCCGGGCACCTCGACTGCCCCCTGACCCTAACTCACCTTCCAGTTCCTGGCTCTGCAGGGGGTAGAGACAGGGTCCTGCCTGCTTGCTTATCGCCTGGCCTCTCCTAAAAGGAGAACCTTTGAGAGGGAAAAGGGAAATAAAAACACAAAGGAAAAGCAGGAAGGAAAAAAGATAACAAGGAAAAAGTTCAGGCAAAGTTGTTTGCTAACGCTGTTTCCCAGCCCGCAGGGGGCACGTTCATGCCGTCTCCTGAAGGGGGCACTGTTGGACCCGGGCCTGGCAGAGCCCTGAGGGTGGCTGGCTGTTCGTGCGTCTAAAGGACTTTACACCAAGTACGTGAACTTCCTGATGGACAGGGCTGCGCACAGGCGTGGGTCGTACATCTTGCAGGCGCCCGCCGTGGTTATCTGAGCCTCGTTACTGTCCAGCGCAGTAAACACGATGGTGTGGATACGATGTGCGGGACTGTGCCCCGTGTCCCCTCCCGGAGGTACCTTGTCTCGCAGGGAAAGTGGGTGGCCTCCCTCCATCAGATGGGGTCCACCCACGGAAGGCTCTTGGAGAGCTTCCTCAAAGCATTTCCGGTTAACACGCATTGGGCAAGCGCAGCAGGCGTGGCTCAGGGGTTGAGCATCCACCTATGAACCAGGAGGTCAGAGTTCGATCCCGGTCAGGGCACATACCTGGGTTGCAGGAAGCAGCCGATCAATGATTCTCTTTCTCCCTCTCCCTTCCTCTCTGAAATCAACAAAATATATATTTAAAAGAAAAAAGGATTGGGCAAAACCAGGAGCCTCTCATGCCCCCTCCCCGTCCAGGGCAATTGGGTCCTGAAGGGGGGTCTGATGGACCCCTGACCCTGGGGCTGCCCCTGTCCTTTCTGACGGTGCTTTGTGGCTGTGTTTGGGCACAGCGTCCCGGGGATGATGCTAGGAGTGACCAGCTTGCTGAGGGCCGGGACGGAACAGGGGGGCCTGGCCCCAGGGGAGCCCCTCTCCCTGAGCCTGGAGCCACGGGAAACGCACGGCCCTCGGCATTGCTGGCAGGAAGGGGTCTGCCCTCTGCTCCCCCCGAAAGCGGGCTGGGACACCGCCTCGCGGCCCTGCTGCTCCTCCTCACAGAGAGCCCGTCTGATGGGCACCTCTGCTAATTTGAATCGTGTGTGCGTGTGTGTGCATACATGTGTGTGCGTGTGCATGTGTGTGCGTGTGTGACAGGAACAGAAATACTCCAGCTGTGGGTGGAATCGCAGGGAGGAAGAGGTCTGAGTGCGATCTGCTCTGTCCCTGGGAACCACACTCTCAGCGGTGCGTGTTCAGGGTGTGAAGTCAGCGTCTGCCCCGAGCCTAGTGGGTGTCATTCGCTCTTCCCTGAAAGCTGTGTTGTCACGGGGAATATGAGTCTATCTAAAGTCTATTTTTTTCACCTGTAAAACGAGGAGAAGGGCTTGAGCTTTAAGTAAAATACGTTTTTATAGCTCAGCGGCGTGGCTCAGTGGTTGAGCGTTACCCTACAAACCAGGAGGTCAGGGTTCAATTCCCGGTCAGGGCACAGGCCCGGGTTGTGGGCTCCATCCCCAGTAGGGGGCGTGCAGGAGGCAGCCTATCAATGATCTCTCTCTCTCTCTCCCCCTCTCTGAAACCAATAAAAAGTATTTTAAAAGCCCTTTCCACGAAAGAGTCCAGCGGAGTGGGGTGCCGGGCAGTCCGGAACAGCTCAGGAAGGCGGACCCAGTGGGAGCGCTCCGGCTGAGACGCCTTTGACAGGGAAGCCCAATACCTGCTGTCAGAGTTTCTGTGATTACATTTCCTTTCACAGACACGCGTGGAGACGGGGCAGGCGCAGCAGGCGTGCAGGGCGACGTGTCCTACGATTGTGGGGGGGGCACAGAGTTGAGAAGGGCGTGACCCGTCCCCGGGAGTTCTGTTCTCAGGGAGGGCCCACCGTGGACACCGCCCGTGCTGTTCGGCGGAACTTGTTGGCGGGATGGGCTTCGTCTCCTTTGGAGTAAATAGAGGAGGAACCTTGGGTCACCTTCCTCAGACAATCACACGGAGCCGGTAGGGAAGGGAGCTGATGGCCCTATCCCGCCCTTCCTTCCACCCAGCACCCCCCATGCCCCCCCCGCACAGGCGGCTGCTCCCCATCTTCTCCAGACTCCCTGTCCTCTCTGCCCATGATCCATCTTCTCCATCTCCAACGGGTCCACTCCTCCCCCCGGGCTCTGGGTCCAGGGTCACAGTGAAGCCTTCCCCAGCTCCTAGGCGGGAAGTAATCGCTCCCATCCCTGCACCCACCCCACGCCACACCCTGCTTAGCATTTTAACAGTGTCCTTTCCAGACCAGCTGCCTTGGAAGGCAGGCAGGGCTTACGGGGGCCATGTCTCCTCCGCTCCACCTCCTGGCAGCAGAGTGGCACCCAGAGGGCTGTCAGGGGGAAGGGAGGGGAGGGGGAGAGGGCTGTCAGGGGGAGGGGAAGGGATGGGGGGAGGCACCCAGAGGGCTGTCAGGGGGAGGGGAGGGGGGAAGGGGGAGAGGCGCCCAGAGGGCTGTCAGGGGGAGGGGAGGGGAGGGTGGGGGAGAGGCGCCCAGAGGGCTGTCAGGGGAGGGGGCGGCGCTCTGTTTCCTCTCTGAGTCCAGGTGGCTGCGCCTTTCCCTCCGGCCCTGGCCCTGCCCAGAGAGGCGCCTGGGAGGCGATGGCAGCGCCTTCAGGTCAGGGAACTGAGCGCACAGCGATGGGTGAGCGTGTCCGAGGTCACAGTGTCAGGATGCGGACCAGCTTTGAGCCCAGTGTTTCTGATTCGGGCCCCTGGTTGGGCAGGACGCCCCGGAAGCAGGTCGGGCCGGGCAGCTGGTCCCGGGGTGAGGCTCACTGCCCAGCACACCTGGGGGGTCAGCCTCGTGTGCAGCTAGCTCACTGTGTCCTGAGACCGGCGGTGCGGCAGGCGGTGCGCAGTCTGCAGCTGGAGTGCGAAGCGGGTGCCTCGCTGCCTGCACGCTCCGCGCGGCAGGGCCTGGCGATCACCCCCCCCCCCCCCCGCCCCCGCAGCGCAGAGCAGTGCTGGGCACTGGGGGGCGGTGGTGGGGTGGCGAAATGCTGGCTGGAGTCTTATCATCACACGTATCGCCATTGACCGCTTGCCCTCAAACTGCCCAGCAAATGCTTGTATGAGAACCAGCGACGTCCACAGACTTGCAGACGGGCAGAGGTGAAAGGCCGGCGAGGGTGAGTCAGACTTTTGCCTCAGGTTCCCGGGCGAGTGGTTGTCGGGGAGCTTTCCAGGGCCGGGATGAGCACAGTGCGGCGGCAGCCACGTCCAGACCTCGCCTGTCTTTGCACAAACCATGGGCTACGAGTGGTTTCCACGTTCTTAAAGGGCTGGAGAAATAAAGCAAAACAAAACAAAGACTATGAGACAGAGCCCATCCGGCCCGCAAGGCCTGGAATGTTCCTTCCTGGCCCCGTGCAGAGAGCGTGCCCGCTCTGCCTGGAGCCCTCGTTGTCTTCCTGTGGGTCCTACAGAGGCGGGTGTCACGCCCAGCCCCGTGGCCACGGAGCTTGGGGAATGCCGGGTGAGCAAAGGGGAGAGGGCCCTGAGGAGCCTCTAGTCCTCCAGCTGCCTGACTGGGGCTCCTCCGCTGCATGACCTTGAGGACACGGGCTCCTCCGCTGCATGACCTTGAGGACACTGGGGGCTCCGCTGCATGACCTTGAGGACACGGGCTCCTCCGCTGCGTGACCTTGAGGACACTGGGGGCTCCGCTGCGTGACCTTGAAGACATGGGCTCTCCGCTGCGTGACCTTGAGGACACAAGTCCCCAGACTGCACTTGGAGAGATGCCGATGGGAGAATTTGGACCCACAGGCGTCTCTGCCAGTGAAAGTCCCAATGAGCCAAGTTCAGGCAGGGGTCCCAAGGCACAGCCGGGCAGCTTTCAAGGATGCCGGTCCCGAGAGGCTTGCCACAAGGGCGGACGGAGGCCACCTGGAATGCCCCCGACCCATCTCCTCTCTGGGGGGCGATGGGTGTCAGCACTGTGTGACGCGGCGGCACTGAGGCGGGAAGGCTGTCCGCCCCGGCGGCGCCCGGCGCGTGTTTCAGGAGCCGGGCCCTTGGTCTCCTGCCCTCCCCGCCGCCCCTGAGGCCCAGCCCGGGGACACGGTGTGTGCGCAGAAGAGATTCTTACCCGACGAGAGCAGCTGTTTGCCGAGCTCAGTGCGCCGAGGAGCCTCGGGGAGTGATGTGGTGAGGAGGACGGGAGAGGCCCGATGCGGCCGAGGCTGCCAGAGTCCGGCCAGGACGGAGGGGGTCACGGGGGGCTCAGCCTGCCTCCGCTTGGTCACTTCAGGCAGGCGGCGGGCACCTGTGACGTGCGAAGCATCGTGCTCCGTGCTGGGTGCACAGGGGACCGAGACCTTTCACCCTCTGAAACTCACAGTTGGTTTGTAGTCAAACTCATATGAGGCACCCACTCTGCACCGTGTAGGGGAACCCCGTTGAGCTGACCCTGGCCTTCATGGAGCCCAACACCGCTCCGGCTGGATGTCCAGATGGCGGGGACCTAGGCGGGATCTTGGCACCGGCTGTGTTTCTCACGAACGGGCTGGGCAGTTCCTGGTGACAATGTCGGACGCGGTGAGCTCACTGTGTGCTCCCGGAGAAGGCTAAGGCGCCCCGGAGCCGCCGCCCTGTCTGCCAAGGCGGAAGCTCATCCAGGTTCAGTCGCTTCGCATCTCATCAGTATTGTGATGACGGTCAGCTGCTCTCAGAAACCGGGTGCACGTTGTAACGGCACAGATAAGAGCTCGCCGACGCTCTCATTGGATGCTCACGACACAGGCTGCGTCCTGCAGGGCCCTTGGCCGGAGCCCCAATCTTCCCATCAGGAAGCGTGCTGGCTTTCGCTGCGTATCAGGACGCACCTCCTCATGTGGAAGGAAGTAGGGGTGATACTCAAGCACGAGGCTACTACCTGTTTACCTTGGGAGATCTCCATAGCTTCCAGGTCAGCCCTGGGGGTGGCGGGTGAGAAGCCATGTCACAGCATCCCCGCCACCTGCTGTGCTGTGTGACACAGGTCACACCTCTGCTGTTCAGGTCACACCGCAGGCGGGTGAGCTGGGCTCTGGGAGTCCCTGTTAGGGTGCAAGGCGAAATCGCAGGAAGTCACATCGTTTTAAAAAATGTAACCTGGGCAGAAATAAGTGGTTCCTGACAGGGTTCTGTCAGGGAGCTCAGCTTTGATGAATTCTCGGCCCAGATGAGCATTTATCTCGAGCAGTGAGGGGCCGCCATGACCGTGACTGTTTATAAAGCTTCATGAACACTACCCGGAGTGAGTGTTCGCTCCTGGGGAATGTGTGCCAAGAGCCTGGGATACGTGTCCAGGAGATTGGGCTGCTGGGTTTGTGTACAAAGGTCAAAACACCAAAATCCTTTTGGTAACGTTAAAAAAAATTAGTGTGCACACGGTTGTCCCAGGAAAGCTGAACTCTGATGGAGACACAGGGAAAGCCTTAGGAACCTGGCGTAGCCAGCCAGTGCTGTCCATCGAATGAAGCCCAGCCAGCGAACTCTGCCGCTGAGTTAGTCTCCAGAGGACCGCCTCCTAAATCCACGCCGGTGCCTGTGCATGCCGGAGAGCTGCCGCAATGGCCGGGCTCTGGCTAATTAAAGGTTAGATGGACGTCATGCTCAGCAGACTGGTCTGTTGGTTTACTGTGCTCATGTGCTCAGTGGGGAGGGATAGGGAACCCGTTCTTGACCTGTGAACCTGGCAAAGTGGCTGCTTATTCAGTGGGGTTTTCTTGGACTGACACTCCTGGGGGACAAGTGTCAGCGAGTGGTCTTGAGTATCAGGAAACATATTAGATGCTCACACATCCTCTTAGGTAGACCAGGAGTCCAGGAGAAAACTAGAATTTTATCATACTAGTATCATAGCCAAAATACAGAATCCTTACCAAATTCCCAAAGGATTAATCTTTGTCAAGAGAGTAGACATAGCCAGGATCCCAAACTGTAATTATCTGTGATTGTTGACCTAGAAAAACAAAGCTACTGTGGCTGTAGCCCCAGAAAAACAAAGAAAAAGAAAAGAAACTATTAAAGCTCATAAAAGAGTTTTCTAGGTATCCGGACACAAGATCGGGAAAGCCTATGCTCATTCATCAGCAGTCAGCACTGGAAAACTTCACACAGGATGCCCGCTGCAGTCACAGTAGCCAGGGTACTGAGGATCAGCTTAAACAAGAACATGCTGGACATTGAATACCGTGCACACGCTATCATCCGAGTAGGTAAAGGGATTACATGCCATTGACGGAACATGTTAATCTCGGGCGCTTTGGAGGCGTGTGGAGAGCTGAAAACCTCCCATTCTCTCGTCAGAAGAGCAGCCATTCTGCGGCGAATGCCACAGGAGCCCGCAGAGCAGGCTGGGCACGGGTCTGGCTCCTGGCGTTCGTGAACACTCGTCACTGGAGGACCTCATACGGGGAGCTATGGAAGCCTCGCTGAGGCGGGGGGGCGGGGTACAGACCGAGACTCTATTTCCCACCTGCGCAGACACCCCTCCCGTGGAGCTGCTCCCACACATGGGCTCCCGTCTCTGCGTCCCCGTGCGTGTGCGTTCCTGGTCGCTGCAGCTCGCGTGTGTAGCACGTGTGTGTTTCTCCTGCGGGCTGAGTCCTCTGGGGGCAGGACCACGTGCGTCTTCACTCAGTTCTGTATTTCCTTGGCTGAGCACACCATCTGAGGAGAAACAGACACTTGACAGCTCTTTAGTTGAATTCACAGAAAAAAAACCATTATTTTCTTCTAAGTTTCCTGGCTTCGTTACAGATTGCGATGGTTTTGTGGGGAAGGTGAATGCTTGGTTTGAAGATGTAACAAGAGCAATCTGCTGTGCCGATCGAGCTGCTCCTGCCGTGATTCCCAGGCCGGAGGTGAAGGGGCTCAGCTGGCCGATGTCGGACCTGGCCCGAGGGGCTGCCCGGCGTCTCCAGATAAAGCTCCTGCAGCGGGGTCCTGCTTAAGGGAAACGTCTAGAAGGACAAAGCATGGGCCACCTGCCCCTTATCCCAGCTCTCCCAGAGCACGCAGGTGGGGCGCAGACGCTTGCGAGGCCGCAGTGCACAGTAACGCTTTGCAGACACGCGGCAAACCCGCCCTTCACACGTCCTGGCTCAGGCCCAGGCGCGGGGGAGCAGAGAGCTGGAGGGAGGCGGGGCCGGGTCCTGGCTCAGCCACCTGCAGGCTGGCACCACGGCAGCGGGAGCCCTCCATGCCATCTCGGCGTCGCCGTCTGGAAAACGTGCGGGGGACGGGGATGGCTCTGCATCTGAAACCCAGTGATGCTCAGAAGGATGAAAGTCTCTCTCTCTCTCTCTCTCTCTCTCTCAATCTCTCCCCCCCGACCCCAGATGGCTTTATTAGTTTAATTTTTAAAATATATTTTTATTGATTTCAGACAGGAAGGGAGAGGGAGAGAGAGAGAGAGACATCCATGATGAGAGAGAATCACGGATCAGCTGCCTCCTGCACGCCCTACACTGGGGATGGAGCCCGTAACCCGGGCCTGTGTCCTGACCGGGAATCGAGCCGTGACCTCCAGGTTCATAGGTCTATGCTCAACCACTGAGCCACGCAGGCCAGAAGGTTTTATTAGTTTTACAAATGTTTCTGGATCCTGGAGACTTCAACACCTGGATGGGCACCGACGTATTTTCTCGTTACAGAGATTTTGCTCTGAGGATTTCTGGTGCCATTATATAATTTGCGTGTTCTCTAGGAAAACTGTTATAAATTGTTTATCAGGTAATTTACATATTCTTCTGAATATTTGACTTTCAGATTATTTTTAGCTTTTAAAAGATGTTTGAACATTTATCTGGGCCACGGGATATTTTCCAATGGGAATACTTGCCCCATTTCTTAGATTCTAAGATTAAGCTCCCAGCAAAGTTGTTCAGAGCCTTCTTTTTCTAATCACATTCCTCTAGTAATTTCTCCTCTAAAAACCAGAAAGTAGCAATATTTAAATAATATCTTCTTGAGTTTTTTTTCTTGCTCGTAGTTTGCTGATTACCTTTTGTAGCAGTTTTATTGAGGTAAAATGTACGTACCATACACTCTGCCACTTACAGTGCATAATTCTCTGGTTCTGTCTTATTCACAGAGTTATGGGGCCTTTTCCTAAAGCAATCTCAGCACCTTTCCATCAGCCCAGGACGAAGGCTGCCCCTTTAGCCGCTTTTGGAAACACTTCCCACCACTGTTATAAATAACTAGAGGCCCGGTGCACAACATTTGTGCACTGGGGGGCGGGGGGGTGTCCCTCAGCCCAGTCTGTGCCCTCTCACAGTCCGGGACCCCTCGGGGGATGTCCGACTGGGAGTGGGCCTAAGCCTGCAGTTGGACATCCCCTGAGGGGTCCTTAGCGCTGCCGTGGAGGCGGAAGAGGCTCCCGCCACCACCGCTGTACTCGCCAGCCGGGAGCCTGGGCAGCACTCCCCCTGTGGGAGAGCACTGACCACCAGGGGGCAGCTCCTGCGTTGAGCGTCTGCCCCCGGTGGTCAGTGCACATCATAGTGACTGGTCGTTCCGCCGTTTGGTCAATTTGCATATTAGCCTTTTATTATATAGGGTGCTGCTGTGAACACTTGTGTACATGCTTTCTGTGGACACATTTTTGTTTCACCTGGGTCTGTGTGTGTACACCTAGGAGTGGACCTGCTGGGTCACATGGTGACTGCATGGGTGACGAGGTCAGGAACCGCCAGCCTGCTCTCCCGCCGGCAGTGGGTGGGGCTCTGATTTGTCCTTATACAAGCCCAGGGCAACATGACACCGCCCAGCTTGCAGCTTTGACGTCTTCGTTTCATATACTTGATGAGGATAGTTTGGTTTTCTTTATATTGTCTCCATATAATGACAAACGCCTGGTTTCAGACAAATCAGCTTGAAGCATCAAGATCCCAGTTTATTTAGAAATAGTAGCCGTCGAATTAGAGCATTAAAGGACAGCAAGCGATCAAGCTTCTGCTGCTTCTGCTTCACGGGCCGCTGCCGGGTCCTAAGCCGCACCCCCCCTCCCCCCGTTCTTCCTCGCGGCCCTGCGGCCGGGTGTCCCCGCCAAGTCGTCATGTGGTTTTCATCCAGAGAGAGGTCACGGCGGAGCGGCACACTGGGCTCTCATCTCCTTGGATCGATCTCTCCGAAGAGAAAGCCATTCATCACGCCTGAAGCCTGTTCCAGGCGGGGATCGTCCAGTCTGGGGCTCCCCCTGATTTAATTCACACTGGGGAGGTGTAGGTCAATCAGCCATGGGTTCCCCACCCCCTCTCAGTTTCTTAAGGGTCTGTCTGTGTTGGGGATCAGGAAGTCAGTGGGACCTGGTCAGAGCTCAGGGAATGGAGAGAGGCGTGCCCAGGTGTTGACCCGCCCGTGAGGCTGCGTGAGGAGGAGCTGTGGGTGCAGGGAAGCTGCTGGGCAGAGGGGTCCTTGCAGGGCAGGGGTGCTGGGGCCAGGATCTCCCGCAGGAGGAGTCGCCAGGCCCACGGGGCTGAGCAGGTGTCACTGGGAGACAATTAAGGAGGCCCCTTCAGGGAGCGGCCCGTGATTAGACTGAGAGAGAACTGGGCCGTGGTGGGGGGCGGGGAGGAGGACAGACACCCATTCTCGGGGTGTTGCTGCTGATGCTGCTTCCTGCCTGGGGCCTCGTGTCACTCCCGGGACAACAAGGAGGGGACTTTCCCGGGAGCTTTGCGCAGATGTGACGGCACCGTCCTTCCTCCCCTGTCCAGGGCGACCCTCCCGTTCCTCGCCTCCTCCCGTGGAAGGGTTCCAGGACCGTCCCCTCTCAGTTCGCTCTATTGGAGAGGCTTCAATTGGCCGATTTTCTTCCTGAACTGGGGCTCCCAGCGGAATGCAGATGTGGCTTCTGGGGTCGGGGGGAGGGTGCCGTTCCCTCCTCTGTCACGAGCACCAACTGTGGGCATTGGGCCACCTCCACCAGGTGAGCCCCTTCCCCCCGAGCTGTGCCCCCTCGGACCCGGGTTCCTGCACCCGGGGACATGCTACTCTCAGAATTGGCTCTTGGTACATATTTATTTTTACCTCGTGCGCTCTGGCCGGCTTTTCGCAAAGATGCCAGAAGCTTTGCAATCCTGACTCAACTGTCCAGCAATGTCTTGGCGTCTCTCTACCTGGTGTCATCTGATGACTCCAGACGCATGGAATCTTCTAGTTCGAACACATCCAACCCTCTGATAAAGCTGTTCATGGTGACGGGCCGAGCACACGCCCAGCAGCCCGGGTTTACTGGGAACGGGGCCTGGCCTCCGGGTCTGAGTGCCTGGGCTGCACCCGGTCTGTGGAACCGGCCGGAGCTTAGAAAGTGCCATTCCTGCCTGGGAAGCAGACACCGGCACAGCGGCTCTGGGTCATCCTGCAGCTCCCTCTGCCGTAATGAACGGAAATGCTGCCGGATGCAGATCCCTGGTCCTTGGGAGACCCCTGCACGGGCCCTGGGGGGTGTGCACTGTATTAGGTGCTTCACACCCGCTGGCGGGCTCAGGGGGTGAGTGTCAACCCATGAACCCGGAGGTCACGGTTTGATTCCCGGTCAGGGCACAGGCCTGGGCTTCAGGCTCGATCCCCAGTGTGGGGCGTGCAGGAGGCAGTTGATCCATGATTCTCTTGTCATCGATGTTTCTGTCTCCCTCTCCCTTCCTCTCTCTGAAATAAATAAAAAAAAGTATTTTAAAAAATAGTTGCTTCCCCTGGACCCAGGGCTGGACGGAGGGAGGGTGTCTGGTGTCCTCAGCGTGGACAGCAGGCAGTGGTCCGGGAAGGCATTGGCATGGTCCAGTGGGATTGCTTTGGGCCAATAGGATATGGTGGTGCCGGCAGTTTCGGTGCATTTTATAAAAGCTCCTTCATCCGTGACCTCGCCCACTCGGCCTGGCCCTCCGCCTGGGCCCGGGCATCTCTGCCTCCCGCCGGCGGGGCGGTCCAGCGCAGTCTCAGCATCCTGGCGCCTGGGTCAGTGCTGGCGGAGGGGGGGGGGGGGGGCGCGTGGGGAGGGAGCGTGACTTCTGCCGGCGGTGGGATGGGAAGAGGCTGGCCTCATTCTGGAGGGGCAGGGCCCGCTCCTCAGCGTCTGGAGCCCGAGCCTCGTGGGAGCGACTCCCAGTTCCTTCCGCACACCCCGCAGCTGCGACTTCACACAGCGCAGCGTGGGCTGGCGACGTGCGGGAGAAGCAGCTCCCGGAACTCGGATTTACGGCATCACAACGCTCTCGACTCGCCATCTCTCTTTACCCGTCTGACATGGCTGCACGGCCCCAGCTCGTCTCGTGTGACCCTGTTCTTACAGCAAGCGGCGGATGTCACACCTTCCCTCCCCACTGAGGGTTCTAAGGATCTTTTGTCAGACATCCCTCTGGTCTCTGCCCATTTCTTCACCTCCCCGGCTCTCTTCGTATTTTAGGTGCAAATTGTGCTTCCAGCTTTCCGTAGGGAGGTCTCACTGTCTCGATTCCCCCCCTCCTGTAAGCTACAGGTGAGTCTGGAGGTCATTCTAGATCCTTCCAACATCTGGCCACTCTCACTCCATGATTACTCGCTACTTAACTCCTTACCTCAATGTCTCCTTTGAAAGGTGTCTTTCTCTTATTTATAAAATGAATATCTCTCAATGTCTACCATTCTCCTTTGATTACGAAATCAAGAAGAAAAAGCTCTCCAAAAAGTAAAGATTTATTTTCTGATTATAAAAACAAATATGGTCATTGTTAAAAATGTATTAATTATTGAAATGTTGAAAAAATTGATTATAATTATACCACGGAAATACGACTACATTTTGATTTAATTAAACCTTCCTCAGTGCACACTTACTTTGACCTTGGCCATCATTCCTTATCTACAATTTAGAACCATCTTACACTCAGCCTATAGGTTACCTGCTTCACGTCATTATGTGCACAACAAAATGCAAATTACTACGCGGCTGTACCCTTTTGCTAGTCGTTTATGATGTTTCTTATCAATAACATCATGATGAATACCTTTGCTATCAAGGTATTCACTTTCTATGTCTATTGAGTAATGTTCTCAGGTAAAGTAAAATGAATGCTATGATTGTACCAAGGGGACCTTTTTAAGGTTCTTGATACAGAGTTCCAACTTGTTTTCCAAGAAAGTTGAATCCATTTATACACCTACCAGCAATAGGTGACAGTATTAATTCAGCATGAGTTAGCCTAGGCCCTAGGAGAACCCAGGTACATATTTTAAGGGGGAAACGTATTCTATATTAGGAGAAGGTGCGCATTGTTGCAGTTGAAGCAGATCTCAAGACACGTTCCATGAGTTAGCCTAGGCCCTAGGAGAACCCAGGTACATATTTTAAGGGGGAAACGTATTCTATATTAGGAGAAGGTGCGCATTGTTGCAGTTGAAGCAGATCTCAAGACACGTTCCATGAACACATGGTTTACAATGTTCAGCAAATCTCTTACCCACCGGGCGTCATATGGCGAGCTTCCCAACCAGTGAGAACACCAGCAGGAAATAAAAAGGCTAGAATGTAGACATTTTCCTTCTCTTTTGACATTTTAATAATTGATGGAGCCATTCTTACAGCTTCCTCACAGAGCAGGAGAGAAGGTCCAATGGTAGGTGACTGTTCAGTGCTCTATGTGTATGACCTGGAACCAGGTCATGCAGGCAAGTCCCTCCCCATCCCAAAGAGAGACGATAATCCAGCAGGTTTGCTCTGTGGAGTTGATGATTATGACAATGGTATGGTAAGTGGTCTAATTGCTATCAGGCAGAGGACTGATCTTCTTAAGCCATCAAAGCAGACATGAGGTTCAGAGAGAGAAAGAAAAAGAAAGGGAAGACCTGGCGATTTCAGCCTGGACTCCACGAGTGATGGTTCCACAGGGGTCACCTTGGGACCTGGGACGCCTGTCCCAGCACGGGGGGAGAAAGGGGGCCTGAGACTCAGCAGCATTGCAAGAAGGGAAACATCTGGTGGTGCTGGTGGGCTGTCCGGGAAGATGAGGCGGCTCCCAGAGCCCAGTAAACAGCTCTAACTGTCGTTATTACTGTGCTGCTTGAAAGTGCTCAGAAAATTTTAAAGCAACTTTTTATTGAACTGGAATTAGTAAATGCTTAGTATATAACATTTGGAACATACACGTCATTAAAGGAGTGAAATAAAATTCATCTATGCCCCATCTCCCTAATTTAACCACTGTTAACGTCTTGAAATATTATTTCCTTCCATTTTTTGTGCTTTAGTTTGTACAGGATTGAGATCATATTTTTGTCCCTTAACATTATATAGTAAACGTCCCCCAAATTACTCTAAGATTTTAGAAAGCGAATTTAGTATGGCTGTAAGACTTCCCATTGAGAGCATCTGCCGTGAATTCTTCACCATTCTCCCGCAGTTGGACATGCACACACATTGCTTGTCTTATATGATACCAATGTAAACAATATGACAGACAATGTGCTCAGTAAGACTGTGTGTGAATCGTTTCCTACGGCGTTGCCCCACTGTACCCTCGGGGGGTGGGAGCGCGCCTGTGTTGTGTGACAGTGTGTAGGATGCGCGGGAACCTTCCTGTGGCCAGGCTGAAACTCAGCAAACAACAGTGTGCTCTGTCCATCTCTGGGATTGCGTGGCTCCTGGAAGGCTGAGGAAGTCTTCAAAGGGCAGAGCAGAGTTCCAGCCAATCACAGCTTCAATGAGGATGGTGGGGTGAGAGTTACTGAAAGGCACATAGCAAAGATTGGCCCTCCCGGGAAATACCCGATGGTTTGGGTAGATTGGGCTGGAACCTGAGCCTTTTTAAAAAATATGTTTTTATTGATATTTTTAGAGAGAGGAAGGGAGAGGGAAAGAGAGATAGAAACATCCTTGAGAGAGAAACATTATCAATCAGTTGCCTCCTGCACGCCCCCTACTGGGGATGGAGCCCACAACCCCGGGCATGTGCTCTGACTGGGTATTGAACCCTGACCTCCTGGTTCATGGGGTGACACTCACCCACTAAGCCTCAGTGACCGGGCTTCTTTTTTTTTTAATGCCGTGATTAGTATTTCACGTTTCTTTTTGTCTGGCAGCTACTTCCATGGCACCATCACACAATCCATAGAATCTACTAATTTAATTTGTCACACTGTGCGCCCGTGCATTCCTGCTGGTGCTTAGAACCAGTTCTCTCTCTCCAAGTGCCAGGCAGATTTCAAGCCCTTCTAGGCCAGGGTTACCGGTGTGTTCCTGGTAACCCTGTTGTTTCATGAAACACACACGTACCCACACACACATACACACACACACACACACACACACACACACACACACACACGCATGCACACACATTTTAAGAACCCACCCTGAAAAATATGGCCTTTGCTTAAAAAAAAGAAAACAAAACAAAACCAGGAGAAGACAGCTTAGGCTGTCGTGTGGCAAAGAGCACATTTCCTCGCCGTGAGGAACAAAGCCCGTCAGGCTGTATGGAGCGCACCGCTAACCCACAGCCAGCCTGCAGCACTCTATTTGCGACTGTTGCTGTGTGTTGTGTGTGTGATTATCACCCCCAGACCTGCCTCCTATAGAAAGATATTTCTGTTTCCTTAATTATAAAGCTCTTTATGAGCAGGCTCCTCCGCAAATAGCTCGGGGCGGCTGGCATAGAAATAGAATGATCGTGCAGGCAGCTGTTGGGGAGATCGTGGCTCAGGACTCTTGTGCAGAATCTTACAAAGGAGGGGGTCGCGCCGCCGCGGCCATGCTGGAGCGGGGGGGCTGCCTCTGCCCTGATTTCCGCCCCCCTCTCCTGTCCTCTCATGTCCCCTGCGGGTGGAGCTCTGCCTTTGGGAGGGAGTGGCTCACTCCTCTTCCCGTGAGCTCCGGGGAGAAGGGACTGAGAGAAGAGGCTGCGTAAAAAGCCAGGAAGGATGGAAGGACTGTTGGGCTAAGAGGAAGAAGCTGATTTGTGGCTGGACGCCCATCATTCACGCAACTTGGGTTGAGTCTTAGCGGCTTTGGGATTTGGGGTCTAAGATTCCGCTGTGGTTGGGATGGCATTCGGTGTGGCGTTTGGTTAACGCAGGTTTCTGGAAGCCACACAAGAAAAGCCCTGGTGTGGAGGGGGGACGTTGGAAAGTCCGATTTAACAAGCTCCCAGCCCATTCCCATCCCAGAAGGAGAGTCTGTGCTGACGGCAGCCCGGGGAGGAACGCAGGGGCCTGGGTGGGCACGGCAGTTCACAGGAGGTTTTACAATTTAAAAAACAGTTATATCCAGTCAAATAATTATTTCCAGGCGGATCGTCAGTCGTCTTATTTAAACTTGGACTCAAACAAAAATTCTGTGTGAATCCTTTGGCCAATGGACTTGGTCTTAAAATGACATTTGATTTGTCTAACGTTTCCGAGCCCTCATTGCATTGGGGTCCTTTCAGCACTTTGAACGACTTTAAACTGTGAGCGCCTCATGTTCAGGTTGTGGGGTGATTGGGTGAATTGGGAGCCGCTGCCCTCGCTGAGGGGACCCCGCTGTGGGCACACTCCGTGGTGACGCTTTCCAGCCGTTGCCGGCTCCGTGGCGTGTCACCGTCGGTGTGGGCACAGCAGGCAGCAATCGCTTCGATTCTCAAATGTAAATAAACACGAATTCCTCCCGGGGTGATGCAGGTGTGTCCCTGAGACACTGCCCATAACACCGTTTGCTTTTTCAATCCATAAACCTGGGGATTCTCGTGGATCTGCTGCTTCCACGAATTCTCTCATAGCGAACGTTCCCCCCATTTCTCTTACACGTGTCTGCTATTTAGAGGTCCATCTATGACGACACAGATGTAAATCCGCATCTAACAGTCCAGCCACAGTATCTCTACGCCTCTTACACTGGAGTGCGATGACGCCTACCCAAATTACCCTGCCACATGGCCCGCAATGGGAGCTCAGGCCTTTTGAACATAAATATGTAACAAATACTAGTCCTCAGTTACCCATTCCACATCCTCTTTCCCAAATAAAGCAAAAGTGGGCAGCCTGACCCGACCAACTAATGAGAAGTCTTAGTAACAGTTAGCACTCGGACATGTTACATTTTATTATATACTAGTAGCCCTGCGCACGAATCCGTGCGCCAGGAGGTCGCTGCCGCCCTCCTGTCGCTCCCCCCACCTCATAGCTGCTGCCCTGTCCCGTCCTGTAGCTCTCCGCCTCCCGCTTGTAGTTCACTGCCCCACCCTCCTGCAGATCCGTGATCCGGTCTTTAAGCGGTCGGCCGTTACACTCACGGTGTAACGGATAATTAGCATATTCCTCTCCTATTATATAGGATATTTATGTAATATAAAACAATACAACTTAGAATTCTGACTTTTGCAGACAATATAACAGTAACCAAGGTGCTATTTTTATGACCCTGAAACAAGGGAAGGACTCTAACCCATTAATACCTCTTTGGGTGGCGTACTTTTATTAAGTGTAAGTTCAGTATTTGGCCGGCCACGATCCGAGGACCTGCGGCCATGCTGAATCCTCGGGGCACTGTCTGTTTTATTTTTTCCTGGCTGAAATTCTGTGTATTATAAATCTTTTACTCAAGCAAGTCTGGGAGGCAAGTTTTAATTTTGATCTAGAAATGGACGAAGTAAAAGACGTCGCATTCAATGGTGGACTTGGCAGGGAATTTCAGTTTTAGAAATAAAATTAATGCTGCCCACGGCCTCGGTGGGTGGCAGGTGTCCGCCCCAGCCCTCACCCGGGACACTCGCTTTCCCCCTGGAAGCAGGCGGGATGGGTTCAAGTCCCAGCTCGGCCCCTTCTCTCTGTGTGGCTTGGAACTCGCTCACCCTGTAGCCTGTTCCGCTTTGTCGGGCTTCTGTGGAGATAAAATAGGCCGTGTGCCTGGAGACTTGTCGTCAAATGAGAAGTGAAATTCCCTCCCTGGTTGTGCCTTTCATGTAAAGGGGGTGACCTACATTCCAGTTGAAGGTCAATTCTCCTCCCACGTAGAACCCTACCCTCTCGAGAGGTAAAGTAAGAAACTCAAAAGACTACACTGTGGCTGAACCTCCTCCCGGGGTGCTGCGGACCCAGTGGGGGAGTTTGTAGAAAATTCTTGCATTTCGTTCCTTTTCCACTGTTTTCTCTGACATATGGAGGGCTGCGATTTCACAAGGAAGCGACACCTTGCCTCCCACCGGGTGCCAGTGTATTTTAAGCAGAGAGATGTTACAGCTCTGGGGTGGTGGAAACCCACCTCCTCCTGCGGTAGCTCGAGGCAGCTGTACAGTCACAGTGTGGAATCAGCCCCTGACGTCACGGCTCGCTGTGGGGAGGGCCGGAGGGGGTGGGAGGCAGGGGCTCTGCGCCCAGCAGTCCGGAGAGAGGGGCTAACTTTAGGTCCTGCTGGGCGGGGACACTCTGACGCCCCAGAAACCATGAGGTTCTCGTCTCTGAGTCCGTGGATACTTCGTGGCCCTGCGTTCCAATTTTGTTAAAATGTCCTATCTTTTCCCAGCTCCGACACTTTCTAAAGGCTAACTATCAGAGTGCAAGTTGCCCATGTCCTCTCCATGCACCCGATTTCAGCTCATTTTCAATGTCTCATTGACTGAGTCTTCAGTTCATCTGGGATCTATTTCAATACGGCAAGAAAATATAAGGGGATATTTGACCTGTTGACATCATAGCATTTTGAAGTGTGTGCAAGCATGTGAATGTGTGTGTACCTGCCTGTGAGGATGTGTGAGTCTGTGTGAGAGTGAGTGTGGGTGAGCGTGAGTGTGTGTGAGTCTCTGTGAATGAGTGTGCAAGCATGTGAGTGTGTGAGTGTATGTATATGCCTGTGCCTATGAATGTGTGTGTGTGTGTGTGTCTATGAGCGTGTGTACATGCCTGTGAGTGTAAACATGTGAGTGTGTGAATGTGTTCACAAGCATGTGAGTGTGTGTGAGTGCATGCCTGTGAGTGTGGGTGTGAGTGCATGCCTGTGAGGGTGTGCGGGCATGCGGGTGTGTGAGTGAGTGAGTGAGTGTCACCTCCCAGGGCAGCAGTGCCGGGACGTACCCGCTCCTGTTTGGTCTTTGCCGTCGTGCTGTGCCGAGCCCGCTGTCATCTGGTGGGAACATCTGCCCACGGGGTCGGACTTGGCCCGGACGGAGCACATCTGGAGTCTAGACCTGGCGGCTCTGAGGGCGCCTCGCGTCCAGGGCCCGGCTGGCCTGGGGCTCCAGCGCCCGGCGTCCTGCGATGCTGACGTAGGAGGCGTGGGCCGCGTTTCACCCCTGGTCACCCCCAGCCTTGCCTCCGCTGCATCCTCACTGCGTGCACTTAGGAGACAGCCCGAGGGCCCCTGCTTCCTCAGTGACCCCTGCCCCCGCCGTGACCCCCTGCTGCCTGGTGACCCCCTGCTCCCTGGTGACGCCCTGCTTCCTTAGTGACCCCTGCCCCCACCCTGACCCCCTGCTCCCTGGTGACCCCCTGCCTTCCTCGGTGACCCCCTGCTTCCTCAGTGACCCCTGGCCCCGCCCTGACCCCCTGCTCCCTGGTGACCCCTGCTCCCTAGGTGACCCTCTGCTCCCTAGGTGACCCCTGCTCCCTAGGTGACTCCCTGCTCCCTAGGTGACCCCTGGTCCCGCCGTGACCCCCCCTCTCAGGGCGCTTAGCCCAGGGAGTGGGAAGGAGGGCTTCTGCCCGGGGAGTCAATGCCCACGGGATCCCTGGTGACCGTGGGTTGGAGCGCGGGGCCGCGCGGACGTGGGGGGGGTGGTGGTGGCAGGCAAACCTAGTACCTGCAGGAGAGAAAGAAGCGGGTGCGGAGGACGGGACGCAGGGATGGGGCTGCATGATTGGGGTCCCACCTGTGTCAGCCGTCACACCAGTTGTGGGACCTGCAAGGTCCCTGAGGTTCAAGGTCATCATCTGTCAATCTGGGGCCAGTGTGGCCCCCAGGTTGTTGTGAGGACTGACCTCGGTGAAGGTGAGTGTCTTCAGTGGAGAGGACATCTGGGTCTTCGCCTTCTGCACGTGGACGCCACCGAGCAGACGGGGCGCGCCGGGGCCCAGGCCAGAGGAGCGGACAGGAGGCGGCGCACCGGTCCCGGCGCCATGTGCCGTCAGAGAGGACTGGTTAATGGGCCTGTGAAGAAGGAAAGGGATGGGTCACATCCCAGTGTCCAGAGACGGTGTCACGGCGGGACTGTGCACGCTGGCCCCTGCCGGAAGGGATCGTTCCGTTGGCCCCGGCACAGGGCCTGGCACATGGTCCTGCGTGACTTCCAGCTCCAGTGGCCCCGCGTGGAGACGGCATGTGCGAATCCCCCGCCGCAGCGCCGTCCTGCCCACCGCTGGCTTTGCCGTTGGCGGCGGAATAAGCCGATTCTGAGGGGAGCTGGTGAGATGGTCCCGCGGAAACCAGGTGCTAGACTTGGTCCCGGGAAGCTTTCGGAGAAGGGGGGCACCAGTCCACAGCCTCGGGGGGCACCTGCCCTCAGCCTTGGGGGCACCTCCCACATTCTCCGTCATCACCGGCAGCTGCTCCCAGCCTGCCCAGTGCCCACGGCACACCCAGCCTGGAACCTGGCTTCTCCTTATTGCCATTAGCGGAGCGCGACCAAGTTTCCGTGCCTGCACGTTTGTGAAAACAGCACCATGCGTGTGTGACAGCGTCTGGAGTTTACAAATGCTCCCGCGTGAAGCACCTCCGGTGGGCACAGTGGTTCCGGGCGGCAGTAACCCGTCTACAGGGGCACCGGAGGCTCCGAGGGAGGTGGCGGGAAAGGGTCCTGTCCTGCGCGGCCCGGTGCCCACGCTCCTCCTGCGGGTAGACCAGCCTTGGGCGGGGTCTGAGCCAGGGGCACCGAAGCCCCAGCGCCTTCTCTCGCGGGCGCTGTGGTGCCCCCCGCACCAGCCCTGCTGCAGTGCCCGCTCTGCACTCAGATGGACGCAAGGGGCAGGGGGAAGAGGCAGCGCCCAGAGAGAGATGGAGGAGGAAGTATCAGCGAAACCCGCTCAGGTCAGGGAGTGGGCGCCTCTGTCCTTTCCTAGTTGTACCCAAGTCGCTTCCACTTCCGGGGAGTTTTCCCACCCGCACCTCAGGGCAGGGTGTAGTCCCTCAGCCACGTCAGCTCCGAGCTCACCGGCCTAGGATTGAAGACAGAGGGTCTTTTTATCACCCTCACAACCTCAAATTATGCCTTTTCTGTTTGTTAATCCTCACCTGAGGGTATTTTTCCATTGTTTTTAGAGAGAGTGGAAGAGATGGGGAGAGACAGAGAGAGAAACATCGCTGTGAGAGAGACACATCAGTTGGTTACCTCCCACACTTGCCCCAACCGGGGTCAGGGATCGAGCCTGCAACTGAGGTCCATGCCCTTGACCAGAATTGAACCCGGGACCCTTCAGTCCACAGACTGATGCTCTATCCACTGAACTTGAGACCCTTCGGTCTGCAGACAGATGCTCTATCCACTGAGCTAACCTGGGCAGGGCTCAGATTACGTTTTATCTATTGCCCCTCAAAAGCCAGTGGTCAGCACTGCGTTCACAGGGAAGTTCCAGGTGCAGAGAGAGGCCTGGAGGTCGTGCACGGACCACCTGGCTGCGGTGCAGCCCCTCCTTCGCCCTGTGGCCTCGACGGGCTCTAACCTTCCCGCCCGATTCCCGCCCCGGACCGAGGACGAATGCCCCAGAGAGTTGTTCAAAGAATTAAATGAAGCGATCGATGCTGGTGGTTCTAGTTCTTCTCCCTTTTGTTTGTGTCGCCATGTTCTGTCCTCCTGTACAAGACGAAGTGACAGCAGACCCCTCGGCTCGGGACGCCGTGAGTGGACAAGGCCGTCCTGACTGGCTCTCACTCTTTCAGGGACTCTCCTGGGGCCCCGACTTGGCCATGGGACGTAGGAGGCTCTGCCCGGGGCCGTGGGGGAGCTACACCCACAGGCCCGTCTGTGAGACAAAACAGTGGAAGCCACGGCATCTGGGAGCTGGAGAGGAGCCATCGGACCCAGGGGCTGCGTCGGGCAGGAGGAAGGACCTGGGTGAGTCTGTGAGCCCTGAGCCAACCTGGTTCTGCTCTGTCCAGTCTTGTTTCCCACGAGATCACCAGTGTCTGAGTCCCAGCGGGCCAGGCACTGAGCTGTATGCTCCCCACGCCTGGTGCCTCCTGTCTGTGCCATAGACATGCCCTCTGATAGGTCAGACCTGGCAAGGAGGAGGCGGGCCGTGCCAGGCGATGTGCGTGTGGGCTGCAGACAAGCTGTGGGAGCCGGGAGCCTCCTAGGAGCCAGGGAAAGAGGAACGCCTGGTGTCACACGGCACCCACGTCAGAAAGCGGGACACACCGTCAAGTAGACACCCTTGTTCTGGCGATAAGTTTGAGAAGCATTTCTCATATGCGGTGTCTGTCATAGAGGGGGCGTTGAATGGCATAGCGCGCACCTTTCTGACCATATTAAGCCAATTAACTGTGTTTTCATTTTAGAAATCCCGTATTATTATATAAAATGAAAACAAGGTTGTCTCTGGCATAAAATGAAGTGGAGCACGCGGGCACAGGGTACTAATGTGAAGCCTCCTTCTCCTCCCCTTGGTTCTGAGTGTCCAAACTCATTAAGTTCATCCTCACTGAGTAAACTGTGTCTTTTTTAAGGTGCTTTAGATCCTTTCAAGATTGGAGAAGAAGTCCTTTCGTGGCATAAACTCATGCCGGCAGGGCTACTGGGCCCATGACGGCAAGTGCAGACGAGACTGTGCTTGGATGTCTGCGTGGACACAGTGAGCAGGTCCCGAGCCCTGTGCCCGCGCTGTGGACGGGGGTGTGGCTGCCGGAGGGAGCGTGGGCCGGGGGCTGTGGGCTGCTTCCTGCATCCGGGCATCCCCAGGGTCCCAGCGGGAGGACCGGCAGGTACGGCCCGGTCACTGCCATGCCCCGCGGCTGGGCACTGGTGGTGCGCATTCCCACTCTCCTTCCATCCCAAGTCCTCCTCCCAAGTCCTCCGCCCAGCTTCTTGCTCCGGTGCGCGTCGGTTTCTGATGACAGGCTCCACTGCCCAGGGCCGGTCAGAGAGCCCGGGAGGCCTGGCTCCCCAGGGCCGGTCAGAGAGCCCGGGAGGCCTGGCTCCCCAGGGCCGGTCAGAGAGCCCGGGAGGCCTGGCTCCCCAGGGCCGGTCAGAGAGCCCGGGAGGCCTGGCTCCCCAGGGCCGGTCAGAGAGCCCGGGAGGCCTGGCTCCCCAGGGCCGGTCAGAGAGCCCGGGAGGCCTGGCTCCCCAGGGCCGGTCAGAGAGCCCGGGAGGCCTGGCTCCCCAGGGCCGGTCAGAGAGCCCGGGAGGCCTGGCTCCCCAGGGCCGGTCAGAGAGCCCGGGAGGCCTGGCTCCCCAGGGCCGGTCAGAGAGCCCGGGAGGCCTGGCTCCCCAGGGCCGGTCAGAGAGCCCGGGAGGCCTGGCTCCCCAGGGCCGGTCAGAGAGCCCGGGAGGCCTGGCTCCCCAGGGCCGGTCAGAGAGCCCGGGAGGCCTGGCTCCCCAGGGCCGGTCAGAGAGGCCGGGAGGTGCTGCAGAGTCCTGCTTGCTTCTGTCTATCCCAGGGGTCCTCTAACTTTTTAAACAGGGGCCAGTTCACTGTCCCTCAGACCGTTGGAGGGCCGGACTATAGTTTAAAAAAAACTATTAACAAATTCCTATGCACACTGCACATATCTCATTTTGAAGTAAAAAAACAAAACGGTAAAAATACCCGCATGTGGCCCGCGGGCCGCAGTTTGAGGACGCCTGGGAGTGTGCGTGCCCTGGCAGAGGACGTGAGGGCCAGAGAACGCTGTCCTTGTGAAATGGACCCAGGAGGGCGCCGGAAACAAGCCGAGGGCAAGGGGCCTGGGGTGTGGGGCCGTTCTGTGGGGAGCCTGGTCGGCCGCGGGAGTGAGGGCAGGGCTCGGTGGTCCGCAGGGAGCCCAGCCGGGACTTGGGAGTGGGGACCGCTTCTGGGAACGCGGACGGATGGAAGGGCCAAGGACGCGATGCTGGCCGGGCGGGCAGACGGTCAGCAGCGCACAGGCCGAGTGTGCTCAACGGGGCACCGGCCGGAGGAGCTGGAACCCCTGGGACTCGCAGCCGGTGCCCGGCCCTAAGGCGTTGACGCGCCTGAGAAACCCTGCGGGTCCTTGGACGTCCGCCCACCCCGATCGCCTCCTGCTGGATTGGAAGGTGAGGAACATACGGACGGGCTGTTGTTCACTCGATGGCGTGGATGAGCACAGGCCCCGGGAAGCCGGAGAGCGCATCTCTGTCCATCTGCCGGGGAAGCGGCGGGAGGGTCCCCGCGGGAGGCGGGGGGACGCTCCTCCATCACCTGTGAGAGGCGACCCCGCCTCGCGGAGCGGAAAGCTCCCGGTGAGTCTGTGTGTGGCGGACAGGGAGTCTTTGCTCGAGGGGAGCGTGGCCCCCACTTGCTAACAGGGTGCCCGTGACCTGGCCCCTCCCCTTTCTGAACGTCTTTGTCTCCAGGTCTGGTGGCTGCGAGGGTCAGCGAGTCTGTGTGATAACGGTGTGGTGCCTGCACATGCGGCGCCCTCGGGAGCGGGTTGTTCTTGTTCGGGTTGAATTCAGCTCCTCACTGGGCACGCGAGGAGGCGAGTCCGTGGCGGTGACAGGGCTGCTCCAGGCAGAGCCGGAGTTTCTGTGCCCTGACTGCCCCCGGCACTGGCCTCCCCCCCCCCCCCCCCCCCCCCCCCGTCTCCTCAGCACTGACCAGACCTCAGCCTTGGGCCGAGGTTTGGTGCTGGAACAAAGGGAACGCCAGGTCTTGCCCTGGTTCCTGGCCAAGGTCCCGAAACCCTGGGAACCTGCTGTCATCGGCTCCTGAGTGACCCCCAAGGTGGGAGGAGGGGGCGGCTGGAGAGCCTCGGGAGGGGGCCCCTAGTGCTGAAAGGGGCGGTGCCGGCCAGAGGGGGGGTGACGTGACCAACCACAACACGGCGAAGATTAGTGCTGAGGGGTGACTCCTGAAGGCTCAGACCCAAGCCAGCGTTCCAGAAATGAGGGGGAAGAGTCAGCGACAGAGCGAAGCGTGGAGACAGGAGTGGGAGCGTGAGGACGGACGCGGCATCACGCAGCGCAGGAGAGGGATCGGAGCCAGCGGACAGAAGAGCGAGGGCGCGGGGGCCTCTGCGGCTGGAGGGGATCTGAGGGTGCGGCCAGAGGGGCCAAGCCCATGTCGGGACGGGCTCTCCTTCCCGAATAACCAGGGGCTGCTTCTCTTTCCACATTCGAAGGTGCTTCTCATTTCTGTAAATTTTATTTATTAAATGGGTTGGGGTGACATTGGTCAACATGAACATATGGGGTTCAGGGGTGGGTTTCTGTGTTACAAGACACGTATATTGCACCGTGTGCCCACCACCCAAAGCCACATCTTCTCCTGCCACCATATATCAGGACCTCCTTCTCCTCCCCGCTCCCCCCGCCACCCTACCCCCTCTGGCAGCCACCGCCTGCTGCTTGTGTTCATGAGTCTCCACTGAAGGTGCTTGTTGTGTTTACACTGCGAGGAAGCAGCGTGGGCCTTGGTGAGGAGTGAAGCTAAGTCAGGGTTGAGGGAGCACGCACGTAAGATTGTGTGCAGCCAGGAGAACTCCATAGCTACACGGGGCGAGTCAAGAGGAAGAGAAATTTTCATTTCAGTTTGCCAACTTCCTGCTCCAGTGATCATGCTGCATGTTCTAAACGATGTAAGAAATATGAATTGTGTTCTCTCGTGCAGTGGGCTCCCTTTCCAAATGGCTGACGGCTCCTTTGCTGGGCAGAAGCTTTTCATGTTGATGTCGTCCCATTCGTTTATTTCCTCCTTGTGTCCTCTGCCCTAGGAGCCGGATCGGCAAGCATGTTGCTATGAGAGATGTCTGAGGTTTGCTGCCTATGGAGTCTTGTAGGATTTTTATGGTTTCCCGTCTTACATTCAAGTCCTTTATCCATTTTGAGTTTATTCTTGTGTCGGGTGTAAGATGGTGGTGGTGTTTCATTTTTTGCATGTATCTGTCCAATTTTCCCAACACCATTTATTGAAGCAACTGTCTTGACTGCATTGTATGCTCTTGCCTCCTTTGTCAAATATTAATTGACCACAATGGTTTGGGTTGATTTCTGGGTTCTCTGTTCTATTTAATTGGTCTCTATGTCTGTTCTTGTGCCAGTACCAGGCAGTTTCAAATACAGTGGCTTTGTAATACAGCCTGATATCTGGTATTTGATCCCTCCAACTTTATTCTTCTTTCTCAAGATTGCTGTGGCTATTCAGGGTCTTTTTTTTTTGTTGTTCCATATGCGTTTTTGGAGTATTTGTTCTAGATCTGTAAAATGTGCCATTGGTATTTTAATAGGGATTGCATTTAATCTATAGATTTCTTTGGATAGTATGGGCATTTTAATGATGTTAATTCTACCAACCCATGAACACGGTATATTCTGCCACTTGTTTATAAACTAGAGGTTTGGTGCATGAATTCGTGCACTGGTGGGGTCCTGCTGGCCCACCCTTATCAGGCCAATTGGGCCAGGCCGGCTGGGGGGAGGGGCTGCGGAGGTTAGCCGGCCCGCCCTGCTCCCTGGTTGAACTCCTGGTTGAACTCCCGGTCAAGGGGACAATTTGCATATTAGCCTTTTATTATATAGGATGTCTTCCTCTATCTCTTGTCAACATTCTGTAGTTTTCTGAGCTCTTTTACCTCCTTGGTTAAGTTTATTCCTAAATATCTTATTTTTTGTTGTTGCAATGGTAAGTGGGATTGTTGTTTTTTTTTTTTAGTTTCCCTTTCTGCAAGTTCATTATTGGTGTATAAAAATGCTATTGAACATATTTTCCAATTATATATCTGATATGGAATGAATTTTGAAAATATATAGGGAATTCATACAACTTAACAAAAGGAAGACAAATGATTCAATTTAAAAATGGGCAAAGGACCTAAATAGACACTTTTTGAAAGAGGACATACAGAAGGTTAAGAGACATATGAAAACATGCTCAACGTCACTAATCATCTGAGAGATGCAAATCAAAGTGACAATGTGGTACCATCTCACACCTGTCAGAATGGCTATCATCAACAAATCAACAAACGACAAGTGCTGGCGAGGATGCGGAGAAAAGGGAACCCTCGTGCACTGCTGGTGGGAATGCAGACTGGTGCAGCCACTGTGGAGAACAGTATGGAGTTTCCTCAAAAAACTAAAAACGGAACTCCCACTTGACCCAGTGATCCCACTCCTGGGAATATATCCCAAGAGACCGGAAGCACCCGGCAGGAAGGACGTACTGAGTGCGTGTCAGACCGGTCTCGCCGTCGAGGTGTGAGCTCCACAGCAGAAAGTTGGTTGTGCAAGTCACTGCTGCTCTCTGTGCCATGTGTCCGCTCGGGCTTAAAGCTGAACGCAGTGGTGGAGGCAGACAGATACTCGCTGAAAGAGCAGTCACAGCGAAGGGCTGCCTGCAGTGACTATTCGGTGAAGGAGAGCTTTCCTGAGCAGCTGAGTACAAACACCCAATCCTGCCAGCTGCGGGTTATAGCCGCCCGAGAAAGCGGCGTCCGATCGCCGAGTCCACACACAGAGCACAGGCTGGTCACACAGGACATGCGGCGTGGCCGTGTAGACGTCTGAAGTCTCCTGGTGATAGTGCATGCGAAACCCTGTCCCGTATGTTGGAGGCAGAAACAGAGTGTAAGGAGTGTAAGCGTTGTGGCTCCTCTCAGTTGCAGTTGGAGGTGAGAGGTAAGCATGTCGGTTGGATGACAAGCAGAGGGGACCTTGGTCACAGCCTCTGGGAGAGAATTAGAGGGAAATACAGAGAGATGGCCCAGTCGCCCCAGTACATGCCTCGCACATTCCAGCTGGGAAAGGACCTTTGCACGTGAGCTGGCCCGTCATCGCGTCATCACACGGTGACATCGAGATGAAACATGCTCGTGGTGCAACGGTCAAAGGGTAGAAAGGGTGTCGGGTCTAGGCCGTGCCTTCCAGAGAGTTCTGACAGTGTGAACACAGACTGACGGAGAGATGAGCGAGCTCAGGTGTCCTGAGGCCACGAGCTGTGGGGTCAGCCTGAGGCCATGCCTGGACCCCACCCCTGACGGGCCCCCACCCCTGGCGGACCACACACCTGGCATACCCCCACCCCTGGCGGGCCCCCACCCCTGGCGGATCCCCACCCTGGCGGACCCCCACCCTGGCGGACCCCCACCCCTGGTGGACCCCCACCCCTGGTGGACCACACACCTGGCATACCTCCACCCCTGGCGGACCCCCACCCCTGGCGTACCCCCACCCCTGGCGGACCACACACCTGGCGGACCCCCACCCCTGGCGGACTCTTACCATGATGCAGTGTCCAACAGCATCCCCTCTCTACTCACATGCGTCCCGCTCTCAGTGTAAGCATGTTTGTCTTGACACAAGTGGTACATTTAATGGGATCATGTTATTGGATGTATTTCCCTCCGCTGCCTCCCCAGCCACGAACTGAGTGTTACCTCATTTCAGTCCATTTAATCCTCAATACAGCGTTATGCTAAAGCTCTTATTATTGATATCTCCATTGAATGGGTAAGGAGACGAGACCAAGGCGGTCACTTGCCCAGGTCACACAGGGGTCACGAAGCCAGGCTGTGTATTTCCTGCACTGTCATGTGTCCTTCAGACCTGGGGTCTTTCCCTCCCAGAGCAGAGTGCCTGGCACAGCAAGTGCTCGGTTACGTTCAGCGGCCAGACTCACCGCCTTTCTAATGAGAAGTGTTTCGCTATCGTCCCAGCGCTCGCTTAGCTGCTGCTTGATGACAGTTACCTGCTCCCTGAGTGTCTGTCTGGCCTGCCCCCGGTCGGCCTGGGGCAGGGAGTTTGGTGTCAGACCCCAAGCCCCCCGGCTCTTCCTGTCCCCAGTGAGCCAGGTGCACGGGGGAACGTTGGTCCCAGGACCCTTGGAATCCGTGCCTTAAAAGCAGTGGGCACCACCTTGGTGGGCAGGGGAGGTTCCGGGGGAAGGCATCCTGTTCGGACCTCTGGCCTAGGAAGGTTGATGGTGCTTTGAAGGTACAGAGGCCAGGAATGCAGGAATTCTCTCCCGCCTCCCACCTCCTGCCCTCGGATTCCCTCGCCGACCTGCGCTTCCAATGTGGATGGGCAGCCAGCGCCTGGGCACGAGGGATCCCGGCCAGCAGCTGCGTTGGCGGCCACGTTGGCCAGTGCGGCCGGTCACGCAGCTGTGTCCTCCCAGCCCAGCGGGCCCCGCGGTGAATCAGGCCAGGAGCTGGTATTTAGACAAATCGGGCAGGATTTCCTGAACTTTCTGTGCCATATGCTCGCAGCAGAAAGGGATAATGAGTGTGTGTGCGGCGGCAGAGGCCCGGGACATCAACAGAACTATCATTCCACCCCGCCTCTCGCACACACCCGGAGGCCAACCCTCTGAACCCGGCTCGCCCCGCCCCTAAACTGTAACAGGAATCACCGTGCTCTCATGCTCCAGGGCCGGAACCAGGGGTGTCTGTGAAGGGCTTTCCCAGCTAATGCGACGCCCGTCCTAGGTGTCCATAGGACTGTGCTGAGTACCTGGCCCCGTCCCTGCCGGCCTCGTCTCCAAATTAACAACCCCTAACGAGCTCACGCCTGTCCCGGTGGGTACTGCTCCCTGAACTGCATGTCCACCTGGGGTCTGAGGATGTCACTGTGCTGGTCACCAGGCGGCCACAGAAAAACACACGGATCCTGGCCAGCATGAATCAGGGGTTGAGCATCGACCTATGAACCAGGAGGTCGCAGTTCAATTCCCAGTCAGGGCACAGGCCCGAGTTGTGGGCTCGATCTCCAGTGTGGGGCGTGCAGGAGGCAGCCGATCAGTGTTTCTCTCTCATCATTGATGTTTCTCTCTCTCTCCCTCTCCCTTCCTCTCTGAAATCAGTAAAAATATGTTGAAAAACAAAAAACACCTGGATAACCTGGCGCCTGCCTGTGCTAAGCCCTTCCCTGCTCAGTGAGTGGTAACTGTTAACGGCCCGTGCCCCTGCGTGTTCAGGTGCAGCGGCATCTCTGGTTTGAGCCGGGCGACCCCTCGCGAAAGGCCTTACCCGGCGCCTTCCGACTCCCACAGAGCAAGCCGACAGAGCGAAGCTCTTCCTTAGGGCTGGAAACTTCTCCTCCGTAACCCCTGCCAACAAACAGATTTACTTCGGAAAGTTTCTTTAAGAATCCACCAGGCTATTGTTTCTGGGGTTGGAGTTGATTTGGTTTGAATTATGGCCGTAAAGAGTAAATGCTGTAAATAAATAACAGACCCTTTAATTTCAGAGCCGAGGACTCTAAGTTCCCGGGTAGATTGTAAACACCCAGCCAGTTTCCCCGGAGACAGAGTCCTGGAGACGGGCTGCTCTGGTAACTGTGTGACCACGGCGGGCAGGATGGTCCTACAGCCCGCACTCGGCTGACCCGCCCGGCTGACCCCTGGTCCAAGGCTAGTCATTGCATGACCTCCAATCACAGCACACAGCACCCCTCCCAGGACTGAACATTGGCCTGTGCAGCTGGAATAGGCAATTACCAGGTGTGCACCCCTCACCGATGATGAAGGTTTCACAGGGAGGCATTTAGTGGTGGAGCTGTAGTGCTGGCTTTTGCGTGGTTGTGGGTGAGACTGAGGGTGGGAGGTCCTGGCTACATCCCAGGGAGCCCACGGGCAGGGCCTTGGGGACGCAGAACATCCGGCGGGTCAGGTCTGGCCAGAATCCAGACCGAGGCAAGAGGGAGGTAGACTTGGGTCCTGGAGCTGGCTCTTTGCAGTATTTGATTGGAGGCCTGGGGAGCTGCGGGGACAGACACCTCTTGTTTACAATGTCGGTGGGAGGGAGCGTGTTGCACAGAGGGGGGCCTTGCTGGCTGGGTGAGTTGGGAACCTCAGTGACTTCTGGTGGCTCAGCTGTGAGCGGCCGGCAGACAGGGCCTTCCCCGCCCCCCTGCCCCGCTTCCTAAACTTGGTTTCGGGCTTTAAAGCTTGCACTAAAGCGGTCACCCCTCTCAGGACCCCAGAGGCTGAGGCACCAGCTCGTCCTGGTTGATAACCGCGTCTAGGTGCCCGCTCCGAGTCACTGCTCTGTGGGGAAGCAGGCTGAGGCGACGTGCTTGCTCTCCATTTTCCTGCTTTTCTTTAACCTCGAGCTTCTGGTCCTCCCCACTCATCCCCTCCCTGCCCCCCGCCCAGCACGACTCTTAATTGAAATCTAAAGTGGAGACTCTTGCACCTGCTAGCTCGGCTGAACCTACTGTGGGGCTGAGGGTAAAGGTCCTCTCCCAGCCCTGACCTGCAGCCTGGTCTTTGGACCCTTTTTCACGTCCCAGAGCCATGAACGATTGGCCAGTCTCCTCTGTCTCAAGTCACAGACTATTTCTAAGCAGAGATGCACGTGGGGGCGGGGCATTGCCTTTGAAACAAGTCAGGGAAAGGCATGAGCTTGCCACAGTCACAAGGTGGACCCAGATCATATGCTCCTGGCACCCAGGCAAACTCTCTTTCCTTTAACTACTCATTTCCATTCATTCATTCGCTCACTCACGCACTCACTCACTCATTCGCTCACTCACGCACTCACTCACTCATTCACTCACTCATTCGCTCACTCATTTGCTCACTCATTCGCTCACTCACTCATTCACTCACTCATCCATTCACTCAGTCACTCATTCATTCACTCACTCATTCACTCATTCATTCACTCACTCATTCACTCATTCATTCACTCACTCATTCACTCACTCATTCACTCATTTGCTCACTCATTTACTCGCTCACTCATTCATCCACTCACTCACTCATTCATTCATTCTTTCATTCACTCATTTAATATTTAATTCACTTTTTCATGCAACCAGACAGCTGTCAAGCCTCTCCTTTGAGGCTGGACCAGAGCTCAGCTGTAGGGACAGAATTATTTTGCATTTCTTAGGGTTCTAGGGGCCTCATATACACTCATCACCACTCGTACCCCTGACCTTGGAGTGCCCTGGCACAATGTGAGGTGCCTAGAAGAAGATTCAGCAGTTAGCTAGCTCGGGTCAGCAAGCTACAACCCACGAGCTAACAAGGGTGTTTTAAAAAATATTTTCAAATGTTTAAAAAAAATGAAAAGGTTTCCTTGCTGTGAGAATCCCATGAAGTTCAAGTTTCGGTTTTGCTAGAACTCGGCGACATCCGTGCTGACGTGTGATTTCTGTGTGGCTGCGTTCCTGCGGCAAGGGCACGTCGAGAAGTTGTGGGAGGGACGTTGCCGACAAAGCTGAAACATTCACTTACTAGCTGGCTGTTTGCAGATTAGAGTCGAGGACCCCAAGAAGCTCATTCCCTGGATTCTTGGACAAAATTAGAAAGAACTCGAATGACACCTGCTTGCAATTCAGACACATATAAGCCTTCTGCTATAGGGTGGCTCCCACGTGGGCACATGCCCACAGGGGGCAATTCGAGAATGAGTTATTAACAGTGATCTTTTTGCATTTCTTACGGTTCCAGGGGCCTCATATACAGCATAGAAATATATATTGACACATTTATGCATTTCAATTCTCTATTATATGTTTTGAAACTTTATTTGCTATTTTTTAATATCACTTCATATTATTATTATTATTTTAACAATTTCTTAGTGATTTCTTCCTCAGTACTTCAGCTGCCCTTTCATTCTTTTATTTTTCTCTCTCATGGATGCCATGTTCTTTGGAAGCGTGTTTAGACCAAGTTCACGGCCTTTTAGGCCTCCTCCACATGAATACGAGTCACTTTTTGAATAAGAATGAGGTGTCACAGGGGCATCTGGATGTTAGAGATGCTCAGGTGGGCGTGGCCAGAAGAAGGCTGGGAACCGCTGCTCTACAGTGTGCGTGTGTGTGTGTGTGTGTGTGTGTGTGTGTATGTATGTGTGCGTATGTATGCTTGTGTGTGTGTGTGTGTGTGTGTGTGTGTACATGCATCCTGGAGGTCGTGTAGAGGCTGGGATGCAGCATCAGGACCGGTTTCCCGGTGAACGAGCGGTGCCTACCCTGGAGCCCTCCAGTGTGCCAGGCACTGTGCCACGTGCTGCCCACAGTCCTGCCCGCAGCATCCCGTGGGCAGGGGTTCGTCTCCTGCCGCAGATCGGGGAAGCAGGGGCACACTCGGGGGCAGACAGAGCCCATTCCGGGACCCAGCCTCTCGGGACTATTTCACAGGTGAGGAAATCGTGTGCCACGCATCATGACTCCCAGCCATCCCCACTGGGAAACCAAATGCCACGCAAAACTTTTATTCTCCACACAGAAAGGTCTGCCTGGCGTGGTTTATCCACACAATCGTCGGCACATTGTCGTCATTGAACCCTGAAAGGGGAGCGCCACGAGGGCCCCCCCTCCCCCCCCCCCCCCCCCCCCCCCCGCGCTCAGGGAGCTGCGGAAATGGAAGCTGTGTTTTGCTCTCCTTTCATCTGTTTCCTTCTTGAATAATCACAAGAAGCTAGAGGCAGACGGACAGGGAGGAGATGCAGCTCAGCCGCGTGCTGTCACTCCCAGGGGTGCCAGGGGTTCTACATACATTTTCCTATGAGTTATTTAAACTACGCCCCCCCCCCCCCCCCACACACACACACGCACGCACACGCACATGCACACACTTTGCTGCCCAGGAGGTTCCGGAGCGGGGAGCACCTGAAATGAGACCGTGGACTTTGGGTGCCACTCTTTTCCAGAGGCTCAGGCCTCAGGAGTCCTGGGATGTGGCGCACCCACAGGTGGGCGTGTGCCGGGCCATCACACTCTACGTGGCACCGTCACTGCCAAGGCGGTGTTAGCAGCTGCACTCATGATGGTGGCATTAGACCAGGGGTGGGGAACCTTTGTCCTGCCCAGGACCATGTGGATATTTCTCACATCATTTGCGGGCCATACAAAATTATCCACTTAAAAACCAGCCTGCTCTGTTTGGTCAAACATCTAATTAACTCACCCCTAATGCCTCGGCAGGGCCAGACCAAGTGATTTCTCAGGCTTTCTGTGGCCCTCGGGCCAGACGTTCCCCACCCCTGCCTTTACCCTCAGGCCTTACTCATCTGAGAGCGGCAAGACTGTGCCCTTTACCAACCTCTCCCTGGCCCACCACCCCCAGCCTCTGCGACCACGGCCCCTCACTGTGCCTGTGAGGTAGACATTGCTTTAGGTTCCCTGGGCGAGGCCACACAGCTCATTCCCTGGCTCATTCCCTCGGCCTGAAGCCCTCAGCCCCTCCGTGTGGTCACCAACAGCAGGCCCCTTCTCTGCGGAGTGATTAATCCCCACGACATGCAGAGCAGGTGCCGTCTCTCCTGCAGGACGGCTGACACCGCGTCCACGGGCCCCCCCCGGATCCCCCTCACCGCCCCGGGGACACTGGCCGTCAGCCCTTCACACACCCCCGTCCTCCTCCAGCCCTGGGTGGCTCACTCAGGTTTGCTCAGTGTCGAAAAAGCACCTTTTCCCTCTGACCCCTGGTGTCTTCCCAGGATTCCTACTCACCACCTCCCTCGGACCCTACCCCCCTTACTCAGCATCACTTCTTGACCGTCTGCACCCAAGTCAGCGTCCCCTCGAGCCCTACCTCTGGCCCCAAGGCCGCACCCACTCCTGGGAGGGCCCCCTGGACCGCACAGACTTCTGAGACCCCAGCCCCTCCACCTGCATTCCTGAGGCTCACCCGGGTCTCGCTACCAGGCCCTGCACCCCGTCTTCCCGGCTCAGCGTGTGTGTGTGTGTGTGTGTGTGTGTGTGTGTGTGTGTGTGTGTGTGTGTGTGTGTGTGTGTGTGTGTGAGTGTGTGTGTGTGTGTGTGTGTGTGTGTGTGTGTGTGTGTGTGTGTGTGTGTGTGTGTGTGTGTGTGTGTGTGTGTGTGTGTGTGTGTGTGTGTGTGTGTGTGTGTGTGTGTGTGTGTGTGTGTGTGTGTGTGTGTGTGTGTGTGTGTGTGTGTGTGTGTGTGTGTGTGTGTGTGTGTGTGTGTGTGTGAGTGTGTGTGTGTGTGTGTGTGTGTGTGTGTGTGTGTGTGAGTGTGTGTGTGTGTGAGTGTGTGTGTGTGAATGTGAGTGTGTGTGTGTGGGGGGGATAGGGACCCAGGTAAGGAATACGGTCTGCAGTCAGCCTCCCGCTCCGCCTTCTGCTCCGGGGTGAAAGGGACAGCGTGCTCGTTACTGCTCTGAGCCACGCACAGCAGAGCGGGGTCGTTCTGTACACCCGTCCCGCACAGTCTGCGCAGGAAGGACCACCGGTCCTTCTCACCGAGGAGGACACACAGGGCCTTTCTCGGACCGTGGCCTCGCCGCGCTGCAGGCCTGCACGTCTGCGCTGAGCGAGGGACAGATTCCTGGAGTTCCTCGAAGATGTTCATGTTCCGGCCTGGGAAACAGATGTGGGCACAGGAGAAGGCCGTGTCCCCGCAGCTGCCAGAACGCAGGAACCGTTTGCCAGGTCACGAAGCCGCTCCGTAACCCACCAGGCCTGGGCATCTCCTCGGGACCCCAGTTTCCCCCCAGACGGCGTTGGTTTGACTCGCGAGTCCTCCCGCCCCGCCTGCCCACTCGCTGCCTACCCAGCGGCGTCCTGGGGTTCCCGAGGCTGCGCCCCTGGCCGAGGCTTTACTGGCCTAAAGGATCGGTCCCCACGTAAGAGGAGGAGTGAGAGCGGCCGGTTCCGGCACCAGCTGCCGGCTTGTCACCATCGCACACAGTCAGGTGTGGATTTCTGCTTGGGAACAGGCCAGGGCCATTGGAACCGGGTAAACGTTACCGCGTTGCTTAGGAAAAGCCAGCCCTGCGTCTGGGCCCGGGGGTGCCGATGCTCCAGCCGCAGGCGCGGCTCTGATTTCCAGCCCCAGCAGCGCGGTGGGAGCCTCGGGTGACCTTCCAGCGCGCGCGCCGACGCCGAGGCTTTCCAGGGAAAGGGGACGGGACCGAGCCTCCTGACATATCACAGGGACATTGAAAATAGCGGTGACCTATTTACACCCTGGTTTCAAGCAAGTAGGACACGGAGTTTATATTTAACTTATTCTTGAGCTTTTCATGCCTCTGGGCACCCAGCCGGATGCCCACCCAGGGAAGGGGGTGCTGTGTGTTCTGTCTGGGACACAGGAAACGCAGGGATGGAGCCATTGTTACTTCCCTGCCTCTCTGCTCAAGTGTCTGCATGACCCTCACCCACTCGATCGTTACTCAGTGTCCCCATAAACCTCTCCCCTTGGGTGTCCCCTTCCAGCTCCTGGACAGAGACCAGCTCCTGTGGCCCACGCCTCGCGCTCTGCCCAGGCTGTCAGCACCCGCCCGGCTGCTCACACAGGGCTCTGTGGGCATCTCAGAAAACCTGCCCTAATCTTAATTTTAAAAATACCCACCCGGCCCGGCCAGCGTGGCTCACGAACCCGGGGGTCATGGTTCAATCCCAGTCAGGGCACAGGCCCGGGTTGCAGGCTCCATCCCCAGTGTGGGTGTGCAGGAGGCAGCCGATCCATGATTCTCCCTCATCATTGATGTTTCTATCTTCTTCTCCCTTTCCCTTCCTCTCTGAAATTCATAAATATATTAAAAAATAATACCCCCCCCAACTATCTGTACACAACGGGTAATCACCACGGCATCTCCACAAGGCCTTTGTGCTCAAGGGAGCGTCGCCACTTGATTTATTACTTGATCAAGAGGTTACCAGTATATATGTACATACTTTATATATTCAATATATCTGTGATAAGGCATATAACATGCATGTCACCGTTGTCATGGGTCCTCATTCAGAAGTGGCGGCTCAGCCTCAGAGTGGCATGTAAGGCCCTGTGCCCCAGCGTGGTCTGTGTGCACCCTGCCTGTGAGCCACAGCACTGGGTGCCAGGGCGGTCACGGCCACAGCTTGGAATCAGGAAGCTGACACCTCACACAACACGTGATGCGGCCGCGGTCCCACTGCTCACAAAGCACAAGCCTTAATGGGAACCCAGGTCTCATTTGTAAACTCCACATTTTTGTTCGTTTGCCTGTGTCCAAGCAGTAGCACTTCTGCCCTCAGAATGGAACATGTGGCTGGTGCAGGCACCTCCCAGCTCACTTGGCACGTCTCAGCCCTCCTTCCCAGCTGGCCACAGGGTGAGGGTGAGCGCTTCCCTGTGTGAGGGGCGCCCTGGCCAGCGCAGCCCAGCGGAGGGGCAGCCAGACCGGCGTCCCACTCGGCTCTGCTGCTTGTTTCGTCGTCGCCTTCAGCTCGCTCTCTGCCCTCCTCCCTCCTCCCTCCTCCTCTCCTCCCTCCTCCCCTCCTTACTTCCCTTCGCACAGCCTGCCCAGAAGCAGAGGAGAGGTGCGCAGCCCGTAACGCCGTGCGGAGTGTGAGCACTGTAATGGGGATCCTTCAGAATTTTCCGGTGAAAAAGGCAATGTGTGCTCACATTGTAGGAATCTTGAAAAATACCCCAAAGTTTGAAGACTGGAACACACATCCCATTATCCCCCGTCACCCAGAAATAACCACCGGTAATAAAATTACCTGTTTATCTCTCTTTCATCTATCTATTTTATTTTAACTACCCTGTTATCTACTTATATTTATCTTCTATTTAATGTTTCTAGATCTCTATTAGCATAATCTTTAAAAATTCAAATCATAATCAATATATTTTTTATTCACAAATGTATAATGAATAGTTGCCTATGTAATAAATAATTTTTATTGCAACACAATATGATTTATTTAACCAAATCCCTGCTGTTGGCCATGTCGACGTTTTTAATTTTTCCTCCTGTAAGAACTGACCTGGCCGTGAAGTGCCTCCTGGCCTTGGATTCCTGCTGGATAAAGGGGCTCTGATCCTTGGGGGGTAGCTTTCCTGAAACTCTGTCCCGGCCCAGAGCCGCGGGACGTGTGTACCCCGTGGGGAGCGCTGTCATGGGTGCTGAAGGTTCTCTGTGCTGTGGCTTGAAATTCGTCAGCTTAGTGCCATACGCCCGACGGCCTCCCCCGCGCATTTTGTAAGGATTACAGGGTTTTCCTTTTTATTGCATTTCGGGGTGACATTGGTTACTAAAATCATACAGGTTTCAGGTGTGCCGTTCTATAACACGTCTTCTGTATGTTGTATTGTGTGTTCATCACCCCAGGCCAAGTCTCCTTCCATCACCATTTATCCGTCACTCTCTTCTCCCTCCACCCCTCCCCGCCGGCGGTCTGTGAGTTTGTTTGCTTTTTGCTTAATTCCTTCCCCTTTTTCACGCAGCTCCCACCCCCTCCACTCTGACAGCTGTCCGTCAGTTTCGTCTATGCGTCTGTTTCCCTTTTGTTTGTGTTTGTTTTGTTCACAGACCCTCCGACTACCCGTGGAGCGCCTGCCCGTGAGGGCCGTGCGGGTTGGCGGAAGCGGCAGGAAGCCTGGCGCCCTTGGCTCCTCGGGCCTCACCAGGTTCTCCGGAGGGAGTGTCGCGGACCCTCCTCGCTTTCGGGGAGAGAGCCGAGGCTCAGGGACAGAAGGCCTGCGGCCCAGATCCCCCCTCACAGGGCAGGGCGGACAGAGGAGGCGGCCCCTCCAGTCCCCCCTCTGTTCTGCACCCGCTGGGCGAGGCTGACGGGCTGGGCTGTCCGCTGGGTCTGGGATGTTGAACCGCGTCCTTGAGCCCTGCTCACCACGTGGAGGTGGCAGCTTGCCGGGCCCTGGTTGTGACGACCAAAAACATCTCCACCGTCCGCCCCATGTCCTGTGGGGGCGAGAGCTGCCCCGTGAGAACCCCGACCCCATTCCATCGCCCGGCACTCAGCACGGGCAGTGCTTCATCTCGTAGGAAAACAGACATTACCTAATGAATTCATTTTGTTGGAAAACGTGTTTCTCCCAACGTGGTCTCACATTGATTAGCATCGTCTCCTGAAACATGTCTGGGGCAGGGAGGGCAGGTGGCGGTCACGTGGGCGGGCTCCCTGGTCCTCCCCGTCCAGCCAGGTTGCGTCTCAGCGTGGATGCTCGCATTCCAGCCTTGAGAAAGCACCTTGTCTTCTCTCATCAAGTACCACGCCGCTCACAGTACCACGCGCTCACAGTACCACGCCGCTCATAGTACCACGCCGCTCAGAGTACCACACTGCTCACAGTACCACGCCGCTCAGAGTACCACGCCGCTCACAGTACCACGCCGTTCACAGTACCACGCCGCTCAGAGTACCACGCCGCTCAGAGTACCACGCCGCTCACAGTACCACGACGCTCACAGTACCACGACGCTCACAGTACCACGCCGCTCACAGTACCACGCCGCTCAGAGTACCACGCCGCTCAGAGTACCACGCCGTTCACAGTACCACGCCGCTCAGAGTACCACGCCGCTCAGAGTACCACGCCGCTCAGAGTACCACACTGCTCACAGTACCACGCCGCTCAGAGTACCACGCCGCTCACAGTACCACGCCGTTCACAGTACCACGCCGCTCACAGTACCACGACGCTCACAGTACCACGACGCTCACAGTACCACGACGCTCACAGTACCACGACGCTCACAGTACCACGACGCTCACAGTACCACGACGCTCACAGTACCACGCTGTTCACAGTACCACGCCGCTCAGAGTACCACGCCGCTCACAGTACCACGCCGTTCACAGTACCACGCCGCTCAGAGTACCACGCCGCTCACAGTACCACGCCGTTCACAGTACCACGCCGCTCACAGTACCACGCCGCTCAGAGTACCACGCCGCTCAGAGTACCACGCCGCTCACAGTACCACGCCGTTCACAGTACCACGCCGTTCACAGTACCACGCCGCTCACAGTACCACGCCGCTCACAGTACCACGCCGCTCAGAGTACCACGCCGTTCACAGTACCACGCCGCTCACAGTATCACGCCGCTCAGAGTACCACGCCGCTCAGAGTACCACGCCGCTCACAGTACCACGCCGCTCACAGTACCACGCCGCTCAGAGTACCACGCCGTTCACAGTACCACGCCGCTCACAGTACCACGCCGCTCAGAGTACCACGCCGCTCACAGTACCACGCCGCTCGAATAGGCACCTTTTATTCTCATTCTGAGCATCAGTCCTGCTGTTCTCGCCTGTCCGCATTCCCCGCAGGCCGCCTCTTCCTGTGCGAGCTGCCGAGAGGTTTCCTGGCCCCTACCTGGCGCCAGGGAGACCAGGCAGGTGTGAAATGCTTTCTCTTGCTTCCGTGAACGTGAGGAGAGAGGGCACAGGAGCTGAACAGGCCATTCCCTGGGATTAAAGGGCAGTTGCTGCTCCTTCGTTGTCCAGGGAGGAACCAGAAGTCGCCAATGGTCTCCGTCCAGTGGGTCGTTGGGGTCTGAGGGTGAAGGGAGCGTCGCCACCAGAGGCTGCAGGTTGCATTGCTATGTGTCTGGAAGCCCGTGTTCTGCATTCAGCGATCATGCAGGCAGCTGCGGGGGGAGCTGGCCCTTCAGCAGAGCCATGACTACAGCCCCGCCCCCTCAGTTAGCAAGAGCCACGGCGGATTTGCTGTGTTGGGCTGATCTCTGCTCTTCTCTGAGAAACCAGACCATGAGTGAGTGCGTGGGGCTGAGCCCACTGAGGGGGCAGAGGCTGGTGGGGCAGGTGCTGGCAGGTGGGACAGGTGCTGGCGGGACGTGCTGCTGGGCCAGGTGCTGGCGGGCCAGGTGCTGGCGGGCCAGGTGCTGCTGGGACAGGTGCTGGCGGGACAGGTGTGGGCGGGACAGGTGCTGCTGGGGCAGGTGCTGGTGGGTGGGCCAGGTGCTGGTGGGCCAGGTGCTGGTGGGCCAGGTGCTGATGGGGCAGGTGCTGGTGGGTGGGCCAGGTGCTGGTGGGCCAGGTGCTGGCGGGCCAGGTGCTGGCGGGACAGGTGCTGGCAGGTGGGACAGGTGCTGGCGGGACAGGTGCTGCTGGGACAGGTGCTGGCAGGACAGGTGCTGGCGGGACAGGTGCTGCTGGGACAGGTGCTGGCAGGACAGGTGCTGGCGGGACAGGTGCTGCTGGGACAGGTGCTAGCGGGACAGGTGTTGGCGGGACAGGTGCTGCTGGGACAGGTGCTGGCGGGACAGGTGCTGGCGGGACAGGTGCTGGCGGGACAGGTGCTGGTGGGTGGGACAGGTGCTGGTGGGAAGGTGCTGCTGGGACAGGTGCTGCTGGGACAGGTGCTGCTGGGACAGGTGCTGGCGGGACAGGTGCTGCTGGGACAGGTGCTGGCGGGCCAGGTGCTGCTGGGACAGGTGCTGGCGGGACAGGTGTGGGCGGGACAGGTGCTGCTGGGACAGGTGCTGGCGGGACAGGTGCTGCTGGGACAGGTGCTGCTGGGGCAGGTGCTGGTGGGTGGGCCAGGTGCTGGTGGGCCAGGTGCTGGTGGGCCAGGTGCTGACGGGGCAGGTGCTGGTGGGTGGGCCAGGTGCTGGTGGGCCAGGTGCTGGCGGGCCAGGTGCTGGCGGGACAGGTGCTGGCAGGTGGGACAGGTGCTGGCGGGACAGGTGCTGCTGGGACAGGTGCTGCTGGGGCAGGTGCTGGTGGGTGGGCCAGGTGCTGACGGGGCAGGTGCTGGCGGGACAGGTGCTGGCGGGACAGGTGCTGGCGGGACAGGTGCTGGCAGGACAGGTGCTGCTGGGACAGGTGCTGCTGGGACAGGTGCTGGCGGGACAGGTGCTGGCGGGACAGGTGCTGCTGGGACAGGTGCTGGCAGGACAGGTGCTGGCGGGACAGGTGCTGCTGGGACAGGTGCTAGCGGGACAGGTGTTGGCGGGACAGGTGCTGCTGGGACAGGTGCTGGCGGGACAGGTGCTGCTGGGACAGGTGCTGGCGGGACAGGTGCTGGCGGGACAGGTGCTGGTGGGTGGGACAGGTGCTGGTGGGAAGGTGCTGCTGGGACAGGTGCTGCTGGGACAGGTGCTGGCGGGACAGGTGCTGGCGGGACAGGTGCTGCTGGGACAGGTGCTGGCAGGACAGGTGCTGGCGGGACAGGTGCTGCTGGGACAGGTGCTAGCGGGACAGGTGTTGGCGGGACAGGTGCTGCTGGGACAGGTGCTGGCGGGACAGGTGCTGCTGGGACAGGTGCTGGCGGGACAGGTGCTGGCGGGACAGGTGCTGGTGGGTGGGACAGGTGCTGGTGGGAAGGTGCTGCTGGGACAGGTGCTGCTGGGACAGGTGCTGGCGGGACAGGTGCTGCTGGGACAGGTGCTGGCGGGCCAGGTGCTGGTGGGACAGGTGCTGGCGGGCCAGGTGCTGGTGGGACAGGTGCTGCTGGGACAGGTGCTGGCGGGCCAGGTGCTGGTGGGACAGGTGCTGGCGGGCCAGGTGCTGGTGGGCCAGGTGCTGGTGGGCCAGGTGCTGGCGGGACAGGTGCTGGCGGGACAGGTGCTGGTGGGTGGGACAGGTGCTGGTGGGAAGGTGCTGCTGGGACAGGTGCTGCTGGGACAGGTGCTGGCGGGACAGGTGCTGCTGGGACAGGTGCTGGCGGGCCAGGTGCTGGTGGGACAGGTGCTGGCGGGCCAGGTGCTGGTGGGACAGGTGCTGCTGGGACAGGTGCTGGCGGGCCAGGTGCTGGTGGGACAGGTGCTGGCGGGCCAGGTGCTGGTGGGCCAGGTGCTGGTGGGCCAGGTGCTGGCGGGCCAGGTGCTGGCGGGACAGGTGCTGGCAGGACAGGTGCTGCTCACGCCCTGGCCTCCAGCTGGTGGCTGGAAGTGCAGAGGCCACCAGTGAAGACTCTTCTCCAGATGTCCCCCCCATACGTCTGAACAGGAAATGAGCAGCATCCCCAGGAGCACAGGCCCACGGGCACCATGGTGCGCCGTTCTTTCTCCTCCTCCTGCTTGGAAAACACCTGTGCCTCCTGGGGTGCTGATCATTTGCTGGGAGGGGCTCCCGCAGGGACGGCTGTGTTTATTCGCACCACAGCCCTCCCTCCGCGGCAGCACCTTCGCTTCCTTGTCTCCAACAAAGAAACCATCTCCGGACCTGGAGACCAGCTGGTAAACGTCAGTGCCAGACCCTGAACCCTCTCGTCTCCCCAACACCGCACTGAGTCCTACCCTTCAGCTGTGGCCCAGAGAGACCCCAGAGTCCTGGCCAGGTGCAGAGGGTTGCTTTTCTCTGCCCCCGACCAGAGCAATAGGCTGAGAGCTCCCCCTCTTCCCTGCAGACAGGAAGCCTGCGTTCCGTGGCCTGTTCATCCCGCCTCTGCTTCACCGAGAAATAGGCCGCACGAGGGGAAATTAAAAGACAATAGTGCCCCACCCTCAGCGGTGGCTGAGTCAAAACGGTGTCCCAGGCCCTGTATTTATAGCCGGAAACGGACGGAGAGGCAGCTGCTCGCTGTTATTTCGAAGAACTTCAGCCTTCCGACCAAAATAGTCTCTGAACTTTGGAAACGCTCTAATAGTCTCCGGGGAGGGGCCATTCCCCGGGATCTGAGACGACATTTGAGTCTTGGAGTAACGGTGCCTCTCCTCGCTTCCCTGGCCACCATTCCCTCCGCTGCCTGCTGAGCTCTGTGGTTCACAGGTGGAGGGTCTGGGGGGGCCGGGCAGGGGGGCAGAAGGAGACGCAGTTGAAGGCTCCATTAAAAAAAAACAGACCTCAACATATTTATAAGTTTAAAAATTGCCCCATGGAGTCAAGAAATAACTTAAAACATGCTCATCAAATTTTTAAAAAATAAGATCGCTTGTTTTAAGCTTAATAAAAATGCCTATTAAAATAGACCTGCAGATGCCTGGCCCATATGCATAGTGCATATCTGTGTTCCTATGCGAATATATTAAGCTCGAAGCGCTCATGCCATCTGCCCAGATCCGTGCCTGTGTTAGAGGCAGGGCTGGTGCAGGAACAAGACGAGCCCCTGACAACTGAGGGCACGTTCCCATCTTCACCCAGAGACGGGGCTGTCACACTCATTCTTCCCCAGCTCTCCCCCACATGCGGCCATCCACAGGACCCGCTGGCTCCACCCTGGACTGTTTCAGATGCGCCCCGGTTAGTCCAGGTCACCCCGGCTCCTGCCTGCATCTCCCACAGCCTTTCAGCCCATCCCCTTCCATCCCCCTGTGATTCTCTCCACCCTGCGACCCAGAGCCGGGACAGTGGAGCTGGGCCTGGGCCGCTGAGACCGGTTTCCTCCGGCCCTGGAGGCTGGATCCCGGCCTCGCTCCCTTCCGGCTGCTTTTCTTCCTTTGGCCAGAATTGGCTTCTTTGCTGTTGGCCGAAACGCCCCGATGGACCCAGGGGCCCCTGAGAGCGTAGCGAGGAGATGGCTGTTACACACCTGCTTCTACCTCAGCGGCTTCCCCAGCGAGGATTTGGGGAGCTGAGCCGGGCGGGGCGCCCAGCCCGCAGGGAGAGGAAGGGCAGAGCGATGAGACCTCCCTCCGGGCCACCGTGCAGAGCGGCAGGTGGGCTCCTGCGCGCTCCATGGACTTGGCTCGCGCCTTACGGAGGCTGCGCAGCCCCAGGAGCTGCCGTCCGCAAGCGGGAGGTGCGGGAGCCGGTGGTGGCCAGTCCCGGTCTGAGGCCTGAGAACCTGCGGCCCACGTGGGAGTCCTGGTCTGAGTCCCAAAGCCCGAGGAGAAGCCGGGCCTGGGCAGGAGGCGAAGGGCGCCCGTTCAGCACAAGGAGAACCCTCCGCCCCTCCTCTCGGTCCTCCGGCCGCTGGCTGCTGCCCGCTGGGACAGGCTGGGCCTCCTTCAGGCCCGGCCTCAGCCCGTCCGCCCGGAGCCTCCCAGCCGCACGGGAACAGTGCTGCCCCGCTCTCTGGGCGGCCTCGCCCGGCCCGGATGACACACAGAATGAGCCATCGCGCACCCCGGCTCTCCCCTCCGCCCCGTGGGAAACCTGCTGCTTCTCTGGCTCCTCGTTCCCAGGGGCAGCGAGCACGAGGCTGTGCCCCGCGGTGTCTCTGAGGCTGGAAGAGAGTCCCCATCGGTTTCCAGCAAACGGGGTCGTGGCCCCCGCTCCAGAGGCCTCGGAAGGTTCCCGAATGCCGAACTGCGTGTTTAGCTTGTAGCATCTTTGAAGATGCCGTGCGAGTCTGTTTAATCACATGGAAAATTATGCTGGTGACAGTGATTATGGGGAAGCTAGTTCAACAGGGCACCGCGTGGGGGTCTGCGATGGGCGGCAGAGATGGCGGCAGAGATGGCGGCAGGCCTGCCCGCTGCGTCCTCCTGAGAAAGGGCATCGGGAGGCGCTCCCCTCTCCCGGAGACACTATTTGCAGGAAAAACGCAGGAAGGCTTCCCAGGAACTGGGAACAGAGCGGGCCACGTCGCACTCCTGCCGCTTCTGCCAAATAATCTGTAAATTATAGCCCGGCGCCTTTTTCTCATTAATTGCACATATTCTTTTCCGTTTGGCTGCAAACCCCATCACTTTGGCCAAGAATGTGTACTTCTCAGCAGCACAAAGTAAGTGCTTTGAAAGGACAAGCCGTCCAGAGAGAGGAGGCAATTAGACCAGAAAACCACGTGCCAGCGGAGAGTGACGTCCCCGAGGCAGAGCAACCGGTGAGCGCAGAGGTCACCTGCTGCCGCGGGAGCAGAGCCGGTCTCCTTCCACCCGGTCCCACGCTGCTCCCTCCGGTCCTCTGGGCCGGCGCCACAGGAGCGGTTGCCCTGGAGACAGCAGCATCCACTCCCCCCGCAGCCAGGGTCCCCAGCCCAGGCCACGCCTCCTGAGTGCCCTGCGTGTGTGTCCACCCGCCCCGTGCCACGCGGGCCACGCTGCCCTCACTGCTCGCTCACACTGTGGACGAGCCGTTCTTGGGCCCCTCCCCCCAGAAAACAAAACAGAGCCAGAAACCCTGGCGGATTTTCGCAAGAATTCACTGAGCAACCTGACCGTTGGTCCTGCAGCCCAGACAGCTGACGGCCGGGCTGGGAGGGCTTGGCGTGAGTCCCGCGTGGCCGCCCTTCCTTCTTCCAGAGCCTCCGGGCAAGTGTGGGTGACGAGGGGGCGCTCAGCTCTCTTCCCAGGAGCCCAGGCTCTGGGTCCGTGGTTCCCAGTCAGCCAGTGAAACTCTTGCTGTCGGGGTGGGAGCGGGCCGGATGAGGGTCCACTCTCTATCGATTTGGCTGCTGCTGGCCAAACATGCGAACTCCGCGTGGAAAGGCTCCTTTCCCGCGTGTTAGTTACACCCTCACTATGAACATGTGAGTACATATTTCATACTTACTCCCTTTGAGTCAAACCCGGAGCTGCCATTGCGGCCTCATTCTTGAACCGACTCCTGGCCGAGTTCCCCTGAGGGCTGGGACCATCCGTGGCTCTGTGTCTCCGCCCCCTGACTCTGGGCACCTTTCGCACTAGGCATGTTGAAAAGAATGAGAGTTAGCCCGGCTGGCTCAGTGGTTGAGCATCGACTTATGAACCAGGCGGTCACTGTTCAGTTCCCGCTCAGGGCACAGGCCTGGGTTGGGGGCTCCATCCCCAGTGTGGGGCGTGCAGGAGGCAGCCGATCCATGATTCTCTCTCATCACTGATGTTTCTCTCTCTCTCTCCCTCTCCCTTCCTCTCTGACATCAATAAAAATATATAAAAAAAGAATAAGAGGTATTGGGCTAGAGTGAAGGCATGCCCTCTGAGTCCCCGCCCATCCAGAGAGGAGCGCCGTGGTTTAAACTGGAGGCACTCTCTGAGTTGCTGAGCTCACTCGATGGGGAGTGTCTGCAGGTCATTGCTGCCCGTGCTTCTCACAGAGTCACATGGGTTTTAATGGAGCTGATGTGTCACCTCTAAACAGGCAGCGTCCGTTGGGAAGGGCTTTGGGATTGGTGAGCGGATTCCCCACGCAGCTCAGGTTTCCCGGGCGCCTCGGGAGATCCCGGGCCCATCACAATAGCCAAGAGGAGAAGAGGGGTCACATATATAGGGAACTCCGCGCTCCTGTTGGGAAGAGCAGAGGAAAGTGGGACGGAGGGTCTGGGTCGATGTGTGGCATTTTCAGACTCGTTGGGCCTGCGGTGCTCACTAAGGGGAAAGCTGCGGACAAGGTGCGTGCACCTCCCCGCGCCCCAGGCTGCAGGCCTGGTACGCACGGGACCCCTCTCGGGGCCGCTGGGTTTGCTTCTTATGGGCATCGGCTTCTTTGACTGCGCTGAGGGCTCCTTCCCTGAGACCTTCCCCTGTCATGTCCGCGCGGGCTCCCTAGGAAAATGGAGCGGCTGTCAATGTCCGGATGAAAGGGCGTAGCGTGGGCTTCGGGCTCACCTGCCGCTGGGAGACGCGGGGGTGGCGGGGGGGAAGGGACGAGGGGAGGGGGCTCCAGCTGCAGGGTCAGAACAGACCGGGGACCTCAGCCTCAGACATCAGAGGTGGGGCTTCCAGAGGCTTACAAACACAAACAGAGGCGCCCTCACTCCCGAAGTGCCGGCGGGAGCCTGTGCCAGCTGCCTGGGTCTGCAGCAGCCACCTGTGGGGAAGCCTCGGAGAGTCCCGCCTCCTCTCCCAGATCCGTGCCTGTGCCTCCGGAGAGCTGTGGAGGCAATTCCTCTTCCGGCTCCAGGTCCACATGGCTTTCTCTTGTTGGCAGATCTATCCTGGATCACACAGGAAAGGGGAGCGGGTCGGGGGGGGGATATCATTGCTCCCAGCTTCTCTTCCCAGGGCCCATGGGTCCAAACAGATCATCCGTCGCACACAGGCTGTTCCAGATTCCTGGACCACTGTTCCCCTCATCCTGCCCTCAGGCCTCACCCGGAGGCTCCCAGATGGAGGGCAGCCTTCCTCAGTGCCTCAGTCTAGAGCCTGTCCTTTCCCCCCTAAATGCATTGTTATTGATGTCAGAGAGGAAGGGAGAGGGAGAGAGAGAAACATCAGTGAGGAGAGAGAATCATGGGGCGGCTGCCTCCTGCACGCCCCACACTGGGGATGAGCCCGCAACCTGGGCACGTGCCCTGACCAGGAATCAAACCCTGACCTGGTTCGTAGGTTGATGCTCAATCACTGCGCCATACCAGCCGGGCTAAATCCTGTCCTTAATTAATTTCTCATTGAACTCTACTTGTTTCCTCATAGAACTCAGCACAAGTGTAAGAATGCAATGGCTGGTCTCATCCACACTGTCTGTCTCCGCATTAGGTGTAAGCTCCCATGAGGCCAGGCACCAGATCTGCTGTTTGCTACTGGATATCTGCATGCTAGCACAGAGCTTACCAACCAACGTATCCTAATTCGATTTCTGGATTTAAATTTTTCTGACATCTTCTGAGGCTACTTTAAAAAAAAAAATCATTTACAAGGTATCTGTGCCCGTGTAAAAATACAAGAAGCCTGGCTGACATGGCTCAGTGATTGAGCGTCGATCTGTGAACCAGGAGGTCAGGGTTCAATTCCCAGTCAGGGCTCATGCCCGGGTTGTGGGCTCGATCCCCCGTGGGGGGTGTGCAGGAGGCAGCCAATCAGTGATTCTCTCCCATCATTGATGTTTCTATCTCTTTCTCCCTCTCCCTTCCTTTCTGAAATCAATAAAACCATATTTTAAAAATCCTATATAATAAAAGTGTAATATGTCTGACCACTCGACCAGTTGTTATGATGCACACTGACCACCAGGGGGAAGATGCTCTGACTGGTAGGTTAGCTTGCTGATGGGGTCCAGCCAATCGGGACTGGTCGAGAGGGCCGGACATGCCCTGGAGCCCTCCCTCGATCCCTCCCTGGCCCACTGGCCCTGATTGACCCCAATCGCCGGCCAGGCTGAGGGACCCCACCCATGCACAAATTTGTGCATCGAGCCTCTGGTAAATAAATAAAAGAAGCTAAGCAGCCCTAACCAGTTTGGCTCAGTGGATAGAGTGTCGACTGAGGGTCCTGGGTTTGATTCTGGTCAAAAGCACACGCCCAGATTGCAGGTTTGATCCCCAGTGCAGGGCGTGCAGGAGGCAGCCAATCAATGATTCTCTCTCATCATTGATGTTTCTATCTCTTCCTCTCCAAGCTCAATAAAAATGTGTGTGTGTGTGTGTGTGTATATATATATATATATATATATGTGTGTGTATATATATATATATATATATATATATATATATGTGTGTGTGTGTGTGTGTGTGTGTGTGTGTCTGTGTGTGTATATAATATATATATACATATTTTAGAGGCCATATATATATATATATATATATATATATATATATATATATTTTAGAGGCCCGGTGCATGAATTTGTGCATGGGTGGGGTCTGGCCAGCCTGGCCAGGGGGAGGGGACATGGGCGGTTGGCCAGCCTGCCTGCTGGTTGAACTCCTGGTCGAGGGGACAATTGCATATTAGCCTTTTATTGTATAGGATATACACTGAGTGGCCAGATTATTATGTGTTCAGAGATCATCATAATCTGGACACTCAGTGTATATACTAGAGGCCCGATGCACGAAATTCGTGCAAGGGGCGTGGCCCTCACAGCCTCTTGCAGCCTCAGCCATCCCTCGCAGCCCCGGCTTTGTCCAGAAGGTCGTTTGGCTGCCTGGTCTCATTAGCATATTATGCTTTTATTATTATAGATTAAAAAAAAGAAGAAGAAGAAGCTAAGCAGAACTACCAAACCGCAGTTATTGACAGGGCCGGCTTCTAGATCCTGTGGGAGGGGCATGCAGGAGTTCAGTAAAGGGCTCCCGTGGCCTCTGAATAACTGATTCCTGAACACATTGGTTCCAACATAACTCAGACCTCATCCCGAGAAAGCCTTGTACTCGTGTCCTACTTACGTTCGATAGGGCCTCCATGTCTCATAGAAAAATGTGGTTCTTTTTATTCAGTTTAGGCCGTGGTCTGGAGTGGAAGGGCTTACACTGGCTTCCAAGGCTGGGAACAGGATATATGAGCTGAGAAATTTGGAATTGGTCTGTGTAGCCAGGGTTTCTGACCAACACAAATACCATTGCGTAGGGGAAAAAAAAGCTTATAAGAAGCCCAGGGCGCCTGCCTGCTGGGTCTTAAAGCCGGATGTTACGCCTTCAAGCCTGGTTTCAGGCATGGTTAGCCAGTTCTTGATTTAGGGTGGGGAAATAAAAGTGTCCCAATCTTTTCTTTGGTTCGGGTAATATTGAAATCCCATAACTTTATCTTTGTTTCCCCTGTGAGATGAGGGAAATTTAAAAAAAACTGTCTTCCGTCGGAATGTAGTGTCCCGGCATCTGCCCACCAGGTTGGATCCTATCTAGTTAAGAAGGGGTTTTAATTAAAGAACATAAAACTTAAATGGTTTGGAAAATGTCAACATGGTTTCCTATTTTGAGCCCAACACAGATGATAGAACAAGAGGGTATAAATGAAAATGAAAGAAAAACAAATTCAGAACAGATGTCAGGAAGTGTTGCTTTTTTAATTTTTTTTCCCACGCAGAGAAACATAAATGTGTGGAATAGCTTACCAGGCAAGATAGTTAAGGCAAACGAGGGAGGCCATTAAGTAAACAATTAGGTTGCGAATAGATTGCAAACACAGCCGCTGTGGTGAGCAGGTGGCCCAGCTGCCCCGGGTTCGGAGGTTCTGGGAGAGGATGAAATCTGTGGGCATCCTGCAAGCCTTCACTGTCTAGCGCGTGTGGGGGAGCTGCGGACAGTCCAAGGTCCGTATTTCCACGCTTCCCATGTGAGCTTGCTGAGGGTCATCTTGGAGATGTTCGTGTTGGAATTCTTCCAAACACATGTGCTCCAGGAGAAACGTGACATGTGGAAACGTTAAGTTCCCAGGAAGAAGAGGCGTGGCAACCCACGAGCGGGCTGCAGTGATGGGCGGGGGTGGACACAGAGCTGCACCTACTGCCTGTATCAAACAAACAGAATTCATCGTAGCATGTCAGCTAATTACACCCGTGACCGTCTGTGTTGCAACAAGTAATAGATTGACAAAACGACCACTGTAGCCGATGCCTTATAACAGGATGCCACCCACCTGCCCAGGGCGTGTCCTGATTCCATGATTTTGTCCTGATCCTGCCTCACTGTGCCGTGCCCCGGGAATTACAGCAAGCAGCAGGCAGAGCTGTTTCCCATCATGGCGACTGGGGCTTGGGTTGGGTGCAGGGCAATGCCAGCTGACAACTCTGCCTCCACACGCAGAGCCCTGGACAGTCTCCAGTTACCCCGCAGGCTGAGCAGCCACCAAGAGAAGGGACTGAGGAGAATTAAAGTACTTGTTTTTAATATTCAAGAAAGGAAAAATTGTTCATTGGCCAAAGTCCCAAGTTCTGAGCAAGGAAACTCTATTTGACATAACCTCGCATCACTGCCCAGGCTCTGCAAACCTCTGACTGCCTCGCTCCCGTGGTGGGGATGCATCTGAAAATCAGCCAACCAGTGACAGCCAGTGACAGCCCCGAGCTTTGGAAATTCAGCCAATCACAGGCAGCCTTACAGCTGTAGACAGCAGCCCATCAGTGACCTTGCTGCTGAAAGTCAGTCTTACTCCAGGGACCACGGGGCCCTTTGAAAGTCACTGATGTCTAAGCACCTCCACTTCTCCAAGTCCAAGTCGACCAGGCCTTGTGGGCAGGGCTCCCCGGACCTCCTGGAGACCAGCTCAGACTTCGTCTGGGGAGACTTCCTTGTGAACACCTTGGGAGGTCACTGATACTACCTTAGGTCTAGAACCATGGTTGGCAAACTGCGGCTCGCGAGCCACATGCGGCTCTTTGGCCCCTTGAGTGTGGCTCTTCCACAAAATACCACGGCCTGGGCGAGTCTATTTTGAAGAAGTGGCGTTAGAAGAAGTTTAAGTTTAAAAAATTTGGCTCTCAAAAGAAATTTCAATCGTTGTCCTGTTGGTATTTGGCTCTGTTGACGAATGAGTTTGCCGACCACTGGTCTAGAAGTTAATGTCTTGTTGGTCATTTAACCCCTGATACCAGTTACTTATCAGTTCACACTTGTGAGTGGCAAACACACTGATAGGTTCAAACTCAATTTTTCAATCCCTGTGGGGGTTACATCCTGTCGTTTATCGAGGCATTATTTTCAGAGCAGTTTTCAATTCACAGTAAAATCTAGGCTAAGATATAGAGATTTCCCATGTACCCCTGCCCTCACACGTAGAGCCACCCCTGTTGTCAACATCCCACACCAGAGGGTACATTTGTGACACATGAGAAACCTATGCTGACATGTCACAATTACCCAGAGTCCATAGGCTTTGCAGTGTTGTATACGGGAGGGCTGGACAAATGTGTAATGACCTTGTCCGTCATTGGGGTCTCATATGGGGTATTTTCACGGTCCTAAACCTTATCTGTGTTCTGCCAACTCATCCCTACCCGCACCTCCGTCCCCAGCAACCACTGACCTCTTTCCTGTCTCCATATGTTGCGTTTGCAGAGTTCATCCAGTTGGAATCATAGGCTCTGTGGTCGTCTCAGACTGAAATCTTTCACTCCGTTCTATGCATTTAAGCTTCCTCCATGCATTTATTTTCACGGCCCAATAACCCATTTCTTGAAAACGGAAGGATATTTATTTTCTGGGTGGACCACATTTTACTCCTCCATTACCCCCGGAAGGACAACTTGGTTGCTTCCAAGTTTTGGCGATGACAGGAAAGCTGCTATAAACGTTGATGTGAAGGTTTTCTGTGGACGTAAGTTTTCAGCTCCCGTGGGGAAATGCCAGAGTCCGGCTGCTGGGCCCCGGCAGAGCCTCCAGCTCTGTAGCACGTCGCCAGCCTGTCTTCCACGGGGCTGTCTCGGTTTTCGTTCCCATGAAAATGAATGAGTTCGCATAGGTCCGCACCCTCCTGGCCTTTGGAGCCTGGCGACCGACTTTGCCCATTTTCCTAGGTGGGCGGTGCCGGCTCCCTGTGGTGTGATTCGCATTTCCTGAGGAGGTGTCATGTGGAACATTCTTTCATACACTCATTTGCCATCTGCGTATCATCTTCGTTGAGGTGTCTGTCGAGGTCGTTGACACATTTTTGAATGAGGTGCTTGTTTTTCTTTCTTGCTGAGTTTGAAGAGTTTTCTTGTATGTGTTGGAAAACAGTCTGTAATCACCGGTGTCTTCGCAGATATTCTCTCCCAGTTGGTGGCTTATCTTCCCATCCTCCTGATATTGCCTCTCACAGGGCAGACGCTTTAATTGTAGTGAAGCCCCAATCATGAATCACTTCCCTCACGGCTCAGACCTTTCGTTGTGTGTATAAAAGGGCAGCACCAGGCTAAGGTCATCGAGGTGCCCTCCTGTCCTCTGACGGGAGTTTTATGGTTTTGCATTTTACATTGGGATCTGTGATCCACTTTGAGTTAATATTTGTGAAGGTTGTAAGGTCTGTGCCTACATTCTTTTTTTTTTTAAATATATTTTTATTGATTTCAGAGAGGAAGGGAGAGAGAAACATCAATGATGAGAGAATCATTGACCGGCTGCCTCCTGCACACTCCCTACTGGGGGTCGAGCCTGCAACCCGGGCATGTTCCCTTGATCGGAATCGAACCCAGGACCCTTCAGTCCACAGGCCAATACTCTATCCACTGAGCCAAACCGGCTAGGGCTGTGTCTACATTCTTGTGTGTGTGTGTGTGTGTGTGTGTGTGTGTGTGTGTGAATGTCCAGTTGTTCCATCACCATTAGTTGGAAAGACTATTTTTTTTTACTCCATTGTCTTGCCTCTGCTCCTTTATCAAAGATCAGTTGACTATGTTTATGTGGACCTATTTCTGGGCTCTCTATTCTGTTTCATTTATTTATTTGTTTATTCCTTCACCAAAAAATTTGTCTTATTGTGGCTTTTATTATATGTGTTGAAGTCAAGTAGATTCCATTGTTATTCTTCTCCTTCAACACGGTGTTGGCCATTACAGGTCTTTTGACATTTGATGTAAACTTCAAAATAAGTTTGTTGGTAGTCACAAGATAACTTACTGGAATTCTGATTGGGATCACATTGAATCTATACATCAAATTGGGAAGAACTGACATCTTGATAACCTTGAGTCTTCCCATCCATGAACATGAACTATTTCTCCATTTGTTCAGATCTTTGATTTTTGTTCATTATAATTTTCCTCATATAGATCTTATCCATATCTTGTTAAATTTATGCCTAAGTATTCTGGGAGGCGAGGGAGTGTTAATGGAAATGGTATTATGTTTTAATTTAAAATTCCACTTACTAGTTGCTGGTACAGAGTGAAGTGGTCAACTTTTATATGTTAACCTGGTATCCTGCCACTTGGCTATAATTGCTCATTAGTCCAGGAGTTTTTGTTGATTTTTTAAATTTTCTACATCGATGATCATGTCATCTGTGAGCTAAGATGATTTATTTCTTCCTTTCTAACCTGTAGGCTTACTACTTCCGTTCCCTGTGTCTTTGCGCGTAAGACTTTGTAGTTCAGTGTGGAAGGCAGTAGTGGGGGCGGCCTTGCCTTGTCTCAGTGCCAGCGGGCGACGGGTTCTCGGCATTCGGTGTGACCGTAGCTGCAGGGTTTTTGCAAATATTCTTTATCAGGTTCAGGAAATTCCCCTGTATTTCTGGTTTACCAAGAGTTTTTATAAGGATTAATGTTGGATTTCAAGCCATTATCAGATGCTTTTTCTGCATGCATTGATACAGTCAACATGACTTTTCTTTTTTAGTTTGTTGATATAATGGATTGCATTGATTTTTGAATGTTGAACCAGTGAGACTTGTATAACTGAAAGAAATCCTACGTGGTTTGTGGTGTAAAATTCTTTTCCTACACTGTTGGGCCTAATTTGTTAATATTTTGTTAAGGATATTTGCACCTATGTTGATGGAAATATTGGCCTGTAGCTTGCTTTTCTTATAATGTCTTTGGTTTGAATATTAGGGTAAAGCTGGCCTCATAGAATGAGTTATTCTATGGAAGTCTATTATCCATTTTTTATTTGTGGAAAATTGAACTCCAAAATGTCAAAATGCAAGTGTAAATTTCACCATGTATTTTCTGAACAGAAAATACTGTCATTCCAATTAGTGTTACAGAGATTATCAAATATCTGAGTGGCTCACCTTTTTATAGAAAACTACAGGTCTCAGTAATCCAATTCAGACAGATTTTCCCTTTACTCGTGCAATATTTTTCTCATGCAAAAGCTATCCTTAGAGTAAAACCCCTTCCTCAGCCAACTTCAGAAATAATAGTATAGGTTTGCAGACTCATGTGTAGTGTTGAGTAGGTGAATAAATTGGATAAAAAAAAATTTGGGTCAGTGAATATCAATCTTTCACCTTAAATGACTATTTGAATGTACTTCTACCAGAAGAAGTTGATCAAGAGATTCACGCTGACTGTGAAGAATGAAAACAGCGACAGCTGTGCCCTGAAAGACGGTATCATGTGCTGGAGCTAATGAAATTGGAAGAGCAGCCCTCCGAGTGTCCACATGTGTTAGTATCCTGTTCAGAACGCTAATGTTGAGTGCGATGTGATTTTCAATGAACGAAAAATGAAGTAAGTTGGGTGTGACCACCGTGGGAGCCAGGTTTCAACGTCAAGGCCAGAGACTCGCTGGAAAGAACTGTATAGGACATTCTTCGGAGATAGTCGGTGAGGCAGAGGAGGCGGACGCTTGCCTTGATGGGAGGGGTGATGGGAGGGAGACCTGACCATCAGGTGCAGCGGGGGTGGGACAGTTGCTGACGGATGGGTGCTGACTGGAACCCTAAAACCATCATTTTGATGGCTCTAGTGGAATGTTTGTCTAAGCAGCCTAATTAGGAGGGAGCAGGCGAGCTGGAGAAATGTAGATGGCAGATCAAATGTCTGCTGCTATGATTTTGACCTTGGTGATGGGAGATACTGAGTCCCCAGGGGTCTGAGTCCCAGGAGAAGAGCAGCGACGTCAGAATCTCTACTAAGCCCAACCATGGAGGCTTCCACACCGAGCGTAAGACAGAAATGCTCTCCCTGCACAACCCTGAGGGTAACAATATTCATCTCTGTACCCAAACCAACGCCAGGACTGGCGCGTGGGGAACTGGAGGGCTCCTTGGCGTAGGGCGTTGCCTGCCAGGCACGGGCTCAGCAGCACCTTTGGAGCAGCGCCTGGTCTCTGGTCAGGATTTGGGATGACAGGCTCTGCAGGAAGATAAGACACGCAACAGGAAGCTGTCAAAGAGCCTGCCCTCGGTGCTCAGGGGCAAGGAGCGCATCTGGAGGTCGCTGTAAGCCGGCCAGGGCCAGTCGGGGAGTGAAAGGCCACCGGGACGGTAATGGGCCACTCTGCTCAGCCCTGGCCCGTGTCCCAGGCGTTTCTCCAGTTGCGTTTGTTAACGTTGAGAGTTGGTTTTTGGGGAATGTTTTAAACGTTGGTTCTCACGCTGCCATTCTGCCGGCGCTGCCTGCCAGGGCGGTCCCTTCAGCTGCCACAATCTGCTCATCTCTGCTTATAAAGGGAAACGATTCCCAAACCACCTCTCTCCTCCCCTCGCTCTCTTGCACCAATTTACACTGAGTGGCCAGATCAGGGCTCTTTTAACCCTAAAAAATCTGGGCATTTCCTGAAACCCGTCTGCAGGTCCCACAGTCCAGGTGTTTATTCATGGATTTCTCCTGTCCCTTGGTATGCGTTTGCCTTGCACATATTGCTCACCGGTGTATGTCAGCGTGCAGTGGATTGGCATTCAATGGATGCACATTGCTGTGCAATCACCACCATCCGTGTCCAGACTTTCTCATCTTCCCAACTAAACCTCGTCCCCCCACAAATAGCCTGCGTGTTCTCCCCGCCCCCAGCACTGCCTCCTGCCTTCTGTCTGGGAGTCTGACCACTCCACGCCCCTCACACGGGTGGAGCACACAGTCCGGATCTTCCGTGTCTGGCGTATTTCACTCAGCAAAATGTCTCGATGCCATTCAGGAATGTTTGGCATTCCCTTCCCAGCGGACAGGATTCCACGTGTGGAGGCCGCCCGTGCTCGTCCTCCCGCTGCTGATGGGCATGCGGGGCTCCCAGTGTGAACACGCTTCTGTGGACGCGGACGTACAAACACTGTCCGGTCCCTGGTTTCAGGGCTCCTGGGTGCGGACCCAGAGGAGGAGTTGCTGGGTCACGTGCTGATCCTTGTGGCAGTTTTGGGAAACCACCAGACTACTTTCAGTGGCAAAGCCAGCTTACACTTTACCAGCAAAGCCCCGCGTTTTGTTCTATTGGTTGGAAAACATTTGCTCTCTCAGGGCTTGCAAGGTTTGGTTTACCCCTCATCTAGTTTCCCCATAGATTCAGCTGGAGCTGCTAAGCTACAGATCCGTGGATGTGTGGGTCCGTGGCTGCATGGATCCATGGCTGGTGTGGATCAATGGCTGTGTGGATCCGTGGCTGCATGGACCCGTGGCTGTGTGGGTCTGTGGCTGCATGGATCCATGGCTGGTGTGGGTCCGTGGCTGTGTGGGTCTGTGGCTGTGTGGATCCGTGGCTGCTGAAGAGCATGAGGACTACTCTGCAGTAGGAGTTCTGTGACAGGACAGAAAACTGGGTGTTTACAATGTTCCACAAATATCGTTTCCTTTGATCTCCACAATGCTGTGACACAGGCATCCTTGCTGTGATTCCCCTCTAAGCTGTCCGAGGCTGACGGGCTTGTGTAACCTCAGTGTGTGTGGAAGGATGGGGGGCCTGGAGCTGCAGGGGTTACCTGGCTCAGCCCCTCTGACCCCCTGGCCCACGTCTGCCCGGTTCCATCACCTCTACTTGATCTTCGATGCAGTCAGCTGCAGTCAGGCATTAAACATTCAGCATCTTCGTGAAAGAATCCCCCTCCCCCCCGCCCAAAGGAAAAGCCAGCGTCTAGTGCAGGGATGCAGATGCAGAGGACGCGAGGTGGCTCAGACCCGGTTCTTCGCCAGAAGAGAGAATGAGTCAACCCGAGAGAGAGAGGGATCCGCGACGGCTCAGCTCTGAGAGCGACATGTTTACCGCCTCCCGCGGAAGCGAAGAAGAGACGCTTGTGAAACTGGCGTGCGGGACCCAGCAGTGACAGCATTGCTCATCGGGGAGCGGAGCCTGTGTGCAAACTGAAAAGGGGGTTCCCGTGCGGAGTGAGGGTGAGCACAGGAAACGCCAGGCTGTGATGGGAACGGCCGGCAGGCAGCCCAGCTCAGGCCGGCATTTCCACGGAGCAGCAGGTGGGAAGAGCCAGCGTCCCCTCCTGTTCCCCCCTCACCCCCCTGCGGGGAGCGGCGCTGACTGGAAGCCTGAGAAACATGCTCTCTTGGGCGACAGGAGGAACGTGGGAGCGATGGAACCTCCTGGCTGAGGTCAGCTTTCTCCCAGCAGGTCCTGGAGGGGAAGCGGTGGACCCCCACCCCGGCACCGGGCAAAGGCCTCGCGTGGAGGGACAGGTCTTCACGCACGTGGGCTCCGTGGGAAAGCGGTCCTAGGGCTGCGGCGGCCACACTGTCCTGGACTTGGGGCAGGTGCTGAGCGTGCTGGTTAGCCACGGTGCTCTGCCGTGTCTTAGACCCGAGGATGGAGAAGCGAGGAGAGCTCCGCCCTGGCTGGTGCGGCTGAGGGGACAGAGCATCGGCCCTCGGACTGGAGGTCCCGGGTTTGATTCTGGTCAAGGGCACAAACCTCGGTTGCAGGCTCCTCCCAGCTCCGGTCGGGGTGCATGTGGGAGGCAGCCAGTCAGTGTGTCTCTCTCACATTCATGTTCCTCTCCCTCTGTCTCTCCCCCCCCTTCCACTCTCTCTAAACATCAATGGAAAAATATCCTCGGGTGAGGATTCACCAAACAAACAAACAAACAGAAGGGTGAGAACTCCGAGTCCGTGTGGTGACGCTGGAGAACGGAGGTTGGGAGGTGGCGCGTTGCCTTCTGTGCGGGACGGCTGTGCCGTCGCAGTGCACATTGGGTCCCTAACCGTCTCCAGACCCCGGCCGCCTGTCACCGACGGGAACAGAGATAAAATCCCCCTGGCGGTAGATGGCTGAGCGGGTTTCCAATACCGATCAACGGACCCGATCTGTGCTCTTTTCAGGCCTCTGTCCCGAGGCCCAGAGCTGGGCCAGGCAGGCTCCGCCCCAAGCCCTGACGTCAGCGGGGGCGTGGACAGGTGTGAGCCCTTCTGGGGTCCCTCCCCCCACCCCCCCACCCCCGCCCCCGCCGCTGGCACATCTATGGAAGAGCGAGGGTGCCCAGCAGGCCACATGCTCCGTGTCGATCTCATAGGTTTTAAAGATATTTCTCTATCAATACTGTTCACAATTTAATTACAATAATTAACATAGTTTCCCAATATTATTTTTGCATTTGATTGCATGCCTAAACCGCTGCAGCTGTGTTTACCTAGGCGCCTTTGTCTCGGCTCCATGGAGAAGGAGAAGTAAACACCATCTTTATATATAGCTTTGCACTTGCTTTGTGAACTATCTCGCGGCACCCGATTTAGCCCCCGCGTCCTCTGGCGCGCTGGCTCCCTCCAGCGAGGGGTGTGCGCGGCAGAGAGCAGGGACAGCGGCTCCGGCCCGCAAGCGGGGGAAGGAATAGTTTCCAAGCGGGGAAGGATAGTTTTTCTCCTGAAGACAATGGCGGTAATTTGTAGTCAGGTTTGGCGCCCGTTGGTGCAGGCAAATGGAACAAAGCCGAGCCCTTTGGCTGCTGCACCTCGGAGGAGGGAGCGGAGGGAGCTGCTGCCGGGAGCCAGCTTCGTCGGGCGCTTTGGGGAAGCGGGAGGAAAAGAGAAAAGGCTCTCAGAGGCCCCGGGCCCATCAGGCAGCGGAGCGCAGGCTGCTCCCGGAGTGGGGGGCGGGAGCTCCAGGTGACGGGCAGCGGGCTGAGGGCCACGCTTGTCTCTGGGTCCCTCCCCAGACCCGGATGGCAGGCACCTGCCTCTGGAACTCCCCGGAACGCGGGGTCAAGGGTGCAGAGGGAGGCAAGTGACAGATTCAGACTTTGGCACCAGCCCCGCGGTGCGCCAGGGTCTTATGGAGGCGGAAGGGAGGCAGCCCGGGCGGGTGGAGCGTCCTGAACGCCGTGGTGCGGGGCCTGGGCCTGCGGGGCTGCTGTGCGTAACCCACGGCAGCGTTCACACCGTGCTGAGCCACGGCATCGCAGGGGTGTGGGATACACTCTGGGGAAGAGGAGAGCGAGCGAGGGCCGGCTGTCGGGGCCGGAGGTGGGGTGGAGAGGAAGGAAAAGGGACTGGAGAGAAGCCGGAGGGAAGAGAGCAGCTGGGACCCACACTCACTCACACACATGCACACACTCACACACGCACAAAACACACTCAATACACACACACAAGCACACACTCACACATGCACAAAACACACACACACATGCACACACTCACATATGCATAAAACACTCATACACAAACTCACACATATGTGTGCCTGCACACTCAGACCCACAAACACACTCATTTGCGCACACACATGCGTGCACACACATACACTGACATACTAACACACAGGCTCACGCTCTGACGCACATACACACGCGCATGCGTACACACAGAACAAGCACTGTGTGTGACTGTGGTACACAGATTGCTGTCTCCGAGTCAGGAGGCTGGGGTCCCTAGAACAGCCGCCTGCGGGCCGGGGCCACGTGGGAGAAACCCTGCCCTGGTTTCCCAGGCCTTTTTCTGCTCTCACGGTGGCTCGGCGCCTGGCGTCGGGATGTGCGCATCGTTCCCTCGTGTCTGTCCCGCTGGCTGTGGGCGGCGATGCACCGTCACGCGTCAGCGTGGCTCGCGGGCCAGGCCCTTCTGCAGGTTTTCAAAATTCCCTTTTGTTTCCAGCGAAAGCTGCTTACCAGGAAGAGCGGTGGGACTTACCGGTGTTTTCCAGTAACGGGGCGATAGTCGCGTTTCCTTCTGCTTACTCAGATGGCCACAGGCCGAACCGCCTTGCTGTCTGGCTCAAACCCCCTGTTTTCTGTGAAGTTCTCGGCTTTAGGCACAGCGATGAGCGTGGCTCACTGGTGCATTCCCCAGGGTGTGCGTGTGCGTGGCTGACAGTGACTTCCTGCGTCCTTCCCGTTGTTTCCCGTTCTTCCTTCTCCCGCCTTCTCTCCTTCCTCCTCTCATCTTCTGTCTGTTGTCCCTTAGTTTCAAAATGATGAGTTGAAAATTAGCCCGCCTTTCTCTGTCATAGAACATTTTGCATAATGGAGGCATGATCTCTTTCTTGAATATTTGGTAGAATGTACCTTATAAAACCCTGTAGGTTTGGTGTCTCTTTGAGATAGAAATGCTACATGTTCCTTAGAACTGGTCTTTGTGTTTTTAAAATATTTTTGAATAAAAATATGTGTTACAGAAGATTTACAAAGGTAGTTCCCACAGAGCCTTCGCCCGGCTTTCCCTAATGTTCACCTCACGCCGTACATTTGTCAGAACGCACTCAGGGGAGTCAGCCGGCGGGGAGGGTGGCGGGGAGCGTGGCGGGGAGGGTGGCGGGGAGCGTGGCGGGGAGGGTGGCGGGGAGCGTGGCGGGGAGGGTGGCGGGGAGGGTGGCGGGGAGCGTGGCGGGGAGCGTGGCGGGGAGGGTGGCGGGGAGCGTGGCGGGGAGGGTGGCGGGGAGGGTGGCAGGGAGCGTGGTGGGGAGGGTGGCGGGGAGCGTGGTGGGGAGGGTGGTGGGGAGCGTGGCGGGGAGCGTGGCGGGAGGGAAAGGCCCTGGAAGGGGTCCTGCGTGGACACTGTCCCAGGCCCACACGTGCTGCTGCTGGGTGGGTCATGCCACAGCTTCGCCTCTCGGCCCAGAGGCTGTGCTCTTGCTGCTGTTAATCCTCACCTGAGGGTATTTTCCCCATTGCTTCTTAGAGAGAGTGGCAGGGAGGGAGGAAGGGGGGGAGAGAGAAACATCTATGAGAGAGAGGCACATGGATTGGTTGTTGGTTGCCTCCTGCACGCACCCCGACCAGGGCCCACGATCAAACCTGCAACCCAGGTACATGCCCTTGACTGGGAGTCAGACCAGCGACCCTTTGGTGTGCGGGCCGACGCTCTCACCACTGAGCCACACCGGCCAGGGCGGTGTGCCTTGTGGTCACTAGGATGCCTCTGGGTCTGAGGAGGCAGGAAACAGGAGGCCTGGAGTCTGCCCCGCTGCGCTGGGCTGAGATGGGATTAGTCCCGCACGGAGCTGCTCTCCCCGCAGCACATCCCCTTCTTAGCATTGGCCGCTCTCCCCGCAGCACGGGGTGGCCCTGAGTGCCGCTCCAGCCCTCTGCTGGCGCGGGTGTAGCTGTTCAGCCGGGAGAGGAACAGAGCGCCGCAGTGACTGGTACCGTACCGTCATGTCACGGAAAATTAAAAATCTGGTGATTTGATTGGAAGTCTCCGGTGAGTTTTTTGTATAAAAATGTTAACCTCAAGTAGCTATAAGCAGGTAAATGTTTTATTCATCCCACTGATACGAAATAAGTGCTTATGATATAAATTGTGTGTAATTAATACTCCTGGGATAAGAGCTGTCTGCTAATAGTTGTCAGTTAATTAAGAAAGGAATAGAAGGTAAACAAAGGTGATTGTAATTTATCCTGGGACCGTAAACGGAATCGTGCCTTAAATAATCTCTGTAAAATGCATTATGCAGCTGACCCTGTGTCCTCGCCCAGAGCAGCCGCCGAGTGGTGGGCGGCAGCTGCTCAGGGAGGAGGCTGAAAGGGGAGCAGCCGGTGACAGCGACCGGCCGGGGCCCTCCGGTTGGGGCCCTCTGGCCTGGACCCTCCGGCCGGGACCCTCCGGCCTGGACCCTCCGACCGGGACCCTCCGGCCTGGACCCTCCGACCGGGACCCTCCGGCCTGGACCCTCTGGGACCCTCCGGCCTGGACCCTCCGACCGGGACCCTCCGGCCTGGACCCTCTGGGACCCTCCGGCCTGGACCCTCCAACCGGGACCCTCCGGCCTGGACCCTCCGACCGGGACCCTCCAACCAGGACCCTCCGGCCTGGACCCTCCAACCGGGACCCTCCGGCCTGGACCCTCCAACCGGGACCCTCCGGCCTGGACCCTCCGGCCTGGACCCTCCGACCGGGACCCTCCGGCCTGGACCCTCCGGCCTGGACCCTCCGGCCGGGACCCTCCGGCCTGGACCCTCCAGCCTGGACCCTCCGACCGGGACCCTCCGGCCTGGACCCTCCAACCGGGACCCTCCGGCCTGGACCCTCCAACCGGGACCCTCCGGCCTGGACCCTCCGGCCTGGACCCTCCGACCAGGACCCTCCGGCCTGGACCCTCCGGCCTGGACCCTCCGGCCGGGACCCTCCAGCCTGGACCCTCCGGCCTGGACCCTCCGACCGGGACCCTCCGGCCTGGACCCTCCGACCGGGACTCTCCGGCCTGGACCCTCTGGGACCCTCCGGCCTGGACCCTCCGACTGGGACCCTCCGGCCTGGACCCTCCGACCGGGACCCTCCGGCCTGGACCCTCCGACCGGGACCCTCTGGCCTGGACCCTCCAACCGGGACCCTCCGGCCGGGACCCTCCAGCCTGGACCCTCCGACCGGGACCCTCCGGCCGGGACCCTTCGGCCAGGGGCTGGGCGCAGAGGGTCATTTACCAGCAGACCTGGTCTCCTCAGGAATCTTGTCTGAAATATAGGTTCTCTGGAAGCAGGAGACGATGTTAAAATAAAACAACAACACATCCAACGAATGGGAACTCGGGAAAGTGTGCACCTGCTGAATGGCAGGCTGTGCTTTCTGGCTGGTATTCGTGGACTCAGCACCAATTATTGAAGGGGTTCTCTCCGTCTTTGAAACCAGGAAGCAGGAACATGGATGGCGCTGCCGGTGGCTGGACGAAGTCACAGCGACGGATGGAAAAGCTGTCATCGCATACCCACGGGCTCTTCGCACTAATTCATTATTCGTTCAACACGCGTTTGTAAAGCACCTACTCTGTGCAGGGCACGGGGATGGAACGTGTGGCGCGGACTGCAGCCCTGTCTCCTCTCCGTTGCACGTGGTCCTCACTGACCTGCCGTCCGGATGTGCAGGTGAGCAGCAGAGAGCTGGATGCGGAAGCCTGAAGGTCTGCGGAGAAGTCTGGGATCAAGATGAAGGTCATGCTATGCGAGGGAGATGAGCACGTTGGAAAAGGTCACCCGTGTCCCTTTCTCGTCATTACCTCAAGAGTGGCGACCAGCCTAACTTCTAAAACGATTTTAAACTTTATAGAAATGGAATTATCCAGTACATATTTTTTTACATTTGAGTTACTTTGATTGCAATTCCTCCATTTGTTGAAGGAAATTGTAGATATTTTTTTCTCATCGCTTCATAGTCCATTTTTGTACACACCACAGTTTATCTATTATCTACTATTGATTGATAGTTCAGGTGTTTTTCTAATAGGAACCTATTCAAATATTTCTGTTTTGAGTATGCTTGAATATATTTTTTGTAAATATATTTCTATATATCTATATTTATATCTATCTATAATTCCACATGCACATATATATATACTGTGTATAATATATATATATATATATATATATATATATATATATATATATATACATACATACATACACACACTCCCCTATAATTATGTGAATTCTAGTTGCTCCAAACACAACACTTGGTTTTGTCTGTCTTCTGAATTATAGACTTGCTCCCACATTTTAATTTCATTTGCATTTATCGGATGTGGTTTTAATTTGCAATTATCTAATGATTAATGAAGTTGAGCATCTTTTAAACGTATTTTTTGCTACTTAGATATTATCTTTTTATGTGCCTATTAAAGTTTTTCTCCTGTTTTGGCATGCCTGAATTTTTCTTATTTATTTATAAAAGCTTTTTATATGTGCTGCGTAGTCCTTTGTAAGACACTTGCCTTACAAAGATCTTTTCCTATTTCTGGCTTGCCTTCCACTTCTCTTAATGGTGTATTTGGCTATTCAGAGGATCTTAATTGTAATGGAGTCCTACCTGTCGATTTTGTCTTTTATAGTTATCAATTTTTTGTGTGTTTTTTTATGTTTGCTTACCCCAAGACTGTGAGGAAGTGCTTGTTTTCTTTGAAGCCTTTGTTGTTTTACTTTTCACTTTTAGATCTGTAATCATCGATCTGGGTTTGGTCTTTCTGTGTGGTGTGAGTAGGGAGTCAGAATTAATATCTCCTGCTATGGATATCCAGTGGACTCAGCTCCCCTTATTGAAAAGGTAACTCTCTTCTCAGAGGAAGAGTTTAACACCGAGCAGAGCATTCCGAAGGGTGTGGGGACCAATGACAGCGAAGCCATTTCGCAGTTCAGACCTGGCAGCGCTGACGGAGGCGCATCGTGCAGGGGTTCACCTGGAGGCGCTCAGAAAGTCCCACCACTCTCTACCCACAGTCCTTTACCTGTGAGTCTGACTGTCCTGCTACCTGGGATGCTGCTGGAGAATCCTGACTTCTCCTCTCACGGTTAGACACTCACCTGGGCACCTGGGGAAAGGGCTTCTGGGAAATATAGTTCTGGGATTCTTCTCTGGGATGCGGAGAAGACTAGGGAAGGTGATAACAATGCCAGTTGAAAATATGGCTCAGCACAGTCACTTAATGTTCCTGTGTCTCAGATGAGGACACTGCACTTGAGGTTGGATTAGAGCAAGCATGTCAAATTTGCAGCCCGCCGGCCGGAGTTTGACATGCGTGGATTAGAGGGTCTCTGAGGGCCTCCCGCTCTAACAGGTAGTAAGTGTTATGTATTAGAAAGGCTCTCAGGAGAAGCTATTCATTCATCCAGGTGTGGTACTAGGCCAAGAATATCTATATGTATAAAAGGCTAATATGCAAAGTGTCCCCTCAGGAGTTCGACCAGGAGACTGGGAGTTCGATCACTCACTATGATGTGTGCTGACCAACAGGGGGCGGCGTGGAACAAAGGAAGGTCCCAGCCGGCAGCCAGCAGCCGGGGAAGGGAGGCCACGGCCGGCAGCCGGAAGGCCCCGATCGGCCCTGATCGCCGGCCAGGCCTGGGGACCCACCTGTGCACGAATTTCGTGCACCAGGCCTCTAGTGAAAGTATAAAGACGGGAGCTGCTTGCAGTAGGTGCATTTCCAATACCACTGCAGTAGGGCTGTGCAAACAGGTGACACAGCCCGTGAAACAGCTCCTGTGGCTGTAAACGCACACAGCGCTGCAGCGTCGAGGCAAGGGAGCTGCTCCATCAGCCTGTTGGCTCCTCTGTGATCCTGGAGGCTGTGGGCCCCCCCGGAGGAGCAGAGGGGGGATGTGGGCCCCTTCAGAGGAGCGGAGTGGGGGATGTGGGCCCCCCCAGAGGAGCAGAGGGGGGGATGTGGGCTCCCCCAGAGGAGGAGAGAGGGGATGTGGGCCCCCCGAAAAGCAGAGAGGGGACTGGGCCCCCACGGAGGAGCGGAGTGGGTGATTTGGGCCCCCCCCAGAAAAGCAGAGAGGGGACTGGGCCCCCACGGAGGAGCAGAGTGGGGGATGTGGGCCCCCCAGAAAAGCAGAGAGGGGACTGGGCCCCCACGGAGGAGTGGAGTGGGGACTGTGGGCCCCCCCAGAGGAGCAGAGGGGGGGATGTGGGCCCCCCCGGAGGAGTGGAGTGGGGATGTGGGCCCCCCCAGAGGAGCCGAGTGGGGATGTGGGCCCCCCCAGAGGAGCAGAGGGGGGGATGTGGGCCCCCCCAGAGGAGCGGAGTGGGGATGTGGGCCCCCCCAGAGGAGCAGAGGGGGGGATGTGGGCCCCCCCAGAGGAGCAGAGGGGGGATGTGGGCCCGCCCAGAAAAGCAGAGAGGGGACTGGGCCCCCACGGAGGAGCAGAGTGGGGGATGTGGCCCCCCCCCCCGGAGGAGCAGAGTGGGGGATGTGGGCCCCCCCAGAGGAAGGGAGTGGGGGATGTGGGCCCCCCCAGAGGAGCGGAGGGGGGATGTGGGCCCCCCCCAGAGGAGCAGCGTGGGGACTGGGCCCCTGGAAGGAGCCGCAGGTGCGCTCAGGCCGCTGTTGTCACCTGGGATGGAAGCTCCAGCTGTGCCTTTCGCCTGGAGCGCAGAGGAGACCCAGGTGCCTCCCAGGGCGCAGACGGAGCTCCTCCTGTGTTTTGTGGAACAAAAGCATCAGGCCGTGCTGGTGTGGCTTCCTCCGGTGAGTTCCTTCCGCCTCCTGCTGTGATGTTGTCTCCGTGGAGCCTCTTTTGCATCAGGCTTTCTGGGGTTCCTGACTTGACGCCTCCCAGGCCCTCATTTGCGATTTTGCACTGGCAGCGCCCCCTCCCCCCAGCTGGCTGCCTGGGTGGCTTGGAGTTGTCTTCTCTACAAGTTCCCCCAGGATCCGTGGGAAACGGGCGGAGTGGAGGCAGAAAGGGAAGAATGGACGGGTGTGTGTCTGTCAGTCACCGCCTATTTCAGCAATTTCCCCCCATCGCAGAGGGTGGATGGCGAGGAGGCCGGCCGAGCCCCGCAGGAGGTCTGCTGGCTGAGGAGTAGCTGCTGGCGGGGAGGGGCCTCCATCCCCCAGGTCCCAGCGAACGGGCTGCACCGCCCGGAGGCTGCAAAGCTGGGAGTGCCCTGCCCCGGGCAGACAGCGGCTGGCGGAGTCGCTGATTTGGGGACAGAAAATGACAATGCTCCGACAGTAAACAGCACCTGGAAGTCTGCTAATGGCTTCCACAATTACCAGCCGCAGCGCGGCCTCATTACTCACGCGCTTTCTATGAAAGAAAAGAAAGGAAGCAGATGTTGGGCAGAGTCACGTGGCTGAGCTTCCGTGTGGGGGAGGGGTGGAAGGTGGAGGGTAGGAGCAGAGGAAGGAAGGAGGGTGAGGTAGGGGTGGCGTCCAGTTCTCTTCCAGGGGATGCAAAATGCCAGTCACCCCTCCCCGATCTGGAAGTTAACCCCCAGGTATGCGCGACATCATTCTGACTTTTCTGCGGTATGCGTATTTAATATGTTTTTATTGATGCCAGAGAGGAAGGGAGAGGGAGAGAGAGAGAAACATCAATGATGAGAGAGGACCATTGATCGACTGCCTCCTGCACACCCCCTACTGGGGATTGAGCCCCGCAATCTGGGCATGTGACCTTGACTGGAATTGAACCCGGGACCTTTCAGTCTGCAGGCTGAGGCTCTATCCACTGAGCCAAACCAGCTAGGGCTGTGGCATGCACATTTAAAATCCGAGCTGCCTCCAGCCCCTCCCTCCTGCCGCAGAGTCCTGGGCACCAGGCTCTCCACGTGGCGTAGCTGCGGGGTGGGGCAGGGCAGGGAGTGACCCGCAGGCCCCCGGGGGTGAGGTACACACCGCTGTTGTGCTACTTGGCAGCTCAGTGGTGGTGAGGACAGCAGAGAGCTGGCATTAATGACACTGACTTAGAGGCCCCCGCATCGGTCGGTGCTATCCTGCTGTAGCACAACAGGCACCTGTCAGCCCGTTTCCTCTCCTGCCTCCGATGGAAACGTCAGCACGTGGTGAGAGTAGGGATCCCTGACTCGCCGTGCGGGTCACGACCCCATCGGAGGTCGAGGAGCCCCTTCAGGTGCGTAGACAGGGTGGGGGTCGGGGGTGCAGACCACAGTTGGCAACCTCACCCACGTTTCTGAAGTTTATATGATTTGCAAGTTTGACTTTATTTAAATTCCCAGTCCCGTTAGAGAGAGATGCATTTTTATGTTTATGAGAGGGCGCAGGGTGTGAAGACACTTTTACATACAAGTTAGAGAAGAATTACTGGAGGTCGGCTGCGAGGAAGGGAGGTGCTGACCTCGCTGCGATTATTACAGGTGTGTGTGTGTGTGTGTGTGTGTGAGCGTGTGAGCGTGTGAGTGTGTGTGTGTGTGTGTGTGAGTGTGTGTGTGTGTAAATGTGTGTGTGTGTGTGTGTGTGTGAGTGTGTGTGTGTGTGTGTGTGTGCGTGTGTGTGTGTGTGTGTGTGTGTGTGTGTGAGCGTGTGTGTGTGTGTGTGTGTGTGTGAGTGTGTGTGTGTGTGTGTGTGTGCGTGTGAGTGTGTGTGTGTGTGTGTGTGTGTGTGTGTGTGTGTGAGTAAATGTGAGAGTGTGTGTATGTGTGAGTGTGTATGTGAGTGTGTGTGAGTGTGTGTGTGAGAGAGTGTGTATGTGTGTGTGGCAGTCTGTGTGTGTGTGTGTGTGTGAGTGTGTGTGTATGTGCATGTGTGAGTGTGCGTGTATGAGTGTTGTGTGAGTGTGTGTGTAAACACACCTGTGTGCACCCGCCTGGAAGATGAGGGCGGTGTCTGCCTGAGGCTTCGGTGTGGTCTAGTGCCTGACGCTTGTTTGCCGCCTGCCCAGTACTGTCCGCGCTGGGTCAAGGATGGGGTGCATGACCGGAGGTGTCCCCCTCTGTGGGCTGGCAATCACGGGGGAAGGGAAGTCATCAAATACGCATCCTAGTGCCTATGCAGTTACTACTCACCGCACTCTCACTCAGAGAGGCCTGAGAACGTGCAGCAAAGGCACCACCTGGCCCGGGCGGTTACCTAAGTTTCCGTGAAGAGAGGGTCAAGTTCGTCTGAGAGAAGCCAGGGGGAAGGGTTCGGGGAGGGCGCAGAGGAACCGGACAGCCACTTTGGACGGATGATGGACACCTCCGCCGAAACGCAGGTGTTACACCAACCTGTGTGCTGCCGGGCCCCGCTCACCCCACTGCTCCACACTCGCCTGCTTTCTGTGTAACCCAGGCGTGTGCGGCCGTGACCTCTGGGGGAGCCAGTGGTCCATGTGTCTCAGTCCCCACCTTGCTCACCCAGGCGTGGCCCGGAGCAGAGGCCTCATGGTAAATGTCAACCACACGGACCCGGCGCCTCCCCAGCGGAGAAACTGCGTCCCTGGATGGGGCGGCCAGCCCTGGCCCCCTCTTCTCCTGCGGGGGCGGGAGGAGGGGAATAGATAATAGCTGCTCACAGCCCCTCATTATGATTTCTGGGAAAACATAATAAGGCTGCAGCTGGCAGGCACTTATTTTTTTCTTAGCGTTTAATAATAGAATTAATTGCTAAGTGGAAGGCTTGCAACCCCCTTTCTGTTGTGCGGTGCCCTCTGCTATCATTATGAATAGATGTAAAAATCAAAGCTAATTATCATTCAGAATGTTTGAAGAAATAGACGGAACCACACACACAAAACTCATTGTACCCCTAGCCCAGCCGCAGGGCACAGAGTTCACGCACGCGCACCCCCCCCGCCCCCCAATAGGGTAGGGCAGTGCCCACGGGTCCTGGTTGCTCCTGAGTTAGGTCCCTGAGCCGTCGCTGGGGACCGGGACATGCCGACGCCAGAGCCCTGATGGAGCTGGGCCTGCCTGGTTGGGCAGGACGCGGGCATCGCGAGAGGCTCTCTCTAGAGCGAGCATGTGGCTCATTTGCTGGGACGCGAGGGGGTGACCCCCTGAGCTGCCGATGGCACCTGGACACGTGTGATGTCAAAGCGCAAGAGTGGAGGCTGCAGACACTGAGGAGGGGGAGGCGCAACAGCCCCGTGGAGAGCGGGGGGGGGGCCATGGGGCAGCCAGGGAGCCAGGCGCCGAGGAGAGGCGGCCGTCACGTCACAGGAAGAAACGCAAACGCCACAGGAAGCAGGGGGATGGGCACAGAAGTGGCCGCCCCCGAACCCGACGCCCAGAGACCCCAAAGGAGGGCTGGAACCAGCAAGAGCTGGTCTTAATGCAGACAGAGTCAAGGTGAGGAGCTGCGTTTTGGAAATGGAGGTGCAAAGGTTCATTTCAATATTTAAAAAAAACGTGTTCACTAAGGGATATTAAAACATAACTTCCCAGACGTTCACTTGACTCTTCTCAGGTAAATGTGAAGTACGCGCGGGCCACAGACTTGAGCACCCCATTAATAACGGCGAGCCGGGAGACGCCCCACAGACTCACCACGAGTGAGGAAGCCAGGTGTGGACACAGACGGCTGGGCGCAGCTGCTTCCCGTCCAGCGAGACCTGAGCCTCGGAGCTTCCTGTTCCAGCAGAGAAATGGGCAGCACCCCGAGAGCAGACACTGACAGCGAGCGTGCGCCTCCTCAGGCCAAGCCTTTCACGGGCAGGAGACAGCGGACTCGGCGTGTTTCTTCTGGCTCATGTTTGGGTGGCCTCTGCCCCTATGATATCGAGAGGTCGCAGCCCCCTTACTCCCAGGTGTGGGGTCGTTCCCTTTTCCACCCGTGGGTGGCGGCCAGCACTGTGTGGGGCTGGGGTGGGAGGGCCCCCGAGGAGGGGGCTGCTGGCTTGGGAAGCGATTCGGTTGGAGGATTGTTTCTGTCTTTGAAATCTTCAGCACAACCACATGGCTTGCTAGTGTTCTGCAGCATTGGGGGCAATGCAATCAAGTCTCACGTCAATGTTTCTCTCTCTCCCCTCCTCTCTAAAAAGAAACCAATAAAAACCCTTAAAAATGTTAATTCGATCCGCTGATTCCCTCTCATGTAGCCAACACCCCACATCACCAACAAATCAGGAAGCGGGTGGGGAATTTTCAGCTCCTTCTGCAAATATTGTGACAAATGGGCTTCTCTGTGTATCCCTGCCGGGGCTGCACGTTCAGGGAGGGGCCCCTGTAGCTGCCCACCACTTCTGACATCTTTAGGGGCCGGGCCTCACTCTTCATCGGGGTGCCCTGGGCCGTGGCTCCCCTCTCTGAGCATCAGGCTGATCCCAGAGCTCTGCCATCCCCAGAGTTTGCTTTTAGAAAGTGCTCTGGGCCCTGGCCGGGCAGCATGGTTGTTTGGAGCATTGTCCCCTTCGGCCAAGGGTGTGGGTTCGATCCCTAGTCAGGGCACATATAAGAATCAACCAATGCGTGCGTGAGTAAGCGGAACAACAAATCGATGTTTCTCTCTTTCTTTCTCTCCTCAATTAAAAAAAAGGGGCTCTGCAGGCCGGAGGGCCTCTGGCTCAGGTTCAGTGTCCCTGTTCCCGGAGCAGACTCGCCCTGCCCAGGACAGCGACCACGGCTCACCTGTCAGGCATTTCTCAGCGCCTTCCAGCTCCCGTGTCACGTCTCGGAAGAGCAGGGAGTGCGGAAGCGGTTTGAGTCTTCAACCCCAGGCCTTGGTGCTGCCCTCCTGCAGGGAAGGGAGGACCTGGCCTCCCTCGGCCCCCAGGCAGGTGGTGGACCTGATGTCCCCACTGGTATCTCCTCCCCCCTCCACTGCACCCTGACCTGCCTCTCGCCCCTCCTCTGGCCAAAGCCTCCCAAGTGGGTCTCGGTTCCCCTGGGAGCTCCTGACCGGCCGTGCGATGTGATAGGAGCGGAGCTCACCTGGTGCACAGCGACCGCCCACTGCAGACGCAGGCTGCAGGTTCACCCCGCACGCTCTACACGGGCCGAAACAGCAAAGCGAGGTCTGCTTGACCAGCAAGGCTGCTGTTTTCATCAGCATTGTCCTGCTGAGAGGAAGACAGACATATTGTAGCAAGCCCGCCACCTGGCTCAGTGGTTGAGCGTCCACCTAGGAACCAGGAGGTCACAATTCAATGCTCAGTCAGGCACAGGCCCGGGCTGTGGGCTCCATCCCCAGCGGGAGGCGTGCAGGAGGCAGCTGATCAATGATTCTCATCGTTGATGTTTTTCTCTCTCTCTCCTTCTCCCTTCCTCTCTGAAATCAATAAAAAAATATATATATATTTTAAAAAGAAATATCATAACGAGGGGGACCCTGGCATGGGAGCAACCAGCTCTTCTCGGGGCCCGCGGTCAGGACCTCTGTGTGAGCAGATTAGTTTAATGTGTGCGGAGAAATAGTTCTCGGAGTTGCTTTTTATGTGAAATTAGAATAATTCCATAGGCTCGAATGCCCTTTCTTGTGAGTAAAACAATGAAGTGGAACATATGTAAGTTTTTAAAGAGGAATCTCCTGGGAAAGAGCCCAAGCCACACGTCAGCTTTATGCCTTTTTTTCCAAGTGTTTGGACGGGGAGCAAGAGCGTCTTCCAGAATCCCACCCGTGGAGCTCTGGGTGGCGGGAGGGGAGGCCAGGAGGAGCGTGCCAGGGAGGTCTGTGTCCCGAAGCCGATGCTGAATTCCTCACAGCCCATCTGACATCCCAGCCCGCCGCGCTCTCGTCCTCACTCGCTGGCATCGCTCACGCTCCCACACAATGGGGGCTGCGGGTCAGGCTGAGCCGGCGAGAGATTTTCCAGCACCAGTGACACGCAGGGAGAGAGGGCTCCTTCCTTTCCTTGAGGCCCTGGAGGATTTGGAGACAAGAGCAGAGATGTGGCTGCTCGGGCGTGGAAGAGGTGAGGGCCGCGGGAGGGATCCCCAGGGTGAGATGACGTCTGACGGCTGGAGAGCCAGCGGCAGGGACGGACAGGGACGCGGGCCGCACAGGCTGTTCGGTCTGACCGGGTTCCCATGTTACTTTGCCTTGTGCCCAAACACAGAGGAAGGTGTGGGCAGTGGGACAGAATCACGGCTGCATCTACGGGTTTTATTAGCTTGGGGCCGTTTCTCAGGTAGCGCCTTCCTGCGTGCGGATGCTCTCGAATGGCCCCACGCGACCGCGGCGTCAGTGGTTGTTCAGCTCCCCATGCCATCCGTGCCCACGCCGGGTTTGGGTGGGAGAGGGGGTGAAAGGTGCCGGGGGTTCTGATGCGTGTCTCGGTTTAGCAACTTTTCCTTTACGTCTTTTAGTTTATAAATGAGAAGAGCACAGTTCAGACATCTGGGTCCTCTGGTCACATGCCTATGACAGGAGGTAACAGTAAACGGGGGTGTGGGCTCTATAGTGAATTGAATGGTGCCCCAAAAGGATCAGTTGAAATCTGAACTCTTCCTGTGAGCGTGACCTTATGTGGAAATAGGGCTTTTTGCCAATATGGTTAGTTAACATGAGTTCATAGTGGAATAGCATAGCCCTTAATCCAACATGACTGGTGTCCTTGTACGAAGAGGAGAGACACAGACACAGGCGCACAATGCCGTGTGAGGACAGAGGGAGAGCTTGGAGTCCTGTGTTTATAAGCCAAGGACTGTCAGCCAACCAGAAGCCGGGAGACAAGGACTGTCAGCCAACCAGAAGCCGGGAGACAAGGACTGTCAGCCAACCAGAAGCCGGGAGACAAGGACTGTCAGCCAACCAGAAGCCGGGAGACAAGGACTGTCAGCCAACCAGAAGCCGGAGACAAGGACTGTCAGCCAACCAGAAGCCGGGAGACAGGGACTGTCAGCCAACCAGAAGCCGGGACAAGGAAAGATGCTCCCCCGGAGCCCTCAGGGGGAGCTGGGTCCTGGGGTTGCCTGATTCCCGACTTCTGGCCTTCAGACCGTGAGAGAAGAGGGCCCTGTGGTCTGAAGCCACCCTCCGTGGCCCTCGGTAACCGCGGCCACGGGAAGCCAGGCCTTTCCCATCCAGGACTGCCTTGTCTCCGACTCCCGTCTTGCACCTGAGCTAGACGGGGAGACGCTTGGAGAGGGATTATTTTGTGTTCTGGATCTTCGGATGTCCTAGGCCAGTGGTCGGCAAACTCATTAGTCCACAGAGCCAAATATCAACAGTACAACGATTGAGATTTCTTTTGAGAGCCAAATTTTTTAAACTTAAACTTCTTCTAACGCCACTTCTTCAAAATAGACTCGCCCAGGCCGTGGTATTTTGTGGAAGAGCCACACTCAAGGGGCCAAAGAGCCGCATGTGGCTCGCGAGCCGCAGTTTGCCAACCATGGTCCAAACTAAAGGGCAACAAGTCCCGTGCGGAGCCGGTTGTGTAAGTAAAGGCCTGGTGGCGGCCGGTCATCGTGTCTGCCGGTCATCGTGTCTGCCGTCATCGTGTCTGCCGGTCATCATGGCAGCCGGTCATCGTGGCTGCTGGTCAATAGCAGAGGTGACTGGTCTGGGTCTTAATGGAGAAACATGGCCAGGCCCTGCTCAAGGCCCTCAGAAGCACCCTCTGCATTTTCAGACCAATAAACGGATTGAATGGACCGATACCCACACTCCACCCCTCAGCCACCCGGGAGGAGGCCTGAAGCCACTCCGCTTCCCCACGGCCCGGCCCGGCCCGCCCAGAGGAGACGGCTTGAGCTCTTCCTGGGACTTACAAGGAGGAGAGGACGCTGTGACGAGGATGGATCCTCCGAGCGTTAGAAAGCCTGGCTTGTTAAAAGAAAGAGTTGTTTGTGGTGGAAGAAGGCAGCCCGCCAAGGGGGAGGAGAGCCTCATTCCCGGACAAACGGGTTTCAGAGCGAAACCTGCGTCCGGCCAGCGCTGCGCTGGCGTCCTGGGGTGGCCGGGACGCAGCCTCCTGGCAGGACTCGCGAGGCCTGGACCGGAACCGGATGGTGCTGGGCTCCCGGCGGGTGGCCTGGACAGCGCTGGCTGACGTCTGAATTGTAACCTTCTCGTTTATAAATAAAAGACGTAAGTGAGCCCTCACTGGTTTGGCTCAGTGGATAGAGTGTCAGCCTGGGGACTGAAGGGTCCCGGGTTCGATTCCAGTCAAGGGCACATGCCCGGGTTGCAGGCTCGATCCCCACAGGGGGTGTGCAGGAGGCAGCCGATCCATGATTGTTTCTATCTCCCTCTCCCTCTCCCTTTCTCTCTGAAGGCAATAAAAATATATTAAAGAAAAAAGACGTAAATGAGAAGTTGCTAAACAGAGACACATTAGGGTGACCTGGGAGCTTGTGAGAAACGCTGATCCTCAAAGGAAGCCCCGGAGGCTCTCATTCCCGAGTGGGAGTGGGCGCGGGGCCAGAATATGGCTCTTCGGGAAGCCGCGCCGAGGCGAGGAAGCCGCGGGGTGGGGATCCGCGGGCTCCTCGGAATTAGAGCGGGTAACAGGCCTTCCAACTCAGTGGCATCTAGTGAGTGCGTCTAGATAACCCAGTGACCTAATCTCGTCTCCATTCACACTCGGCACCCCCTTCCTGATATTCTGGGATCCCCTGTGAATGGGGGAAAACATGGATTTGTCACTAACTGAGCTTTCCTGCGGGCACGCGGTATCCCCCCCCCGCAGTCACCGCCGCCGCGTGTTTCACTAAAACCAGCGGCCTCCCAGCGGTGTTGGGTGGGTGGGTGGTTGGTTGGTTGGTTGGTTAGTTGATGATTTAAGAAGAAGGTGAATAAATTCTGATCAAACTTGATACATTATTGGGAGGGGTTCCAACAGCCCCCCACAATGAATGTCACTCTCCCCCAGGCTGAAAGGATTTGGCAGTCGCCTGACTTGCCAAGGGCATCAGCTTGTGCTTCTTTGACAGATTGTCATGCGTTTCAGTGAGTGAGTGAGGTTAGAGGCACCTGTGGCTGCAGGAAATGCGCGCCGAGTCAGGACGCCAGTGGAAAGCGGGGCTTAAACACCAGCCCTGCGCCTTTGCTGCCTCCAGGGGGAGGGTAGCTGAGAAGTGTGTCCTTGTCTTGCAACAACCTCTCTCTACCTGCCTATCAGCCTCTCGCTCTCACTCTCTCGCTCTCTCTCGTAGTTACCTGGAGACTGTAAGCCATCTTGGTGCTCGTTAAGTCATTTCCTTGCCTCATCGCAGGATGCCATGAACACAGGCGATGCCCCATGCTGTCGGGATGCTGTTCAGAGACTTCCTTCATCCAGGTTCCTGGGACCTCAATTCCGTCTAAAACAGCCAATTACACTGCTCCTTCCGCCAGAGGTTTCCCAGGCCGCTGGGCACACAGTCCGCTCCAGCCCGGGGCTCAGAGCTAAGCATCAGGCCTGGCTCCCGCCTGGCAGTGGGCACATGCTTTCTGTCTGCCTTCTGCCTCCTCGCTTACCCCGGGGCGCCAAGCACCTGCTGGCAGAGCGGGCGGAGGGTGCGGCCACCTGCCTGGCGCGGGGACGGCGCTGGGTCAGAGAGCGGGGGTGAGAGGTGGATTTCCTCCTGGAGGGTTCATGGAGAGACAGGCGTGCACAGAAATGACTAAATGCACAGTTATAAACGCTGTGCTTGCCGTGTGGGCTCATGTTAACAGCCTTTATCCCCATGATGCAACTGAAGTTCCGCCCCAAAACAGAATGATTCCGGGGGGTGGGGGTGGGCTAGTGACCAGCGCATCCTGATTCTGATTCCCAGGAGGACCAGGAGGCGGGCGCAGGCGGGAGGGCGGGCAGCGTGGCGGCAGGGAGAGCGCAGGCGTGTGGTCAGGGGGCCGGGCGCCCGACACCTGCTCCTCTTAGCAACCCTTTTCTACCTTCTGGACTGAGGCTCCCTCAGGTGCCACCAACCCAGGCGCTGCTGCGGGGATCCGTGAAGCGACCCAGGTGCCATGACACGGGCGGAACGCGGGTCTGTTCCTCTTTCAGAACTCAGCACCCCTTTCTCAGTGAGCAGGTCCCCGCCGCCTGTGGCAGCACCGCTGACCGCCACGGGGTCCCGGTCCCGGCCCCCCTCAGGCTGTGTGTGCAGACCCCAGGAGCTCCCGTCTCCCATATCCGTGCCACACGGGGGAGGGCCGCGCTTCTCTCTGGGGCGGCGGGCGGGGCAGGGGAGGCGGCACATCAGCGACCGCACACAGGGCCGGCACCTGCCACCTCCGTGTGGCACAGAGACATGGTGCGCTGCCTCTTCCGGGGACCCCCCCCTCCTCGGTCTGCACCCGCCCGGGACCTCCTGGAACCGCATGGAGCCAGGGCTGTCCACCCCGTGTCCAGGGAGCTCCCTGTGGAGCCACAGATGGTGGAGCCAGGGCACCACTGCCCGCACTGCGTCCCGGGGGGCTGTGTGGCCCAGGGGGCGCGGGGCTGGAAGGGCCCGAGGCAGCCTGTCCTTCCTCCTCGTTTTATACAGAGCGGGTCGGAGCCGCGGAGGCGGAGGGGGCTTGGTCTCCGTGCAGCCTGTGCTGGGATTGGGTTGGAGTGTGGGTCCCCCCCGCCCCCGCCTGCTGCTCCTTCCAGACAAGGGAGGGCCGCGGAGCCAGGGCAAGGGACCAGGCGTCTAGACTCGAGGCTGCGTCCAATCCCGCCCCGCCCCGAGCTGCCACTGACCGTCTGCATCATCCATCAAGGTGTGGGGCCTTTGCCCATCGCTGTGAGGACCGAGCCGGGCTCTGTGGGAGCACTGGGCTTGAGCAGGTGCCGAATGCATGTGAGTCCCTCCTGTCGCGGTGGAACTGGCAGATTATAGCCGCGAGGAAACGGGAGAGACCCGGAGGTGACCGGGCTCCCACGTGGCGGTGGCTGGCGCTGCGCCCGGCTCAGAGGCGCCAGGTGAGTGCCTTCAGGCGCAGACCCAGGCTGATCCCGGGCCCGGAGGAGGAGAGCCACGGGGTCTCGTTTTCCCAGGAATGGAGCTTCCTGGCCAGGCAGCTGTGGGAAGGGGGAGGCAGGTGGTGAAACGCACAGGTGGCCCTGAGCGGCCGTGACCGGAGGCCCTGTCCAGGCTGTTTCCCTCCCGGCTGTGCCCACCGCCAGGTTGGCGGGACCGTGGCCAAGTCAGACGGGCTGCCCACACCCAGGGTTGCACGGGCTCTAGGTGCTCTCAGGGGACGCCGGGCCAATGTAACCCCCACCGCCAGGAGGCAGCACACTGGGTGGGGCCCTGTGCTGGCCAGCAGCCAGCCCCTCTGCCCCAGACAGCTCGGTGTGGCCTTTCTTTAAAGCACGAGCAGGAACGGAGCGCCCAGCCCTCAGCCAGGTCTAGACATTTGCCGTGGCGCCTGGCCATCCCAGCACAAGGCCCGCGGCCGCCCTGGCTGAGCGCCTTCAGGGGCTGCACAAGCTGAGTTCAGGGGTCATAACCCGGCCAGGTAGACAGCTGACTCTGCAGGTGAGCGTCCAGGGGAGCGATTAAATCCCAGAAGTCAAGGCATGGACCACCCCCCAGCGTCCTGGGCGCCCCAGGCCCTGGCTGACCTGCTCCAGGGCTGCTGCCGGGCCACCTTCCCCCCTGTCCTCCTGTCCTCCTGTCCTCCTGTGTCCTCCTGTCCTCCTGTCCTCCTGTGTCCTCCTGTATCCTCCTGTGCCCTCCTGTCCTCCTGTGTCCTCCTGTCCTCCTGTCCTCCTGTGTCCTCCTGTGCCCTCCTGTCCTCCTGTATCCTCCTGTGCCCTCCTGTCCTCCTGTGTCCTCCTCCTCCTGTCCTCCTGTGTCCTCCTGTGCCCTCCTGTCCTCCTGTCCTGTGCCCTCCTGTCCTCCTGTGTCCTCCTGTGCCCTCCTGTCCTCCTGTGTCCTCCTGTCCTCCTGTCCTCGTGTCCTCCTGTCCTGTGCCCTCCTGTCCTCCTGTGCCCTCCTGCCCTCCTGTGCCCTCCTGTGCCCTCCTGTGTCCTCCTGTTCTCCTATCCTTCTGTCCTCCTGTGTCCTCCTGCCCTCCTGTGCCCTCCTGCCCTCCTGTCCTCCTGTGCCCTCCCCACAGGCTGTGGTTACGTGGCCCATTTTGTTGGTGCACAGACCAAGGCTGGCAGGTGATGGGACTGGGCCCGAGGTCATGAGCTAATGTGTGATGGAGCCAGACTTCAAATCAAGGCTGGTTTAATTTTATTTTTTTTATTTTTATTTTTTTAAATATATTTTATTGATTTTTTACAGAGAGGAAGAGAGAGGGATAGAGAGTTAGAAACATCGATGAGAGAGAAACATCGATCAGCTGCCTCTTGCACACCCCCTACTGGGGATGTGCCCGCAACCAAGGTACATGCCCTTGACCGGAATCGAACCCGGGACCCTTGAGTCCGCAGGCCGACACTCTATCCACTGAGCCAAACCGGTTTTGGCAAGGCTGGTTTAATTTTAAAGCTCAAGCACTTTTCAGTGTGATACTGGGAAACCATCAGTGAGAAGGACGCTGCGTATCTTCCTGAGACCAGAGTAGAGTGTGGATTTCTTCGGAGGATCTGCACACAGGACCGGGGCCCTGCCGGGAGCGGCAGACGGAGTTCAGGCCGGCTGGTGGCCTGCAGCTGTCCCACAGGCTCTGAGCTCTCGCACGTGGGCGCCTGTCGGTCCACGCCCACGGCTCTGCCTGTCGCCACGGCCGCTCCTGCTGCTGAGACTGCCTCCCTGTCTCTGGTCTGTGAAACCCTCCCCATCCTCACCCGCTGCGTGTGTGCAAGTCCAGGACAGCATGATTCCCAACTAGAGGCCGATGCACGAAATGCGTGCACTGATGGGGTCCCTCAGCCCAGCCTGCGCCCTCTCCCGATCCTGGATCCCTCGCTCCTTATCGCCCGCCCGCTCACTGCTCCTTAGCACGTGGCTCGCTGCTCCTTAGTGCTGCTGGGGAGGTGGGAGAGGCTCCCGCCACCACCGCTGTGCTCGCCAGCCATAAGCCCTATGGGAGTGCACTGACCACCAGGGGGCAGCTCCTGCATTGAGTGTCTGCCCCCTGGTGGTCAGTGCACATCATAGCGCCCGGTCATTCTGGTTGTTCGGGCGTAACGGTCACTTAGGCTTTTATTATATAGACTAGAGGCCCAGTGCCTGAAATTCGTGCACAGGGGGTATGTGTCCTTCAGCCCAGCCTGCACCCTTTCCAATCTGGGACCCCTCGAGGGATGTCTGACTGCCCGTTACATTATGATTCATAACAGTAGCAAAATTACAGTTATGAAGTAGCAACAAAAATAATGTTATGGTTGGGGGTCACCACAACATGAGGAACTGTATTAAAGGGCTGCGGCATTAGAAAGGTTGAGAACCACTGTACTAAAGAATATTGAATTGTTGTCCTCCTGTGTCCTCCTGTCCTCCTGAGCGGAGTGGTTGAGTGTCAGCCTATGAACCAGGCGGTCACGGTTCGATTCCCAGCCAGGGCACATGCCAGGTTGCGTGCTCCATCCCCAGTGGGGAGCGTGCAGGAGGCAGCCTGTCAGTGATCCTCTCTCATCACTGATGTCTCTCTCCCTCTCTCTGAAATCAATTTTAAAAATATTTTTTTAAAAAGAATATTGAATCATGTACTTGAAATAAGTGAAGCATGCGGCGTATGAATTCTATTTCAATAAGCCTTTTGAAGAAGACTAGAACAGATAAATGATGGTTCGTCTGTATGTGAAATGATACACAGGAGTGAGAATGAAGATGTACATGAGGAACATGGGTGTGCCTCCCAAAGATAATGCTGAGCGAAAGAAGCCAGCCGCAGACGGTGCACACGCTACGACCATGTATGTGAACGCATGGCCTGTGGGGAGCGAGCGGGAGCCGCACAGGCCGGCTGGCCTCCCGACTGCAGCGCCATCAGCTGGGTGCCCGGCCGGGAGGCTCACGGTGAGGACGCTGGTTCTGGGCCTTTGGGACACACACGGATTCCAGGGGAGAGGCCACAGGCCACCTCTGTGCCTTCATGGCGCACCCTCGTCGAGAGCCGTGGAGGCGGCAGCCCACCGCAGAGGGCTCCCAGTTGGCAACGGGCTCCGCACTGATTCAGCACCAACGCCAGAGCCCCAGGCAGAGCCTTTGGAAATGGCCCCGTTTCTGGACCCGGACGGTGGCTGAAGGCTCTGAGGACTTCTCTTCCGGCAAGGCCCCCGATGGGACAGCAAGTGTCTGCTTCACCGTGAGGAGGGAGCAGGGGGCAGGTATCTGAGGTCTCCCGGGAAGGAGACACAGATCCAGTGATGGATGGGGGAGAAGGAAGAGCGGGAGCCACACACTTACCGCCATGGAACCTGAGAGCCGGGTGGTGGGAGCCTCGGGTGCTCCGTGAAAGGCGGGCGTCTGCCTTTGGAGCAGCAGGGCCTCGGGCCGCACCGGCACGGAGCGTGTGGGAGGACAGGGAGCGCCGCAGGGAGAGCAGGACAGATCCCTCCTCCTCACCTCCATCGTGGGCGTCGGAGATGGGCACGGAGGCGCGACACCAGCCGGGACTCGCTGGGAAGCGTCTCTCCGGCCCCACCCGGGCCACCGCCGCCGTCTTCCTTGGCGTCACCGGGCGGTGCCGGCACACAGAGCACCTGGAGACCCATTCACTGAGTGGCACAGCGTCCCCTCACGATGTCACTGGCACGCGGGTCACGGCGCTCCTACGGGCTCTCAGACGAGCACGAGAAACCGCCCCCTCCCCGTCGCTGTGAAGCGTGAACTGACGGCCTCGGTCAGCGGCCTGAGGCAGCGAGCCCCCGGACGCACCAGTTACCCACATGGACAGAGATGTCCCCTGCGGAGCTGGCTCGTTCGATCAGGATGCTGGCAGTCGCCAGATGTGCAGGGTGAGGTGGCTCGCTGGGGACCCCGGGGAGCTGCTGTGGGAGTTCTCGCCCAGGTGCGGTGGCCTGAGCCCCGGGGGGGCGATGGTGCTGTTTAGTCTGAGGACAGCGGCTGGAGCCCCCGGGAGAGCTGGCGGTTCGGTCAAGTGTGAGGCCTGAGAAAACAGGCGTCCTCTGCGACGTGGGCGGGAGGAACTCGCTCTTACCTGGGACTCAGCCTCTTTGTTCTGTGCAGGCCTTCGCCTGACTAGATGAGGCCCACCACATGGGGAGGGCATCTGCTTCAGTCAGACTGCTGATCAGTGTCCATCTCGCCCCGCCCACCCCCAGACATGCCCAGTGTAATAGCTGACCACACGTCTGGGGATGTGTGTCAGGTTGACACATAAAATTAACCATCACACTTACAATTATCTAATACTTTTCAGTGCACAGTAACTTAATGTTGTCAATAGCTTCTTGGAAACTGTGACCTTAAGAGAGTAAACATAGAAGGAACCCAGTTGTACCCTAGAGTCTGGACCCGTGGTCGGCAAACTGCGGCTCGCGAGCCACATGCGGCTCACGAGCCACGGTTTGCCGCTCTGTTGACGAATGAGTTTGCCGACCACTGGGATAGGGGCTTAATCACAAGGAACAACAACAGCCTGTAATTATTGGAATCGAGAGTCTAGGTCAGTGGTCGGCAAACTCATTCGTCAACAGGGCGGCAAACCGCGGCTCGTGAGCCACAGAGCCGCAGTTTGCCGACCACTGGTCCAGACTGATTGATAGAAACAAGAGTTACGTTCCTACAGCATCTTTCTGGCCACAAAAACATCAAAATTTTAAACGAAGACCCCAAACACGTTCAACATTAAACATTGAAATAAATGTGAGCTCAACACACATTTACAAAAATTTATACAAACGAGCAAGACGACGAATGTCCAGCCCCCTGATCCCAGGTCAGAGTTGGGGCCCTTTGCTCACGTGGCCGCGTTTGCGGCCCTTTGTGCAGGGGTGGGGAGGGGCGGGGGACGCGGATCCTCACCACCTCACAGCAGCCTCCGGCCTGTCTCCATCTTTGAGCCGCGTGCACACAGGCTCCCTCATCTGACGTCGCCTCTGCGGTTCCCGGAGGGTGAAAGGTTGACACAGGATCGGGGCCTCCGGAAGGGCTTCAGGGCCGTGGATCTCCAGGGACATTGGGGCGGCCGCGCTGGGAGAGGGCGGGTTCTCCAGGCAGCACTCCCCCCCCCCCCCCACACACACACACACAGAGGAGGTGTCCCATGCGGGGTGTCCTGGCTCCTTTCCTGACGGGTGACTGTAGATGCTCTGACCAGCTGTGACATCCCGGGTAGACGTGCTCTAGCATCGCTTTAAGGCTGTAGCCGAGGTCTGATTGGGGTTTCGAGGTCTTTATTGGCAAAGGGAGCTGTACCTCATGATCTGACCTCTTAAATGCTTCCCAGCGTCCACACCTCCTTCTGAAAGCACTTTGATCAGGTTTAACTGCCTCGCTGGGAACGCAGGGGGCCGCAGCCACCTTCCAGGCCTGAGTCCTCTCTGAGGGTCTGGCAGCCTCCGCGGCCGGGTTGGCCGGCTCCGAGAGGCCGTGGGCAGTGAATGCACAGGACCAGGCTCCTTAGGGTCCCCAGCCCCCCTGATTGAGGACTCACTGGAGTTTTATCTTCCCTTTATTCCTGGGTTCCACTGTCTTCCACTCAGTGGTTTTCAGTGCCCCCCCGCCACCCGGGTGTGTGGTTCAGGGGGTCTGGGGTGAGGCCTGGGGTTCTGCATTCTAACAGATTCCCAGCAACACTGTGTGGGCGGCAGGGGGCCCCGCTCGGGGGACCCTGCTGCACTGTGACCAGTGGGAAGGCAGGGCTTCCTGGGTGATCCCTGGCCCCTGGCCGAAGCCCACACCTGGAGCAGGGCAGGCCACCCCCCCGGGAACCTGGACGCCAGCCGTGTCTGGCGCGCTCAGGCCCAGGCCAGCTCAGGCCGCCCGGGGAATGTGGTTTGGGCTTCATGGCCAAAACCAGCAGGTTTGCTCCACCTGAAGTGCCACAGGCTAGCACCTGGCGTGGGCCCCCTTCCGGCTTCTGCGGCGGCCCCGCTCCTCCGCGGATGAGAGTCCCAGCTGCTGTGGCATCGGGTTGGCGGGGGGGACGTGCCTCACAATGAGGTGACTGTCCCGGAGGGCCTGACAATGCCACGTCTGTGAGCGCGCTGACTTCCTCCGCTGAGGAGCCGTGGGGGGTCCCTCCCCTGCGGCATCGCTCCCCAAGGCCCGAGGCAGAGGACCTTGGACGAATCCTAGCTGCTGCTGGGTCACCTTCCCTCGATGGCAGACGGACAGGTCACTGCGCCTGCTCTGGGAGGACGTCCAGGCCCCGGCCAGGCACTCCCACCGGGACACGGCCCCCCACCTGCCAGCTCCTGCCCCTGCGGGTTCCTCACAGCACTGGGGAAGGAGAGCCCAGGCGGGGCGGGAGGCGTAGCTGCTCCACTTTTTCCACGGCTCCTCCGGTTTTTCGTTTTTAAGATGCGGCTGACATACTTGAGTGTTCCCTTGCAGATTCAAGTTTATGCAAAACATTTGCACGCAGCCCCGTGTGCTGGCAGCTGCGGAGTCCGCGGCACTTCGGGGAAAGGATTGTGCAATCCAGGGTTTCACCGTGGCATCCGGCTCACTCTCCCGCAGCGGCACAATGGGCCTCTGTCGGTGCCTCCCGTGTGTGCCAACAGCAGCAGGGGGCCCGGGAGCTACCTGGACAGCCTTCGCCCAGAGCTCTCCTCTGTCCCCCCCGGGCGTCCTCGCTGGCGCCTCAAGCGCTGACACCTCGGTGCCGCCTCGCTCTAGGGGAGCTGCTCTGCGGTCTCGCTGTTTCTTCCCTGGGACATTGGGGTGGCTCTGGCGCTGGGCCTGAGCCAGGTCAGCAGGCACAGGCAGACCGGTCAGAGCCTGGTCTCCCCGTCTGTCCCTCTGCCATGTGTTCCTGCGGCCATTGCTCGTCCCGCCGCCCCTTCACTCTTCATTTAACGCAGCACCGACCACGTGCCGAGCGGCAGGCTCGCTGCTGAGCGAGGGGCTGGGTGTGCCGTTCGCGGGAAGTGTTCCCCGGGGCCGTGTGCGAGCTCGTGAGACATGGTCCTGGGTCTGAGGATCCGCTCTGACAGCTGAGCCCCGTGGGAGGAGACGTGGGAGGGTCTTCCCTCTGGCCCTTCCTCACCTCCTCCTGCCCTCAGCTCTCCCGGAGCTCCGCACCTGGGCCAGTGAGGGGTGTGCAGAGATGGGCCTGTGCATGCCCCTGCACGTGTGTATGTTTGCGTGTGTGCATGTGTGTGCGTGTGTGCATGTGTGTATGTGGTGGGAGAGGTGCTCATATAATAGGCTTTGTAATTTGGGCAAATTTTTAAATCACTCAGTGGAATTCACTCATTCAGCAAATGCTCTCAGCCCAACTGGCTTGGCTCAGTGGCTGAGCATCGGCCTATGAACCAGGAGGTCAAGGTTCAACTCCCGGTCCAGGCACAGGCCCGGGTTGTGGGCTCCATCCCTGGTATGGGGTGTGCAGGAGGCAGCCGATCCATGATTCTCTCTCATCTTTGATGTTTCTATCTCTCTCGCCCTCTCCCTTCCTCTCTGAAATCAATAAAAACATATTTTAAAAAATAAAAATAAATAACTGCTCTCAGTTAGAAGAAGGGACTCGGAGGAGCTGAGGGAAACCCCACCCCCGATCATGGGTCCCTGTGGGAGCGCAAGGAGGCCTTGCTCCCTGTTCCTGCAGGTAAAGGTGGGCTCTGAGCGCACAGCCCCCACCGGGGGAGCTACCTGCAGGGCAGCACCTGCCTGCGCTTCTGAGAAATGGTCCATCCGCGAGCGAGGCCCGTGCCGCCCTGCCCGGTGCTGTTAGCTGCCTAGGGGAGCCCAGAGCATGGGGACTGGCCACGCAGGGCCCCGGTGGGTCCTTGTTGCCAGCAGAGCGCCCAGCTGCCCGGGCTTGCGGACCGGCTGGAGGCTGGAGCCACCGTATTTGGTAGCGAGGCTGCTGTGTGCTGGGCGGGCAGCGGCCCCGGGACCCAGGCTTGGGTCTGCGCTTCCTCACCGCACAGGCCGGGCTGCTTCCCAGGAAACACGCCGGCGGCGCTGGCCGGTGACGGCTACCAGACGGCGCTGACAGGGGCGAGAACGGATTTGGACACGGCACCCTGCAGGACTGGACTGCATCCACCGGGGCTGCCCAGAGCGCAGGAGAGGCGGGCGGCCGGGCCTGGGGGAGCAGGAGCCCCTGGCCTGTGTGTCTTGGTCTCAGGGAGCCCAGGGCTTCCCAGCCTCCACGCTCCGCCGCTCGGGGTGCCGTGGTCAGAGGCAGCGTTCTCCTGGGAGCGGTGGGCTGGCCCCTCTGGGCAGGGCAGGGTGGGTGCTCTGGCGGAAACACAGCAAGTCTGCTCACCTTTGCTTAGACCGGGGGTTAAACACACTTCTTCCGGTTAAATGACGTTCCCATGGCATTAGGAAGGGAGATCACTTTTTAAAATGTGTTTTTATTGATCTCCAAGAGGGAGAGAGAGAAACATCAATGATGAGAGAGAATCACGGATCGGCTGCCTCCTGCACACTCCACCCTGGGGATGAAGCCCGCAACCTGGGCCTGTGTCCTTCACCGGAATCGAACCCGGGACCCTTCAGTCCCCAGGCCGATGCTCTATCCACTGAGCCACACCTGCTGGGCTGGAAGGAAGGTCTGGGTTCCAGGCCGTCATCACTGAAGTCGGAGGCCCCGACTCCCGCAGAGACGCTGGCGCGGTTGCTGCGGGGCTGTGTGAGCCACGGGCTGCAGTCGCTCGGCCTTGGCCGCCGAGCAGGGCCCAGGACAGGAGCAGACTGTGTGCGGGCCGCGTTCCCATGAGACTTCGTTTGCAAAAGCGTTGCCCGACTGACCGCGTTGGGCCTGGGACCGCGAAGGCCACCCGCGCTAGTTTGTCCCCAAACACTGTGTGAGCGGCCGTGGTGTAGGCCCGGGGTTCACGGATGACCTCAGAGGCAGAATGGTTGCCTCGGGAGAGTTCGCGCTTGATGGGGAGAGAGACCCAAACTCCTAGATAACTGTGATCGATGACAGGTGGCCACACGTGGCAGGAAGAAGAGTAAGCTGGTCAGGGAGTGTTAACGTCCACGCGGACTTTTTCTCTGAAAGCTCCAGACTGGCATGCAAGCCTGTGAGGACGGGGGGCTGTGAGGAGGGGGTGCTGTGAGGATGGGGAGCTGTGAGGACGGGGGGGGGGTGCTGTGAGGACGGGGGGCTGTGAGGATGGAGGGGCTGTGAGGGTGGGGGGCAGTGAGGACGGGGGCTGTGAGGACGGGGGGCTGTGAGGATGGAGGGGCTGTGAGGGTGGGGGGGCAGTGAAGACGGGGGCTGTGAGGACGGGGGGCTGTGAGGACGGGGGGCTGTGAGGATGGGGGGGCTGTGAGGACGGGGGGCTGTGAGGATGGGGGGCTGTGAGGACGGGGCTGTGAGGACAGGGGCTGTGAGGAAGGGGGGCTGTGAGGATGGGGGGCTATGAGGATGGGGGCTGTGAGGACGGGGGGCTGTGAGGATGGGGGGGCTGTGAGGACGGGGGCTGTGAGGACGGGGGGCTGTGAGGACGGGGGCTGTGAGGAGGGGGGCTGTGAGGACGGGGGGCTGTGAGGATGGGGGGCAGTGAAGACGGGGGCTGTGAGGACGGGGGGCTGTGAGGACGGGGGCTGTGAGGACGGGGGGCTGTGAGGACAGGGGCTGTGAGGAGGGGGGGGCTGTGAGGATGGGGGGCTGTGAGGATGGGGGGCTGTGAGGACGGGGACCTGGGGGATTGAGCTTATCTCTATGTCCCTACACCTTGTGTGGTATTTTCTCACGATCACTCCTGGAAGTTCCTGCTGATGCAATTAGACAAGAGAAAGAAACCAAAGACACACAAGTGTGAAAACAACCAAACTGTGGATGGCATGCTTCTATTCCCCTATTGAAGTGCTATAGACAGCGATAAAAGCAGTTAGTAAGGGGGGCATAGCAAACATATAATGAATATGTAAATATATAATAAAAGGGGTTTTATTAGAATAATAAAACTCATAGATTCCATGTTATTCTATATAATAAAACCCTAGGTGGCGTCACACCCTCACGCGACACCCTCGCACGACACCCTCGCGCTCTCAGCCTGGACAAGGTAATGGGACCTGGGTGACAGCCAGGTCCTCCCAGGACAGTGACCGGTGGCCGCTGTCCCCTGGTGGCCACCTTCGGTGTCTGGCGTCTCCATAGGAGCTCACAGCACAGCAGCTTGATCCTCAGAGCAAAGACCAGAGGGTCTGAGCGAGGCAGGAGGCGTGTCCCTGTACCGGAGTGACAGGAGTGATGTCCTGAGACTGGCGGAGTTTCCGTGGGCTGCCATCCGGGTGTTTCTTACCTCTCTCCCCCAGGCAGCCTTGGACTCTCGGCTAATCCAGGAAAACAGGACTGTTACCTGTGTAGTGCCTGAGAGATGCTCCGACGACGGACTTCCTTAGTAGGCCCAGCTGTCCAAGAGGCACGTAGCGCTATGACCTGAGGACAGGACCAGCGGACCGTGCCTGTCTCTCTCGTGTCCATGCCCACCCCAAGCCGTGCCTGCCAGCCCTGGCAGCTGTTTTCCTGCGGCGATAACCCACATGGAAAGCACCCAGGCGCTTCTAGCCTCGATGTTCCCGCCTCAGACAGTCTCTATTGGCTTCTGAGTGTGTGAAATGAGGCACCGCTCTCTGCCCACCCACCCCTCATGTGGACATGGTGGGCGCGCGCACATGGACGTGTCCACACCCACTTCCCAAAAGGGGCGATTCCTGTGCATTACGACGATCCTTGTCTTCTGGTAATGTCTTTGTTGTTGTTTCATTTTAATATATTATCGCTTTTATCCATTTAGATTTGTGAGTTGTGGTAATGAATTCATTCTGCACCTCCCCAATGGAAACAGTCTCCTATTAACATATTGGGTGTTTTATTTGCTGGGAGACACCCACTAGGAGTCGTCTGCTTTCTCCCTCTAATGAGCAGCGCCGTGCCCCAGGGGATTCCCTTTACAATCGCCCTGGGAATCTGCCTGCTCACTTTTCATTTCTTTGGCGTTAATTCTTTCTTTCTTGGAATTCATCTCTTCCTCTGTCACGGGCCATGCCTCATTTATTGGAGTTCCTCTTCCAACAAAAAAGTAATCAAAGTAAAATGTTGAGAACTTGTTTATCTGAAGGCGTTCATTATTCCACACTTTGTCTTATTTAATGGTTTGAATATAAATAGGATTTCAGGTGAAAATGAATTTTTCCCCATAACAAATGTGAAGATGGTGATCATTTTCTTCTAGCTCCTTCTGCTGCTGTTAAAATAGCCTGTTCCAGTGATCTCTTGTGAGTAGGAAACGGTCACAGATCTTAATGCTAAAATAATAATAATAGTAATAATAGTAGTAATAATAATGATGATGATGATGATTCATTGTTTGTCGTGATTCTCTGGGTTGGCTGGTGGTTCCCAGGCTGGGTTCACTGGGTGTGTTGTGATGGCGTCTTGCCAGAGCACAGCTTGGGACGGAGCTCCGCTGGGATGTTACCTCCTTATGGCGCTTCATCCTGAAGAGGGCTGGTGGGACTGAGCGTCCTCCCAAGGTGCAGCCGTGCTCCAGAAAGGCAAGACCCCACCAAACAGCAGCTTCTGAAGCATTTGCTTGCCACATATTTGCCAATGCCCACGGGCATCTGAGAGCTAATGACACAGGCCCTGGGTCCTGGGTGGTCTGATTCACTTGTTACATCATTGGTGTAACAAGGCCCCCACCCCAAACTCATCGAGTCACAACAGTGAGTTGGAAGTGTGGGCTCCCGTGGTTGGCATTCAGCCCAGACGTGGCGTGGGCTCGTGGGACGCTTCTCTCTTTGACCCAGAGAGTTGTGAATTAAACACGTGCAACCTGGCCTCCACACCTGCGCACAGTGGGGAGGGCGGACAAGACAACTGTAACAGACGCTCTGAATGGGAAGGGACGGGGCACCTAGAGGTCCCTGGTCCACAGCGACTTTGAAATCCAGATGATCACACGTGAGGCTCCATGTCTGGCAGCAGGAAATCTTCCTTGATTGGGGCCAGTCCTGCCTCTCAGAAGGAGTTTTCTAATTCAGGATTTTCTCTGGTTTGGGCTCCACCCACCGGGAGTCTTCCTCTGAAACAGCTTTCTTCCCATAAGAAACAGCCTGTTTTTTAACGGGACAGTGTTCCCGGCCTTTTCCCTGCCTGTGGGAAGGGGAAAGCTTCAGAAGTATCTTTTCCTTTGGAACGATTTCTGCCCCCGTTTAACTTGTACAACCTTTAAGGCCTTTGTGGGCTTCCTATGGATCTGATTGTGCTTCACTTCCTGTCCCCACAGCCTGCCCATCACTCCTTCCGAGTGAACGCTCCCTACTTGGGGCCAAGAGCGCAGCTGCAGTGAAGTAAGACTCTTAAGACTCTTAGACGTGCTTTTTCCTGGTGGAGATAGTCTACTCGGCCGGGGTCTCCCTGGGGTCTTGACAAAGGGTCTTATGGCCACATCCTTGGTTTATACTCTACCCTGAGGCCCTTCCTTTTTTTTTTTCAATTTTTTTTTGTTGATTTCAGAGAGGAAGGGAGAGGGGGAGAGAGAGGGAAACATCAATGATGAGAGAGAATCGTGGATCGGCTGCCTCCTGACTGCCCCCTACTGGGGATCGAGCCTGCAACCCGGGCATGTGCCCTTGACCAGAACTGAACCCGGGACCCTTCAGTCCACAGGCCAACGTTGTATCCACTGAGCCAAACCAGCTCGGGCTTGAGGCCCTTTCTTATTGTGAGAGGCTTATGCCAGCTGGAGCGCCTGGAAATGTGAGAGTTTTATTTTCAACCTCGTGAGTATAGATTGGAAATTCTGCTCGCATACAGAACCGTTCTCTCTTTAGCTCATCTTTATCTTTCCATATCTCACCACATGCAACTTACAGAAGCCAACTGGCACGATCGATATTCTGCTTAGAAGTTTTATTGCGTGCAGAGCTTCATTGGGTACATTTTTATTTTCCAGGTTAACGCAAACAGTAGTGTTACTCGTTCCATGGCTACAGAGCGTGGGTCACCATCTTTAACCCCTAGTGTCAGCTTATTGCTGCACTTCCGCGTCCGCTGCCCTGGGACACAGCCCGGGCCCCGTGTCTGGGTGTGCGTTACCCCAGCACCCCACTTCCAGACCGCTCTTCTGTTTTCACGGTCTATTGCTGCAAAACAAAGCCCCCTAAAATGTATGTAATTATGCGAAGCACCATTCAAATGTCAGGAGTGGTATCTTCAGTATTCTTTACGAGGACCTTTGGTCTGAGGATAGAAACGGCTCTGTTCTGTGAGAATGGCAGGAAAGAGGGAGAATACAAACTATTGACATTGTGCCTCCATCTCTGGAAGTGTGCTACCTGAACGCCCAGTTAGAGGCTTTCGGTGTCCATCCCAGCCAGACCCGAGGGGAGGAGTCTCTGGGTGTGGTTAATGACGGGGCGATAGGAAATTCACCTCCTGGAACTCAGGCAAGGCGGTGGGTGTGTCTGGGCTTCTGGGTGGGGGGATTTCAATGGCAAATACCACGCAGGGATTAGAGAGGCTGACGCCCCGAGTCGTCCCAACACCAAGCCTGTGGCCGTGGGCAAGCGCCTCGCCACTGCAGCCCGGGTCCTCAGGGCGATGTGGCAAGGACAGGCCGTGTGCTCCTCGTCACCTCCCCGGACCTCAACACCCAAGGACAGGACAGGCTGGACTTGTAAACCAAGCTTCTCCGTCGGAACCCTGTGCCATTGAAAGACGACAGTGTGAGTCCTTGGGGAAACTGTCCGGAGACAGCTGTCTGAAGTACCCGGAGTTATTTTAGGTGAAGTACCCCAACAACCCTGTGCTTCCATTTACTAGCTAGAGGCCCGATGCACAGAATTCGTGCAAGAGTAGGCCTTCCTTCCCCTGGCCGCCAGCACTGGCTTCCCTCCGGCACCCGGGACCCGGGCTTCCCTCGCAGAGGGAGGCCCTGCCCACCCGTCACAGCCTGCCGGTCAGTGGCCTGGGCCTCCCTCTTTGGGGCGATCGTGGAGCCCCTCTGATTGATCATCCTGCCAGCTGGTGGCCTGGGCCTCTCCCTGCGGGGCGATCATGGGGCAATGGCCGGGCCCCCGACCAATCACATTGCACCCGCCTTGGCTGGCCTGGCGCCAGTGGGTGTCATAGCCTGCTCCCAGATGGTCGTCCGGATGGTGGTTCCGCTGTTTGGCCTTTCGGTCCATTTGCATATTATGCTTTTATTAGATAGGATAAGTACGACGGGGAGGCAAATAATAGGAGTAAATCACTTTCTTACTCCGCGGTCAGTAGGATTCAAGGATGAGTCAGCGTCTGTGGCGTCGCGTGAACAAGTGAGCATGACATTTGCTGGGTGACAGCGGGGCTGCCCCCTCGTGAGCCCAGGTGCAAGGTGTGTGGGACCCTGTCACCTGGATCTGCGCTCTCGTCTTCTTCGTGTTCTGCTCCGAGGAGCTGGGTCGGACAGACTGGAACGGGTTCCTGAGAACAGGTCTGCGGGGATTCACTGAAATCCCTCCAAAGACAGGAAGGCAGAGAACCCCTGCTCCCGGGGGCAGCTCTCCGAGGGGCAGGGCAGTCGCTCCTGAGCAGACGGGTCCCTTAGTGGGTATTGTAGCTCATCCGGCGGAAGGCTCAGAGCCAGAAATGGGAAGACCCGCCTCCCCGCCGAGACCCGCCCCACGGAACATGGGCTGAAACAACAGGAAATGCAGCAGCGCAAGTCGCGTTGGGGCGACGCTGTTTGCAAAGGTCTAATTTTGGTCAAATAACTTAGTTCCCCCGAGCTGTACCTTTCCAGGCTGCTGGCGGGTCGGGAGAGAATAAGGGAGATAGTTGGTGAAACGATAAGTGGCTGTTAACATTTCAGAGCTTATTTTCATGTATCACCCTGTATTTCTTTTTATTGAAGACTTTTTAAATGGAAAATGAAAAAAAAAAGCTGAAACAAATGTTAAGCAAATTTTATTATTCCATGCACACTACGTTATTCCGGAAAATTGGTAGGCACTGCTGTTTAATTTATTTTAGACGGAGAAGGAGAGAGCATTGTATCTTTTTAAACAACATGCTAGATTATAAATACTTTGCAATTAGTAACTAATTCCTTGACACTGACTTTACATCCATGTAAGTCAGCCTCCTCAGGGCCCATGTGTGTGCGTGTAGCTTATTTAACGTCTAAATGTATTTTCTGTTTAAGTATTAGGATACATACAGCAGTACCTGTTTTCCAAACAAACAGGAAAACGAGGGAACAGAAGAACACACACAAGAGCTCTGTCTGGCCCGGCTGGGAGAAATGCAGAGCGGAGGGACGAAGTGGGCGAAGGGTGCTCTGGGGGACAGGCGGGACGGGGAGGACGGGGCGGGGGGAGCTGATGAAGAACCTGCCCGGCGCCGCTCAGGACCACGTGTCAGGTGCTCACGAGCCTGTGAACTCCCACAGGGAGGGAGATGCCCACAGGGGGGGCTCGGCTCTGGCTTTGCAGTTGGGGGTGTCAGTACCTGGGCTGGGCTCCGACCAGGCCTGCAGGCCCCGAGCTGAGGGACCAGGGAGCTTGTTGGGGTCCTGCTCCCTCAGCTCCTCCTCTAGAGTGAGGGCAGTTCTTTCCGTGTTCGCAGCTGCGTTTCCCGAGGCACCTGATGAAAACCCTGTGTGCCCTGTGCTGGTCCCGCCTTCCTGGGCTCCCGGGGAGCTGGCTGAGAGCTCAGCTGGGGACAGGGGAGGGGGGGCAGGAGGGGGCACTGCTTGCTCAGGGTTTCCTCTGCCAAGTCCAGTGGCATCTGTCATCAGCCAGCTAATTAGCGCCCCCCCTTGAAACATTGTGGTTGGAAATGGCGTGGCGCTGTAAGAGGCGATCCAACCTCAGGCTGAGCCCTTTCGGGCGCCCTTGAAATCAGGGTGTCGGAAAGGGTGGCCGGTAAAAATCTGTCTTCCGCTGCACCACCATTCTCACCAGGCTCAGGGGTTCGAGGGACCTTTCCAACTAAAGGCGTGGGGCTCCCCTGGAGGGGAAAGAGCCAGAGGCTCGCCATGGGGTCAGCGCAGAGCTGCGGGCTGAGAGATGCGCTGGGAATGGTGGGGGGTGGGGGTGGTGTGTGTGTGTGGGGGAAATGTGCGCTTCGCTCGCGGCCAGAAACGCAGACGCTGGACGAACGGCCAGCCGCGGCCCTGTTCACTGCGTGTTGTTGTTATTACTTACTTTTTGGTTGGAGCCACACATGTTCTCTCTTCGTCGTACACGGAGAGCAGGAGAAGGGACTCCTGTCTATTTCGTGAGACAGTTAGTAATGAGGCCGTGATGGGGTGCACATTTCAGGGGTGACAGCAATGCCCACAGATACACTGAAGGCTAACCCACGCGAGGAGACCGTGAGGAGGCCTGTCTCTCAGGCCCCTGTCCCGGGCGTGGCTGCACCTGAACCCAGGGAAGGACTGAGCTCAGGTGCGGGACTGAGTCCCACCCGCCAGAGGGCCGCTGTCACTGGTCTGGGCATGACCTGGGGTCAGGGGTTGAAAAGGATTTCGGGCGATCCTATGTGCAGCCAGGGAGCACGGTGGAAAACCTGTTCCAGTGGGCTGTTCCCCCACATACACGTTTTATTCCAGCTTTAGGGAGGAATAACTGGCAAATGCAATCACATGTGTGCATCCAGACGCCAGAGGCCAACGCCCAGGCAGGGCCCCGGCATTCCCCGCCGCCTGTGGGCTCCATTCCCAGGAGCCCCGAGTCCCGCCTCCGTAGGTGACCCTGGGCCTGCTGCCTGGACCAGCACGTGGCCAGGGCAGCTCTTGGACGCTTGGTGAGTGTTAGCTTCCAGACCGAATGCCACAGGCTTCGTGGCTTGAACAAGAGACATGAATTCCTCCCAGTCTACAGGCGAAAGTCTCAGATCAAATACCAGCAGGAGAGGTCTCCTGAGGTGTCGCCCATGGCGGTAGAAGGTCGTCTCCTGTGTCCGCACCTGGGTGTCCTGTGCAACGGGCGGGAGCAGCAGGTCCAGGTACAGAGAGTCACTGGGGAAGGGTAACAGGGCACCAATGCCACAGGAGGAACTGGACGGCCCCACAGCACAGGCAGTGGGAGAACCCTAACCCTGACCCTGACCCTGACCCTAACCTTAACCCTAACCCTAATCTTAACCCCTAACCCTACCCAAACCCTAACCCAAGCTTAACCCTAACCCTAACCCTAACCCTAACCCTAATCTTAACCCCTAACCCTACCCAAAACCTAACCCAAGCTTAACCCTAACCCTAACCCTAACCCTAACCCTAACCCTAATCTTAACCCCTAACCCTACCCAAACCCTAACCCAACCTTAACCCTAACCATAACCCTAACCCTGACCCTGACCCTAAACCCTAACCCTAAACCTAACCCTAACCCTACCCAAACCCTAACCCAACCTTAACCCTAACCCTGACTCTAATCTTAACCCTGACCCTGACCCTGACCCTGACCTAACCCTAACCTTAACCCTACCCAAACCCTAACCCTAATCCTAACACAACCTTAACCCTAACCCTAACCCTACACAAAACCTAACACAAACTTAACCCTAACCCTAACCCTAACCCAACCCTAACCCTAACCCTAACACTACCCAAACCCTAACCCTAATCCTAACACAACCTTAAACCTAACCCTAACCCTACCCAAACCCTAACCCAACCTTAACCCAAACCCTGACCCTGACCCTGACCCTAACCCTAACCTTAACCCTACCCAAACCCTAACCCTAATCCTAACACAACCTTAACCCTAACCCAAAACCCTACCCAAACCCTAACCCAACCTTAACCCTAACCCTAACCCTAACCCAACCCTAACCCTAACCCTAACCCTACCCAAACCCTAACCCTAATCCTAACACAACCTTAACCCTAACCCAAAACCTACCCAAACCCTAACCCAACCTTATCCCTAACCCTAACCCAACCCTAACCCTAACCGTAACCCTAACCCTAACTCTAACCCTAATCCTAAGCCTAACCCAAACCCGAACCCTAACCCAAACCCTAACCAAACCCTAACCCTAACCCAAACCCTAACTCTAACCCTAACCCAACCCAAACCCTAGCCCTAACCCAACATAACTCTAACCCCTAATCCCTAACCCAGGCCTAACCCTAACCTTAACCCTAAAACTAACGCTAGTCCTAACCTCAACCCAAACTCTAACCCAACCCAAACCTTAACCCTAACCCAACCCAAACCCTAGCCCTAACCCAATATAACCCTAACCCCTAACCCCTAACCCAGGCCAAACCCTAACCTTAACTCTAAAACTAACCCTAGTCCTAACCTTAACCTAAACCTAACTCTACCCCTAATCCTACCCTAACCCTACCCTAATCCTAACCCTACCCTAACCCTAACCCTACCCCTCTCCTGCCCCTCCCCTTCTCCTCCCCTGACCCTACCTGACCCTCTGAATCACATCTCTCCATACGAGAGAGGGCGCCATTGCCCCGCTCGGCTGTAAGGAATAAGCGCACTCTCCAGTGCCCGGGAGCACAGCCTGCAGGAGCGTGTCGGGGGAGCGCTGTCCATGCCACGCCGGGTGCAAGGCGCAGTCTGTGCCCTCACACGCAGGGTAAGCGACGTGTTCCATGCGGCGCTGGCTCCCTACCCACTGGCTCATCTTCCCTTCATGGCCGGCATCGGGGCCTCAGCGGAAATATCACAGTGAGAGTCAAGCTTCCTTCCTTAATCTAAGAGCTAACCTCACGGCGGTGACATTTAGTCCCAGGGATTGAGCGTTTACCTCCGTCCTGCCTCCCGGTCCCTGCGCACAGGCTCAGCCCTCCCTCGCTTCCCGTCCCCATCTGTGGGGGGTGGGAGAGAGGTCTCTAAACCCACCAGGGGCCAGGTGTTCCGGCCTCAAGTTGCTGCCATAACTGCCCAGGGTTGTCCCATCTGACACTCACATCCACTGCCCGATTGGTGATCTCATTTGCTGTCTCCTCGCCAGCACGTTGCTCTTCAGAAGCCCTGAGGACTTCCTTTCCGCTCGTGGCACTTTGAGGCCACCTTAGCACAGCACAGGCGGAGGGGGTGTCACCCTAGCACAGCACAGGCGGAGGGGGTGTCACCCTAGCACAGGCGGAGGCGGTGTCACCCTAGCACAGCACAGGTGGAGGGGTGTCACCCTAGCACAGCACAGGTGGAGGGGGTGTCACCCTAGCACAGCACAGGTGGAGGGGTGTCACCCTAGCACAGCACAGGCGGAGGGGCATCACCCTAGCACAGGCGGAGGGGATGTCACCCTAGCACAGGCGGAGGGGGTGTCACCCTAGCACAGCACAGGCGGAGGGGCGTCACCCTAGCACAGCACAGGCGGAGGGGGTGTCACCCTAGCACAGCACAGGCGGAGGGGTGTCACCCTAGCACAGGTGGAGGGGGTGTCACCCTAGCACAGCACAGGCAGAGGGGCGTCACCCTAGCACAGGCAGAGGGGGTGTCACCCTAGCACAGCACAGGCGGAGGGGGTGTCACCCTAGCACAGCACAGGCGGAGGGGCATCATCCTAGCACAGGCGGAGGGGGTGTCACCCTAGCACAGCACAGGCGGAGGGGCATCGCCCTAGCACAGGCGGAGGGGATGTCACCCTAGCACAGCACAGGCGGAGGGGTGTCACCCTAGCACAGCACAGGCGGAGGGGTGTCACCCTAGCACAGGCGGAGGGGCGTCACCCTAGCACAGGCGGAGGGGGTGTCACCCTAGCACAGCACAGGCGGAGGGGGTGTCACCCCAGGAGGTGGCGGGGAGAGTGGCTCTGCTCACCTGGACTCTCTGGGGAGAGTGGCGTTTGGAATCGCGTTCCTGCGGCGGCACCGGTTTAAGATTAGCCCGTGTTTACTCTCCGCACGGTTCCCAGATATCCTCTCCCTCCTGTTGGATAAATACCTGCAGGTGCCCACACCTGTTTCCCTCTGGGGGAAGGCGAATCTAACGGAAATAATCAGGTTTTGTTTTTTTACTGACAGGTGGATGTTTAGTCAAGTTTCATGGTAATTAAAGCCATATTCTAAATATTTACGTCAGCCACGTAAACTAGGAGAATGAGTTTACACCCGGGAATCCGATGCTCATTATTCAAAAGCACCCGGTTTCCTCCGAGCCTTGGTGTGGCTGCGGAGCGGGAGCCTCGGGGCGCAGGCGGCAGCCGGTGAGGCTGGAGCTGCCCACGGGCACCCGCGTCGCCGGGAGACGGGAGTTGAAAAGCAGCATCGATAAAAAACCAGTGGACACGTTTATAGGAAACGAGCTCCGATCGGAACGGTGAAGTTCAGACCTGAAAAATATCAACATTAGCACGACGCCAGCCACTGTCAGGAGATGGAGAGCAGGATTTTAAAAAATCTATTTACGTTTAATAATTCGTTATTCTGTACCTTTATGTGACACCAAGCAAGAAGGGTTGTGGTTTATGTGGCTGTTATGTTCCAGGCAAATGAGGAGGCAACGAGAGAGGGACCGAGAGAGCTGGCGACAGTGCGGCTGGCTGCCATCCCGGGGACCAGGTGTGGTGTGACCCCCACACAGGGTGCGCCATCTGGGATGGGAGCTGCCCGGCGTCTGTGCAAGTTCCCTGCGGGGAACGAGCCCGGTGCCGCCGTCCGGGGCCTGGAGGTCTTTCCTCCTCACTCCTCGGGCGCACGGACCGCGGTCCTCCCGGGAACTCACCTTCAACCAGGCAGGACGCACAGCCACGCCTCGGCTTTCCGTCCCCATCCCATGTGGCTCAGGTGTCAGTACAGCCATCTTCTCCCTCCTCCCTCCTCCCTCCCTGCAGACCTTCCCCTAAACACGTTCCCTCCAAATCGGCTTCACCCTTCAGCTCCATTTCTGTGCCACGTGAGGCCAAGACTCGTCTAGAATAAGGCGGGGCCATCCCCCGTCCAGACTCCACCGGCCATGGTTGAGAGACTGGCCACACCAATCTGTTTTTAAATATATTTTTATTGATTTCAGAGAGGAAGGGAGAGGGAGAAGGAGAGAGAAACAGAAACACCAATGATGAGAATCACTGATCGGCTGCCTCCTGCACGCCCCACACTGGGGATCGAGCCCCCAACCTGGGCCTGTGCCCTGACCGAGAATCGAACCCTGACCTCCTGGTTCATAGGTCGACACTCAACCCCTGAACCAGACCAGCCAGGCTGGCCACACCAATCCTGACTTTGGGCAAAGCAGCCAGGCCAGGAGCGAGTGAAGAGGAGAAACAGGTGTGGAGTGCCTCCCGCCTCCCGGGGTGCAGGCGCCGCACACGCACACGCACACGCACACGCACACTGAAGGCCGAGCGCCTGCGCTGTTGTTCTGGAGGGCAGGTGCCCTGGAGAGCACGCTCTCGGGAGCCGTGGGAGAGACGGCGGCTCCGGTGTGACTGGGGGGTAGGTGGGCCCTCCCCTTTATGGTGGCTTATATAACTCTCTGAGGAAATGGCTTTCAAACTCCATGGCAACACGTGACTGCCACTCGCTTTAACGGACACGGGACAGGCGGCGGGAGAGGGGTCAGGTTTCTGGGACGGCTGCGGGCACCCCGCGCCGCGTCCGTCCTGATGTCTTTGGGCCACAAAGTCCTGCGCTAGTTGCCCCTGGTCTCCTGGGGCTCCGTGGTGACCTCCATTCACCCCAGACCAGGCCAAGAGGTGGGGCGAATCTCAAAACCTCATTTAAATTTGCCCCTGGGACAGACCGCTAGGGGTGAGGCGGCGATGAGAAGAGCTCAGAGCCACACAAACTGTCCTGGAGGGTGGCCGGCCGCCCGAGGGAGCCGCGCGTCTCTTCACCGTGCGTTGCTCACGGTGACGTCTGCGGGAGGAAGTGACCACGGTGTTACATAGCCTGTCTGATGTGGGAGCGGTCACATAGCAGGCCCTTAGCAAATGCTGGTTTCCATACATATGTAAACTGTGAATTAATATGTAAAATCACACGTAGTATGTGTGTGTGCGTGTGTGCATGTGTGCGCGTGTGCGTGTGCGTGTGTGTGCGTGTGTGCGTGTGTGTGCGTGTGTGCGTGTGTGTGTGCGCGTGTGTGCGCGTGTGTGCGCGTGTGCGTGTGCGTGTGTGCGTGTGTGTGTGCGTGTGTGTGTATGTGCGTGTGTGTGTGCGTGTGTGTGTGTGTGTGTGTGTGTGTGTGTGTGTGTGTGTGTGCTCCCAGTGGTACCTGTGCTCAGTCTTCCCCACGGCTCTCGCACAGTCTTTCTCTCTGTCCCGTGGACATGGTGACACCCCTGGTGGGACAGCCTTCCCGAGGGCCAGCTCCTACACGAAGGGGTAAGTGTCCGCGTCATCCGACGGCACCGCTTTGCCTCGTGGCCCGTGGCTTCCTGCGCCTGCTGCCCTGTGCCTCGAGGGGCGGGGGGTGTGGAAGGCCTCCTCGCCGAGAGGTCACCCCGGGTCACACCGTCTCTGAGGGTGGGTGAGGGTGTACCTGAGCCAGCAGGCGCTGTTCGCAGGGTGCTGAGCCCGGGAGGGCCCTGTTTCCTGAGAGTGTGTGTTCGCCTCGCTTTGCGTCTGATGAGGTTTCCTCTGAAGACCGTAAACCCGCATCTGTCCCTTCGCGCAAATATTCACCTTCCCCCATGGTGCCGGCACGCGCCTCTGTGTGGGGCGGGCCTGGGATGGCACACGGGCATCTGTGGAGCAGATTTGGAAAAGGTGACAGCGGGACCCTGTGGTCCTGGCCTTTCCCCGGAGAAGGGAGTTTCTCCTGAAGCCGAGGACCGAGCTCCCGGTCAGGGCTCTGACCAAGGCCAGCGCCGCGTGCGGATCGCGGAACTCCCGCGGGTCTCGGTCTCTCCCTGCAGACGGTGCCCTGTCCCTCCCCGCTGTGCTGAACCCCGGAGGCCAAGCCCCGGGCTTCCAGTCCCAGCTGCCGCGCAGCGCTGAGCCCTGGCGGGAATGGAAGGTGGGGGCGGGAGGAGCCGGGCTCTCCTTCGTCTCCGAAGGTGGTGGCCCCGTGGTGGTGCGTCTCCTGCCGTGGAGAACCTCCGGGCCCGGTGTCCCCTGGTGACCTTGGCCCCGTGTCCTACAGTGTCACCTCTCCGTGGCCGTCCCGGCTACTCCCAGGGTGCCTCTTGCTCCCACTCACTCGCTCGGTCATCAGGCCCAGTTGGGCTCGCAGCTGCCCGCTGCCCTGCCGGCACTGACCGCCCTGCCGGCACTGACCGCCCTGCCGGCACTGACCGCCCTGCCGGCACTGACCGCCCTGCCGGCACTGACCGCCCTGCCGGCACTGACCGCCCTGCCGGCACTGACCGCCCTGCCGGCACTGACCGCCCTGCCGGCACTGACCGCCCTGCCGGCACTGACCGCCCTGCCGGCACTGACCGCCCTGCCGGCACTGACCGCCCTGTCCCTGTCAGCCTGAGCGACTGGACGAGGCTTCGCGCCCCAGCGTGGCACTAGGCTACGGCCGCCCGAGCGCGCTGAGGCTGTGGGAGAGTTGGGGAGGCCGAGCCGTCCTTTCTTCCGGTCCCTCGGCTTGTGGCCCACGTGGCTCTGACCGGGTGTGACTGGGTGTGACCGGGTCCTCTTGTCCTGGGCGTGTGGGACTCCGTCCTCCACGAGCCCGCAGTGTGAGGGCGTCGCATCCGAGCGGCGCTGGGTGTCGGTGATGCTGTGGGCCCCGGCCCAGGAGTCCCCTTCTCTGCGCGTCTGCGAACACGGGGGCAGCGCAGGGCCCCCCGAACCTGTGTGTCATGCCCAGACACGCCGACCGCCCTCAGGCCCAGCTGCCCTCCCCCTGCGGGCACCGGCTCCGGAACCACGGGCGCAGCCCTCACCGAGGGGAGTTTTTTTAAAGTCCTTTAATCATCGGCTGCCACGTGACCGCAGTTCCAGGGGCCGGATCGGTGGAAGCAGATGGTTTCTCTCCGCGCGACTTGGACGTGATCTCGGTTCTATATCCAGCGCGCTCGCGGCGAAGGAGCCGTTCCAGGCCCCGCTCTGTGTTTTGACTTATTTAACGCGGACGCGCTCTCCCCGCGGTAAACACGCCGCCAGAACACTCAGCACAGCTCGCTCTCCTCCGGCAGGCAGTCACTGCGCGCTCTGCATCCAGGGAGCTGGGGGCGGGGGGTCCACGCAGCATCCTGCAAATGTGCCTGCACCCTCTCCAGCTGCCTCTCTCCTGGTCTCCGGAGGGTGGGACTCTCCCCCTGAGGGCAGAGCTGTCCCCTAATCACACAGCTCCCCACACCCACACGGGGATGGGGGCCCAGCGAGCATGACGGCCCAGACGAGGGGACGTCGCTGCCTTTGACGCGGCTCCTGAGGAGGGCGAGCCAGGCCCCTTGGGAGGAGATGTGACATACAGGCGTGGGTGTCTCAGGTCGCTGCTCCTCCCACAATCAGACACAGGAGGGGGCGCCACGCTAGCGATGACCCGGGACGTGCAAGCAGACTCCTCCCGGTCGAGTCGCGCCCACGGTCGGGGCCGGATGGTCATGGGGTTGGGTTGGTGTTGGTAAGCTGCCAGGAGAGGGGCGGGGCCGAAGGACGTGCCAGGTGAGGCGCGCGGGGCAGGTGACGCCGCAGGGGAAGATGATGGCGCGTGGACAGCGAGCAGACAGCCACCGCAACCAGGGAGGGCGGGGAGGAGGCTCAGAAGAGGCCAAGTTCTCCCACTGCCCGCCGTCTCGCTTCATCCTCAGGAAACCCCGCACGGTAGCCTGATGGCTGGTTGCATGGGTCCGCTGGGCGGCTACGGGCCGGCCGCCAGCCGGAGAGCTGTTTCTGGGTGTGTCTGTGGGCGTCGGGGGCAGAGGTTAGCGTGACCGGGGACACAGCAAGGGGGACGCCCGCCCTCAGCAGTGTGGGGGGGCAGCCAGACGCCCAGAGTCTGAGAACGTGAAGGCGGAGGAAGGGGCATGCTCTGTGCTGGAGAGAGACCTCGTGTGCCTTCCAGACGCAGGCGGGATCCGCACCGTCAGCCTGGTCCTCCGGCCTCGGCCTGGACTCAGTGTACCGCTTGCAAGGGGCAGACCCTGGGACTCCTGGGGCTCGTAACCGTGGGAGCCACATCCTAGAATAAATATCTCCCTCCCTCCCTCCCCCCTCCCCCCCCCTCCTCCTCCCTCCCTCCTCCCTCCCCCTCCCTCCCAGTGCTTTCCTTTTTGGAGAGCCCTGCCTGTTCAGGTAGGCCTTTCCATTCCCGTCTGACGATGAGAAAACCAGGCCTGGGGGGGAATGCGTGGGAGTGGAGGTGGGTTGGGGCTCCCGTGCCCTGGTCGCAGGGTCGGACGCTCTGATGCCCGCAAGGCCAGGGCGGCAGGATCTTGGCTCCGACTTTGTCATCATGTCTCTGCCGTTTTCAAGGACTGGCAGCGTTCGCCTCTCAGTGGGACATCATGGTTGGGGACCGCTGAGGGAGCCCACGCCCTCCGTTCTGCGACTGTAAAAAGGAAATAGTCAAAGGACTTTGATATGAACCCGGGAAAGAAAGAAAGGCGGGGGTGGGGGGGAAACTGTCCCAGGCTCCATTCTGGGCTCCACACAGGCCAGTGACACCCCTTCCCCCACAAAGGAGTGGTCTCTGCCAGCTTTCCGGGGGAGTGAGTCGGGAAGGCCTGGCCGGGCCCGAGAGCTCTGGTCACTCCCGTCCCCGTCCAGGCCGGAGGTGGAGGCTCACGGAGCCAGCAGGGCGGGCTACACGGGACCCTCTGCAGCTGCAGATGCATTGGCACCTGTTCCCTGGCTGTGACTCCTGGTCCATGTTCTTTCTCCCTCCTCGTCTCTGTGTGCTGCGTGTTGTCTGTGATTCCCAAACACGGCACCATCAGTGACCCTGGGGGTGCCCAACCCCTGGTGAATAGAGGAGGCAGGAAAGAACAGAAGAAAAGGGGGAAGGGAAAGGGGCCGGGCACCCTGCCGTTGCAGAGGCCAGGGCACTGTGGCACCTGGTTTTAGAGATGCCATCGCGGGAGGGGAGCGGGCATCTGCAATTCAGTCCTCAGCCACCAGGTGGCAGGCCCGTGCCCAAACTGCCTTTCCCAGAGTTCCCTTGGAGGGGTGCAGGTTCCACCCATTGCCAGGGCCCCTCTGCCCCCCTTCCCTGTCGCTGACCTACAGCCTCTGCTTGGGCACGCCCAAGGTCAATGCCAACAGCCCACGCCCTGGGCAGGTAAACCTCAGAAGCAGAGGCCCCGTGTGACACGTCGGCGCCATTTTCTGTCAAACACTAGGGCCCAGCAGTTCTGTAAGCGCTGGAGACCCAGGCCGAGCTCTGCAGAGCCCCGTCACCCCCACCTTCTCCTGCACGGACGCAGGCTTCTGCCTTGACCCCCACCCCTGTTCTGTTCGGATCTCGGCACTGGGGCGTCACTCGCCCGCCCCTTTCAAGCCCCGGGCTCCTCTGTGCTGCTCGCCTGTCCCTGTGCAGGAGGAAGGAAAAGCCGAGAGAGGCCCCCGTGGCTCTGACCCCAGATGTTTTCTTCCTTCTGTGGCCGAGGGGAAGGGCCCGCCCGCTGGCCTGCAGTCCATCCTCCCACCAGCTGCTGCGGCTGGCCCAGCTGCCCTGCGCCTGGCTTCATAAGAAGCCATGGGGCCTCCTCGCTGGCACCGTCGCTGGCACTGTCGCAGTCCCGGAGCCGGCCTGGATGGCATCGCCTGCTCCCGGTGGGGTGGCCAGAAGCAGGCTTCGCTTTTTCCTCGTTCGGATGCAGGCGGCTCCCCGCGCCTCCTGGGGAGCGTCTTCAGCGCCGCTGGTTTCCAGGCCGAGGGCTGTGATGCTTTTGCAGGAGGTGGTCTTACTTCCCACCGGAGCTCCGGCCCCCAGACCAGCATCTGCTGGGTCGCCGTCTGGGGATGGCTGTCCAGGATGCGACCTTCCTCCGGGAGGCTCAGCGCAGCATCTTGAGCGGACGTGTGCGCCCTGGAGTGTCTGGCAAACGGAGGAGCACGGGGCTCCTAGCAGATGCTTCCAGAGCACCAGGCGCACGCGGGCCACCGCCTACGGGGCTCATTGGGTTCCGCGGGCTGACCCGGGAGGGGCGAGGATGTGGAGGCGGCTTTGTGATAACTACCGAGCTGACAGAGAGCTGAGCTGGACCTTCCGGTTTCATTCGTGGGCACCACGTGGAAGGGTGTGGAACTTGGGGAAGGAAACTGGCACGTACTTACCACCTGCCACAGATTCGTGAAGAACCCTCACTGAGCTCCTGAGTACCCAGGTCCCTCTGAAGACATGAAACTCAGACCTAAGAGCAAGGGACTTTTCAGCAACGCTGCCGGATAATAGAGATTCCAGCCAGCACAGACGTGCAGTCCCGATCCAAACCTCGCACGACGAGGAGGCAGTATATTTCTTTCCTAAGTTAACGGAAATTTTTTTGGTTATTTAAGCAAAACTTGCTTAACGTGTAACATTGGGAAAATGTAAAGAGTCCCCAAACCACCCTTAGCCTGTTCCTTAGCAAGAATCACTGTTAGCATTTTGATGTATTTTCTTCCTCTGATGGCTTCCCAAGGTAATTAATTAGTTTGTTAGGCAGACGGATGGGTAGATGGAAGGATAGATAGTGGACTACAATGTATTTCCCATTTTTCTTTAGAAATGGAGGGGTTTATTTTTTCCACAAATAACTCTTCGTGGTTACTACGACGTTACTGACACTGGCCCGTGCTGCGCGTCACCCCCCTGGCTGTCCTGTGACGGCCATTGGTAGCTCCTAAGGTACCTTAGAACTTCACGTGCCCTCAGAAATGTTGCGTTTTATTTTGAGTCCCTTCGTTTGCATAGAGGATGAAATGCTCTTTAGACTAATTTCGTGTCTTTTGAGGGTAGTTAGTAAGTGTTCCCAGGATAAATTGCTGAAGCATTTACTCCCCTCCACGCAGCCACATCTTGCCATTTCCCAGGTGCCGGCCACGCCCCATCCGCACCGGCCCTGAGCCTGGTGCCCGGTCCTTGGCCTCCTCTGCGGTTTTAGTTCCCACGCAGTCTCCCCGCACACGTCAGCCACGGGTCCTTGCATCCCGTGGGCTTGCTTCCCCGTTTCCACCAGCGTCTGAGGTTTACCTGCCCAGGGCGTGGGCTCTTGGCACTGACCTTGGACGTGCCCAAGGTTCCTTCTCACGTGTGCCACTCGTTTCCTTTCACACAGCCATGGCTCAGCCCCTTTGAGTGGAACTAAATGTGTGTGATTTTGCGATCGGTACACGCACACTGTGAGGTGGCGTCGCCCCGGGAGCGAGGGGAGGAGGAGGAGGAGGAGGAGGCCGAGGTTTACACACACGCCGTGTGTTGGAGCTGACGTGCTGGCCTGGGGCTAAGTGTTCAAGGACGTTGTAAGTAGGACGTGAAACGCAGCCCCTGTCAAACCCTCAGTGTGCCCCTGTGCGTCGTGCCCACGCTGGCACCCGGTGGCTCAGGCTGGGCGCTGGATCTGGGCCACGGTTTGAGTATTTATGCCACAGGAATTGGCAAACGCTACAGATCGAACCTGATTGATTGCTTTGTCAAGTAACGAGGCCTAGGAAGGGATGGAGAGAATGCTGCAGATTCCACGTGGGAGTGCGTGGCAGTGGCTGCCTGTGAGCGGCACAGCCACGGGGAGGAAGGCTGTCGGGGTTGGAGTGCGGTGTCCCGTCAGTCCCTCACGCCGTGGAGCGAGGAGGGAGATTCCCACCACCACGCAGAGAGAAAGCCGGACCAGGTTTCAGTCCAGCAAACGCAACTGGTGTGGGAGTGGGAAGCAGTTTGACGATAGATCACATCTCAGGCTCAACGGTCTTTTAACGGGGAAAGAACTGTCAGACAGGGATACAGCTCGCCTTCCAGATCGCAGTGCATTACAGGAGATCGGCTGCAGACACAAGAGCTTGGCAAGTCAGTGAACGCGTCCTGTGAGGATCAGCTGAGTGGGTAGGGCCTGCAATAGAGAGCAGTGTGTGTGTCATTGCTATTTGTGAATTACATGCTGTACATCCTTTATGGGGGTACATTTTGTAATGACGTTATATCCACGTATATATGCCAACATTTATTGTTGTTGTTGTTATTTGGTGGGTCTGTTAAACACGCAGTCTGCATCGCCCGATGCCCTCACCGTGGCTTTGAACCTGGGGATGGAAAGCCTGGCTGCACTGCCAGCAGCTTCTCCACAGCCTCCCAGGAGGTGCACCCCTTCCGGGGACCTGAGGGAACAGGGGTGCAGCTCAGGTCTGTAAGTTGCCTACATGTGCTGTTTTCCTTCTAAACATGAAGCGCACACACGTCAGATCTTCCTCAGAAGAACCCGGGCCCTGATGGCGGGGCCTCTCTCCTCACGGGAGCGCCTCCCGTTGACGGACACACAGCCCTCAGCCAGGAGCCCCTCCTGTCCTCACTCTGGTGCCTCTTCCCCAGAGAAACCCCGGAGGGGGGCCTCGCTCCAGAGCAAGAGAGACCGAAGGGAAAGATGCACATTTTCTATAAAACTCATCTTTGGGATCAGGAAAGCCACGCACAGCTGCACGCCCGCCCGCCCGCCGCCCGCCTGCTCGCCCTCCCCGGCGACCAGCGTGACCTCCGGGAGGTGCTGCTGCTCAGCGTGGCGCCTGCGCCCAGTTGGGGAAATGTGATGTTGGTTTCTCTGGAGTAAAATGTGGGGGGCAGGAAGCCGACCTGGGAGCTGCTGCGGCTTCTCCCCCCGCCCCCCACCTGGCCTCACCTGCAGCCCGCATCCCCCGACGGTGAGCCACGGGGCGGGTCTGCTCTGAACTCCCTGCAGTAGCAGCCTGGTCCAGGCCTCCCTCCGGCTCTCGCTCAGAGCCCGAGCTCCGGCCTTCTCCTGTAAACCTCAGGAAAATACCCAGTTTTTATTGCTAACGGTCCCCCCGGGAGCAGAGTTAATGGAAGAGAAATACTGCTGACGTTCACTATGGGCAGTGAGCAGGGGTGGACTCAGCGAAGGGGGAGCCGCCGCTCCGGGTGTCTGTGCGCCGGCGGTGACCAGGGCCTGATGCAGACCCTCGGTCACCAGCTCATCGGGGCACTGCTGGCTCTCGGTCCGTGGCCAACAGGACGCGAGGAGTCAGTGACCCGAAAGGTGTGGGAAGAATGTCCGTCAGAACCCGGTGTGCCTGCAGCAGGCTCCAAATGGCCACGCTTCATGGGCCTCTCCATGTTGCCATGGCAACCTCTGAGGGTACCTCTCTGAGCCTGGGCGGCGTAAGAAAACAAGGGGCAGGGAATGTTCTTCGGAGGTGCAAACCCCTCGAGGCGGCTCTATAAGCAGCGCCCGTGAACAGAACTTGCGCCATCCCGCCATGAATATTCATGAAGTCAGGGGTTTTTGTTGCCTGCCTCGTCAGCAGTCACAAAACACATGGTGCGTGCTGGCAGCGCGGCGCCTAGGTGGAGGGCTGTGGACTGAGGCGATGGCAGGAGCCGGGACCTGCGAGGCTGACTGACATTTCCATCTGGAGCGAAGGCTGGTAATTAACAGGAAGGAGTGCGCCCGCAGCAGCGCGCCATCTGCTCGGGAAGCGGCTCAGCGAGGAAGGCGCGGGATGGCATCGCAGCGGTGGCACGGTCTGGTTCCGACATGAGGCCGGGCATCTGTTCGCCGAGGAGAGAGACGATCAGGAAATTCGACTGGGAATGAGCAGCGCGGAGGGGCTCTCTGACCCGGTGCGGGAAAGCCGCGCTGCAGAAAGGGGTCTTTCCATCTCACTTACTGAGCCTTCCGCGAATGGCTGGCTGCGGGGCCGTTACGGGCTGCGGGACGCCACACAATGGCTTCGGAAAGGCTGTTTGATTCCAGCGCGAGGCTCTTGAAATCAGGATCCAGCTGCCATCTTCTGACAATAGGGCTAATTTCAGAGCGAGGATATGAGGTTAAATCCCTCCTTTTGTACGGGGGAGCGGGGGAGGGAAAACAAAACGAGCGCTTACAGGCCAGGCTGTTCAAAACCGAGAAGGCCGACGCGCCCCGGGGCCCGCGGCAGGGCAGGTCAGGAATCACCCCATGCTCGCGGCGCCTCCCCTGTGCGCCTTGCTGTTCCTGTGCCCGTCTGTTTCCCATGGCACCGCGTCCCCATCGCATCAGACCACGCCCTGGGCTCTGGCACGGCCCTGGCATTCATCTCGGGACCTTGGTTGAGGAGATCATCCGTGTTTCGGGTACCAAATCAGAAGCCGAGTCAAGTTCATGATAGAGTCAGTGTGGGCTTGGGGCAGGATGGGTGGGAAGCTCTTTTCTAACCCCTCACCCCATATTCTTAGGTTCATGAAACACCCCCATATTCTTAGGAGGTCTGTGAGCCTCCCCCATATTCTTAGGAGGTCTATGAAACACCCCCATATTCTTAGGAGGCCCATGAGCCTCCTGGCAGTGGGACTCGCCTTTGAGAGGCACAGCAGACGGAGAGCTTGGCCTTCCCTCCGGCTCATAGATGAAAGCCACTTTTAAGAAAATAAACGTCGTATCAGTCTTTCCACATCAGGGAGAAGCTGGGGGCTCAGTGTCTGGAGCAGGTGGAGGTGATCAGGAGAAGCTGGGGGCTCAGTGTCTGGAGCAGGTGGAGGTGAGCAGGAGAAGCTGGGGGCTCGGTGTCTGGAGCAGGTGGAGGTGAGCAGGAGAAGCTGGGGGCTCGGTGTCTGGAGCAGGTGGAGGTGAGCAGGTGAGCTCGGTGTCTGGAGCAGGTGGAGGTGAGCAGGAGGCTCGGTGTGTCTGGAGCAGGTGGAGGTGAGCAGGAGAAGCTGGGGGCTGGGTGTGAGCAGGAGAAGCTGGGGGCTCGGTGTCAGCAGGTGGGTGAGCAGGAGAAGCTGGGGGCTCGGTGTCTGGAGCAGGTGGAGGTGAGCAGGAGAAGCTGGGGGCTCGGTGTCTGGAGCAGGTGGAGGTGAGCAGGAGAAGCTGGGGGCTCAGTGTCTGGAGCAGGTGGAGGTGAGTGTCAGTGAACACAGCTCCCGGACGGGGACCAGGGACTCCTTTGCAGAGTCCGGCAGATGGCAGATGACTTGAGTGTAGCTATGTGTGACTGTTACTAAATCAGACCCATTGAGTGATATTTACTGAGACCTCCTGGTGCCATATGGAATCGGAGAATATATAGACCTTGGAATTTAAACTCCTCGCAGGAAGGTGGACACGGGCTTCGGATTTAGAACATTTCCCCCTCGCTCTCCTTGGCAAGTACCGATTATTGTACTGATCCACGGGCGTGCTGGCGTCTGAGGGAGCTGGTACAAACCAAATAGAAAAATGCCTTGTTTCCTAGATCCGAGGAAGACAGAAGCCACTTTAACCGGCAAAAGCCACGGTGCCCAGCTGTGTGCTGGGGAAGCTGCGTAGCCGTCTCCAGGGCGAGGGAGACACAAAGGCCCGGGTTTGTCACTTCTGCCAAATCCCCTGGTGTAAACACTCCCCCTGCGGCCGGTTTCAGGCTGCACACATGGAGGCTGGAACACAGATGGGCAGGATCAGCCCTCGGAAGCCGGAGGGGTCGGTTCCAATGGACCATGACTAGGTCCATACACGGTTAACATGTGAGAACTGGGGACGCGGGCGTTGGTGCTGCTGGAGACGGGGGTCTCCTGTGTCTGGCACGGCCGGCCCCCCTCCTCACACACTGAGCGTCATGACTGACGCCTGTGCAGTGCGTTGGGGCCGACAGAATGTGTCCCTCTCCGTGCATGGCCTCGGCTTCCTTCAGGGCCCGCTGTCCAGGGGGGAGTGGAGCTCAGCGGCGCAGGCCACAGCGTTCAGGCGTGGGGCGCCCACGCGGTCTCTAAGGAAGGCCTGTACAAATGAGCCTCCACAGGCACGGCTTGTCCCTGGACGGAAGCGACCAGCCACCGGGTCAGCGCTGCTTTGCCTCCATTTCTGTTTTGTGCTGTGATTTGGCCGCGTTCTGTCGCCACCTTCGCCCGTCATCTCAGCTGCGGTGTTTGAGGTTCTCCGAGACCTTCACGCCGTGTAGCGGGGTACAGGCAGCGTGTCCCCCGCCAGACCGAGCGGCTCAGGGGCAGCTCTCCCTTCCCGTCCACGGCCCAGGCACCAGGCTGGGCGGCAGGCAGGTCCCCTCTCGGGAGCGCAGAGGCCGGGCCGCCTTCCCGGTGCTCAGGCAGCGTGGTCGACGGCGGAGGGCGCACAGTAAGCCACTTAAACATCACTAAAGGGGGCACGTGGCCGCGGAGGAAACCGACCGCGGCAACACAGCAGGTTTAGAGGACACAGCAGGGCTGGCTCCCTCCCGCAGGCCTCGCCCTCACCCGGCTGCGCACGTGGGACACAGAGACAGTGAGCAGCCTCGGTCCTCCCGGTGGCCCCGTCCTCCCTGTGGTCCCCGTCCTCCCTGTGGTCCCCGTCCCCCTGTGGTCCCCGTCCTCCCGGTGGCCCCGTCCTCCCGGTGGCCCCGTCCTTCCTGTGGTCCCCGTCCCCCTGTGGTCCCCGTCCTCCCGGTGGCCCCGTCCTCCCTGTGGTCCCCGTCCCCCTGTGGTCCCCGTCCTCCCGGTGGCCCCGTCCACATTGCTCCTCCAGGAGTCGCTCCGGCTCAGGTGCTGTGAGCCTCTAAGTGTCCGCACTCTTAATGTCAATGCGATGACGGCTTCTCGGGGAGAGTCCCAGGGCGGAGGGCACGGGCTCAGGGACTCAGTGCCACCTGCAGGAAGCCGACACTATCTGGGGACTCGGGCTCTCACCCTCTGGCAGCCCTCACGCGGGCGTTCCTGGCGCCAGGTAGGCCTGACGCAGCATGGCGAGCTCCCCCTCATTCGTGGGACCGGCCTGCTGGTAGACCACACGGTCATCACCGAGTCACGCTGGCGGCGGACCGACACAGCTCCTTCCCTGCAGCTGGAGGAGCGGCAGCCCATCTCCCGCCCTCTCCTCTCACCCCTCTGCTGCGTGTCCAAGTCTCCGCCCGCGGCTTCCCCTCAGCATTCAGCCAGGGCAGCACGTCTTCACTCAGCATCTCTCACTTCTTAGGCGGCGCTGCCCTTGAACGCCCTTTGCAGCTGTGTGGCAACCGAGTCGCTGCCAATCTCCCCCGGGCGCGTCCCTGCCGTGCGCCCAGCGGGCGCGTCCCAGAGCCCAGAGCCCTCCACGTGCCCGGAGGCGGCTTGGCCTGGAGTGTGTCCGAGTCTGCTGACCCGGCCTCCAGCTCCCGGAGCCCAGGTGCTGGGCGGCAGCGGGAAGCCAGGGAGGCCCACAAGTCATCGAAGGCAGTTGTGGAATGGGGAGCGTTCGGTAGAGAGAGAGAGAGAGAGAGAGAGAGAGAGAGAGAGAGACAGAGACAGAGAGACAGAGAGACAGAGAGAGAAGGGCCTAATGTTTGGTTTGGGGAACGGTCAGCATGTCATCAAAAGCCCAGTGAAGCATCCACCAGAGGAGGAGAGCTGTCAGGGAGTCGGGCAGGGGGGGGGGGGGGGGGGGGGCGGCTGAGTCTGTGGGACGTTCTCATTCTCGGTTCTTAAAGGGCCAGTGAACTTAGTTCACGACACATCCAGAAAACAGAGGCCACCCGGCCGGCGTGGCTCAGCGGCTGAGCATCGACCTATGAACCAGGAGGTCACAGTTTGATTCTCGGTCAGGGCACATGCCTGGGTTGTGGGCTTGATCCCCAGTGTGGGGTGTGCAGGAGGCAGCCGATCCATGATTTTCTCACATCATTGTTTCTATCTCTCTCTCTCTCTCTCTCTCCTTTCCTCTCTGAAATCAATAAAAATACAATAAAAAGAGAAAAGAAGGGAAGGGAAGGAAGGAAAGAGAGGCCGTTGGACTAGACCTCTCCACTAGCACATCCGGCCTCCGCGTCCTAGAGTTCCTGCCTCAGCCCAGGGCTGTGGTGAGACCAAGAGGGTCCCGAGAAGCGGCTGCTGCCCCAGGTGTTTGGGGCGGACAGAGAACGAGCTGGTGACCGCGTGTGGGAAGAGCTCTTAGGCCGCTCGATCGGGAGCTCTCCGAGAGCCTCTCTCCTGCGGACATTTCAGCGAGAGTCCCCCGCCCCACCCCCGGGACATCGGTGCAGACTTGAGCCGGTCCCCACGCCCCTGGGCGTTACCTGTGACGTGATTGCTCTGCGGGAGGGTCCTGAGTCTCCCACTGCGCTTCCTGAGGGGTCACGCTCCGTGCCCACCTACACAGCACGCCCTCCGTGCAGCAGGCTGCGTGGGTCTGCGCCTCCCGCCCGGGCTGCGGTGGGGATGAGAGCCTCACACTGCGGAGGCCTTGGAGGGACCCTCAGCTCTGCACCTGCCGACGTGGTGCCCTTGGGAAGTGCTGTGTCCTCTCCAGGCCTCACTGAACATGCGAGAAAACGGAGGCGAGGTCTCCTCCACCTCAGAGACTTGCTGCCCTGTTCCCCCGAGCTTGCGTGTCAGGGGCCAGGGTGTCGCCTCGCTGACCTGCCACTCTTTGCACATCGGATGGCACTGTGGAGAGAGGTGGCATGGGCACAGAGCTGCGAGGGGGACGGGTGGCGTGCAGGCCGAGCTCTCCTCACTCGTGAATGAGTGCAGCAGCATGTTAACAGAATAAGAGAAAAAAGGCATGGGATCAACTCAATACATGCAGAAACCATCTGACAAAAACCTAACATCAGTTTGTTATAAAAACTCTCAGCTGGTGAAAATTCGGCACGGGTCTGATTCCTGCAGACCCTGAATACATGTCCCTTCCTTCCCGGTGAGGGAGGAGAGCGCGTCCGGATTACCCAGCTCGCCTCTGCCTGGGGCCCCAAATGTTGGTCAGAGGGGAGACCGACGTCCCTAAGTAAAGCCCTGTTTTTTATCTGATCTAATAACGTTATTTCCAAGGCTTTATTTTGTAGTTACTTTTCATGCGACATTTAGAATATAGTTCATCTCTGTGTAGCTAGCAGGTTCTGAATTGGGGGTTAAGTTCACTGTAAAAAGGTAGCATTTGGAAACTATTGAGGTTTGCTTTTCACCGCGCAGGACAGAGTTCGTGTATCTCCTTGTCTTTGAGGAAGTGAAGGGCTGTCTCTATTCTTGGTGATCCCGGCAAACTGAGTGCTGATGCCTGCTCACCCTCAGCGGGCTCTCGTCTGTCTCATTTCTCTCTCCTATGGACACACTTGCCCCTAGTCTTGCCCGAGTCCTGCTGTACCCTGGGAGCAGGAGGGATGAAGCCAGCTGTTCTGATTGCATTCTTCTTTCGGGATATCAATATCTGATTGATTTTTCCAAAAGTCTATCCGTTGGCTTAGCTCATGGGGGTAAGTGGTGGCATTCAACCACAGCTTTGGTTCCAAAGGCTGTGTTCCTTTGACAAAAACCTCCTCAGAGGGAATGACACCGTTTGTCTGGTTCCCTGCCAAGTCACCAGCATCTGCCCCGGGCCTGGCTTTGGGGGGAGATGTGCAAAGTGTGTGGATAAATGAGGATGAAGAAACTCCTGTTGCTCAACCCGGAGAGGACCAAGGGCCGTGCCCGAGGGCGGCTGCCCCAGGAAGAGGAACTTGGGTGCTTACTCAAGGCGTGGATTTTGGATTTGTGGTTAAGATACTTTAGCCATGAAAAGAAAAAAGCGGGGGGAGGAGTTCACCTGGGACCTCCAGCTCACCGCTTCCGTCTTCCCGGGAAAGGCGTTGGCCCGCTGCTACCTCGCCGTGTCCTGTGCGGCGGATGCTGCTGAGAGCTGCCGTCTGAGGACCACCATTGAGCTCTGCATGTTGCATTTCGAGTCTAAAAGTCACCAGCTCATTAGAGGCATGTTTATTCCCCACAAGTGTTCTGGGGCCTAAACAGATGGTTTGGACTCCACCCAGGCCAGCTTTGTCCCATCTTTTTTACATCCGAACAATATTTTATTATCGTGACGAAACTGTGGAGCACAGCAAATAACACAACTGCTGTCTACTGTCACTGAGAACATTTCCATTCCCAAAGTCGCCAGAATGGAACCCTCCCAGCAGATGACTATCAGCCGATTGCTCTTATTTGTCTCAATAAATATAAAAATTAATAACTTGCTGAAATAGGTCCAAGTAATAGATCAGACCTTCCTGCTCGCTGATGACAGTACTGCTATTCACTCATATGTCCAGCCTAGAAGTAATTATAGGGTGCCCATCACACAAAAGGCACGACAGACACGCTGGGAGAGTCACACATGTAACTTACACAGCAGTTCTCCCATCAGAAGTTTTAAAAGAGCAGACAAGAGAAGACGCAGTCACACATGGCAATGATGCCATCAGAAAGCACGTCGGTGGCTTCAGACAGTGTGGAGAAGCAGGGGTCCTCGTACGGAAAGAGAGAAACTTGTCCAAGACCTGGACGTCTATGAAGCCGTAACGACGACAGCTGTTGATCCGCACAAGCACTTGAAGAGCCCTTAGATCCCCTTTAAGCAAATCGCACCCCCAAAGGTCAACACTAATGAACAGGTGTGAGTAAGGAGGCGCAGACGATACGAAGCATCTATTCAAATATTTAACATTCCCCTCTCTCCCAAATGTGACCGTTCAGCTGGGTTCCAAGTCGTGGGAGGAACCATGTACGGGTGTGTTTGAAAGCGTCCCAGTCACAACCGAAGACAGAAAAGGGTTCTGTTCCGCTTGCCCGCCTGAGTTACTCACTGTGAGGTTGGCAAGAGTGGACTGAATTGTTTTTTGGGTTTTTTCCCCAAAGAAAAGCGCCCTGTGGTGGCCATGGCGTGAGGGGCGCCCAGCGTTGCCCACCCGGGATGCCCACTGCGGCCTCAGGACCAGGCAGCCCCCGAGGAGGGCGAGTGATGGCAGCCGCCGTGAAGGGAGCGCTGCTCTGCCATGGCTCTGCTCTGCAGTGCTGCGGCGCAATGGGCTGACCGTCTCCATGGAGCGGCCTCGTGCTGTCACACGCGGTCACCCTTTCCCTTCCTGGGTCTTGTGGAGGCCGCCACCCCAGGTTCCACCTGCCACGGGTGCCCCCAGCGCCCGCTGCGCTTCACATCTCTAGCCCCTGCGTCGATGCGGCCCTCTGCTGGTTCTGGCTGTTGACTCGAGGGGCTCAGTGGTTGAGCGTCGACCTGTGAACCAGGAGGTCAGGGTTCGATTCCCGCTCAGAGCACAGGACCAGGTCGCGGGCTCCACCCCCAGTGTGGGGCGTGTGGGAGGCAGCCAATCCATGATCCCCTGTCATCATGGATGTCTCTCTCTCTTCCTCTCCCTTCCTCTCTGAAGTCAGTAAAAATGTATTTTTTTAAAAAAGAAAAGGAAAGAAAAAGATGCTGTGTCAGCTTCCACGCCCTCGTGAGCAGAGCCCCTGCCCTCAGACCTCCCCAGGCCCCATCCCGAGTGTGATTCCTCTCCGAGGTGTCGTTGGACATGGCATTACGAGAAAGCGGTTTCTCTCTGACCTTTTAAGAAAGACCTGCCTGGAAGGAAACAAGATCAGAAATGAGCAGCAGCGGAGTCTCACTCCAGGCTGGCTCGCTAATTCCCTGGGTGCGCTATTTTCATGTCAAGTATTCGTGAGCCCGAGGCAATGCTTATGCTCCAGGCAAATACAGCTCAGAGGGGAGTAAAAAGACAGTGTTTAAAGTCCGTGGTATTTCTTGTACTGGAGTAAAATAGAATTGAAATATTTATTTTTTAAAAAATATATATTTTATTGATTTTTTTACAGAGAGGAAGGGAGAGGGATAGAGAGCCAGAAACATCGATGAGAGAGAAACATCGATCAGCTGCCTCCTGCACATCCCCTACTGGGGATGTGCCCGCAACCAAGGTACATGCCATTGACCAGAATCGAACCTGGGACCCTTGAGTTCACAGGCGGATGCTCTATCCACTGAGCCAAACCGGCCAGGGCAAAATATTTCTTTTTTTAAAGCACCTTCAAGGTTGTTCGTTCCGCCATTTGCTGCCTTCCTCTCTGAGGCTTCACAGCTCACTTATTTCGAAAGGTCACTTAAAGAGATGCAGGAATTCCCTCTGACACGGAAACTTTAAAAATCGGGGTGTCCCCAGCGCCTGAAGGGCCTGCTTTGTGAAGAGGGAAAGAGATGCATGTTTTTATGACACATTTCCCTTCTTTAGACAAAGTACAGAAGAGAGGGAAGAGATGACTCGCAGGAATGGTTTGGTTTTCCCAGTGATTTTAAGGTCCATGTTTCCCATCAAAGGCACTCTCAGTTCTCCGTGATTGGCAGCTTTTTGTGGCTGTTCAGGAAGAAAAAAACTAAGGAGAGCATGTCCGCCGCCCAGTTTTTCTCCCGGGCACGTGGACATTCATCTGCCCCTGAGCCAATGCCCGTGACGGGCTGTGCCATCTCAAGAGCGTTGTTGGTAAAGAAAAAAGGACCAACTCTCCAGTGTGACTCGACGCATGTCACTCGTCCCGTCGTCCGTGACGAGCCTGTTCCCACGGAGGCTTCCCGGTCTGGAGGGAGGTGAACTAGCACAGAGTAGAAGGGGCGTCGACGTAGTCGGACGTGAGCTGGGATGCCTGGGTGGAGGGATGGGCCTGTTTAGAAACTGCGATGGACCGTCAGGGGTCACAGTTCAGTTGCTTGATTTTCTTCCCATCTGAACAACGCTGCTGGCAAACTGAAAATCGGCAGAAGATGATGAGCTTTGGTGGAAATTTGTTGTTTCCATTTTTAATCAGGGAGTAGAGCTCCACCTTAGAATCCCCCTTGAAACTGAAAACAAAACAACCAACAATAAAATGAAGTCGGGACCCCTCTCCGTCCCTGGAGACCCTAACTTAATCTCTGAGTGACAAGGCTGGGGACCAGCACGTCTCGGAGGTCACCTGGAGACCCTAACACCCAGCCCCGAGCTCGTCACTGAACCCCTCCTCTCATCCCCCGGAGAGTTCTGTCAACAGGGACACCGGACACACAGGGGAGCTACATGGACGGCAAACCCCGCCTTGGAGCGAGGAGGGGGTCCCGAGGACGGGCAGGCTCACCGCCGCCTCGGGGGGTCTCTGTGGCCGAGGACCAGGGAGCTGCAGAGCAGGTGCACGGATCCTGGGGCCGGCAGTGTTCATGGGGACCGCGGGCCACACCCCTGGGCCGGGGCTGTCCTGGTTAATCCAGGCTCGTCTCACATTCCAGGACCCTCAGGTCCCGGGGAACTCGTGTGGTCAGTCACCCTAGTCTAGACAGAACTGTGCCTGTTGAAACCCTTTGACTGACATGGTGCGTGTGTGCAAACAATAGCGCCCGCCCATGTGGCTGTGTCTCCCCCGGGACGCCTGCCTGTGGAGGAAGCCATCGCTCACCTTCGGGTCTTACGGTCGCGGCCAGGCCTCTTTTTCACACCGTGGGTTAGAGAAATCTGCTTTCTCGGTGAGCGATAGTTTTATGCCTCATGGGTAGACCAAGGAGTCAGCTACTACATGATCCAGCAGTTCTCATTCCTGATTTTTACTTTTTAAGAATTTTTAAAAATATTTTTTTATTGATTTCAGAGAGGAAGGGAGAGGGAGAGAGAGATAGAAACATCAATGATGAGAGAGAATCATTGATCGGCTGCCTCCTGCACACCCACTACTGGGGATCGAGCCTGCAGTCCAGGCATGTGCCCTTAACCGGAATCAAACTCAGGACCCTTGAGAAACATTGATCAGCTGCCTCCTGCACACCCCCTACTGGGGATGTGCCTGCAACCAATTTACAGAAAGGAAGGGTGAGGGATAGAGAGTTAGAAACATCTATGAGAGAGAAACATCGATAACCCAGGACCCTTGAGTGTGCAGGCCGACGCTCTACTCACTGAGCCCTGGGCCGACCCGCCAGGGCTCTTTAAGAACGCGCTGGCCGCCTCTGGGCCGGCGTGCAGAAGCCCAGGCTGGTCAGCACCGCGGGTCTGTGCTGATGATGTCAGGGCAGCAGGTGCGCCGGCAGCTTCCGCAGGGCCTCGTTTCAGGAACACGTCCCTGACTTACGGTGAAGGAGCCCTTTCATGCTCACAGCATCCGGTGGCCCCTGTGGGAGCCGGCAGGTACACTCCGCGCGGCCTCTTCTTAGGGACCCGGGTTCAAGGAGCAGTCCCAGCGGGGCCTGCTGTCCCTTGGCAGAGAGCAAGCACAGAGAACTGGGCAACACAAAGCTGGTTGGACCCACTGCCTGACGGCGAGGACATGCTGGCTCCCTTCCCACCGGCTGCATCATGCCCTGGTGCAGGCGGTATCAGAGGGGCGGGGCATGGGCTCCCCACGCGGAGAGTGCAGGTGATGACGAGCGGGACCGCACCCTCCGCACAGGAAGGGCCAGCGCGCAGCCAGCAACGGGCTGTCCCCTCCAGCCACGGCCACGCGCCTCCGCCGCCCTCTGCGTGACAGGTGGACTGGGAGCCACTCCCAGGCTGAGAGCTCCACTCTGGGTGCGGGAGCGGCCGCGCTGGCTCGGCCCGGAATGGTGTTCAGCTGCTGGGTGAGGCTCCTTTCCCTTTCCCGGTGGAAGTGGGAGCAGATGTGCAGTGGCCATGAGTTTAATGCAGGGGTCCTCAAACTTTTTAAACAGGGGCCAGTTCCCTGTCCCTCAGACCGTTGGAGGGCCGGACTATAGTTTAAAAAAAAACTATGAACAAATTCCTATGCACACTGCGCATATCTTATTTTGAAGTAAAAAAACAAAACGGCAAAAACACCCGCATGTGGCCCGCGGGCCGTAGTTTGAGGACGCCTGGTTTAGTGAGTGTTAGGGAACGTCCAGGGGGCAGGTCAGTTCAGCCCGCTGAGCTGCGTCCCGGGTACACGGAGAGCGGCGCCGGGCCCGGCGAGGCCAAGTGGACACTCTGCTGGGAACCAGCCACACGCTCCTCCGAGGGGCGAGGGGCGGAGATCGGCCTCCTCCCAGCTCCAGGCGGTACCGGACTGGCAGAGCCCAGCGTCTTCAAGTGTCAAAGGGGATGGTTACGCCCACGAAGAAGAGCAATGGGGAGATGAGAGGGCTTGTACGTGGGGACACCCCCCACCCCCCCGCCGGCGTAGGATTCAACAAGTAATCCCTGTTAAACCAGACCTGGGTCTGAAAGCAGTCGAGCGCCTCCTCTCACCGTCGCTGTGGCCAGGACCGAGAGCCTCTGCCAGCACGGTCCGGCCACGCGTGTAGGCGGCACGGAGCTGCCCTCAGACACCCTGCTGGGACGCTGGTCTCCGGGCTCGCTGGAGGGTTCCAGAGATTGTCTTCAACCCGTTCATTTTGGGGGAAAGAAAACTGAGACCAGCACAAGGGGAGGTCGCTCCAAATTTCACGTGGCTGAAGGGGGAAGGAAACTGGGAAAGCTGGAACCCAACGGCTGCCTTCGGATGCATGCTCCCCGTCACACAGCTCTAAGGGCCTGCTGTCCAGGGGGGCGGAGAAATCGGGGGGCCTGTAAGCCGGTCAGACTGTCTCCATTCAGGTGTGCACGGTCACCTCAGCGAAGCGCTGGGAAATCAGTATTTTTACTTCGGACCGAAGTACAGTCCTGGAGCCACAGAACATGCGGCCGAACTGCAGCTCTGCCTGCGGGGCACGAGAAGCACCCCCGTTCACAGGATGCGGTTTCTGTGGGGCGGTGGCCCGGCCCGCGTGGCTCAGGGGTCGAGTGTCAACCTAGGAACCAGGAGGTCAGGGTTTGATTCCCGGTCAGGACACATGCCTGGGTTGTGGGCTTGATCCCTAGTGTGGGGCGTGCAGGAGGCAGCCGATCCATGATTCTCTCCTTCTCCCTTCCTCTCTGAAATCAATAAAAATGTATTTTTAAAAAATAGTAATGAAGGGGGCTGCGTGGTGACTCCCCGCATTTGGGACGCACTGGAGTCAGCGTGAATTTCCGTTCCCTGTTTCCGGCTTGCCTCCATCACACACGGACATTCAGGGTCTTCCAGGCCTGTCCCAGTCTCGCCCGCAAGAGCCCTGAAGGATATTAATTCTCAGCCACGAGCCTCATAAATGAAGGCCATTCTGCCACACTAATGACAAGGCTGAGGCAGCAAGACGGCCCGTGCTTTCTCCTCGGCGTTTCAATTGCTTCCTCAATGAACTACAGCTGCGAGGGCAGGTGCTGCGATCCCTCAGAAAGATCCGGAAATGATGAGCCCCAGCGGCTCCGAGTGTGATGGATGTCGGCTCCCGACGCGGTGTGTGAGGTCACCCCGTGCACCTGTGCCATCTCCACACACAGCCACTTTCTGTGCAGGAGGAAGAAAGGAAGATGATGGGGTGGGGGGAGAGAGGGACGCACGTGTCTGATGCGAGCGACAATAAGAGAAACCGTTCATAATTATCTCTTTGTTTGCTCCTCATCTGGGTGGAAATGGGGCATCGTACCGTGGCCCCCGCCCCCACGCCCACCCCGGGAGAGGGGTCACCGCCGTGTTGAACCCGGGAGTTCTGTGAATCGTGAGCCACTGTAGAGCCAGTGACATGTGGCGATGGGAGGAGGGGGGTGCCTTAATACTTCCTTTCACTTAGCTCATCACCGTCGGCACCGTGATATTGGAGCACCGTTGGCTCGGGGGCTCTGGGCCGAAGCGGGGGCTCGGGGGGGCCGCCTTGGCCGACGGTCAGATGGGCCCATGCCGTCCAGCAGGCCCGGGCGGGGCGTCCAGGCACTGGGACCAGTCTCTGCTCATCGACCACGAGAGGCTGTAGGAGGGACCACTTCGTGAGCCCGTGTTCTCGCCGCCGTCACCGCACGGGGCGGGCGGGGGGGCGGTGACGTGCTTTTACCCCAGCACCGACCCCGGGGTGCGCGCTGGTCGGAGCTGCTGGCTGCCGTCGCGAACACAGGCGTGTGCGCACACATGACCTTAGCCTGGATTCACAGCAACCCTGAATGGCAAGGGAGACCCCCCGTGCCTCTGAGGAGGAATCATCAGAACCCCCTTTGGGGAGCCCAGCCCGTGTGAGACCCACTGCCCACCTCCGCCCCTACCGTGAGCACGCAGCTTTGCTGGTTCCAAACAGTCCCAGGGGAATACGTGGAGTCACACGGCCTCGGGGGGCCCGGGAGCGGAGGGCTTACCGTACAGACCCCCTCCACGCCCCACAATCCCCTGCAGCTCCCCTCGGGCAGCCCCTCAGGCGCTGGCTGTGACTGGGCTCCTGTTCTCACCCACTGCCTGCCCGTCACGCCCGTGGCTGCGCAGCCCCCAGAGGGCGCCAGGCAACGAGGACTCCCACCTCCTCGCGGAGGGCTCCCATTCTCCCCCCCTCCCCCGCCGGGCACCTGCCCAGAGGAAGTCACTCTCCCCATTGTGTCCGGATTTGAAAAGGGCCTTGGCCTCTCCTCCCCAGACCCGCCTCCCACATTGTTCAACCCGCCCCAGCCCAGTTCCCGCGCCGCCCCAGGCTCCCCGCATCCTGAGCCCCCAGGGTTTCAGCACTTACCCGCGACACCCGTCACTAACCAGATGCTCCAGATGCGGCAGGACTGGCACGGAATCATCTCCGCTGTGTAGCCTGTGCCGCCTCCTAATGCTGCTCCCCCAGCTCCCTACAACCCCTCTTTCACAGGAGTCACTTCTGATCCTGCGGTCCCGAAGGCGGGGCCTTCCTCCCACCCCACGCGAGCCCCCCCACTCCACGCGAGCTCCCCCACCCCGCTCTGGCCCCCCGACCCCACACTGGGCCCCCAGCTGTGGCTGCTGGGAGTTCAGTGCCACCCTCCCAGTCTGCCCCTGGCGGGTCTCCTCTGAGTCCTGGCTCATGGTTCAGGGACCTCCTCCTGTTGGCGCTCTTACTTTCCTGTACAGTCAGCACCGGGGATGCCTTGGGGACACAAAAAGGCCCCAGGGGCAGGGTGTCTAACAGGGAGCCAGCCCAGCACAGAGGGGCACCCAGAGGAGGAAGGAGCCGCCTCAGTAGGACTAGGACGCTGGGTTAGATAAGACCCGGCATTTACAGGTGTAAAGGAGAGGGATGTGAGGGATGCGGGGCGGAGAGGGGGGTGTGGTGCGGGGGCGGGGGGGGGGGAGGCGGGGTAAGTAGGTAGAATTTGGACCCGGAGCTGCATACAAGTGCAACACACTTTGTCACACGTTAGAGGAAAATTATGTACCAAGTGCCCAGTCCTCCAGAGCAGGGAGTAAGCCCAGTGGAATGAGGGGGAGTTTAAAGACAGGGCGACGGTCGGTGAGATCTGGAAAGATGAGGAAGCCGGGCTGGGCGAGGAGGGAGCGCACTGCGTCCTGGTGACCCTCCTTCTGCACTGCTACCCACTCGTTCATGTCACAGCCACTTGCAGAGGCTCTGTGTTAGGCTACGACGGTGAATGGGACAGGCAGAGATTGCTGCCCTACCCGAGCGGACAGGAAGGCGCTGAGAGCGACAGTAAGACAAGGGCATGCTGGGTGGGCGACTTCAGTGCTGAAGAGAAAAGAGAAGCAGGAAGGGGGACAGGGGCTGCTGTAGGCGGGGGTACCTGCCGCTGTAGGCCAGGGTCCCCCGGGAGCCCCTCGCTGATGGAAGGAGTCCGGCTGAGCCGCCACCTGGGGCGGGTGTGTGAGGTGAGCCAGCAGCGAGCTGAGGCCCTGAGGAGGTAGATGCCTGTGGCGTCCAAGGGGCAGTGAGAAGGCCAGCGTGTCTGGAACACAGACAATGACGAAATGAGGCAGACAGCCTCAGAGGGCAGCCGGCTGGCAGGTCAGATCAGGCTGCCCTGTGGGCCATTTTAAGAACGCTGGCTTTTAGTTTAGGTGAGAAGGGGGCGGGGCAGGGGGGTGTTGAGGGCATTTAAGAGAAGAGGAGGGGGAAGTAAATTGTCGTTTCCTAAAGGAATCCTGGGTGTTGGGTAGAAAACAGACTATAGGTGAGCAAAGGAAATGCAGAAAGCTAAGTTAAGGGAATGTATCAGTTGGCTTTTGCTGCGTAACAAATTACCCCCAAACTCAGTAGCTTAAAACAATAAGCACTCGTTCCTACTTTACCCATCAGCAGCCTGGTTCTCTGGGTTGATTGGGCTGCACAGGGGTCTGCTGGGAGCTGTGGGGAAGGCGGGCACCTACCTGCTTGCTGCTGCACCAGCTGTGGGCAGGCCCCTGATGGCCTTGGCCGGGACAGGTGGGTCCCCCTCCAGCTGCAGGCCTGGACTTACCCACATCGTCACGGCAAGATTTCAAAGGAAACGATGAGCTGAGGCCCAGGCTTCGAGTTGGTCTTTAGCCCGCGTTCTGAGCAGGCAGAAGGCCCGGTCCACGTGTGTGAGGGTGAGCTTGCGTCTTAGGTGCAGCAGTTGTAGAGACACATTGCAAAGTGGCGGCCACGGGGAGAGCCACCAACTGTGGCCCGTTTTGTGATTGCTCTGCAATGGGGGCTGTGGAATCCAGGGAGTCTCCGGGGGAGGGGCGGGAGTGGTTTTCCTAAGCAGGCGTCCCTGGAGGCGGTGATGGTCATGGCCATGGCGGTGCATTCAATCGTGGGCCTGCGTTTGACGGAGAAGGGACTTGATGATGACGGTCATGGTTTAGGCCTCACCACTGGAGCGCGGTGTGGCTAGTTCCTGAGATGGGGTCACAGGGCACAGGACAGTGGAGGGAGCAGGGAGGAGCTCGCTTTTGTACATGGTAAGTTTGAGGGGCTCATTAAATATCCAAGAGGAGCCCTGGCCGGTATGGCTCAGTGGATAGAGCATCGGCCTGCGGACCGAAGGGTCCTGAGTTCGATTCCGGTCAAGGGTGCGTACCTCTGTTGCAGGCTCTTCCCTGGCCCAGGCCCTGGTCAGGGTGCGTGCAGGAGGCAACCCATCGATGTGTTTCTCTGACATTGATGTCTCTCTCTGTCTTCCCCTCTCTCTCCACACTCCCTAAATGTTAATGGAGAGTGTCCTCGGGTGAGGATTAACAACAGCAACAAAATACCCAAGAGGAATGTTCAGGAGGAAATGACGGAGGCGTCTGGAATTCAGGAGGAGCTCTGGTTTGCTGGTGGGAACTGGGAGGCGCGGCCCAGGTGATGCTGAATGCCGCGGCGTCTTAGGAGATCGCCCGACAGGAAGGTTGTTGAAGAGGAGAAGCGCTCCGAGGTGGGGTTCTGGGCGCCCCGACATGGAGTGAGAGGGAACGAGTGAGGGAGATGGACAACAGTGACCGGGAGAGGAGCCACCGGAGACAGAGCAAACACGCCTGATGAGTCACACACACGTGTGGGGACGGACAGACGACAACGCTGGCGGGAAGTGCGCCGTCTTGGGAAGAGCCTTGCCTCCACGCTAAGGAGGTGGGTTTGGTTGGAGGCAAAACTGTCACCATGGCGTTTTAAGGACGACGGGGTTGTCCTCCCTGTCCTCATGTACCGAGAAGCCCAGTCCTCCGGCGGAGCCTTCTGAGCAGTCCAGTTCTGACCGGGGTACTTCGCAATGCATCATGGTCCTGGTTGAGACAGCGCCAGGTTCTCTGCTGCGGGGTCTACTGCGCCTGCCATCATCAACGCGCAGCTGATGGACCAAGGCCACGAGCCCAGACGCACGTGCTCCCCCCTGAGCTCCTGTAGGTCTCACGTGTGGCCGTGGCCGACTGGCATGTGGCCGCCCGGGGTGGAAGGTGGAGGGGGTCCCGGGCACGTCTTCTACAGGGACCCCCCTTCCACTCTCTCCTCCGAAGCCCTGGCCAGTGGCCTCGCGGGTTCCCCGTGGAACAGCTAAGGACTGGAGTAACAAATTTGCTGAAAAGGACCAGCGATTTAATTTTATTCATCCCGTATCAAAATTTCTGCATCTCACAGTTTGGGCCCAACAGGAGGTGACACTGTTAACTGTTATTCTTCACTTTCTCTTTCCCCCTCACTGCACATAAACACATCATTGCACAGTTACACTCCTCTATATTTAGGGCTGACGTTTAACTGTTGTTAAATCAAGCGGGGAAGCCGGGCCCTTCCACCTGGAGGCCGTGGGTCTGGCTGGGAAGGCGGCCTCGGGCACTGGGAGGGGACGAGCGGGGAACGGCATTGCCAGCCCCGGGGGACTTCTCCCCAGGACCCCGCATCCCTCTATTTTTTGGAGACACAAGCCGGCCACTCCAACGGGGGCAGGGCCAGCATCTTGCCCCAAAACTTCCCCGGGAACACCTGTTTGCCAGAGATATAGGCTTCAGCTTCTTCAAGTTGTATGATGATCAGACCTCACATGTACCTACCAGGCGTCCTCAAACTACGGCCCGCGGGCCACATGCGGGTGTTTTTGCCATTTTGTTTTTTTACTTCAAAATAAGATATGTGCAGTGTGCATAGGGATTTGTTCATAGTTTTTTTTAAACTATAGTCCGGCCCTCCAACGTCTGAGGGACAAAGAACTGGCCCCCTGTTTAAAAAGTTTGAGGACCCCTGACCTAGAGCATCTCTTCCAAAGCGTGCGCTCACTGAAAGACACATTTAGTCTGGCCAGAGTGCTCAGTGGCTGAGCATCGACCTATGAACCAGGAGGTCAGGGTGCCATTCCCGGTCGGGGCACATGCCTGGGGTGTGGGATCCATCCCCAGTGGGGGGCGTGCAGGAGGCAGCCGATCCATGATTCTCTCTCATCATTGATGTTTCTCTCTCTCTGCCTCTCCCTTCCTCTCCGAAACCAATAAAAACATATTTTTAAAAGAAAAACAATGTAAAAGTTAGGTCCGAAATGGAGGCGAAGCACATCATAAAGACTCTGCTCAGCAAGATGGAAACATAGACGTTCCATCGTGGCTCACAGGGACGTGCCACCCCGCACCCTTCCGGGCCTGCCGGTGCCCGGCTTGCCTTCCCGTGCAGCCGCTGAGCAGAGAGCTCTCCGCCCGCGTTCTGTCCTGGGAGTCGGGCAGCAGGCTCCTCAAAGGCCAGAGGTTCCCGGGGGCCGTCAGAGTGGCGATGACAGCATCTCACGAGCGTCTCTGTCGTCTTGTTCTTTGAGAACGAAGGAGACGGGACAGGTGTCATCCATCTGACAATGCCCACCCTCCTGGGACCCACCATATTTTCCGTTTTCTTCTCGTCCTTTTGGGTGAAGACATTTCTGATCAACCCGTGTCCAACAGGCGTCCTGGCTTTCCAAGGAGGGTCTTGCATCCATTAGGGGGCGCGTGGCGAGGGGCGGGGAGCACAGCTCACCTCCAGAAGGATGTTGGCCCCCAACGCTCCCAGCTCCGCACACGCGTCCCTGCTGAGACGCAGGCCCTCAGTGACCCCGACCCCCCTTTCTCCAAGCGCGTGCCCTCTGCAGTAGCCGCTGCCGCATTGAGCTAGAACTTTCTTCAGCTGCTCGGACCGCAGCCATTGGACGGGCCCAGCGGGCTCCTTGCTCTTCTGTAACCAAGGGGGCGCCCCAGCTCCTGCAGGTGCCAGGTGGGCTGGACCCGCAGGTGCGTGAGCCGCGGGGCCTCCTGGGACAGCCCAGCTGTGTGTGCACCTGGGGGTGTAGGGGGGCGGTTACCACACCCTGAGCTGAGCACCTGGAACTGCAGGGGCATGTACTGTGGGGCCTCCTGGGACAGCCCAGCTGTGCGGGGCTGGGGGGTATGGAATGGGGGGGACGGGGCGGGGTGCTGGGTCCCCCATGCAGGAGGCACAGACTGTTCATTCTCAGTGTGATCGCTGATTTGGTGGCTCTTTTACTTACTTTTCAAGGTACGTTGAACTCTGTCCCCACCACTGACGCCTTTCCTGTGGCAGAAAGCCACTCCTGGCCCCACGGTGTCGATTCTTTGTCTATTTTGACAAAAGATTAGGAAAGAGATTGGACAAAAGATTCTTGGTCTGTTTTGCCATAAAGGAATTAAAAATAGAATCTTTAAAAAAAAATGGGGCCTTGAAACCTTCCCAGGCACAGACTCATCAGGAGAGCTCAGCTCTCCGTGTGTGTGTGTGGGGGGGGGGGGGGGGGGGGGAGGGGCGGGGGGCAGAGGCGGTGCCGTTCGGCTATGGAGCCCACGGCTCCTGGCATCGGGGCTGCGTGTCGGGCACCTGCAGTCCGTGTGGATTGACTGCGGTGCCTGGTCAGAAGGGAAAATGGCCATGTGATCACGAAGCCACGTCGGGTCAGGCCGGCCACTAACGAGCGGAAGTCCAGCCGCGCAGGTCGGCCTGGAGCCCGACGTGGAGCTGTCTGGCAGCCTCACGGCACTGGCTGTGCTGTCCACGCGGCCCAGCGGAGTCAGAGGTGTGAGGGGCCAGGCAGGCAGCTGAGAGGTCGCAGGTCACCGCTCCTGGTCGGGTGTCCCACTGGGGTTCCCCAACAGCCGCGGCCTGCACCCCTCATTCATTCTTCAGCGCCACAGATGTCAACACTGTGCCCAGGGCATTGCGCCTCAGCTGTCACCTGGGAGCTTCCTGTCAGACAGTGACACTCATTGCCCCTGGCGGCAGAGCTGCGTTTATCGGGTGGTGTGTGTGTGTGTGTGTGTGTGTGTGTGTGTGTGTGTGTGTGTGTGCGTGCGCGGGGGGTGGGGGGGTGGGGATACAGCCACTCTTCAACCTTATCCTACACCGATTAGGTGACTTTTTAAAATTTTTAAGCTAATTATCATCTCTACTTGCAGTCTTAGCTATAATTCCAAACTGAAACTTGATCTGATCACAAAAGTAAGTTAACGGTAAAGAGTTAACTGACACTCCTTTTTGGAGGAACTTTATTTTGTTGAGGAAAAATCAGTTAAATTTAAAATTCTGTGGAGAAAATTCACTTATTATAGAACAACGAAATCTGCTGAACTGCCCAAAAATAGCTCGGCGTGCGCGGCCCAGCTTGCTGCGCTATCGATACGCCGCTCGCCGCTCGAGGCCATCTGCCAGAGCTACCTGGCTTCAGATGGCCGGCGTGCCGAGCGGAATTAATGAAGGTGCGGGCTCTGTAGAGAGAGAAAAAAGACCCCGTTTGGTACATTCTTTAAACTGGGGCTGTCACGTATATTAGTGTGTCCTCTGTGTTGCTTTTAATGATAAAATACACAATAAAATACATCCACTCACACAGAACCCCTAGATGGCAGAAAGCAACCCTGGCCCACCTGGAGATGACAGAATAAAATGTGAAATAAATGTGGGGCTTGAAGATGGTTATTTTGCCACCTGGACACAGCCCCCGGGCAGCCTGCGGGCAGAGGATTTGTGGCCAAGCCAAGGAGCCGGGGAGTCCCTGACTCCTTCATCTGCGGGGTGTGGTCAGAGGGAGGAGCCCGTGCTTTCCCGCTTGTCTGGCTTTGATGAGCGTTTCCCAGGCCAGATTCCCGCGGAGCCTGCGGGGTGGTCTCCCTCCGCTCAGAGACACACCGGGGTCAGGCGGGCCTTCCCGGGCAGAGGGAAGGACGGGGCTTGCAAAGAGCAACCAGAGCAGGGGATGCAGAGGTGGGAGCTGCGTGTGCCACTGAGGGTGCGGCCCCGACGGTGAGAGGCAGGAATCACTGCGAGCAGGAGGAGGAGACCGGATGGGCACGAGAATGGGCACAGTTCAGAGTCACTGGCAGAGGTGCCTGGGATGCAGGGTCATTCCTGCCCCTGTTACTTGGGGTGCGTCCCGTAAAAGGGTGTTCACTCCTGCCCGTCACCTGGGGAAGGATGCGCAGCCCCCTCTGGCCTGGGCTGGGCAGGTGGGCCAGGTGCGTGCCGCTGCTCCTTCCCCTGAGAGGCGGGGGGCGTGGGGAGGGGGGGGCGCGGGACCCAGCAGGGCGGCCCAGCGAAGCTCCCCGACAGTGTGTGAGCCTCAGTGCGCGATGACACAGGAGCTCGGGGCTGCCTGTCACCGAAGCATCACTAAACCCGGCAGATGGAGGCCTTTCAGATCCTTTCATCCTTTCAGATCCTCTGGTTCATGTTGTCCAGTAACACAAGCAGGTAAAGTAAAAGCCCACGCAGCACGCAGACACGCGAGCAGGCATGACTCCGTGTAGTACCGACGGTCACGCCTGACTGTCACCTGGAGTCAGGACCCCGGAGCTGAGAGAACCCGGGAACCCGGGGCCCGAGCCACTTCCCAGGCCCCTGCTCCTTTGTTCTGTCTGTCCCGCATGTTGCTCTCTGCCCTGCCCCCCCAATCTGTCCCCGAATAGAAAAGGGGGAAATGTCCCTGCACCAGCCACGCGGGCACGACCGCCCGCTCCTGCGGGGCCGCTCGGAGAGCCCGCACCGACACCGGCTCTAATGGTAATGCTGATGCAGCTGGGACCGCCGAGGCACAGGCAGCGACATACGGCCCAAGCCGCAGGCCCAGCACTGCCAAGGAGCAGCGCGTCTGACAGGGAGCAGGTTGCTAGGAAACCAGGCCGCCCCGCGCAGCCTGGTCCAGAGTGGGGCTCCGAGCAGGGGAGTGGCTCCGCTCACCGGTTCTGCAGGTGTGGGGGGCAGGGGGACAGGAGTCAGACACGGGTTCCCTCAGGCGTGGGGAGACACCTGGAAGGAAAGGGTACCTGAGCCGAAAGTCACAGCGCGACACGGAGGGCGGGCACGAGGGCTGTGACGTGGCTGCACCTGAGGGAGTGTCCACTCACGAGAGGAGCACAGAGAGGAGTTCAAAGGCACCAGCGTGAGGAGCACGTGGGCTACAGAAGGGGGGAGGGGCCCCACTGGCGTGGCTCAGGGTGTGAGCGTCGACCTATGAACCAGGAGGTCAGGGTTTGATTCCTGGTCAGGGCACAGGCCCGGGTTGTGGGCTCCATCCCCAATGTAGGGGGAGGGGGAGGCAGGAGGCAGCCGATCCATGATTCTCTCTCATCATTGGTGTTCCTATCTCTCTCCCTCTTCCTTCCTCTCTCTTTAAAAATCAGTTTTTTAAAAAAGAGCATGATGAGGAATGGACTAGAAACTCTCCCAAAGTTTTCAGGGCTGGCCTGGGAGGGTGGGAGGTGGAGACCCGGGCTGGATGGGGTGGGGTGGGCTGGGCCGGGGCAGGGACACGCACGCACACGGGAGCACGGAGCACCGAGGGCGGCGTCCTGGCGGGATGCTCTCGGGCTGCGCTCCCTCCCCATCAGCTGTTGTTTATTTCTCGCCTCCTCATTTGGCTCCTGGGAGGGTGCTTCAGACTTTTCAGAGAAAGAGAAAAACACAATAGCTCATTAAGCTAATGGCCCCCCGGCTGGAGGAGGGCGGCTGGCTCACTGCAGCTCCCTCCATGGGGTCTCCCTCCCTCCTGCTTCTCTGACCCAGTGTGTGGGAGGTGCCGCCTTCAGATGAGGGGGACCATCCCTGGGGCCAGCCGAAAAGGAGCAGTGGGTCCTGGTGAGGGCACCTCACGTCGCGTGCTCTGGGTTTGGGAACCCTGTCTACACCCTGACTCAGTCCTCGGTGCCTCCGATGGGCTGGCACTGGTGTTACTTCTTGTTTTATTGCATTGGATCAAGTTACTGAATAGCAGCAGGATATCAGGATCTGTCTCTGATTTAAATGAGAATGACTTTAAAATCTTGCTGTACGTGTGAGCGTGTGAGCGTTGATATGTATTTTGAATAGTTACACTTCATCAGATTAAAGAGATTCTCTTCTAGATATCTATCCAGCAAGGCTTCATTCAAAGTGAGTGTTTTTAATTATTTAATCTCTAAAGCAATACAGCACCACGGTAGTTATTCTTTCTTTGAGTGATAGTTATATTCCTCAGATGTAAGCTTTTAGATTAAGTGTGTACAAACATTACAAACAAACATGTTCTGGCTGCTGTCACACCAACACCACACACTGGTGGCTCCACATGGACACGGACTTCCCCCAGGTCTGGAGGCTGGAGAGTTCGCGGAGGCCAGCAAACGTGGTGCTGGGTGAGGGCTCGATTTCTGGAGCCCTTGTCTCCGCATTAAAAGGGGGTTCATCCACGCAGGAGGCTCCGCCCTCCAGATGCAGTGACTTCCTGCAGGCCCCACTTCCGAGGATCAACACATTGTGGACTGGGCTTCCGCAGGTTGCTTTTGGGGGGCACAAGTATTCAGTCTATAGCACTGCTGGGCCATACTTGTTAGGATGTTGTACAGCGTCCTCTTGCTCACTTTTATCATCAACTCACTTTTCATCCACTCAGCACCCAGCACTCACCTCCGTCCCCAGCACTGCAGATCCTGATCCGAGGAAAGAGGTGGTCCCCACTGAGGGGCAGTCCAGCACAGACAGGTGCAGAAAGAGCAACACAAAACAACAAGTGCGGACAGGAAGAGAAATGAAGAAAGCAATGCATATCGAAACATACACAGAAAAGACAGAGAATGACGATAGAGAGATGAGACATTGCATGGCTCCCTCCCTTCTTTCTGAATTCTCAACGCTCAAACCCTCGGCATTCTTCCCGAACAACGTTCCTCCTCGTCTCATAGCTCCTGTCCTGCTCTCTGTAGATGTGATCTCACGCATTCCTTGGATTTTAAACACCATCTAGACTGGTGACTCCAATTAATATTCTTCATATTTATGTTCATAAAGCCACTGCCTTCTTGCTAGATCAGCTTGGGCGTCTTGCAGATGTCTCAAACTTTAAATGTTTCATGTAGAACCCATGACCCCAAAGCCCCTACCCTAATGCTGCCTGGAACTGAAACCAAGGTTTGGCTGCCTGCTGCCATGAAAGCCAAACTTGTGAGACAGGTGCTGGTAAAAAGGAAGGAGGTTTATTCAAGTGCCAGTCGCCTGAGAAGATGGGAGACTCTTCTCCAAAGCCCATCTCAACATCTCAGTGCAGGCAGAGGTTCTCATAAGGAGGGAGAGGGAAAGCAGAGCCGAGAAGTCAAGGGGAGGGGGTTGGAAAGTTCTCCAGGTGCAGGTCAGCAGTCATTCTGATACAGACCTCAAAACTGGTCAAGAGATGGTCCAGTTTGCCTCATCCTGGTCTTCCTCACCTTGGTTTTACATCAGCCTGGTTTTATGGCATGGCTGGTGGTCGGACTCTGCATCTTCTGAAGTTAGTTCCTAGGATTCTTATACAAACGGGCTGCTCATCTACCAGCTACATTCGTCGAGTCAGCATTCCCAGAAACAGTGTCCGAAGGCGGGCGGGTTACAGCCCCCACTGCTACATCTTTAGAGTGGATTCCTGGCTCAGCTCCGGTAGAAAGGAGGCGACGTGCTCAAGATGAGGTGCCACGCGGAGCCTGTCTCATTGCCCTCACAGAGCACACCGGCCCGGTCTCGCCCCTTTACTGTCATCCGAGGCCGTGGAGACCACGGTCATCAGAAAATACCTGGATGATATTGGCCAGAACGACCCCAGTTCCTTCTTCCGGAGCATTCCAAGCTGGGCTCTGCCTCACAGCCAGCGGGAACCCGGGCACACTCACCCGGGAGGGGGAGTCCTGAGCAGCTGAGGAAGACACGCATGCGCGTCGGTCTGTGGTGGGCCAGACGCCCGCTGGCTGCGCCAAGCACCCATGTATGTAACATTGGCCTTCTTTGTGGGAAAATGTAAACATAAATCCCCTCCCTGCTTTTTTATTGATTACAATCTGATTAATCAGAACATGCCTGTGAGTACGACATGGTTACCCATCTCAGTCTTGTTCCATTCTGGCAAGTTACACACACTGGGCGGCATACAGAAAGGCCAAGATCCCGCCCGAGACCAGTTAAATCAGGTTGTTCAAGCCGAGGCTTGTAGGGCAGTGCTTTTCACCGTTCTCCTGAGGACGCCCGGGGTTGGATGGGCCCTCCCTGCCATAGGTCCCTAGCTGAGCCCCTGATGCTCTTGTTCACCAAACGCCTCGCTCACCAAGATGCCGGCACCCCTGGCTGGCTTAGGTCGACAAGGATGGCTGCTCGGTGGCTGTGCCACTCGACTCAGATCTTGAAAGCCTGGGTACGGGAGAGACGTCGCACATAACGGGCGGGAAGAGTGGCAGGAAGAAAAGTGGGTCAGAGGGATGAGAACAGATGTTGCTCCAGGCAGGAGGGCTGGGAAAGAGAGGACTTCAAACTAGGCGAATGGAGAAAAAAGCGAGCAAAGTCGGTGTGGGGCCCAACTCCGCTGGCAACGGCGGAGCTTTCAAACTGGTGGCCACGGCCCCCGTCAGACCTATAAACGTGTTTGTTTATCCCCCAAGATCCTTCTTCATTGGAGGCAGCACTTGCCAACCAAGAGTTTTCCCATAAAAAGTAAGACCTGCCAGCCCTGGGCGTGTGCTTCCACATGGCAGCCATTGGCTGGCGTTCTTGCTTCAGGTGGGCAAGCACTCTCACCCCCTCCCCCACCCCCATCCCGAAGCCCTCCATGCACGGTGTCACCCCCCTGCGCCCGAGACAGCGTGGCCCGGCCTGTGTGGGAGGCGCTGAGGAAGGAGAGGAGCTGCGTGGCAGACCAACCGCAGTCCCTGCGGCTTCCCGTCCAGGCGGCCTTGGACCCGTCTCCTCGCCTCTGGTCCTCAGCGTGGCCGTCCGAACCACGAGGGGGTGGGGGCGCATGGTCTGCAGGGCCCTTTAAGCACTGACTCTAACGGGCGGTGGTTCGGTCCCACCAGCCCCTTGCATGTACGTGGGCGGGAGGGCCAGCCCCGAGTGGCGTGGGAACCTGGCTCAGAAGGGAGAGGCACCGAGAGCAGCAGGCCCTCAGACTCCAGCCCTTCACTCTGCAAAAAGGCTGGGGTCTGTGTTCAGCCACCTTCACGTCCCCTCTCACCTCTACCACAGCGGGCAGAGCGGCTGATGTCACCAGCTGCACTGCGCAGAGCAGTCCCCGCGGCGGGGACGAGACTGCCCAGAGGTGAGCTGCCTCGCATGCTCTGAACAAGCCCGTGGGCACATCTGTCTGGGCGCCGCAGCTCAGACGCCCCCTCTCTGACCCCCTGTGCTTTGGGGTTGGGCTGTCACCAGCTCCGCTGAGCACTGCAGGGTGGCGGGCGCCCTGCGGGAGCCGCGGGGGCCAATGGCGCGTGACGTTGGAGATGCCATCGCAGACACGCAACCAGTGAGTCTCACTCTCAGGCGTCCCCTGAAAGTAAGTGCAGGCCCGGAGCACTCCCACCAGAGTCCCCGTGGAGACAGGCAGCCCGGGCGACCCGGCCCCGGCTTCACAGGAGGACAGGTCAGGATGGAGAAGGTCCGACGGGGAAGGAAGGCTGTTATCACCGTCAGCCGAGACTCTCCGGCGCTGGAAAGATCAGAGCCACGCAGAGGGCTCCCGAGCCCCAGGCTGAGCTCTCTGTTCAGGGTGAGGAAGGTGGGGCCCCAGCATTTGCATGTCTGAAACCCCCAGGTGAGGCGGATGCTGCTTGTGAGGGAGCGGCCCTGTGGGAACCACTGCTTTCCACAGGCTTCATCCCCAGACCACGCCCTCGGGGCCGGGCCCGGGAGGCCAGCCACAGGCTCCACCGCCACGTCCCTCAGGGCCTCCGGGCTTCCACCTCAGCGTTCCAGCCACCAACTCGGCCGTCAGCGGGAGCCTGGACATTCCGGAGAGCCGGAGAAGATCGTTAGCTTTTGCTGGTCGTGTGCTCCTCCCCTACCAGTCCAGTCCAGCTGTCCCGCACCCCTCCAGTGCAGTGGGCCCCGTGCGCGGAGGCTCTCCCAGCCCCCGATGCCCTCCAACCGGAAAGCAGCTCTTCCTGCGGGAGCTGCGAGCAGGCATTCCTCGTGGTCCTTCCCTTTCCGCCTTGGATCCTGGGAACCTCCGTGCATAGTCGACACCCATTCTCTCTCCCACCTTCCGCACCCTGTGACATGCTCAGTAAGCCAGGCTGGGTGGTAACGAGGCACGCACCCTCCTTTTACAAAAGCACCGAAGAACCTGAGATTTCCGTGCTGGATAAGGAAACGCCGCCCTAAGCTGACAGGATAGTGCCGCCCCGCACTCCGAAATACACAGACACACACGCACATCCATCCATCCAGGCGAATGACTATCCTTTCCCAAAGGGCTGCATCCCCAACACAGTCAGGAAAAGGGGTGGAGCCTCAACGTGTGAAGCTTTTTCTGGAGGAACGTGGACCTCAATGGAGGAAGTCTTGTCTCTCACTTTCTCCTGTTCAGTTCTCTGGCGCCTCCGTGTGTGTGTGTGTGTGTGTGTGTGTGTGTGTGTGTGTGTGTGTGTGTTGAACCCTGCTCCTCTCTCTGGCTCTGAGTTCGGTTCTGGATGATGTTCGTCTGCACTAGGTCTGTTTGGTGGGACTCGCACAGACGGGGGAAGGGTGTGATTGAAGAGCCGCTGCTAATGGTCTGGACACCTCCCGGCCCACAGGGCCGCAGGACCAGATTCCGCCGTCTGACTGAGCTTGAGGATCGCTCACTGGTTGACAGCTGGGGCAGAAACACCTCTACATCAGGAAGCCAACAATGGCGCGTTTTCAGGACTCTCACCTCCTGCCACTTGGGGCCTGACCGTACATTAGCTCAGCTGGCATGTTTCCCGAATGGACGTGACTGCCTGCAGCAGAAACCTCCCTGGGAAAGCGGACCCGTCGCCTCCGCAGTGCTTGTGAGGAGCTAAACCCCGGGACCGCGGCGGCTCGTTCTCTTCCCACATCTTTGTGAGCAAACAGTTTGCCAACGTCAGCGACAGAAGCTGACCCCGAGGCGACGTATCCACCGTTCTGGCCTCACATTCCATGAGTGCGCCCGCCCGTCAGCTCCGGGAGCCACACAGCACCTTCCTGGCAACAACTGGTGGTTAGGCCACCTGCATGCTCTTGCAGGAAGCTCACCGCTCATCCGTTTTGCAGTTTGAGACTGTGGACCCCAGGGGTTCGCAAGGAAATGGATGGTACCAAGGGGTTGACTGCTGGTTAAAGTCCTCAATGTTGGTGCCAAATTGAGCCCTGTCCGTGCACCTTGAGAACAGGAAAGGGTCCAGTCACAAAGGCTCTCTCCTTCCTACCAGCTGGGGCGCCCCCTGGGCCGAAGGAGCTCCCTTCCTGCCGTGCCCCCACCTCCCGCGTTCCAGGCGCCTGGCGTGTGGGTGCAGGGACGGCCGGAACCCAGCACACTCCCGCACGTCTCCTCCGTCTCTAGGAAAACAAAAGTGCTGTGATTTGTGTGACATGATCTCACAGAACTTGAGTTCTGACCATTTTGATTGTTTACTTATTTGGCCAGTTGGTTCTTTCGTTAGTTCTGTGGATTCTCAAAGTCTTTCAAGAGAGAAGTCCAGGCCGGCCTGTCCCTGGAGGAAGACGGCCGCTTTACTTTCCAAACCATGGGACCTTCGCGTCGCCGCGGGCTCTCCAAGTAGCGCGTGTCTGGGCAGCGTGGTCCTGATACCCCCGGGTTTAGGATTCGAACCCGGTCAGGGCACATACAAGAAACAACCAGTGAATGCATGGGTAGGTGGGACAACAAACGGATGTTTCTCCCTTCCTCTCTCTCTCTAAAATAAATAAATTAAAATTTTTAAAAAATTCTCAAGACAAGGATTCTCTCTACTCAAAATGTGTTGTCAAGACGCGTAGCAGAGTGCGTTCCATCCCCCAAATAGAGCTGATGGTGTTTTTTAGGCAAAACCTTCATCTCCGCACCAAAGCCAGTCAGTTTTCATTGTCTGGTATTTTACGAGCAATTGTCTTTTGATACGATCCTAAAGTTATTCTCAGAGCTAAAGTAAACGCTGGCTGTTTTAGGCATTTAATTTATGTACACGGTTATTCAACCAATAGCTGTAAAGCCACAAACAAAATCTGAATAAAAATGAACAAAAGAGAGTTTGTTATCAAAAGTGACGCTTTTCTTTCGTTTCAGTTGCCCCCACACAACCGTCTGAATTAAAATCATGAGCTGGAGATACGGGCTCGCCGAATGTCCCCTGGTGTGTAGCTTAGACCTCCAACCCCAGTTTTCACTTTCTAAGCCGTTAATCCTGCAGCTGTCCCCCTGTGACGGGTCATTCCAACCCGGGCGGGTGAGGGGAACACCAAGAAGCCCTTCCACTCCTCCCTGCACCAGGACGCCGCTTCCTGCCCCAGGAGGGGAGCACGTGTGGCCATCAGCAGATGCTGCAGCCCGCGCCCCCATACGCACATTTAAAGTCTTAGGCACCGTCTCCGAGCTCCGCAGATGGCTCCCGAGGAGCTGCACCTCCGCTGATTGCGGTAAAAATGATGCGCTGCGATGGCTCCTGTCGGCGGGGGCAGAGGCGCCGTCCCGCGCGCGGCCCTGCCCACTCACGCAGAGCGCCCAGCTGCCGGGACAGATGTTGCTCTAAGCACTTTACTTTAGGGTCATTAAAGCGGTTGCGGGGTGAGCCGTTTCGCGTTTTATAAATTGTGCTTACTCGCTGAACTCCCAGCTGCCGGAACTCCGCTGGAGCTGATCAGAAACAAAGTTCCCGTCAGCAGCTCTGCCTGTGTCTGGGGGCGGAGATCAGGGACACACGGGAGTGAGGGTCAGACACGGGGTGCGTGCCCGTCGAGGCGCCTGGGATCCGGCGGCCGTGTCCACGCATCTCGGGACCATGGACCAGCCCGGGCTCACCTTCAGAGTCCCCGCGGGCTGTTCTGATGCCTGGCGAGGGTTCGTTAGTTCAAGAAGTTTGGGGTCCTCTATGAATCTCCAATGGTTGCACTTTTAAAAATGAGCCAGCTCGGCGCCGTCGCCTGTAGCGAGGTGTCCAGTGGCCTCTGTCAGACACGGGCCCGGCCGCTGCGCCGAGAACGCCCTCGGCTGGAAGACGGGCCCTCCGCCTTCCTGAGGGGCCTGTGTGTCCCCGCCAGAGAGCAGTCCCCCCTCCCATCCAGGGCTGATGCCAGAAATGACGCAGATTTAAGTTAGCGGGAACCTCTATTTGTCTAAAAAATGGTTAAAGCCTGAAAACAAAGGGTCTGAGAGCCCCATTTTCGACAATGAAGAAGTACTTGGAATTGGGTTCAAACTTCCACCGAAAAAATAAAAGACAAAATATGTGGACTGACTCTTCCGGATCCTGGCCAGCAGACGAAGCACGGCCGCGGCTCCCGGAGGAGGAAAACGGAGGGGTGAGCCCCGGGAGGGCCCTGGTTTCCCTTGGGGGGCGCTTCATGGGTCTCGTTGCAGGAAAGAGCGGAGAGGGGCAGGCCGTGGCGTTGGGGAAGTGGAGGTGGTGGTTGGGGAGGCGGAGTGAACGAACTTGGGAGGCAAAGCAGCAGAGAGAAGGGAACCGTTCCGACAGGAGTTCCGACAGGAGTTCCGACAGGAGTTCCGACAGGAGTTCCGAACGGACGGCGGCCCTTTGACTCTGTGGCTGTGCCCCGAGGTTCTCGGGTGTGAGCGAAACGTCACAGGGTGGGCAAGAACCACGAAGGAGCCACAAGATGATTACTTTCCAGAGCTCAAACGTGAGTGGAGGGCCAGTGAGCCGGAGGAAAAGACCTTTTGAACACCTAGACCCGTGGTCGGCAAACTGCGGCTCGCGAGCCACCTGCGGCTCTTTGGCCCCTTGAGTGTGGCTCTTCCACAAAATACCACGGCCTGGGCGAGTCTATGTTGAAGAAGTGGCGTTAGAAGAAGTTTAAGTTTAAAAAATTTGGCTCTCAAAAGAAATGTCAATCGTTGTACTGTTGATATTTGGCTCTGTTGACTAATGAGTTTGCCGACCACTGGCCTAGAACATTCCGCGGAGACTCCAGGAGAATCGCATCCTATAGGCTGAGTTACATGAGCCTTGAGCACAGGTTTCCCCAGACCTGCCCTGAAAAACTTCAGGTGGCGCTTAAGTTAACCATGCTGATTCACAAATAACATAGCCAAGCAGTCTTTAAACACACACACACACACACACACACACACACACACACACACACACACCGTGCAAAACATGCAGTGTTCAACAGCAGTGTCACCGTGTTCAGCTCCCAACCAGAAGCCACTAGCTTACAGAGTGAGACACTGTGACACACACCCAGGCAAAAACAGGAGGCAATATAAATTACCCCGGGAGTAACAGAAAGGATGGAATTTGCTGACCAAGAGCGTAAACCGAGGCGTGTGAACACGCTCGGAGATGCAGAGGAGAACACAGACATGCGGAACGGTGTCGGCAGTGAAGGGTTTGCGAAAGGATTCAGGGCGTTCCCAGAGCTGGAAATGATCCGAGTGGAGAATTCACGGAATGATCCCACTGCACAGTGAATCCTATTGAGGAAAAGATCAAAGGGTTTGGAGACAAATACTGAAATCCACGGGGATTTTTGCTTTTATTTTATAAAATCTGTATTTCCTATCATGACACTCACTCCCCATTGTAATCCAGCGCAGGTGCTAACAGTTTGCACTTTCCGATACACGGTTCCCAGGTGCCGTGGTCCTGATAAAGCTGTCCGTGGCTCACGTGTCCCCGAGCAGAGTCTCTCAGAGGGTGGCCTTCAGACCCTCGTATCTGAACGCCCTGTGCTGTGGTGGGCGGGTCAGGTCCTCGTGCCCCACCCTACCCACCCTGACTCAGGATCCGTGGGGTATAACAGAGGTCTCTACATTTTAAATGCACCTCCTTATGAGTCCAATGCACACGCGTGTCTAGAGAAGCCATTTAAACACAGACAAGCACACAGAATGTAAAACAGCAGCCTGGCCGGCGGGGCTCAGTGGTTGAGTGTCAACCTGAGACCCGGGAGGCCACAGTTCGATTCCCAGTCAGGGCACGGGCCTGGGTTGCAGACTCGACCCCCCAGTGGGGGGGCGTGCAGGAGGCAGCAGATTCATGATTCTCTCTCATCATTGATGTTTCTGTCTCTCTCTCCCTTCCTCTCTGAAATCAATACAGATGTTTTAAAAAGAGAAATATAAAATAGCAGATCACCTGATGGTCCCCTTCAAGGACTTCTGCAGTTTGAGTTGGATCTACCAAGTGACCTGCATGTTACACAGATTTTACATGGAAGCCGGTTCCAGTCATCACGGCCTAGACGCGCTGCCTGTGGCTGTCACTGTGCAGTCCTGTCCTCTTCTCGCCTCCGACGCTCCAGGCCGTTCTCCGCTCTGTCCGCCGAACCCGCCCCGCCCACAGTGGTCGCTTCCTGTCAGATCTCGGCGGGATTTACCGCACGAGCCAGGCGTGGTTACAGGGCTGTGAGTGTGGACTGACACTCTCCCGGCCTCTCTGGCGGCTCCTGCAACACAGGAAGCGAGCCCTGCCGCTCTGTGGGCGCCTGGCGTCGGGTCTCGGAAGCAGCTGGCTGACGGTGACTGACGGCCGAGGTACCTCACCATCGGTGGCTGTCCTGTGTGCAGACTGATGGTGATGGGTGCGACCCTCCCCCGGCTCTCACCACACACGGGGGCGGTCCCCGCCGCCTCTCTCCTCCGCCCACGGCCTTCCATCTCTACTTCCCGGCGGTCCTGCAAACCCACCCTCAGCTCGCCACCTCCATGCGGTCCCCCCTGCGCCCCTCAGCAGCTCTCGCTGGGGGCGTGCCTTCCCCTCCCCTCCTCCTCCCCGCTCCGTGCTCTGCACCGTTCCTGAGCTCACGAGAGCTGCGAGGGCATGTTTTGGAAGTGTCCGTGGGGGAGCCAGCCCGGGCTCAGCGTGAAACAAACACTTCCGCCGGCCTGGGCGGGGCAGACGGAGAGCCATGCCCAGCGCTGACCCTCCTCCAGGTCGGGTCCTGGGCGTGTCTGGGCAGCACGGCCTCAGGAGCTCAGGGCTCTGCAGCGAAAGGGAACCTGAGCTGGAATCCGCCCTCTTAGCTGGTAGCTAGCTGACCTGAAGGCGCCGTTTCATTCTGAAGCCTCACTTCTGTCCTCGTGGTGCTTGTCCATGAGGTGGTCCCAGTGAGTCACTGGCACGGCGCTGAGCCTCGCCCGGGTGCAGAGCCAGTGCCCAGTCAGGACGCGTGACCATGATCTCAGGCCTTGGTGTCCCTGTGACATTCCTTCTGCTCAGAGTGGCCTCTGTCCCTGCCTACCGGGCACCCTCCTACCCGTTCCTGTTCGGATACTCCCTGCTCCCTCCCACTTCCTCTGAGGAATGTGTTGCTCATCAGTCTCGGCTGCCTCATCACCGTTAGGTGCTTCGCCATCCGGGCCTCCGTCCTCTAAGTCACTGCAGTGCAGGGTTTGAAACAGTTTTTCTTTAACAGCACGGGGGGCAGGGCCCCTGGGCTTCCTTCCTTTTTGTTGTTATTCTTCATCCTCGCCCGAGGATATTTTTTACATTGATTTTTAGAGAGACTGGAAGGAAGGGAAGGAGGAGGACAGAGTGAGAGAGAGACATCGCTATGAGAGAGACACATTGGTTGGTTGCCTCCAGCACACACTCTGACTGGCAGGGAATCGAACCTGGAACCCAGGTGTGACCCTTTGGTGTGTGGGCCAGTGCTCCAACCAGTGAGCCACACCGGCCTGGGCAGAACTCATTTCTGAATTCCCAGGAGCTGCAACAGCAATGCTGTGCCTTTTAGTTGCCAATCCGTTGGCTGAAAGAATGAATGGATGGCCATGCAGCCTCACTGCCCATCTCCAGGGCTCATCCCCATCTCTGCAGACAGGGTTAAAGCAGCATTGAAAGGACAGGAGGTTCAGAGCAGAAGAAAAACAATCACTTATTTCCTCCAATTGCAATGTAACCGGAGGGACGGGCCAGTAGAGAAACAAGAATCAGAGTGAATTTCCTCATGTTCCTTAGTTCATGGCCATCCCGCCCATCTCCTCCGTGGGCCCGGACTGTGAAGTGCGGGGTCCTGTGTGCGGTGACGTGTGTGCCGGACGATGCACGTGGCAGTGAGAACCCTGCCCCAGGGCCGCGTGGGAGTGGCTGCGGTGCAGCCTGGGAAAGGGGCTCTTGACGGCCTGTCTTTGTAACGAGCACAGAGAGCTGTGCCTAGCTGTTCGCACGGCAGGGTTTCCACGGTCAGGCCTGGGTATCAATAAAGGGAGGGAGCAAAGGGGGGCGGACGTTAAGAAGCGGAATCCAGTATGGGGCCTGCTTCACTAGGAAGCCACGGCTTCACACCCGCCCTGGGGCATTCCCGTGCTGGCCCAGCAGGAGCCACGGTGGTGTAGGGAGAGGTGCTTCTACTATGAGGCATGCACAGTAGGGGCCATGATGGCAACCGTAAGGGGTGGAGCCTAGTCTGGGAAAGAATCGGATTGGATAAGGGACCTGGAAGATCCAGGAAATGGATTAGATAGGGGATGAGAGCGGGGAGGGGGGGGGGGGGACCAGTAGAAACCTGGGGAAAAATGGGGAAATTGACTGGTTAGCTTGAAAAAGTGCCTAGCCTGGGATAACATAACCCAAGCTTCTCTCTCTCTCTCTCTCTCTCTCTCTCTCTCTCTCTCTCTCTCTCTCTCTCTCTCTCTCTCTCTCTCGCACTTGCTCGCCCTGTTCGTTTGCACATTCTCTCTCCACCGTAGTCATGGGGCCTGCGGCTGACCTGGTGGGCCCGGGCATAGCATCCGCTGGGGCACAGCTGGGCCCACAGACTAAGCTGCCAGACGGGGACAGGCCTGGGCCACACTGGACCGAGCCTCGGCGTGGCCCAAAGCTTTGGACACTGGCCCTTGTTCTGGGCTTGATGAAGGCAAGGTTGGCCTTTTCTAGTGGGACAGATGCAGGTGAGACACCTGAGTTGACCCCGGGACAGCCCTTGGTTTCTACTTCAACGCCAACAAACCTCACCACCGGCCTGCTCCTCCCACCGGGAGGCTCCCGAGGTGCTGTCCTCGCCACTCGGTGAACGGGCCCGTTGCCACCGGCACCACTGCTGGGGCAGACCAGGCCGGTGTTGGGAAGGGCGTCTCCGCCCGCTGGGGCCGTGTGTGAGGTTAAAAGACCTATTGTTTGTGGCGGGGAAGCGTGGGCTTCCTGGGCCCTGGCAAGCAGGCAGCCCTCTGAAGACAGCTTTGTCTGCAGGGGCTGCAATCACTGGCCTCGTTGTTGCCACGTTTGAGAAGGAAAACAGAGAAAGCTGCACATCGAAGCCCCGGGACTCAGGATGCTCAGAACTGCTGAGGCTGCAGGGAGTCCATCCCTTCGCGCCGGGCATCTTCACCCCCAGCCCGGCCCCGGCCCCAGCTCCCGGCTCCTCGCACCCGCGAGGATGTGCTGTCTGTTACCCACACCAGACGTGGAACCTGCGATTGTTCGCCGGGAAGTAGAGGTTCCACAGAAAAGCCATCCCAAGTGCATCAGTGCGCTCTGCCGATCGCGGCCTTACACGTGGCTTCACACGTAAGCGGGTAACTGTTAAGTCGGGAAATTTCGAAAGCGGTGAACTGATATCTCAGTGGAGTCAGCGCTAGCCCAAGTCTTTTCATTGCGCACCAGACCCTCCTCCTCGCCGTCATGTTGACGGTGGATTTCCCTCATTGAGACTCTGGGGGAGGGTGTCTGCCCCAGAAGCCGCCTCTGGTCGGGACATCTGGTCTACCAACCACCATGCTTCTCCCTGGGACGCGCCACTCATGCTGATCCCTTGGTACATTTTTCAAAATAAAATGCTTTGTTGCATTGGAATATGCCTATCAAGTTCCTGAAAACCTGAGCGTGTCTGGGTACGCGTTTTTGATTGACGGCATGTTGGGTCCTGGCCTGACCCTGCCTCTCCGGTTGGCCAGGTGAGCTGCAGGCCTCAGAGGAAGATAGTATTTTACTAAAATAGTGACTTTATTGGGCTGAAACGTGCTTTTAGTCTCAGATAAAAGTGTAACGATCTTCCATTACCCTGTGGATGTGACATTGGGCAGACACTTAATCTTCTTTCTCCTCACTTCTCCCACCTGCAAAGCAGAATGATCTGTCTCCTTCACCGACGAGGGGTAGCTGGGAGGGGGATGTGGCCGTCGTGTCTGAGGCACAGTGGTTCCCTAGACTTTCCCCGCCATGATCAGCAGCTGCACCTCATCACATAAGATGCCCCCGTCACTGCCGAGTAAAGGGGTAGGTGCCTTCAAGGGGGGGCTTCCTGAAAAGCCTGGGGAAGCCAGGTCAGAGGTCAGGAGAGGGTGGAGACGTGGGCTCAGCACAGACAGACACATTTCGCCTCCGCAGCCATCGGCTGTGGGCATGACACGTTACCTGGGCCGTCCTGACAAATAACTGGACAGAAGCAGCTGTGAGTGAGCAGGGATGGAGCCACAGACACGAAGTCCAAGCGCTCCCCAAAGGCCTAGAGACCCCAGCGTGTGAGCCTGCCGCCCCCCGGAACCCAGAGCCCCGAGCATCACGGGACGAAGAACTCGGTGTCAGAGCGTGCGCGCAGTGCCGCACCTGAGCAGAGAGAGTGTTGGAGACGGGAGTTTTCTAAAGAGAAGTGAGTGAGAGTCCCCCAAACCTGGTATCAGCCACACCCTGTCCATCCCTAGCGTCTCGGATTGCTTGGACACAGGACGCAGTAGGCAGGAGATACGGGAAGTGCATGTACCTGAATGAGAGGATGCTGGGAACGGCCCAAGGCCACGGGGCCTGGTCTGTCTTCGGACAGATGGGTTGCTCTTGCTTCACTAGCCAGAGCTGATAACTGACTCCCCAAGCCCGCTTCCTCCTGGCACCCCGCTCCATTGGGATGCTTGGCTGGCTAAGCCGGGAGGGAGCCTGTGGCAGGGGCGGGTGGGCCATCTGCCTGCTTAGTCCTGGGCCGGGGCATTGGGTGGGGTGGGGGGAGTTCAAGGTTGGGAAGAAGCCTGCAATGTGAGTGCAGTGTGGTCGTCCCCGAGCTCACGGCTGGGAGACGTTCCCTCCCTCACACAGTGACAAGGAGGAGGGGAGGGTGGAGGAGAGGAGAGGGTGGAGCGGCTGGTCCAGGAGCCCCTCGCAGGCCTGGAGGCAGGCGCCCCGCACCCCCTCGAGGCCCCGCCCCTGCACCTGGGCTGTGTAGGTGTATTTTTCTCCTCTTGTTGATTCGGTTACCGAAACAAGCGTTTGATGGAGACCACATCCTTTTACTGAGTATCAGGAAAGTTTATTAAAAGTGGCTCCGAGAACACCATGAAACCCCCAGCTATTCACCTCGGGGCCTCACTTTCCTTTCTGTGTCTCCGAGGTGTAAACACACCTGCAGCGGCCGCACTTCCCAGCCCCGGCGAGGGCTCAGGAGGGCGAGGGGACACACAGGCCAGGCTGTGATAAGTCAGAAGCCGCCAGGGCTCCTTTTCCAAGATTCGCTGAATTCTCAGTCCACAGGGGCGGGCACCGGTTCCCACCTATGGGGTGTCTTACCTGTTGCTGGTGCCTCGGGAGGACGCTATCCACGCAGCTCCCACAGCCCTTCCCGTCGATGGACTTTCACCACCGACAGCGCGGGCCCGTCTGGAGCGACTCGGCTCCCCCTTCACTCCGTGGTCCTCAGCTCTTCTCGGAGATATCAGTTGGGGTGTCATGCCCTCGGAGGGTCTTCCCGACCACCCACATCCAGGCAGGGGCCCTCTGGGGCCCTCAGAGCCCCTCAGTGTCCCTCCCTTTGCCACGACCCCTGTCACAGCTGCCCAGCCTTTGTCCCTCGTGTCCAGCGGTGAAGGCCGGGGAGGACAGCCGTGGGCAGTGTGTCCCCAGCCGCAGGCACCCACGGGGCGCGCCACGGGCTCTCAGCCAGCGTTGGTTGAGTGAACAAAGTACAAATGCATCCACGGAGAAATGCTCCGAGGCCCAGAACGCAGTCTCGGGGGAGGACACAGGGAAAAGAGAGAGATTTCAACGCAGTGACTTTAACACGGAGCCCGGAGAGCAGGGAGCACGGTGCCCACCGGGGGCACAGTGGGGGCATGTTTTATGCATCAGTGTGCTTTCTGCCCCTGGACGTGCCTGGCCTGGCGCAGACACTCAACCCATACATGTTGGATGTTGAAAAAAATACACAGCGACCTGGGAGAACCTTCCAATGAAAAGAAGACGATGCCGGTGATGGCGTGGACGGCGGTCATAGTGGCTTGAGTTTTCCACTTCCTCCTCTTTTTGGGGGCAACCAAGACTCCTTCCGATCACCTACGGAAGGAGTACGTCTCTGCCTCCGTTTCCGTTTCCTCGGGGAAATAAAGCCCAGACAGCGACAAGGCGGACACCGTTCCCCGGAACTCCTTTGTGGATAAACACCGTGGTGGCACGGAATCCCAGCTAGACGAGGATTTGCAGCCCTCACGTGGAAGGAATCACAGAGGCTGCGCGCGGCTGTGACTGGGACCAGGCGCGCACCGGGCGTGCAGGGCTGGCCACGGGAGGGAGCCAGGCAGGCGGCGATGCCCAGGCCCAGGGCATGTCCAGAGGAGCAGCCTGCTCCACCGACGCCATAAATCACTCGGCCTGTGCCGGTGCGAGCCGGGCGATTTGATGTTGATTGCTTTCTGCTCTGACAGCCAGTAAATAAAGTCATAAAATGAAAGAGCCGGCATCACGTGAACCACGAATGCAGAATCACCACTGACGGGCTCCTGTCCCCTCCCCTCCCTGTCTGTCTGCAGAACCACTGGACAGCGTCTTGACCAGACAAAAGGAAAGGAAGAAAAGAACGAAATACACGGGTGGCCCCAGCCTCCGTCCCGCTGATGACAGAGCTCCGAGCGGAGAGGGAAGACGCCCACCACACCCGCTAGCGGGAGGGGAGGTGCGCGTCCCTGGTGGAGTGAGTGGTTCCGGCCACTCTCCACCTTCCTCGTCCACGGGCAAGTGTCTGCTTTGTGCGGGGAAGTGAAAAGAGCTCCGGGAGCGTGATTCTTTAGGCCAGCGGTCGGCAAACTCATTAGCCCACAGAGCCAAATATCAACAGGACAATGATTGACATTTCTTTGGAGAGCCAAATTTTTAAAACTTCAACTTCTTCTAACGCCACTTCTTCAAAATAGACTCGCCCAGGCCGTGGCATTTTGTGGAAGAGCCACACTCAAGGGGCCAAAGAGCCGCATGTGGCTCGCGAGCCGCGGTTTGCCGACCATGGCCTTAGAGCGTGACGGTCACTCACTGGGCTGTGGTGTCACATTGCATGGACTTCGGCTGCACGAGGCCCTTCGCATGCTTTGGCCAGCTGCTTGCTGACCGCGCGTCGCCCCCCGCCCCCAGCCCGCCACCCCCCATTCTGGCAGGAACGTGACCGAACACACGGCTCTCGGACTCCACTCGTGTGCGAGGCAGCTCCCTGGGGAGAATGAGGGGCAGGACCCTAAAGCCCTCGATGACCTCACAGTGAAATTCTGGAGATCAGCACGTGACACTTGCCAGAAAGAGGACAGGGTACCATGAACACGCGTGCATCCGTTTTCTGCTCCTGCCTCTTTGCCTGCAGCGGGCTGTCCCCGGCCGCGGGGACGTGGCTGTGACATGGACCTTCTCCGCCAGCAGGCAGCAGAGGGGCTGGGCCGGCTGGGTGGCTGGGAGATGAACCAAGAAGGTGCTTCAAGTTGGCCCCTCGTGGCTTTGCCTCGCTGGAAACGCAGCGCCCTCACATGGAGGGGGGAGGCGGGCCTCCGCGGGAACGGGGTGGCGCTGGGGTGCAGAGCAGAAACGCCACCACCTTGTCAGAGGAACGGCTACGCCACACCCAGGAGGGGGCATGTAGTGCAGGGACGAATAGGTGATGTCATCTGACGGCAGCCCGCGGGCTATGACACACAGAGAGGAGACCTAGTGTAAACGTGGGCTTCAGTCACGAAGGGGGGCCCTGGCCAGTGTAGCTCGGTGGATAGAGCATCAGCCTGGGCCACAGGGTCCCAGGTTCGATTCTGGTCAGGGCACAGGCCCGGGTTTTGGGCTCCATCCCCAGTGGGGGGCGTGCAGGAGGCAGCCGACCCATGATTCTCTCTCATCATTGATCTTTCTATCTCTCTCTCCTCCCTTCCTCTCTGAAGTCAATAACAATATATTTTTTTTAAATGATGTAGGAACATTGGTTCATCAAGTGTAACCACTGTGCCTTACCAGTACAAGGTGTTAGTGACAGGGAAGCTGGGGAGGGCGCGGGAGGGGAGTGTGTGGAACTCGCTGCTTTCTGTTCCATTTTCTGTAAACGGAAGACTTCTCTGGGAAATGACGTGTACTGACGGGAAAGCAGGTGTGACCTGAACACACACTTAGCATGACGTTTCTTCCCCTAGCGCTGTGGCGTTTCCTTCACGGCGCAGCGTGGAGCCGGTCAAGGAGCAGAGGAACCGGGGGCCGTGTCCCTGAAAACACGGGCGTGAGGCACCATCCAGCGCGCGCTGGGCGTTTCCTGGGCGTCGTGTTGTCTCGTCAGTGGGCACCCGGCTGCAGTGGAGAAGGGCGTCCCCCGAGGTGGACGATGAGAGACAGCCAGGCCAGTCAGAATGGCCATCGCAGTCCCGGCCTGCACGGCCTGCCCCTTGGATCTCATCACGCCGCTGACTTGGCTGCGTACGTCTCCCCGGAAGACTGGCTCTGAGCGAATAGTTTGTGTTGGTTCTGCTGTGGCGGCCGAGTCCCCGACGCTGCCCCCGCTCCCAGAGGAAGGGTCCGAGGTCCGCTTCTGATGACGCTGTGTAGTTTCAGCCGAGTGGTCCTTTGGTCACTAAGGGATTTTACTTCCACGAAAATGTGTGTGTTTTTCTAGTAACAGTAATTACAACGGGAACGTCGGGTTGCTCTTGGGTATCCGTGTGGATCGGTGAGACGGGACCAGGTGGCGGAATAATGGTTCCTTTTGTGAACTGATTGCTTGCGATGGTTCAGACGTTTCGCGGTATCAGGTAGGTTTCACAGTTTGACTAAACCTTTAAGAACACCACCGCCTCCTGGAGTGAGCCGATGTCACAGAATACGGACCGCCACAGCCAGCGAGGTTCCTCTGTCTGGCACCGTTCTTAAATGATCAGCAGGGCAGACCCAGCCCCGCCGTGGTGGCTCAGGGGTTGAGCGCCGTCCTAGGAACCAGGAGGTCACGGTTCGATTCCAGTCAGGGCACAGGCCCGGGTTGCGGGCTCGATCCACAGTGGGGTGTGCAGGAGGCAGCCGATCCATGATTCTCTCTCATCGTTGATGTTTCTCTCTCTCTCTCTCCCTCTCCCTTCTTCTCTGAAACAAATAAAAATGTATTTTTTTAAAAATAGGTGGGAGCAAATAAAATAGTTGTCTTATAAATCTCTATGATTCTCTAAGCAAAGCCAAATAAACTCAACAAATATTCATTAAATGCCTATTTAAGGCGAGCACTATCCCAGGCACAGACAGCAGTCTGGGGGAGCCGTGTCGAGGCCATGTCTTCTGTGAGGAAAGTTCCAAGGACAGTTATGAAAGACACAGGTCACTGCTGGCCTCCCCTCCCCATTCCTCTCGGATTCGGGGAGTTCCCATCGTGGGCACCGGGGTTGTCCCCCTCCCTCCCCCCGCACACACACAACATCTGTGTTTCATATTCCAGGAGCATGATTCCCTCATTCAGCAGAGAAACAGCCCTTGTTTAGGCAGTGACGTGCCAAGGGGGGTAGAGTTTCCCGCCGTGGACAGCAGCCATATCTCCACCCGGGGCCGGGCCCCTACGCATTATCGCCCAGAAAGGTAAACACCTGTCACCATCCCGCCTTTCTGACCCCTCAAGGCTGAGGAGGACGTGGGTTTCCCTCACCCTCACGTGCAGCCCGCCACAGTTCCCCTGACCCTGGGAGTCCGCCCGCGGCTGCTGAGCCCTAGAGAGGAGCAGTGGTACCCACAGCGGGGCAGTGCCCGCGTGTCCGCGTGTCGCGCCAGCTGCTCGAGCTGCAGTTCCCATGCCCTGGTGCACAGTGGCGAGTGGCGCCAGCAGATGCGGGGTCTTGCGTTGGGGAAGAGCCACCTAAGCTCCGAGAACCCGGGTGTTTTATCCTGGGCAGCAGCATGCCTGCTCCTTCCTCCACACGGAGACGTGGTCTCTGTCCCACGCGATGAGCAGGGCTGTGCAGCCCTCCTTCCTAGAACACCCTGACACCGTGGTCGGCACACTCATTAGTCCACAGAGCCAAATACCAACAGGACAACGATTGAAATTTCTTTTGAGAGCCAAATTTTTTTAACTTAAACTTCTTCTAACGCCACTTCTTCAAAATAGATTCGCCCAGGCCGTGGCATTTTTGTGGAAGAGCCACACTCAAGGGGCCAAAGAGCCGCATGTGGCTCGCGAGCCACGGTTTGCCTACCACGGCCCTAACACAACAGACTCGCGGAAAATTGTCTCCCGTGAACCCGCTGCGTGAAAAGGTGCAGCAGTGGGAACACCTGGAGGCTACAAAAACGCGGCACATTCCAGGGCCAGAAGCAGCCGATCTTTCTAGAAGGGAAGGGCGAGTGCAGAGACGGGCAGGGGCTGCGTTAGGAGGTCTCCCGAGGAAAACGGGAGCTTCGTCCTCTGCCGTTGGTCCATGAGGCGTGGGGACGGAGAAAAGGCCCTCTCACACAGCCGCCGGTTTAACTGTGGGCGGAACGCACTTTCTTACCAATCCCACTAACATCAAAGCAGGGATTTTCTTCCTGTGACGCGACAGGAAAACGGGAGAGCAAACCCTGCGCCCGCCACGGCCTGCAGGGCTGGAGGCGAGGCCACACGAGCCCCGGCCTGCCATTCGTTTCAGAAGGCCCGTCCCTGTGGGGTTCCTCCACTCGGGGGCGGGTTTGGGGGGGAGCGGCCTCGTCGCCTGGACCATAAAGTCCGTTGGGGTGAATAAGCCCCTTCTTTAATGACGGGGGCGATTGACGGGAGAGCGGGGCCATGTCTGTTGGCTCTTTGGAAGGAACGTGGATGCCGGTCACCTCTTGCGCCCGTAACCACGGCGCCCACGGCCCTGTGTGCGTCCCCGTGCGGGCGAGCCCCTCTCCTCCGTGTGCTTTAAGCTTCTAGTTGGAGTCTCCGTTCCCTGTGCTTTCTCATGAAGGCACGGGGTCTCCGAGGCTGAGGGTATGCGCTCTGAGGAGTGCGGATTTTTCCAGAAAGCTGGTCTTCAAATGTGGCTGCGCGCCTCCCTGCCAATGCGTGCAGCCCTCGCACGGTTTAGAAGGGCGACCAACCTTCCGAGCAGCAGTGGGGACTATTTTTGTCCCGCGGAGCCTGGTTTTATGTTTATTTGTAAGATTTTGGCAGCTATTTTAAGTTGTTTCTGAGTTGCAATGAGAAACATTATGTCCATGCATTTGAGAAAGGAGGGGAACATTAAAAATAAAAGTGATTTGAGCGTATGGATTTTTTTAATTTAAATTCATTATCAAACAGATTTTGATATTCCTGTGTGGGTTTGTGGAGGGGGACGTGTCTCTCCTCGCTGCTGTTCCAGGAAGATGCTGGAGGGGAAAATGTGGAGCTTCGGATGTGTTCCACTTCTCCCAAGTTCATTTTTAAACTTGCAAGAAAGTTCCGACCACACAGATGAGGCCTCCCTGGCAGCGACGGAGCGAGCTAAGACGGCGACAACAGCCCAGCCGGCGGGCCTCAGGGGCTGAGCGTGGACATATGAACCAGGGGGTCAGGGTTCAATTCCCTGTCCGGGCACGGGCCCGGGTTGCGGGCTGGATCCCCAGTGTGGGGCGTGCGGGAGGCAGCAGATCCATGATTCTCTCTCATCATTGATGTTTCTCTCTCTCTCTCTCCCTCTCCCTTCCTCTCTGAAATCAATAAAAATATAAAAAAAATAGAAACGAGAAGGGCCATTTGTGTCTTGAAGGATAAATACTTATGTCCTACGTGGATAAGGGGTGAATGCCCCAGTTTAAGAGGGGAGACAACAGCAGGCAGACAACACAGGGAACGGGCACACAGGGGGACCCGGGTGGGGTGGGGATCGGCGGGGAGGGGGACATGGGCCCGGAAGGCAGTCAGCGGGCCTCCCAGTAAGGCTGGAAGAGGCGCATGAGCCACGCCAGTGAGTTAGGACTTAACTCCTTGGTGCTGAGCGAAGGGGTGCCCATCACTGAACCTTTATCTTACAGCCTTCCCCTGGCTGCCAGACGGGGGCCAGGGCGTTCCAGGTGGGACACGGGGTGAGGGCCACGCAGGTGATGAAGACGCCAGGTGGACACAGCAGGAGGGCGGGTACAAGGGCTGGGGTCACTTAGGAGGGGGCGTCAGCAGGATGCAGTTGTGGGGAGACAGGTGGCTCGGCCGGCGGCTGGGGGTCACCCAGCGTCACGGAGAGGCCGGTCCGTCCAGGCCGTTGGCACAGGACGGCTTCTGCGAGCCGCTCTCGGGCTCCCCCAGCGTCAGCGCGAGGCCGCTGTGTCGGAATCTGCTTTCTGCTCGAGCGAAATGGCAGCGAGGCGCACGAACTAGAAATAGCCGTCTCTCCAGGGATGGCATTTATCCGCAGCCACTCTCAGCCGGACGAAAATAACATTTCTCAGTGAACTTCTTCCCATTCGTAAGGGACCCAAATGCTAACCCTTATGCAATGTGTGTGCCTGTACTGTTTCTTTAAGGGCCTCCAGTGAGGCATTCTTATAAAATACCAGCATTTTGTGGGAAATACCTAACTTTTCAGGTTAATATGTGACACTGCGTCGCTATGAGCTGGAGGGGAGTGCTGGTTGCACGTTCTCTGGTGATGTTTTCCCAGCGCTTGACAGACTTACCACCATCCCCCCAGCCTTCTCCTCCACACACTCATCCTTGGCTGATGGTACCACTGTCGCCCCTCATCCTGACTCAAGACCCCGGTGGCCCCGCCCCCCCCCCATGTCTGCCAGGCGAATGCTGAGTCTTCTTTTTACCAAAATGTTCTTTATCGAATGTCTTGGGGTGACCTTGGTTAATAACATTGTATGGTTTCAGGGGTACAGCTCTGTAATATGTCAACTGTACGCTGTCCTGTGTGTTCCCATCCCAAACCCAGTCTCCTTCCATCACCATTTACCCCCCTGACCCTCTCCCCCCCGGCCCCTCCCCCGCTGTAGTCCCCCCGATGGAGCCCAGCCGGATGGGCAGTAACTGGAACGGTGGTTATTCCGTTGCTGCCAGGCGCCCCGCCCGCGCTGGTGACTTGGAAAAGCCTCGGGAGCAGCCATCATCCCGCCGGTCCCACGGAGGCTGAGCACCCGGGCCTGGGCCCTGCGGTGCCCCCGCTCGGTGCCCTCCGCGGCGTCTGTGCACGAGGAGCTCGCTGAGCTAGACCCACGTGTTAACGTGGCCCGGCCACGCGTGCAAGGGCATGTCCATCTCAGTGGGTGGCGACATGGATGCAGAGTCGGTTCTTCGACTTGGGCTGTCGCGCTGTGGGAGCCAGAGGCCGGCACGCATGCGTGTCTCGGCCTCCATGGGCCCCGCCTCGGGGAAAGCGCCGTCTCTCACGGAACAAGGACACAGCCGCGCCCTCAGACCCGCGGCCACCGCAGATGCTCTCTGTGTTACCTTCTTTACTCTGCTCCTTCTTTTCAGACTGGAGGGACCGCTGCTGATTTTGAATTGTTAACGACTGAAGGCACTTCTGAAAAATGTGGTAAGTTGCATATGTACCCATCAGGGTCAGCGAGCCAGCTAAGCTGGGGGAAACAGCCAGACAAGCTGGGGCCGGGGGCGGCGTTTGAAGCGGAAGCCACTTTCCTCCTCTTCCCTCCGCGGCTGCTGCTGCGTCCAGACCACAGGCCGCTCGCCGCCCGCCCCGGAGCTGCAGCTCCCCCTCGCCTACGTGCCTCCCCACCCTCCCCTGCGGCTCCCGTCCTAGGTCTCCAACTGGGGTGCTTCACGGGGGGCCCGCTGGAACCCCGAAAACCCAAGGTGCCCCACAAACGGGAGTCAGCAGGTGTGGTTTTCACACCGAGGCGCTCGGTCAGCTGGAGACCCAGAAACAAACAATAAAACCCCAATGGCCAGGAGGAAAGTTCCGGGAGGTCCTCACTGTGGGGGGGACGCCACGGGGCTGGCCTGGCTTTCAGGGGAGAGGTCGGCTCCAGGACCCTCCCGGGAGCTCGGCACTGCGTGAGCCAGGACCCCCGCCCCACGGAGGCCAGCTGTCACACCCCGCCGGAGTGGACGCTGAGCACGCGCCCCGGGGCCAGAGTGGACGGTGTGAGCACATGCCCCGGGGCCGGAGTGGACGGTGTGAGCACGCGCCCCGGGGCCGGAGTGGACGGTGTGAACACGCGCCCCGGGGCCGGAGTGGACGGTGTGAGCACATGCCCCGGGGCCAGAGTGGACGGTGTGAGCACGCGCCCCGGGGCCGGAGTGGACGGTGTGAGCACATGCCCCGGGGCCGGAGTGGACGGTGTGAGCACGCGCCCCGGGGCCAGAGTGGACGGTGTGAGCACGCGCCCCGGGGCCAGAGTGGACGGTGTGAGCACGCGCCCCGGGGCCGGAGTGGACGGTGTGAGCACATGCCCCGGGGCCAGAGTGGACGGTGTGAGCACGCGCCCCGGGGGGGCCGGAGCGGACGGTGTGGCACGCGCCCCGGGGCCAGAGTGGACGCTGAGCACGCGCCCCGGGGCCGGAGTGGACGGTGTGAGCACGCGCCCCGGGGCCGGAGTGGAGTGAGCACGCGCCCCGGGGCCAGAGTGGACGGTGTGAGCACGCGCCCCGGGGCCGGAGTGGACGGTGTGAGCACATGCCCCGGGGCCGGAGTGGACGGTGTGAACACGCGCCCCGGGGCCGGAGTGGACGGTGTGAGCACGTGCCCCGGGGCCGGAGTGGACGGTGTGAACACGCGCCCCGGGGCCGGAGTGGACGGTGTGAACACGCGCCCCGGGGCCGGAGTGGACGGTGTGAGCACGTGCCCCGGGGCCGGAGTGGACGGTGTGAACACGCGCCCCGGGGCCGGAGTGGACGCTGAACACGCGCCCCGGGGCCGGAGTGGACGCTGAGCACGCGCCCCGGGGCCGGAGTGGACGGTGTGAGCACACGCCCCGGGGCCGGAGTGGACGCTGAGCACGCGCCCCGGGGCCGGAGTGGACGCTGAGCACGCGCCCCGGGGCCGGAGTGGACGCTGAGCACGCGCCCCGGGGCCGGAGTGGACGGTGTGAGCACGCGCCCCGGGGCCGGAGTGGACGGTGTGAGCACGCGCCCCGGGGCCGGAGTGGACGCTGAGCACGCGCCCCAGGCGGCGGCTTCACTGTGGGTACTGACGGCCACGCTGGCCGCAGAAGCTCCGGAGCGTCAGTCGTGCGGATATTTATAACAGACAATGGCGCTTGATGCAATGGGCTCCCAATTACTCCCCATTGTCCTGCTGTGTGAATTATTTATGAACTTTTCACATCTGTCACGCTCAGAAGAAGCCACTCTGAACCCTTCCGTTCAGAGGCAGGAAGAAAGGGATCCAGCATCACTCCTGTGACTGCCGTGCAGGTCACAGATTTACGGAAACATAACGTTTCACACCTTCAAATGGGAACATCGTATGCGTCCATGCTCCACGGTGGCTGTGCCCATTGTGTGTGTGTGTTACTGTCCACACGGGTGGAAAGCCTTTGACCACCACCGGGTGGAACGGAGTGGACACAATGGAGGCGTCTCTGCCGTTTTCTCTGGGTTGTACTGACGGGAAAGAGCATCTCCTGCGACAATCCTGGGAGAATGAGCAGGAGAGGAGGAGAAGGAAGTCTGTTTGTTCACCACCCACCACGTGCAAGGCCCTCACATGAACCATCGGGCACACGGATCATCATGCACATGAATCAGCAGGCACACGGATCATCATGCACATGGGTCATCATGCACACTGATCATTATGTTTAAACCCTAAGAGGCCAGTAAAGCATGTCGTGATCCCTTAGATTATCATTCACTGCATTTCCTTACCCCCATTTTATAAAACAAAAATGAGATTCATTTTCCCAAAATGTAGGCGTGCAAGGCTGACCCACATCCACGTCCACGCGTGGCTAGTGTGTAGCAGACCAGCCGCTGGGCCGCACTTGGCCTTCAGCCACAAGATCAACCACGCGGCGAGTGCTAAGCCGTTGCTTCCCCTGTGAGAGGGCCCACTCTCACCCCGCCGCGGGCTCACGTCACACCCCGTGAAGTCAGGCTGGCCATACGGAGACCTCATGCTGGCCTTGCCCCTGCCCTCTAAGGGGGCTTCGTGGCGAGTGGGACCGTGGCCCCACGAAGCCTGTGCCCCACTCTCAGAACTGGTTAGGTCGCGTGGCAAGAAGGTGGTCGGCTGAACTCTGGGACTGAGCCTCCTGGAGTGCCCGGGGCCCACGGCGCTCGCCCCTGCACGGGCGTCTCAGCTGCTCAGCGAGGCGGGAGGAGAAGTTGGAGACTCCGAGTGTAAGGGGTCGTGGGCACCATCGCCGTCCCTGAGATGGAGGGGACCAGAGAGAGGCCCCAGGCTGAGGGGTCCCCCAGGCGACACGGTGAGGACGCGGGGACCTCGGAAGGAAACTGGTTCTGCCGACAATGCGAGCGCTGTAGGCCTGTCCTCGCTCTAACCCATGTGAGTAACTGGTGCTCCTGCATTTCCCCGCATCCTGGTGGGACTCTCTGACCAGTTCTCCTCTTAAGATCATAGTTACGGTGGGTTTTTCAACAAGTCCTTTTGGCCGGGGCGTGTATTCTCCGCCTTTAAATCAGACTTTTCGTGTGTGTGTGTGTGTGTGTGTGTGTGTGTGTGTGTGTGTGTGTGTGTGTTTTAAGAGTCCGGATTTACTTGTCTTGCCTGACTTTCTGTTGGCTTTGTTCTCCCGCTGAATAACCAGAGCCTGGATCACAGCCCGGCCAGCTGACACCCCGATTCCCACCCAGGGCGGCCAGGAGCCAGGCAGTGAGCGGCCGACCCGACTCCTAAACCCAACGGGGAGTCCTCAGTCCACGCCTGTCAGCCACCGAACGTGTGGTGATTGGTTACAGCCGCCACGGCGCCACAGGGCCCCTCCCGCCAGGCCCCGCCCCGCCCCGCCCCGCCCCGGGCAGCCTGCTGGGCGGCACCCTTCCTCCTCCCGTTCCTGCTGAGGGTCCGCTCATTCCCTCAGAGCTGCCGTGGCCACAGGCAGGACATGGTACGTGTTCGTCACACAATTCACCTCCCCAATGCTCAGCCCACAGGAGGCCCCCACGCCGCCCTCCGGCTGTTAACAGATTATTCTGTCACAGAACGCCATGCGTGAGCAGCTCAACACACCTGGACTCAAAGACGATGAAATTAATTTATGAACTGGCTTCTCCCACATGCTCACTTATAACCAATAATACCAGATCTTTCTTTTTCATCATAATTTATTTCCCGATTTCCCTGCAGCTGACTCGGTCGCAGCTTCCTGTCGCGGAGAGGCAGCCGCGTGCACAGCCCGCGTTCACGCTCTCCTGGTTGCTCTGGGTTGCGGTCCCAGCACGGCTCAGCAGCGTCTCTACTTCGGGTCTGAGCGGGAGCAGTCAGGTGTGGGCTGGGGCGAGTTCTCCTCAGAGGTTTGACCGGGGGAAGATCCAGGTGGTCTTCACGCAGCGTGGACAGAGGTCTCTTTTTCTCACTGGCGTGGGCTCCCAGAGGCTGCGAGTGGCCCCCTGCATGTGACCCGCCCCCGGGCCTTCCCGGAGACCTCTGCAAACATGGCAGCTCATCCCTCCCAGGCCAGGAGCGGAATCTCACTCTTAGAAAGGGCTTCGTGGCTTGGGTCAGTCCCACTCAGGCTAACCGCCTGTGATTAATTCACAGTCACAGGTAGGGGCCTTGATGACTCTGGCAAACTCCCTTCACGGAATCCTGAGAGTGAAAATCTGAGTCACAGGCCCAGCCCACACCCACAGGGAGCTGATCAGGCCCGTGGTCCTGAGCACACGAGGGGCCGGGCAGGGGCATCTGAGAATTCGCCTGCAAAGCCTTCCTTGGCCCACAGCTGGAGGCGCTTCCAGGAAGAATCCGTTCATGCATCACAATAACCCCATGGACTATGGCAGACAAGGTGTAACGGTGAGAAACCGGGGCCAGCGGGTTACTGGCCGTCCATCACCAGCGTGGCCCTCTTCCTGTGTCCCCCGTCCCTAAAAGGGGGAAATGGGCGAGTTCTAAGGGGAGGTAGATTTCAGTTTGAAGCACAGGGTAGTTTCCCATAGAGACACAGCAGCTGTTTCCTCCGGACGCGCCCGGGATGGAACCTGCAGTGCAGGCCAGCGCCCTCGGCGGGGTTGGAGCTGAGACCCTGGGGTGCTCCGGCCGACACGCCGTCCCTGAGCCACACCAGCCGGGGCATCTGCTTCCTTTTGTAATAAAGGCCTTTATCTCACCCGTTTTCTCATCAAACTTGCGTCTTTTAGAATTAATTTTAACCTTTTGCACTCGGATGTCGAGTGTGACTCGACACGGTTAGCCTTAGAATAAAAGAATCGAGAAAAAAGCAAGCGAGTGCAAAGGGATTAGATACATTAGGGACATTAGTTCTCTGTCACCTGTGTTACAGCTCCTGTCAGTTTGTATGTTTTGATGGATAGAAGTTTTAAAGGCGTACGTGTTATATTGGTGATTACTTGCTCAATCGCCTTTTGCTTTCCCATTGTGTGTAGGACGGATTTCACCACAAAAGATTCACAACCATCTTATGTAACACTTTCCACACCTCTGCGCTGTGCATATGTTCATTTGGGAAATTCGCGTATGGTGTAAAATAGGGATAAAACTTTTTTTTCTCCAAATTTTTAGCTTCTTCCCTCAACATAATTTCTAGAAAAGCCTCCTCTTTCTCACCTATTGGCAACACCAAATGCTCCGTAATGAAGCTCCCCGAATCCTTGGGCACCTCCCTCCGGCCCAGGTGCGGTTCCCTGGATGCCACGCGTGTTCTAATGGCAGCTTCTGCGAATAGTTTCCTGTCTGACGGGACGAATCCCCCGCGGTTGTGCGTGTATTTCCCGTTGTTCTTGGCCGTCCTCACACACCAATGCTTCCATGTGCATTTCATATTCCGTGTGTCCAGTTTCCAAACGCTACAGCCTTGCTGAGACTAGGACGGAAGGTTTACCGGGTTCGAGAACTTGTTTTGGAGAATTGGCTTTCTCCTGAAGAATAGGGCTTGTTGCTCTTAGGGGTTGTTTAGATCACGTATAACTTATAGTTAATCTCACGTGGAACTTACATGGTGGCTTCGATTACGTGCTGCTGTTTGTCGCCAGGCCACCATCGTGGGTAAACTCCATTTGTCATTTTCTATTTAATTCTCAAAGTGACCGTGAAAGGAAGTTACTCTGTACCTCCTCCATGCGGCTGCGCAGGGCAGCTATCTTATCAGTTACAATAATTTTAAGTGGATCTCTTATATTTTCAAACATATAACTAGCTGTAAGTACGGACAAAGGGTCTCCATCTCTGGCATTTATATCAATAATTCCATGTTTTAGAATCTTACCGTAGCGCCTCTAAAGCCGTTGTGAATAATGGATGCTCTCGTACTTTCCCTGGATTTTGGTGGGACTCTCTCACCAATTCTCCGTTTACTCTCATAGTCACTGTGGGTTTGTCAACAGGCCCTCTTGCCAAGGGCATACATTCTCCTCCTTTCAAATTGGGCTTTTCATTAAAACACACACACAGAGGCTGGACTGACTGGTATTGCCTGAGTTTCTGTTTGGCTTTGTCTTCCGGCTGAGGAATCCCTTTCTGTCTCATTGATGCTGAAATAGCGGCGACGGTCCATTCCCCCTCCTCCCCTCCCTGTGACCACCGTGTCACTCACGCCGGCCGCGTCTCGGGGCGGGGAGAGAAGGCTCCGCGGTCCACCACTTCCCCTCCAGCCTCCGTAAAGCAGGTAAGTGGGAGAGTTAGAGGCAGCTATGTGTACCTAACGCTAATTTCCCCCCAAATAACTCAGAAATTCTTGGGAGGAGGGCTATCCTGACTTTAATTTTTTAATTGATTTTATTAGGTGCCATTGGTTAATAAGAGTATGCAGGTTTCAGTGTACAATTCTCTCATACACCAACTGCATATTGTATTGTTTTTTATTTATTTTATTTTTATTGATGTCAGAGAGGAAGGGAGAGGGAGAGAAACATCAATGATGAGAGAGAACCATGGATCGGCTGCCTCCTGCACCCCCCCACTGGGGACCAAGCCTGCAACCCAGGCATGTGCCCTTGACCAGAATCTAACCTGGGACCCTTCCGTCTGCAGGCTGGTGCTCTATCCACTGAGCCACACCAGCTGGGGCCACTGTATATGGTATTGTGTTCACCCCCCGACTCCTGTCGTCCTTCTGCCCCTGCTGATGTCTTGCTCTTTCTTCCCCGGGCCTTCCGATGTCGCCCATTTGTTCTCGTTCTCGTACCCATGGTTACCTGTCTGTTCCCTCAGGACCGCTCCCTCCATAGAGGACCCTCTTCCCACAGCCCCTCCCATCACCTGCGGTCTCCGTGGCATCTAAATCCTCCGCAGGCTTCCCGGTGGTTCAGAGCCGGAGTGACCGCGGGCAGGTTCCCGCAGCGGGCGGCCCGGCTGGGCCCCGCACCTGCCGCCCGGGCTCTGGAGCGTCGGCCCAGGTGCAGGGGCCGAGCCGTGGGAAGCAGTGGGGTCGGCAGCCCCGTCTGGCCGTGGGCTCCCGGTGGCCGCGCGTCTGGATGGTCAGGACTGTTCGTTATGTTTGCTGTGAAACCACAGGCTGATGTCTGTCGTCTGGAGGGTTCCACAGGCAGCTGACCGCGGGAGCTGTTTCTGTCTGAGCGGCACCTCGGGTATCGGGGACACAGCCGGCTCGCAGGGGCGCCCGAGGGCACCGGGAATCGGGGTTGTTCCTGGGCCGTGGGTGAGCAGGGCTCGGGGACTTCCATTTTTATTAAACTGCGGCTGAGTGCTGCCGAGAGGAGCGTGTGGGATGCGGACGGTTGCACCACAGCCATGCGTGTTAGACGGTCCGGAGGGGGTGGAGGGAGTGGAGGGGCGGTTTGTTTTCTGGTTCTGTCTCTCCGTGGGATCCGTGGTCGCCTCGAGGCCTCTCCGTGCCCTGCCAGGCGTGGAGCCTGGGCGTCAGACAGGGTGAGAGGTCATGCACTTCCACTCTCCGTGACCCCGCAGGAAGCGGCCCAGGCCCAGCTGGGGGGCGGGGGGATATGCCGGCAGGTCCCTGGGCGGGACACCCAGGCTGTATGCGCTGCACCTTCCTCCTCCCCAGGAAAGCGGGGAGGGAGCTGTGACAGCCGAACCGCCAGGATATTAATCACCCTGAGCACCTATTAAGTGGGACATGGTTGGAGCTGATTTCCTGCGAAGGTGTGATTGTTCGCTGCTGGGAGAGCACGGGCGATGTACACACACTATGTGCAAGCACCCCTGCGATCTGTGCTCCTGGGCGGGGGGACGAGCATCCACCTCCTGCCGGCCACGGGGGGATGGCTCGCTGGTTCCTGCAGGGCCCTCAGCCTGGCGTTCTCTGCCCCTCAGCAGCCCTGCGGTCCTGCTGTTCTAGAAGCAGAGAGATAGCATCGGAGTCAGCGGCGTCTCAGAAAGATCCTCTGTTGTTCTCTCTGCTGGGCGGCCGGCCGCGCTCTCTCAGAGGAGTCGTGGGCCGTTTTCGGAGGAGGCGCTCTGGCTTGTTGTTGGCTCCTCCCCAGCGACCAAGGCTGCATGTCTCGCGTGGGCGGCAGGTAACCACAGGCCACAGCGCGGAGCTGGCTCCCAGATGCCGGCAGGGCTGTGCAGAGGGGAGGCTGCAGCGACAGCAGGCCAGAGACCCGGGGCCGCTCTAAGGAGGGTGCCTGGGCACGGGCGCTGGAAGGCGGAACTGGGGGGAGGGTCCATGTGGCAGCTGGTCCCGGTGCCGGAGGGACGTGGACCCACCCCGGCCACCAGCCTCAGGTCATTTCCAGCTCCGATGCCTCAGCCCCTGGGGAGTCCAATGTAGCCACGGCCTCGGGCCGCAATGGGAGCCCGAGCTGGTGGCCTTTCCCTTTATGTCCTCCGCGTGGCGCATCAGACACCCAGGACCCTGCAAACACTTCATGAAAAAGAGTGTCTTCAACTGCGCACCAGACAGGATCCTGCACAGCAGGTGGCCCCAGAAAAGCTCCCAATTCCACCAGCGGCGTGGCTCAGTGGGTGAGCGACGACCTATGAACCAGGAGGTCAGGGTTCAATTCCCGGTCAGGGCACAGGCCCGGTTGCAGGCTTGATCCCCAGTGTGGGGCGTGCAGGAGGCGGCAGATCCATGATTCTCTTTCATTGATGTTTCTCTCTCTCTTCCTCTCCCTTCCTCTCTGAGATAAATAAAAATATATTTTTAAAAAAGGAAACCTAGAACCTTCTAGGAGCTTAAGGAACCTCAGTGCGTCCAGTTCAGAGTAGGGGGTGATGATGGGGCAGGAGGGATGGTGATGGGGTGGGAGGGAGTGGTGATGGGGCGGGAGGGGGTGATGATGAGGCGGGAGGGGGTGGTGATGGGGCAGGAGGGGTGGTGATGGGAGAGGAGGGGTGGTGATGGGGCAGGAGGGGGTGGGGATGGGGCAGGAGGGGTGGGGATGGGGCAGGAGGGGTGAGGATGGGGCAGGAGGGGTGGGGAGGTGGTCCATGACGGGCCCCTACAGAGCTGGGCAGGACCAAGAGGAGCCGTTAAGCGCTTGCAGGATCTGCATTATAATAGGTCCAGGAGGAGTCCAGGGAGTGAAGAGGTGAGCCATCCTGGGGAGCGGTATTCGCCCCAACAGTGACCTTTGGGCGGGTAATTCCAGGACCTCCCTTGGAGGTCATGCTGGGGAGACCAGTGGTCACCATGGAGAGACGTTAACCAACAAGCTTAGCCGACGGCAGGTCTTCACATTGAAAAGAAGGAGGGTGCTGGGTCAGTTCTGACTTGGATCTGGAGGTTTTGGTGTTTTTAACCTTATAGATATTTTTTATTTAAAAAACCTAACCCTGTGTCCAACATTTTTCAAAAATTGTGAAGATAGAAGAACATCACCTCCTTCCACTCGTCTAACGTGGGCGGAGCAGAGTCCATCTCCTCTGAGCCCTTTCCCTGGTGAGTGGGCATCCCCACACCTGTGCTCGTGTTGTGCTCAGTCCTAACCCGAACTTCATATGCAGCTTTCCACCATAGACACTTTTTCTCATTAGTAGAAAGACTCCATAACCATCAAATATATACATATATATATATCCTATCTAATAAAAAGTAATATGCAAATTAACCATCACTCTGCTACACCACAAGCCCTGCCCACCAGCCAATCAGGAGCGAGTATGCAAATTAACCCCAACCAAGATGGCTGTGGCCACGGAGAGAGCAGGAGGGAGGCTTGGGTTTCCCTGGCGATGGAGGAAGCCAAGCTTTCCGCACACCCTGGCCGACCCAGGCCTCTGCTTAAGGCTACAAAGTTTCAATTATAGAAGATAAATAATTCCCAGATACCAGGGCCTCCACTTGGGTCGCCGGAGTGCATGGCCGGCCTGCAAACCACCACAGACCCCTCGCCCAGGCCACCCCATGCCCCAAGGGAACCCCCACCCTGATCTGGGACACCCTTCAGGGCAAACCATCTGGCCCCCACCCCTGCATCAGGCCTCTATCCTATATAATAAAAGAGTAATATGCAGATTGACCATCACTCCAACACACAAGATGGCAGCCCCCATGTGGTCAAAGATCCTGCCCCCATGTGGACACAAGATGGCCACCACAAGATGGCCAGCAGGGGAGGGCAGTTGGGAGGAACCAGGCCTGCAAGGGAGAGCAGTTGTGGGTGATCAGGCCAGCAGGGGAGGGCAGTTAGGGGTGACCAGGCCAGCAGAGGAGGGAAGTTGGGGGTGACCAGGCCTGCAGGGAATGGCAGTTGAGGGGGGAGTATCCAGGCCTGCAGGGGAGAGCAGTTGAGGGGGGACCAGGCCTGCAGGGGAGGGCAGTTAGGGGTGACCAGGCCTGCCGGGGAGGGCATTTAGGGGTGAACAGGCCTGCAGGGGAGGGCAGTTAGAGGCAAACAGGCTGGCAGGGGAGCAGTTAGGCATCAATCAGGCTGGCAGGGGAGTGGTTAGGGGTGATCAGGCTGGCAGGCAGAAGCAGTTAGGGGCAATCAGGAAGGCAGGCAGGCAAGCAGTTGGGAGCCAGCAGTCCTGGATTGTGAGAGGGATCCCAGATTGGAGAGGGTGCAGGCTGGGCTGAGGGACACACCGGGCCTCTAGTATATATATAAAGAGGTAATATGCAAATTATCTGGGACACCGTAACAGTCACAACTGGTTCAGGAGGAGGCTGGGTGCACAGATGGGCAGGAGGGGACTGCATGCATGGTGAGGCAAGCCATGGATGGCGCAAGCACGGAGACGGGGGCCTGCCCAAGTCACCGCGGTACAGCTGGAGCAGGCCCGGAGCAGAGATGGGGGCCTTCCAGCTCATTGGCTAAGCTCCCGGTACGCCACTGGCAGCGTTCTTGGTAACTTGGGTATAAGAATCCAAGAAGGTGATCTAGGGTTTTTCCACCACACTCCTGGAGGAAAAAACAAAGGTCTGCTGCTGGAGGGCTAAGAAATGTCATATCCTGTCTGAGCCGGTTTTGCTCAGTGGATAATGCCTTGGCCTGTGGACTGCAGGGTCCAGGTTCGATTCTGGTCAAGGGCATGTACCTAGGTTGCAGGCTCCTCCCTGGCCGGGGCCCAGGTCAGGGCTCATGCAGGAGGCAACCAATCAAAGTGTCCCTCTCACATTGATGTTTCTCTCTGTCTTTCCCTTTCTCTTCTACATTCTCTAAAAATTGATGGAAAAATATCCTCAGGTGAGGGTAAAAAAAAAAAAGAAAGAAATGTCATATCCTATGAAAGACACATCTTAAAAATGCCTAAAGAAAGTTGTCATTTTTTGTGGTGAAGGGACTGGAGTCTGTGTTCATGAAAACACCTTGGCAGCTCCGGCGGCCAGCAATGGCAGCAGCAGTGGGGTGATGGGGGTGGCACCTTCCCCTGATCATCCCGGTCGACTCCCACAGAGCGAGGCCAGACTGCGGCTTAGGCCCTCTCAGGGAGCAGGCCTAAGCCGTCAATAGGACATCCCCTGAGGGCTCCTGGACTGTGAGAGGAGGCAGGCTGGGCTGAGGGTCACCCCCCTCCAGTGCACAAATTTCGTACACCGGGCCTCTAGTTTTAAATAAAAGGATAGTATTTCTTTGAAAAATGCACCATCACTTATGTAGCTGCTTTCCTGTTCTTTAGATTCTGGCTCCTGTGGGTGGTGGTGCTGGGCTGGCGGGCCCTGGGGACCCAGGCCGCATCTCGGGTGCTGGTCCCTGCCTGCCCTGCCAGCTGCATCTCAGCGGGTGGCTCTGACTCACACGCTCCTTTTCCTTTGCAGGGTGGCCCCTCGGGAGCTTACAAGTGAGCAGCCGTGTCATTCCCTGCCGCCGTGCGGGCACCACAGCGTGAGTCCGAGACCGCGTGTCCTCATCCTGAGAGCGCCGCGTGTGGCCCTGAGGCGCTTGCTGTTGGGGTGCAGACGGGATCCTGGAGCAGAAGGGCAGGTGGGGGTGCATTCCCCTCCCCCCGGCTCCCCGCAGGACTCGGAGCACGCCAAGGAGTCTCTTCATTCTAGCAACGGCTTTCCTAGGTTTGTTCGAAGACCTAAGTCAACGCACCAGGCTCACATGGTGGGCGGTTCAGGCTGAAACTGAAAGCTGAGGTTCAGCGGATGCAGCCGAGTTGGGAGCTCGGCGTGTGTGTGCTCTGGGACGAGGCGATTGTAAACTGAGATCCCGAGATGACTCGTGTCCCGGCTTCCCACCTTCCCAGCAGCTCGTGGGCTGCTGCGGGCGGTTAGCACCCCTCTGCTCGGTAGAAACTGTGAAGGTAAGAAGGGGAACATGGTCGATGTCACCCAAGGCAGGATGTGCTGACTGGATGCAAGTCGGTCCGAGGTGCTGGGATCAGCCCCGTGCTCTGTAGTGTTTTCCTAAATAAAGTTTTATTGGAACACACCACACCCAGGTGTTGATGTCTTCTGAGCCATGTTTCTCGGTGGTAGAGCTGAGGACCGCAGTGCAGAGCCGCTGGCCACAGACGTGAGGGGCATGATGAGCGTCTCCCTCTCCCAGAGGAGCTGATGGCCCTGCACCCACCGCACACCCCACACTGAGGCTCAGAACGAGCCGCGGCTTTCCTGTCCCGTGTGAGGACCCCGCGTAGGAGCCACCCAGCACCTGGCACTGGGTGCACATGCAGGGCCATCACTGCTGCCATTCTACCAGAGATGCCAGGGCGAGGCCCAGGGCGCCGGCTGAGTGCACAGGGGTGTGGGCCGCGCCGTGAGGACCCGCCCGCCGGGCCCCTTCCTCTCCCTCCCGAAGCCCATGCGTTTCCCTGCAGCACAGCCTCCGGCTTCAGCACAGGCCGGAGGCCCTTCCTCGGGGAGGAGCCTGGGCTGGGACCCGGGGCACCAACAGGGACTGGACATTGGCCAGGCCACGGGCTCACCTGCCTGAGGGGAGGCCTCGGGGTGCTCAGTGCGGGGAGGGGTGCTCAGTGAGCCCACAGGAGGCCTGAGGGCCGCTGGTTAGAATGCAGCGCCCGCGGGGCCGGGCCGCAGCTGGACCGCAGCTCCTCCGTGTCCTCGGAACAAGCCGCCCTCACAGCTGGAGAGAGAGGAGCGGGCTGGGCCGCCATCGTGAGCCCCGGAGAGACCTTCTCTGGCGGAAGCGAGTCCCCAGCTGTCAGGCCTGTGAACAAGAGGCGGCTCCTGGGGAGGGAGCAGAGGCCGCGGAGGAAGCGCAGGCTGCGGGGGCCGGGGCTGAGGAAGCTGTGGGTGAGCAGCTCCTGCGCCAGCAATGAGGCTTTGAGGCCGGAGGGGAAGGGGCCGGAGGGCAGGCCGGGAGAGGGCAGAGAGGCCTAGGGGGCCTGGCCAGGCTCGGGTCCCCAGGATGCCGTGGGCAGGGAACCACTTAGATCCCAGCGCGGGCACCATGAGGCTGAGCTACAGGATGAATTAAAACGTGGTGCCGGGTACCAAACCCTTCAGCCCCATGTGCCCATGTCCTGCGGCTCAGTGACATCCCAGCCCCCCGGCAGGCCCCTCACTGCCACCCCCACTGTGAACCCCAGGCCAGGACCCCTCCCCACCAGCCCCCCGGGGGCCTGCTGCGGTCCCAGATCCCAGACTGCATCTCCCCCACCACCTCCCCCGCCCCGTCTCTAGCGGTGCCCTTCCTTCTCCGGACCGCCCCGCGTCCTCTGGTCACCCCCAAAGCGAGCTCAGTATCCCTCTCTGCCTCTCCTGATTCCCACCCCTAGGGCCTCACAGAATTCGGTCCTCCCCCTCCCGGCCCCCCATCCCTGTGCACACACCTCCGGGGTGGCTCTCACCATCCACAGCTCTGTGTGAATGACCCGGCCGTGGCCAGGCCGAGGGGTGTCACCTGCTGGGGGCGCTGGGCGCCTCTGTCCCTGTGTCCCTGGGTTCCCGGCAGAGTGCAGACGCCGGTGGCGAGAAGTGCAAGCGCACGGCGTCCCAGTCAGGTCCCTGGTCCCTGAGCGCAGGGGCCGTGTGGAGCGGGAGGGCATTGGCTCCAGGTGAGTGGGCGGAAGAGAGGGAGCTGCTTGCTTCCCTGCAGCCGGGCGCCCAGCACCCCATGTCCCCCAGCTCCCGGGAGCCCCAGGCTCGTCTGCAGAACGCACCTCACCGTGTCCCCGCAGCTTTCACTCACCTGCCCGCAGGTCCACGTGCAGTCAGTGCCCCCGCCACCTCCCCTGCCGGAGGCCGGCTTCCTCCCGTTTGGGGGGTCACTTTGAAGTGAAAACAATCAGATTCCTTGATTTCACAAAAATAGCATCATGGCTAAATCATGGCTGTGTCTAGGCCCGGGGAAGAACCAGCCCCCAAAGTGAAGAAAATCGGGGGGTCACCCCACCCAGACCTGCAGCCGTGGTTGGCATCTTGGCCCTTCCTCCCCAGGACTGTTCCCCACACTCCCCCCACCCGCCGCCCCCCGACGCCCCCTCTTGGCTGCATCACCCGACACCTGGCTGCTGGGGGGCGGCGGGCTCGGGAGGGAGGACACAGCAACAAGTGCTCCCTCCACAGGTGGCCCTGCCTGGCGGGGGCGGCGGGGGGGGGGGGGGGGGGGGCCCTTTCTCCCCCAGGTGCTTGGGGGGGTGTCTTCTTAACCCCTCTTGCCCTTGGGGACTCACACCTGTGGTTCTCTTAGGTGGGAAATGAGGGCCCATTTTTATGGATTGCATTCTAGACAGACAAGCAGAAACCACGGTGATTTGAACAACAAAGTCAACCTCGGGAACAGATCAGATGGGTAACAGGCAAGGTCAAGGCAAAAACAAAAGGAAACGGATATCGGAGGCTCGCAGGGGTGGTTGGTGTAGGACCAGGTACCTGCCCAGGTCTGAGAGCCTGGCAGCGTGGGGAGGACCCCCCGCCCCGCCCCCCCGCCCCAAGCTGGAGCCCAGCCCCGCAGGAGGTGCCAGCTGCCGGTGGACACTTCAGGGCTTTCTAAGCAGGAGGAGCGGTGCCTACGAGGACGTGGGTATAAACGAGGGAAATGCCTCCAGACAAACAGGAAAAGCTGTGCGAGGCGCCCAGGCCCCTCCTGGTCGAGTCTTGGACTGCGTCCGCGTCCGTGGGGAGACGTCGGGTAGATCAGGGCGTCCGTGTTCTGTTTCTTAAAATGGAGACAGGAGAGCTCAACTGCGAGGGCCGCGTCAGGAGATGGTGTCACAAGAATGCACAGCTTTCAAATCAGGCTCCTGAGCGAAGGCGGGTGATGGGGTGGGGGGGCCTCCGGGAGGACCCTCTTAGGGTCTTAGAGACGGAAGTCAGGGTTGGTCACCCTCTGGACTCAGTAACTGAGGGGCCGAAAAGGCAGCAGTGACCCAGACACTTTGTCACTGACCGGTGGTCTGGCCCTGCCATTGATTGGAGACTGGGGAGACGGGGAACAAGGCAAGAGCAGGCATTCAGGAGCATGAGTTTGGGGGTGCCTGTGGGTGTCCAGCCTCCCCCTCCCCCTCCCGCGATGAGCGGTCTGAGGCCAGGAGGCAGCGCCAGGTGGACCAGACAGCCGGGAATCACGGCCTTACACATCGCACCCAGACGGCTCTCAGTGTGGCAGCCCCACGCCATGAAAACTGGGCGTCAGACGATGACCATGGGAGGCACTGGTAGGGCACACATGTTCTATGCGTGTGTTTATGTGTAATAAAACTCCATCGGTGTTCAAATAAACCCACCAATACGTTGCCCAAGGGAAAGTTTCAGTGGCCACTGAGAAACACACCTCACCTTCCCGCCCCCAGCAACCCATTACTGACAGCCACACAAAAACCCCCCACGGCCACGCTTCCTTGCAGGACAGTGCCATCTAGTGGTCGGTGTGACAATCACCAGGAGGCGATTCCCGGGGGAACAGGGAGGCCTTCCCAGGAGGTCTGGCCTTCCTTCCAGAGGGCAGGAAAGTGCGTCCCCGTCCTGACAAACGCACCCACCGGCGCCAGGGGACAGGCGGTGCCCTGCGCCGGACCACGAGGATCCTCGGCTGAGCCCGCCTCCAGGAACATGGGGTTTCCACCGGAACTCTCGGTGAATAATGACACGGGTTTTCCTTCGTGTCCACGATCGGGACTACGTGGGAGCCATGAGCATGTTTCATCTAAAGAGAATTTTGCAAAAATACAGTTTCATCCAGCGATGGCACTCGGGGATTGCAGACATGTTCTGAATCAGGGTTAGGCATTCCACACATGACTATCCACAGGAACAGCAAGCACATTAACCATCTACCCTAAAATAAGCCTAACCCTGTACCCTAACCCTCACCAAACCTTCTCCCCTAACCCTAACAACTAACTCTAACCCTCACCTAAACACCAACCCCTAATCCGAACCCGAACCCGAACCCTAACCCTAACCCTACCCTATAACCCTAACCCTAAACATAGCCTCTAACCCTGACCCTACCCTCTAACCCTAAACCTAACCCTAACCCTAACCCTAACCCTAACCCTATAACCCTAACCCTAAGCCTACCCTTTAACCCTAAACCTAACACTAACCCTAGCCTCTAACCCTAGCCTCTAACCCTAACCCTAACCCTACCCTCTAACCCTAACCCTACCCTCTAACCCTAACCCTACCTTCTAAAACTAAACCTACCCTCTAACCCTAACCCTACCTTCTAACCCTAACCCTAACCCTACCCTCTAACCCTAACCCTACCCTCTAACCCTAACCCTACCTTCTAAAACTAAACCTACCCTCTAACCCTAACCCTACCTTCTAACCCTAACCCTAACCCTAACCGTATCTTCTAACACTAACCCTATCCTCTAACCCTAACCATACCCTCTAACCCTAACCCTAGCCTCTAACCCTATAGTCTAACCCTAACACTAACCCTACCCTATAACCCTAACCTTAACCCTAACCCTACCCTCTAACCCTAACCCTAACCCTACCTTCTAACACTAACCCTACCCTCTAACCCTAACCCTAACCATACCCTCTAACCCTATCCCTAACCCTAACCCTACCCTCTAACCCTAAACCTAGCCTCTAACCCTAACCTTAACTGTAGCCTCTAACCCTAACCCTACCCTCTAACCCTAACCCTACCCTCTAACACTAACTGTAACCCTACCCTCTAACCCTAAACCTATCCTCTAACCCTAACCCTAACTCTACCCTCTGACCCTAACCCTAGCCTCTACACCTAACCATAGCCTCTACCCCTAACCCTACCCTCTAACCCTAATCCTACCCAGTAACCCTAACCCCAACCCTACCCTCTAACACTAACCCTAAACTCTAACCCTAACTCTACCCTCTAACCCTAACCCTACCCTCTAACCTTAACCCTAAACTCTAGCCCTAACCCTAACACCAACCTCTAACCCTAACCTCAACCCCTAACCCTAAACCCTAACCCTAACCCTAATCTCTACCCTTAACCCTAACCTCTAACCCTAATCTTAACCCTAATGCTAACCCTAGTCCTAGCTCCTTCATAGGAAGGGCCGGTTAATAATGTTCTCAGTCCCCACCTCCACCCCCACCTCTCTATCTCTGCAAGAAGCACCTGGCTCCACAGTACAATTACTCTCAGGAAGAAAATGCTAATGTTGGTGATGCCAACACTGCAGTGCTGGGCTTGGTCATCTCCAAACCAGAAATGCAAACTCTAAGAAACCTGTTGGACAGCGGGGGTTTTTCATGTATTTGGATGGAACTGTAGTTTGTCATCTCAGTAGCCTGTTGGGAGGTTACTGTACTCAATGCAAATGCTGGGATGGAACTGCAGCCGGACGAGAGGAAGTAAAACGAGGCCATGCCTCATGTGCCTCCGCCACTGCCACGGGCATTCACTGCCCATCCCCTGCCCCTCACAGCAGGGCCGCAGGTCGGTCAGCGGCCTCCCCACGGTCCCAGGGAAGGCTCCTTCCTGAACCCAGTGCTTCGAGGACTAAGCCAGCCTGCTCCCCACCCTCACCTCAGCAAAGCTTCTTAGTTTGCAGTGCCCAGCACGGATCACTGTGGGGGGAGAGGCTGTGACAAGCTGCTGAGGGTTGACATGGGGCAAACATTGTTTCTTATTTGTGCAAGTAGAAGTACATGCATTTTCATCATTATTTATGGAAATGTTTAAAACACACTGACCCATGAGAAAAAAAACCAACACAACTACCCATTGAAGGATTTTATTAAATAACTAGTAACCCTGCGCACAAATCCATGCCAGGAGTTCTCTGCCGCCCTCCTGTAGCTCCACCCGCTGCCCGCCCTCCTGTAGCTCCACCCCTGCCCTGCCCGCTCCTGTAGCTCCACCCCTGCCCGCCCTCCTGTAGCTCCACCCCTGCCCGCCCTCCTGTAGCTCCACCCCTGCCCCGCCCTCCTGTAGCTCCACCCCTGCCCTGCCCGCTCCTGTAGCTCCAGCTCGCTCCACCCCTGCCTGCCCTCCCTGCTGCCCCACCCTCCTGTAGCTCCACCCACTGCCCCGCCCTCCTGTCGCTCCACCCCTGCCCGCCCTCCTGTAGCTCCACCCCTGCCTTGCCCCGTCCTGTAGCTCTCTGCCACCTGATTGTAGTTTGCTGCCCCACCCTCCTGCAGATCCGTGATCTGGTCGTTACATGGTTGGTCATTAGGCCTCACGGCGTAACGGATAATTAGCATATCCCTCTCTTATTATATAGGACTAGAGGCCCAATGCACAAAATTCGTGCGAGGGGGGTCCCTCAGCCCAGTCTGTGCCCTCTCACAATTCAGGACCCTTGGGGAATGTCCGAATGCCAGTTTAGGCCAGATTGGGCCTAAACGGGCAGTCAGACATCCCTCTTGCAATCCCGGACCCCTTGCTTCTTATCGCCCGCCTGCTCGCTCCTTACCACTTGGCTCACTGCTCCTTAGCACTGCCACGGAGGCGGGAGAGGCTCCCACCACCACCGCTGCGCTCGCCAGCCGTGAGCCCGGCTTCTGCTGAGTGGCACTCGCACTGTGGGAGCTCACTGACCACCAGGGGGCAGCTCCTGCATTGAGGGTCTGCCCCCTGGTGGTCAGCGCGTGTCATAGAGACGGGTCATTCTGGTCATTCCGCCATACTGGTCGCTGGGCTTTTATGTGTAGAGATTTATAGTCCATCCATGCAAAACCATGCAACTGCTATAAAATGACGGCATATTTGTGTGTGCTTGCATACACAGAGCTCCAAGACATACTATTACGTGTAAAATACACACTGTACACCCGGCTTTATAGTGTCTTGGAAGTACATGTGCATGTGTGGTTTTTAACCACTGCTGTGGAGTGCTGACGATTTTCCAGACACTGGTCTCGACCGGCCTAAGAGATCTACAAATACTAAGTCACTTAATTCTCCCGCCAGCTCTACAAGGGAGATGGCGCTGTTCATCGCCAGAGGACGAGACTGAGGCGTGGAATGCTGCACAATTTGCCGAAGTTACCCATCCACCCCCTCCATCTTCTCAGGTGAATGCGGCGCTATCTACCAGTGTAGAAACTGGTAGGAAATCAGGTGACTAACTTAGGGGCGTGCGAAGAGTCGGGGTGGAGGAGGAACCACTTACCCCTCCGTCTACTTGGACGTTGTCCATCTTTAACAAGCACATGTTTGCACACGTTTGGGTAATAAAGACGCATTAAAAAGGAGTGTGGGCGTGGTCCCGGGTGAGGCGTGTCACAGACTCTCCCACAGGTACTAGCAGTGTGTGGGGTGAGGCTGTGCACTCTCCCTAAATCTGGACCAGAAACCAGTCAGTGTCTGAACCCCACAGACCAAGTCTCTGGTCCAGTTCCAATGTGGGTCAGACCCCGGGCATCTTCCCAGCGCCTCTCTCCGGCGGCCGCCTCTCCTCTGCCTCCGAAGCCGGGCTCGGCCAGGACTTTAAGGAAGGCGTCCGGTCACGGTCCCCAGCCTGGCCGGTGAGGGGATCCCAGGAAAGTTCTTTTCTTTTCCCTAAAAAAAAAAAAAAAAAAAAAAAGGCAAAAAGCAATCCCCATATTCGATCTTTCTTCCAAATCCAGCAGAACCCAGGTGGGGGCACAGACTCTATTTTGGGGGAGTGTCCAGGCGATACCACCGCTCAGCCAGGTGTGGGAAGCAGGTGGTGCCCTGGCCACATGGGGGTGCACGGAAGCAGGCATTTCAGACACGTGAGAGAGAGCCCAGGAGGTCACCCAGCTGGGAGGGGAGAGGCTGTGATATGGGCACCCAGGACGGCCCCCCGACCCGAGGGCATGGCCTGGCCAGAGAGAGCAGGACCGGGGCCCCACAGAGCTGACGGGAAGAGGAAACCAGGGCATTGAGGCCCAATCCCAGACCCCACCCAGGACCATCGCACCTGCTGGGGCCCCGCTCACTGCCCGTCACTGCAGACCCTGTGGAGGCAGTGTGGCGGGCTCAGTAGTCATCGCAGAAGAGAAATTGGGGTCTGTCCCCATCTCCACGCCTCTTGCACCCCTGATCTGGTTCTGCCTGCACACAACTCTCTCGGGTCCTTCCTTGGCCCCTAGAAAGCAGGAGCAGGTGCTGAAGCAATCCATTAGTCGATGCAAGGACATGCTGAGCAGGAAGCTGGGCTCCACCCCCTGGAAGGCGGGGGCTCCCCCACCTGCAGTGCAGTTACCTGGTTTCCTCCGGGAAGGTTCCGGGTTCCGCTCTCCAGAGGCGCTCTCCCCGCCTGGAGGACAAAGGCGGGAGGAAGACGCGGGAGGACGTGGCAGCAGAAGAGGACACGGCGTAGTGAGGGCCTGGGGGTAGGAGCTGGGAGACGGGGAGGGGGGAAACGGGAGATGTCTGTAATGCTATCAACTTAAACACAAACAAACAAGCAAAAACAGAGTCCCTGTGTTTCCGTTCGTTTAAACCCCGCTCCAAAACCAACTTCCCTAGCCAGACGGCGCCCAGCTAAGAATGACTGGTCCAGGTGAAATGGCCCCATTTGTGAGCAGCTGGCGGCCTAGGGGCTTGCATTCACAGACCCCCACCAAGACTGAGGGCTTATTTAATACTAGTAGCCCTGCGCACGGATCTGTGCACCAGTAGCTCTCTACGGGGCCTGGCCGCTCCGCGCCCGCTGCCCAGAGGCCCATCCGCGGCCATGAGGCCCATCCGCGGCCATGAGGCCCATCCGCGGCCGGGCGCGGAACGCTTACCTCGTCGCTGGGGCGATGAAGCAAGCATTCTGCCAGGCCGCTCACGCTGCCCGCTCTCAGCGGCTGCCCCTCCGGGATTGGGGGACTCTGGTGGGGCTGAGAGGACTGGGCGCCGCCATCTTGTGACTATGGGTGCTGCCATCTTTGTGATGGAGTGATGGTTAATTTGCATATTACCCTTTTATTAGGTAGGATGGTTTTTAAATTGATTTCAGAGAGAGGAAGGGAGAGAGAGATAGAAACCTCAATGATCAGCTGCCTCCTGCACGCCCCCCACTGGGGATGGAGCCCACAACCCAGGCTCATAGATCGATGCTCAGCCACTGAGCCACGGCGGCCAGGCCAGGTGCTTCTTTAAAAAGGGCTCAGCCTCACCAGGTAAGCGGCGCCTGCCTGGTGAGTCGGAGCTGCTGTCTGTGTTGGCTGCGACCGGGAGCCGTCCGGTCCTCGTGCATTGAAGGGACCAGGGGAGCCGTGAGGCAGGGGTACAGAGGCACGTCCTGCAGGTTCTGGGGAAGGGAGGCTCACGACCGGCCGGGCGACGCGCTTTCATCGCACGTCTATCTGCCACGCGATGCCCATTTAGAGCCGCCGATAAGCACTCGGCCACGGCCCCAGCCCTTGTCCTCAGACACGATGCGCAGCTGCACCCACGCCACGGAGTGTAAAGGCTTGTGATGCCGTCCGCTGAACAGAGGGCTCTCCGGCAGCAGCTCCCGATAGGAAAGCTCCCGTGTCCCTGAAATCGCCCGCACCTGCAGAGGACACCGGGCAGACCTGATGAGGTAAGCTCACTTACCCCTCGGGGCGGGCGGAGCAGCAGGCTCCCGGACAGAAGGAAGGTCTGTTCCTGAGGACAGGAGCTCCTGGTACTTCAGGATGCGAGTATTTGAAACCCTCCTGTGGAGAGAGGCAGAGGGCCCCGTTGCCGCCCTGGGCAGGCCGCCTGTGCGTGAATGGCCAGACTCCCTCGTCACGATGACACACTCCACCGTCACCGCCTTTGGTCACGTGGATCAAGGGAAATCACGGGAGAAACCGGGACAAGCCCCCACGTCAGGCCCTCGCAGCTCGGGGCTGCGTTACGTGGCCGGTCAGTGGCATGGGGGCTCCCTCATCTCAAGGCGGAGGGGAGACTCTGTGACGAGCAGGTGTTGGCTGCCACCTTCATACCCACGCCCACAGTCCTTATGCGGTCACACCTGAGAACGGGAAGTGGCAGCAAATGAAGGAAAAACATCACACATGACGGTCGGAGGGGAAATGGACAAAAGGTCCGGGTGGCAGGGGCTGTCCCTGTCCGCGGGGAGGAAGGCTGGACATCTAAAGATGGAGACAAAAATCCACTCGTGGAAAAACAGGACGTTAACGCAAGGCTGGAGGGAGCCAGGGGGAAGCCACGCCACCGCACACGGCGACGGGAGCCGCTCGTGTCCTTGGCTTTGCCCGCCCCAGCTCTGCAGCCACGGGATCTTTTCAGTCTGATCTTCACCTTCTCACCGATGACACTGGTCACCGCCCCTGCTCACGCTCCTGTGACGTGACGCGGGAACAGCAGTGCCTCCGTGTCTCAGGTGGTGGGACGGGACCCCCTGGGGGGTGTGGAAGGAATGAGCGAGGCGCGGCGGGGACGGCAGCGGCCGTGGCCTTTGAGCGCCACCAATGACTGTGAAGGACCCCGCCCATCCCGCCATGACGCTCCCAGAGCCACGATGCCACGTGGTGATTACAAAATTATCAAAGAAGTGATCTCTGCCACGATAATGTCCACGAAATAAGAGAAAACGCAGGAAGTAGACATCATGCCTCGAGTAACTCCCCAAGGCCTAGTACAGAACCCAATGTGAAAATGACAGGAAAAGTTCCAGAGACAAAAACTCAAAACTTGGGTTCAGCTGTTGACTTTTTCACTTGTTCGCTGAGGTGAATTCGTTGGAATCATCCCACTGCAGAGCATGCAGCCTCGTGGGAGAGACACGCGGTGCTGCGAATAGAAGGCCGGGCGTGTGCTCCGCAAACCGCACACCGGACAGGGCCGCGGGAGGAGCCTGGAGCTGTGGGGAGGGCTGGAGGGGAAAGAAGGAGCGAGGTGTCTCCGTATAAAGGTCTTGGAGGTTGAGTATATTCCCAACAGGGAAGGAGAGGGCACAGGAAGTAGCACCTGTTAAGAAACATAGTGCATTACTACGTATGGACGGACATGAAAAGGATAATAAAAGGATACTATGAACAGTTAGATGCCCATGGATTTGATAACCTAAATGTGCAAAGTGTAGGCGCAAGAAACCAAAAACTCAAAGAACCAAGTAATCTGAGAGAGAGTTCATGTTCATGGCCAGGAAGACTCCATATTTTTAAAATGCCAGTTCCTTCCAACTTGATCTATAGGTTCAACACCATCCCAGTTAGAATGCCAGCAAGCTGTTTTTGTGCATATTAGCAGATTGGTCTTAACGTTTATATGGAAGGGGGAACCCAGATGGCCAAGACAACGTTGAAGGGGAAGAACAAAGTTGGAAGACAAGACACTGCCTCACTCTGAGACGTACTTTAAAGCTACCGTCATCAAGAGAGGGTGTTGGTGAAAAAATAAAATAAGAAAGACAAACAGGTCAAAGAAAAAGGATGAAGATCCCAGAAAGAAACCCACATCGACATAATCAACCTCTCTGCAAAGCAGTAAAGACAATATCCTGGAGGAAAACCGTCTTTTTAACAAATGACACTGAAACAACTGGAAATCCACATGCAAAACAATGACCTACGGCAGTGGTTGGCAAACTCATTAGTCAACAGAGCCAAATATCAACAGTACAACGATTGATTTCTTTTGAGAGCCAAATTTTTTAAACTTAAACTACTTCTAACGCCACTTCTTCAAAATAGACTCGCCCAGGCCGTGGTATTTTGTGGAAGAGCCACACTCAAGGGGCCAAAGAGCCGCATGTGGCTCGAGAGCCACAGTTTGCTAACCACTGATTCTAGACACACTCCTCACATCCTTCACCAAAGTTCACTGAAAATGGATCACCCCCCCTAAATGTACAACACGAGGCATGAAACTCCGAGAAGATAACACAGGTGACAAGCTAGATGGTCGTGAGGATGCAATCACTTTTCATCTACAACCACAGAAGTATGACGTCAGGCGTGAGGAGGGGCTTAACTAAAATGTAAAACACAAGGGCGGTTCCTGGGACGCTGGAACTCGTGTTCGGAAGCCTGACCAGCATGGCCCTGGAGGGAGAACGTGAGCCAGGTGTGGGACGGGGTCAGGTGGGGAAGGTGATCTAACCTCAAAGTTCTACAAAGCTCTTCACTGTGCTCACGAGCACGCTGAATTTTCAAGAATATTACATACTTAATGGTCAGAAGAACTGGGCATGTTCCACATAACCACACTCATTTTTTTAGGAAAAAGCAATGTAGGTTGGGAAGTTAAATAACTTTCGCGAAGCTGCCCTGTGCCTTCCTACCACACACCAGCACCAGCAAATCGGCGGGAAGCTGCCATTTGAAAGTTCTTGTTTTCATTTGTTAATTTATGTTTTATTGGGAGATCTGGGAAAACTGAATGGTCCCACAGAGGGACTGAAGGGTCAACTGTTGACAAGAATCATGTGTGCGGTTCATTCCTTGCCCGTCCCTGGCGCAGGGTGGAAGGGAAAGTCTGAGTAAATGGTATCACCAGTGGCCCCAGGATCCCGCCATGACCCGTGGGAGAATACTGAGTTTAACAACAAGTCCGATAATCTCTGCATGAGCAGATACCAAGTTAGAAGCAAATGAATGCCAATCTGGAAAAGAACTGAGAAAGAAGGGGAAAGACAAAGGAGAACGATGATCTGGGAGTGAGAGCACCCAAGGGTGCTGGGAGCATAAAATGAGAAAGTTCAAGACCTCTCTGAGCTTCTGCTGTGACACCTATAAAATGAGAGAGCAAGCATTACATGAGATCTACATGGAGAACCTCATGTATGTTACAGCAATAATGCACACAGGGTCATCAACATCAACATCATCACCACCATCATCACCATCGCCATCACCATCATCACCATCACCATCACCATCACCATCACCATCATCACCATCACCATCACCATCATCACCATCACTATCACTGTCATCAGCATCACCATCACCATTTTCACCATTACCATCATCAACATCATCACCATCACCATCACTAACATTATCACCATAGTCACCATCACCATCATCACTATCACTGTCATCATCATCACCATCATCATCATCATCATTATCACCATCACCACCATCACTGCCATCATCATCATCACTGTCATCATCACCGTCACCATCATTTTTACCATCACCATCATCATCATCACCATCACCATCATCATCATTATCACCATCACCACCATCACTGCCATCATCATCATCACTGTCATCAACACCGTCACCATCATTTTTACCATCACCATCATCATCATCACCATCACCATCATTTTCACCATCATCACCATCACCATCATCACCATCATTTTCATCACCATCACCATAATCACCATCACTATCATCACCATTATCATCACCATCATCATTGTCATCATCACCATCACCATCATCACTACAAACACCATAATCATCATCACCATCACCATCACCATAATCACCATCATCACTATCCTCACCATCACCATCACTGTCATCATCCCCATCACTGTCATCACCATCACCATCACTGTCATCACCACCATCACTGTCATCACCATCACCATCACTGTCATCACCACCATCACTGTCATCACCACCACCATCACTGTCATCATCACCATCACTGTCATCACCACCACCATCACTGTCATCACCACCACCATCACTGTCACCATCACCATCACTGTCATCACCATCACCATCACTGTCATCATCACCATCACTGTCATCACCACCACCATCATTGTCATCACCATCACCATCACTGTCACCATCACCATCACTGTCATCATCACCATCACTGTCATCACCACCACCATCACTGTCATCATTCCCATCAGCATCAGGCGCACAGGGCTTGTGGCTGCTTTGCTACAACACTGAATGGAGAACATTGCCCCTGCCTTTTCCTGGCACCATCATCACCAGTCTTGCTCTTAATTGAGGTGACATGTCTCAGAAGGCTTCAGTGACCCCAAGACTGTAAGGCCCTCGAGGTCCAGGCAGGGAAGCGCTACTTGCTGAGGCATCGCATGGTTCACTGCCAAATACCACCTGTGCAGGAGGGAGCCCCTCCCCTCGTTAGGACGGCAACGCCCGTGACCAGCACGTCGCACTTTGGAAAGGAAAGCCTGTACAGCTGCTGGGCCATGTCTCCAGGCAGCGGAGAGCCTGGCTCTGCAGCAGGAACATGACAAGGAAGGAGGAAGGGGCAAAGGCAACATGAACCACAGATGGAGCCCCAAACCCTGGTGCTGAGTGCGAGCTACGAGCCCGTGAAGGACGTGTTCACCCATGAAGCTCCGATACCTGCTTGGCATGGGTGGGAGGCACAGCCACCCTTCGGGCCACCCTCTGGCAAATGCGCGGCGAGGGCCTCTGGCGCCGTAGGTGACGGTCATTTCACGTCGATGGGGTGTGGGGCGTGCCCGTCCACCCCCACGGTATTTCTGTAGCTGCTGCCGTTCTGCAGTGAGCAACGCTCAGAAATACTCACGACTTGGATCTCGGTGCCAGGGAGCCTGGGTGCGGAGCGTCCTCATGCTGGTGGACTTCCCAGAATGCCCAGCCTCCGGGTTACAGGAGGGACAGCAGTGAGCACGCATCTCCTGAGGACTGTCTGCCAGGGAACTGCTGGGCCAAAGAATTCGGGAGGTAAGTACTGCGTCTGAGGTGTACAAATATCTAAACGCACTTAGAGAAACCCAGGAGAAGGTGTCTCTTTTAAAAAGAATTCAAGCCCAGCCGGCGGGGCTCAGGGATTGAGCCCCGACCTGTGAACCCGGAGATCATGTTTCGATTCCCGGTCAGGTCACATGGCTGGGTGTGGGCTTGATCTCCAGTGGGGGGCGTGCAGGAGACAGCCGATCCATGATTCTCCTCATCACTGATGTTTCTCTCTCTCCCCCCTCTCCCTTCCTCTCTGGAATCAATAAAAATATATATTTTTAAATTCAGTTGCAGTTTACATCTGTTATTATTTTGTGTTAGTTTCGGGTGTACGGCACAGTGTTCTAGTGCCCCCTGGTATTCCCGGGAGGGGTTATCTGAATAGCAATAAGAGTCCAACCTTTGGCACCAGACACAATTCCCCACAAACACAGGAGAAAGGGCTAAAGGTACCCAAACCCCCCGACGTTAGATCATCAGGGAGGGATTAGGTCTGATTCATTTCTGTCCCTAAACGTCCACATTTACAATGACCATCATGAGACCTGTTAGCAGCATCTGATTGGCCAAAGCACTCCCACACATTCTCTCAAGTGTCAATGTGTGACCTCACTTAGACGACGACGTGTCTCCTTTAAGAAAGTCTGGTAACTTAGCCCTCAGCGAGCCAATCAATGGTGCAGTCAGCTTGGGGCCACAGCGGGTCGCCCTCCGGTGTTTGATTCTAGGAAATGCACGCTGGGAGTTCAAAGGCCTCTTAGTCAAGCACCTCCTGTCACCAGCCAGCGGCTCTGGTGGACGGGGACCCTCCCTCTGGGCCGCCATGTCTGCACTGTGCAGCCGGAGGGCTGACCCTCACCCACCAGGGCTGCCACGCGGGGACGGGGCCTCAGCCAGCCGTGGCTCTGTTAGCAAGAGACAGTGCAAGCTGCCCTGGGCTCGGCCACCCAGGGGCCCGTGTCCCAGGGACAGGGCGTGGAAGACCAATGGCCACGTCCCCAGTGCAGAGGCTGGCGGGGAGTCTCTGGTTGTCCCTGGATGGGCCGGCCCACTCCAGCCCCCTGAGCCCGGTTCCCATCTGCCCGGAGGAGGTAAGCGGCTCCTGGCCCCAGGTCTGCAGAAGGGAGGTAATGAGATGCGTGAATCCAGGGCGGGGAGCTTCCCTCCCAAGGGCTCCTCGCACACAAATGCTTTTCTCGCTCAGCCCCGGGGGCAGAAAGTGAGAAAAGATCACAATAAAGAAGAGGAGGAAAAGGAAGATGCCTGCCATTCCTTAACTAACCCGGGAGCAGATGCAGAGCGAGGACCGGGCTGCCTGGGGGCCTGGAAGAGCCAGAGCCGCCCGCCCGGAGCTGCTTTTACAACCTTGGCGCCGAGCCAGGGAGCCGGGAGGAGCCGGATGGGAGCCCAGCCTGTTTTCTCGCTCTGGCTCCGCGGCTGCAGGAATCACATCGGCCCCGGGGAGCCCCGTGCCAGGAGCCGCCGCGGCGCCCGCGGAACGGCCGCGGTCAGGAGCTGGCCTGGCAGCTCTGTGCGATGCGTTCACAGAAGTCACAGTGCCGAAGGGGTTCCGTTCAGAGGGAAGTCGGGGGAAGAGCGGAACAGATGAGCCTGGGCGAACCTGGCGGGCTCTCCGGAGCCGTGTTTGATGATAAAGGCGCAGAAGCATAATGTGGGCTCGGCTCTCCAGCACAATATGGCTCCCCATATGGAGCGGGCGCGGATCGGCCCGCGAAGCAGCGAAAATAAACAGAACAGACGCCCCGGAGAGCGTGTCTGCGCCCACCGGTACCTGCGCGCAGGAGAAGTTTCTACCAGTTCTCCAGCTGGCACGTCCCCCCCTTCCCCCCCGCCCCCCGGGATCTCAGGAAGCCGCGCGGACACGGAGGAGAGCGAGAAGATGCTCCTGAGGCGGCGAGGGCCCCCGCAGAGGGCGCTGAACCCCACGCGCAGCTCCCACACGGAGCCGGAGCCATGGACAGGGCCTCCCAGGTCAGGGGCAGGGGACACGGTTCAAAGCCCACGTCCCCGAGACCGGGTGAGTCCCTGAGCCTCGTCTCCTCCTGGGACGGCGCCGGGATCATGGCCGGGCCCCTGAGAACATGCAGGGAGGAGCCCTGGCCGGTGTGGCTCAGCAGATAGAGCGCCAGCCTGTGGACCAAAGGGTCCCGGGTTCGATTCCCATCAGGGGCACGTACCTCAGATGCAGGCTCCTCCCAGCACTGGTCAGGGCTCATGTAGGAGGCAACCAACTGATGTGTTTCCCTCAGATCCATGTTCCTCACTGGGACCTCGCTCGGTCTCACCTGCTGCCTGGTGAGAAGCTGCGCTGGGCGCTCACGCACGGCCTAGCACCTGCCAGCGGCCACACCTGCCAGTCGCCCTGCACCTGCCGGGCCCCCCTGCACCTGCCAGACCCTGCACCTGCCGGGCCCCCCTGCACCTGCCGGGCCCCCTGCACCTGCCGGCCTCCTGCACCTGCCGGGCCCCCTGCACCTGCCGGACCCCCTGCACCTGCTGGGCCCCCCTGCACCTGCCAGACCCTGCACCTGCCAGACCCTGCACCTGCCGGGCCCCCCCTGCACCTGCCGGGCCCCCCTGCACCTGCCGGGCCCCCCTGCACCTGCCAGGCCCCCCTGCACCTGCCGAGCCTCCCTGTACCTGCCGGGCCCCCTGCACCTGCCGGGCCCCCTGCACCTGCCAGACCCTGCACCTGCCAGGCCCCCCTGCACCTGCCGACCCTCCTGCACCTGCCGGGCCCCCCTGCACCTGCCGGGCCCCCCTGCACCTGCTGACCCCCCTGCACCTGCCGGGCCCCCTGCACCTGCCGGACCCCCTGCACCTGCCGGGCCCCCCTGCACCGCCAGACCCTGCACCTGCCGGACCCCCTGCACCTGCCAGACCCCCCTGCACATGCCGGGCCCCCCTGCACCTGCCGGGCCCCCTGCACCTGCCGGGCCCCCTGCACCTGCCGGGCCCCGCTGCACCTGCCGGGCCCCGCTGCACCTGCCGGGCCCCCCTGTACCTGCCGGGCCCCCCTGCACCTGCCGGGCCCCCCTGCACCTGCCGAGCCTCCCTGTACCTGCCGGGCCCCCCTGCACCTGCCGGGCCCCCCTGCACCTGCCGGGCCCCCCTGTACCTGCCAGCGGCCACACCTGCCGGCCCCCCTGCACCTGCCAGGCCCCCCTGTACCTGCCAGGCCCCCTGTACCTGCCAGGACCCCTGTACCTGCCAGCGGCCACAACTGCTGGCCCCCCTGTGCCTTCCGGGCCCCCTGCACCTGTCAGACCTCCCTGCACCTGCTGGGCCCCCTGCACCTGCCGGCCCCCCTGCACCTGCCGGCCCCTGCTCCTGCCAGGCCCCCCTGCACCTGCCGGGCCCCCCTGCGATGTCCCCACAGGTGCCAGGATTCACTGCCCGAGGCCGGTCCACGGCTGTGCTTCAGACAGAGTCTCAGACGCTGAGCAGGGAGGTGGGAGGAGGAGGGACTTCTCCCCGTGCCCAGGAAGCCTCTCCGTGGACAACAGCTGGCTGTGCCCTGCGTGGCCCCCGCGTGGCACCATCAAGCGGCCACCATCTGCAGCTCCACCGCGAGGAGAGGAGAAAATAGCGCCCACGTCCCCCGCACTCCAGCTGTCCTCGCAGCCAGGGCTCAGGGACTTTCTTCTAAAAATAAAATGAAATAAAAGCCTTACTTTCCGTCCGGAGAGCCCTCGTCTAAGGAGCAGGGACAGGAGCCGGGACCACTGTCCGAGTCGCCTCAGCGCCAAGCAGGGCCGGGGCGCCCCTTTCCCTGAGGCGGGCGCCCTGAGGACACAGAACAGCAGCCCGAGCGTTGGGGTCGCCCCTGCGTGCACAGCTGGAGGAGGGGTGACGTCCCAGCCCACACCCCACGTCGCTGCAGCCCTGGGGACTGGGGCACCCCGCAATACCCCAGCCTCTGTTCCCTCCCTCCTTCTCCCCTCCTCCCCTTCCCTCCCTCCCCCTCCCTCCTTCTCTCCTTCCCTCCTTCCCCACCAACCCGGGCGCGGGCAGCGGCGACCACCTGGGTCGCTCCCGCTTCGGAGGCGAGAGGCGGCCAGACACCTCCATCCTCAGGACCCCCCCCCCCGAGCCCGCCCACATGAGGGCCCTGGCAGCTCCGCGCCGGCCAGGGCGTGCCTCTGCACACACGTGCGTGAAGTAACCGCAGAATGTTCCATGTGCCTTACACGTGTGTCCGTCAGCTTCACCGCTCCGTTACATGTCGGGCTATTTCGTGACGAAGTGGTTAGGCCTGCGTCTTGGCCTCAGCAACGTCTGATCTCGAAGGGACCACACGCACCCGGGAGGGCGGTGCCCGGCGCGCGGCTAACTGACCCGGCGTCGCCAGGCCTCCGGGAGGGCTCCTTAGGGAGCTGCAGACGACCCTGGAGCAGCCTGGCAGAGGAGCGGTAACGCGCCCCTGACACGCAGTCCGTGACACGCAGTCCGTGACGGTCCCAGAGCCGCGTGGGCGCACCGGAGCGCAGAGCCGGGGGCAGGGGCGGTGAGCCGCCCGCAGGAGGCCCGACCGGCGCCCGGCAGCACAGCCGGGGGAGGCAGAGCATTGGTCTCGGGCAGAGCTCCTGGCATTCCGAGCCGGCCCGCCCCTCGCCGCCGCCGTCGGCTGCGCACTGTCCCCCCTCCCCCCATGAGGGCCTCGGAGGATGAGGGACTTCGCTCCTCGTGAGCTTCTGCCCACGGCAAAGTGCCCGGAGGCCGCCCATGTGACCAGGCCCGCTCGGAGACTGTGCGGGGCGGGCGGGACTCACCGGTCAGGCCGGCCCCTTCCCCACCGGGTCCCACAGCCGGAGAGAGATGCCCTCCGAGGAGCCCGGGCCCTCTCTTCCCGGTCAGGCCTCTGGCGGACACAGCGTGAGGCCGGAGCTGAGGACCCAGCTGGGCCTCCCCTGGACTCAGACACAGAGAAACGGAGGGAACAAACGCCGATTCCTACGCTTGTGGTCTTGGTCACACAGCAGGAGCGCACGGATACAACGCCCACCGCTCGCGACTCCCGCGTGTACCTGACATCCGTGGAGAGCTCCCTGCCTGCATTCTCTGCGGAAGGAAGGATGGCTGTCCCCCAAGTCCTGCGAGGGGAGATGTGAAGGCTGCTGGCCCAGGAGAGACTCCACGGAGCTCCAAACCGCGTGCACAGCCCGGCCGGCGCGGCTCAGAGGCTGAGCGTCAACCTAGGAACCAGGAGGTCAGGGTTCGATCCCCGCTCAGGGCACAGGCCCAGGTTGCGGGCTCGATCCCCGGTGTGGGGCGTGCAGGAGGCAGCCGATTCGTGATTCTCTCTCATCTTTGGTGTTCCTCTCTCTCTCTCTCCCTTCCTCTCTGATGTCAATAAAAACATTTTTTAAAAAACCAGTGTGCTCACAGGTGTGCCCACGCACCTGGGAATCACAAGCTCCATCCTGGGCAGGACGCCCAAGTTCCCCCTCAGCTCCTCAGTTTACCCCGGGGACCCACAGGGACACCGGGAACCCGACGGGCCAGGTGGTCACCGAGTCTCCCGACACCCAGGCCGGCTCGCAGACCCGCACCCCGTGAAGACCTGCCCGTCGCCGCTGCACCCGCGTTGCACCGAGGGCCGGAGGGGCAGGGCGAGGGCGCCCGTCTCCTCGCTCGTGGCGCACGGTGGTTGCATGGCCAGGACGAACGCGCCATAATGTGCAGGCACCTCCGGCACGCGGAAGGGAAATGGGTTAGCGTCGTTGGCTTGATCATCTCCTCTCTTCGCCGCGTCCGCCCCGGGGGCTTCCTGCGTGGGCACCGCACGCTCTGTGCGCGACAGCTCCACCTCTCACCCCCACCGCACGGGCCGCAGCTGCTCCCAGAGCCCAGACTCCGGGATCCGCCGGGCAGCCTCACGGACAGCGCGGGGCTTAGGACAAGCCGTCGTCGTACAGGACCCCGTCCCGGCACGGCACCGTCGATCACGTGTCGAAAGTCCCCTCCTTTTTCTGCCGGGCTCCCAGCGCCGTGACGCCCTGCCGTGGCGTGTAAAGGCGCACGCACTCTGCTGCCCCGGGGCGGTGGTCGCTGCAGGAAACACCTTCCGGGGGCACGTTCATTGGCCCCCCCTAAAGCAGACGCTTGTCTAACGGTGCGAGCGCTGCCGTGAGCCTCACCCGGAAGCAGGTCCATCTCAGGCATCAACAGCCCCTGCACCCACACGGCAGACAGGCCCGGGAAGACGCTCGGGTGTGGGGGGAGGGGAGTGCGCAGACTGGAGGCTGGGACCAGGGATGGCGGCCCCCTCCTGCCGCTCCAGCCTGCCCGCCCCCCATGCTGCTCAGTGCGAGGCCCTGGGCGTGGGCCCGGGGTGGGAGGCCAGGGCAAGAGGTCCAGTGGGGGATGGAGGGGGTGGGGGAGGAGGTGGGTGGGGACCTCACACACACACACAGACACACACACTCACATGCACACTCGTGCACACACACATACACTCACACATTCACACACGCACGCACACGCACATACTCACACACATGCACACACTCAGACACACACTCACTCACACATTCACACACACACTCACACACACACTCACACACACGCACACTCATGCACACACACATTCACACGCACACACTCAGACATGCACACACACTCACACACTCTCACTCACACACTCACACACACACACGCGCACACACACACATGCACACACTCACATTCTCACACTCACACACTCAGACTCACACTCACACGCACACAGACCGGATCTGCCCGAGCCTCCATCTCTGTCGCCGGGAGGTCATTTGCATGGAAAAGCTTGGTTAAATCAGCCACCTCCACCGGAAGCGATCTCGGGGTGGCCTGGCATTCCCAGAAATTCTGAACACGAAGGGAACTGAGTCAGAAACAGGGCCATGGGCCTCGCCGTGGCGCCGCACCCAGGGCCTGCGGAGGAGCCGGCCGCCTGCGGCAGCTTCCAGGGACTGCGGGCTGACCTTGCCCGCGACCGGCCCGCCAGGATTTGGGGACAGCGCGGCGTCTGCACAGGCACGCGGGGCAGCGGGGGAAAGACTCAGACATCCCATCCGAGAGAGGCAACGGGCCGAGAAGTCGCGTGGGCAGGAGAGGCGGTATAGAGCGGATTTATTGCCGGTGCTGATAAATCGACAGTGAAATTAAAAAGCTTAATGATTCCAGCACGGGGTTTGGAGAGGCGTCTTTTCCCACGGATTATATGAAAAAGTTTCAAAGCATTTCCCAGCAATAAAACATCTGTGACCCAATTTACTACAAAAAAAAAAAAAAAAAAAAAGAATAAAACCAAGAGCTGGTAAGGCAGGGAAGGGCCCGTGTGCATCAGGCCTGGGGAGCGGGCGCTTATGGATCCTGAGTGGGGTGGCGGGGGGGGGGGGGGCTCTGCAGGACCCACAGCGCCCGAGAAGGATGGATAAAGGCTCCGAGTAGATCCAAGACCAAGAGGAGAGAGGCCGCGAGCTCACTAATGGAGGGACGACGGCCCTTGGGAGCTGGTGAGAAAGGCGAAGCAGGATGAAGGTTTTAACAAAAACGCACTTGTAAGTATGGTGCCCGTAAGCACGGGGTTACAATAACCCCAGGACGTGCCTCCCTTCTGCGCTGGTGCTGCCGATGGAGAGCACGGGAGGCGGGCGGCAGGGTCTCGGCCTCCAAAGCTTTGGCGAGGCCGGCACTTCGGGACCGCGGATCGGCAGAGGCTCCGGGAGAAAAAGCATCTTCGGGAAAACGGAGACGGGCCCAACCTTCTCATGACGTAGTCATGACCGCCTAGGAGCCGAAGGAGATTGTTTTAAACGGAATAAAAGTTGGCGAAAACCTGACCTAAAGAAGGCGTGAATACTGACGACATCCAGCAGTTCACTAACAGAGAAACAGGCAGCGCCCGCCCCGCACGGCGGGAGCTCCAATGGCGCAGATTGACTGGATGGAATCGACGGTGAGTTTCTATCGTCACTTCAGTCTGAGTTTCTATCGTCACTTCAGTCTGATTCTCCGGGACCAGCCAATGGTACGCAAGAGAAGGAGCCATTCGTTAGGTGCATGCACTTTGAGCACGGGACTATAAATACACTCCGGGAAGTATTTTCTGAGGGAACTACTTGGTTAACCCGTGATCCTCATAAACAGAAGATGGGTTTCAAAAAAGAGAATTTCTTGTCAATACCCCTTTAAATGAACATTTTACATTAAAAAAATTCATTGCTCGGCCGGCACAACTCGGTGGTTGAGCATCGACCTATAACCAGGAGGTCACGGTTCGATTCCCGGTCAGGACACACGCCCGGGTTGTGGGCTTCATCCCTGGTGTGGGGTGTGCAGGAGGCAGCCGATCCATGATTCTCTCTCCTCATTGATGTCTCTATCTCTCTCTCCCTTCCTCTCTGAAATGAATAAAAATAAAAAAAGAACTGTGATTGCTTGAAGGATTCATTCTGTCACCCAATGAAACTTTTTAAATTAAGTGTCTAAAAATATGTAGAGTTGAGTAGTTCCTAACCCAGGAATGTTCAATGCCTGTGACGCATCGAATCTTGAACTCGTCCCTGCTGACACGCGGTTGGATTTGATACGAGGTTGCCCCCGTGAGTCCTGCGAGTACAAAAGAAACATGTCGGGTAATGTTCTGTGCCAATGTGTCTACACGGCAGCGTAATTAAAATACAGACGCACACAGTTTATCTGGTTCTCAGAAGCTCGTCAGAGCTCATCTGTCTCTATTCGGAGGCAGGCATTAGGAGCCCTAATTTCGTTCTTGGCTTTTTAACAACTAATATTCGTTACATGCAGACGAGCACTGGTTCATGCATATGTATATGTGGAGCCTGCGCTCTCGGCTGTTTTATTTAATTGTATCTCCCTCCTCGGGGAAGGTATTATTTTATTTCTACACACGGCAAGCCCGTGACCATGGCTGAGGGATGCGGGGACCATTCTTTTCCCTGGAAGTAGAAGCCTATGTACTTGATGACCTCCCCATCATACACGGGAGTCGGCCTCTATGTTACCGAGTTCCTTCCATCCGCGTGGAATCCTTTCTGCCCTCACTTTCTGAAATTGACGCCAGCCATTCCCCCATTTCCGAACCGCGCAGTGACCGCCTGGTCCCCGCGCTAGGCCCTCCTCTCCAGGGAGTTCGCACGTTTCCCTTCGATTTCTTCAGAGCCATCTCTCCGCCCACGTTAGCCTTGCAGGAGTCCTTCAGGATTCTATTTTCTCCTCTCTAATATTTCATATGAAGCCCTGGCTAGTGTGGCTCAGTGGTTGAGCACTGGCCTGCAGATTGAAGGGTCCCGAGTTCGGGTCCCGGGTTCGATTCCCAGTCAAGGGCACATGCCCGGGTTGTGGGCTCCATCCCCAGTGTGGGGCGTGCAGGAGGCAGCCGATCCATGATTCTCTCTCATCACTGATGTTTCTCTCTCGCCCTCTCCCTTCCTCTCTGACATCAATAAACACATATTTCTTTAAAAACTACACTCCCTGCACTCCTCCCTAGTGACAGCGTGGCAAATGCGGGAAGGAGGGGGGCCCTGTCCCCGCAGCTCTGCCCAGCGACAAGGACACCGTTGGCGAGGAAGCCACACGCTAATCCGAATATGAACGTAATCACCACCACACCCTCTAGACCTGGACGTGCTAGCCTTCAGCCCCAGAGGCTGCTGTGTGCCGGCTCCTTTGCAAAGACGACGACGTGATGGGCCGGAGTCCTCGCTGCCGGTGATTTTAGAAACGCCTGCACGTCACCCACCGGGAAGGCCGGTGTTTCAGGCCCGCGAAGCGGGTGGGATGCCGCGGAGAGTTCCGGAACGAGGTGCCAAGCTGCCATGGCCTGTGTTTGGCGAATCGGGCAGCCTGGCGTGGAAGGACTCCTGGCGCACTCCTGGGCTATTCCTGCGGGAAGGTCGAGTCCTTCCGGAACCTCTCAGCTACTCCAGGAGCTGCACCTCGATCTCCGCGGTGACTGCTCTGTTTTATTGTGGCCTCCCCTCCGGTGTCCCGGGACGCGTGAGGAGCCGCCGGAAGTCCCGCAGCAGCTTCCAGGATCAGGGGCCGCAGCTCTCCTGGCCACGTCTGCTTCCCGCTGGAGTCTGACAGCGTGTGGGGGGCGGCAGGCCGGGGTGCCCGGTCCCTGCGAGCGGCCGCCCAGTGTGCAGGGCTGGGGGCTCGAGGGCCACCCGCCCCCACGCTGTTGGCCTCTGCCCCCACCACCCTGGGAGTCCCTGGCAGTCTTCTGTTCAGGAACAAACAGCCGCCGTTGGCGCTGCTTCGGGGCACAAACCGACGTTTACTCCCCGTGGGGACACACGGACGTTTCTCCAGAGGCCGCAGAACCCGAGGGCCCCTCCCTGGACGGGCAGTGAGAGGGGATGGGGGGAAAGAGCTTACACGTGACGGGGAACCAGAGGCAAAAGAGTGAGGGGCACGGCCGGGTCCCCCTCCGACTTCCACGATGTGGGTTCATGCAGGACCCCCAGCCCCTTCTCCTAACTGTAACGGCCGGCGCTGGGACTCCGCGTCATTTCTCGTTCACCACGGCTTGGCGGGGGATCGCAGCTCGGTCTGCACGGGAGGGCCCCCCGCGAGTTCCTAAATATGTTTTTATTGTTTCAGAGAGAGAGGAAGGGAGAGGGTGAGAGAGATACGAGCATCAGTGATGAGAGAGAAGCACAGATCGGCTGTCTCCTGCATGCCCCCCACGGAGGATGGAGCCCGCACCCGGGCCTGTGCCCTGACCGGAAACCGCACCCTGACCTCCTGGTTCACGGGTCGGCGCTCACCCGCGGAGCCACGCCCGACAGGCGGCCCGGGAGGCCTGGGTCCCCGTTAAGTCATTCTGTGAAGCAAAAGCGCGTCCCTGCCATCGACGCCTCGTCCCGGGCGGGCCTAGAGGTGGAGCGCGGCATCTGGAACAGGCATCAGCGCGCTGCAGTGCCTTCTGGGTAAAGGCCTGTCGTGTCAGCGGTGCCCTCCCTGTGGGCTCGGCAGAGCCTTCTCGGCCCGGAGTCCCCGACTGTCCCTCAGGCCCCGTGAGCTCGCTACTGGGGAAAAACCTTGGAATTTTTACAGAAACGTGATTGTCGGCCACGCAGGCTGCACGCTGACGGGTTTCCACTTGCTGCACCGCGTTCCAGTGCTGCGCCCCGTTTTCCCGTGTTCACGCCCCCCTGCCCCCCCCCGATGGCTGTGCCGGGCCCCCCTCCCTCTCAGGGGGCCGGCATCTCAGGCGATCCCATGGCTCCACACCTCAGCGCGAACCGAGAGTCAGCGCCACGGGCAGGAACACGGCCGTTCAGACGCCGCGCTCGGGGCAGGTGGGCTGGGAGGGCTGAGTGCTGCCTGCACCCCCGGTGCGGCCTGGCGCCCCGGAGCCCACGCCCAGCCATGCAGCCGCTCACTCGGGGCCAGAGCGGATAGTGAGGAGCCAGAGAGGGGTGCCCCACCCCCCTGCGCCCCCTGGAAAAGGCCAGCACGTGGCCCTCTTCCCACCTATGCACCTCCTGGGGCGAGACCGCGTCTCCTCGCCGTCCCCTGAGCCCCCGAGCCCAGCACAGGGCGTCGGGTCCACAACGTACGTTGAAGGGAGAAAGAGTGAGGGGTGAAGGAGGGCGGGAGGGCGGGGAGGGAGGGAGGGAGGGGGGAGCCTGCTTTCTCCCTCCACAACAGAAGCCACGGGAGCTCGCTGTAAGTCGTGCGCATCGGGCACCCGGTGGCTGTTTGGAGACCGTGAGTGACCGCCCCCCGGGTCAGAACCGTGCACACGGCGTCCATCCACAGGCCCTCCCCACGGGCCTTCTCACGCGGTTCCCGCCCGGGCCCAGCGAAGGCAGCGGGCTTGTCTCACGGACTGGGTTTGCCCAGGCGGCTAACAGCCAGCACCCCTGGCGGGTGGGGCCCCGTGGTGGGCCGCCATCTCATGCACGGAGAAGTGGCGGTTCGATTCCCTCAGGGCACGTGCCGGGGGTGGGGGTGGGGGTGAGGGTCGGGGTGGGGGTGGGTTCCATCCCCCGTCGGGCGCGTCTGGGAGGCAGCCAGGCCATGTTCCTCTCACATCCGTGTTGGGACCGGGAGTTAGAAACCCAGATCCTGAGGGCATGTTATTACCATGTAATGATGACAACTGTATTGATTGGAATCATTCATTTGAAAAGCACATTTTTAAGAGATCCAGCCTGGCACCGGAACCCCCCCGTTCCCAGCCTCCACTGCTCTCCCTGCGCGGCCGTGGGACGTGACTGTGTCACGGGAACGCCTTCACGTGTGACACCGCGGCACAGCCAGCATCTGCTCGCTCCTGGGGTCTGGGCCCCGCGTAGTTCATCACACACACGCTCTCGGCGCTGCACGAGGGTCCTGGCGCCAGTGTCGGGGGTTAGACACACGGGCGCCGCTCGATGTGGAAGTCCATGCCGAACGCACCCCTGTCCGTGCTCTCGGCCATGTCTAAGCCTCCACCTGCCTCACAGGAAATCAGATTCGCAAGAGAGACTGGGGGCTGGGGGGGAGGGCCGAGGGTGTGGGGTGGTCAGGGGGCTGGAGGGGAGCGAGGCCACCTGCAGACCCAGGTGCCTCCCCCAGGTGCCTCGCGGGTGAGTACGTGCCCAGGGCGCGGAGGAGGCAGGCGTTCCAGGCTGAGGACCAGACTCGGAGCCTGGACGGCGGGAGCAGCGCTGCCAGATGGAGCAGAGACGCCAGGAGGAGGCTCACTCTCCTCTCCTTGCTGTCCTCTGACGGGCGCAGTCGGGGTTCAGAAGCACGTGCCGCCTGCTCGCCAGCCGGGCGCCCTGAGGGGGGCGGCGGGACTGCACCCCGGCTCCGCCTTCGCCGGTTCCCTTTGAGCCGGAGGCCGCTCCCCGTACCGGGCGGCCCATCTGTCCCGTCGATCACGGCTGATGGGCGTGGGAGGAGGAGGAAGCGCGGGCCACTCGCCCGGATAATAATAAACAGTAAGACGTGGACGTGTTCTCGTCGGAGACTTAGAGGCTGAGGGGCACACACTTTAAACACCACCGGCGGGTGACTCCAGGGTCCTCTGCCTCCAGGTCTGTCCTGAGCGGACAGCAGGGGGGGCACCCCGTCCCGAGGCGCCTCTGGGGACCCCGGGTCTGGAGTCACGTGGACCATCAGGGGCTGGGAGGGGCGCAGTGGCCCGGGTCCCCTTTGAACAGGACACGACGTGCACTCTCGGGCCGGGAGGCGTGGGAGACCGCCTGGCCGAGCCCCTCGTTGGAGACGAGAAACAAACCCAGAGACACGACGAGCCGCCGGATGGAGCTCAGAGCGGAGCGGCCTCGGGGCCCCCAGCTCCTTCCTCTCGGGGGGCGGGGAGCACACGGGAGCCCGGAGAGAACACGCCAAAGGCCGTGGGGGAAGCAGGGCAGCACGCCGAGCGGGGGAAGTGTCCGTGGGAGGGTCGGTCCTGCCTGTAGTGCGAGGGCCGGGGCTGGGGCCCCCGTGGAGCCCACGCCGCGCTGTGGAATCGCAAGCTGTCCACGCAAGCTGCCCGGGCGAGCGCTGCGCTCAGAGCCCTCCCCAGCGCCTCACCTCTGCCTTCTCCACCGCCTCTCCCTGCAGGCACACATATGCACACAGACACACACATGCACACACAGACACACAGAGGCGCTCTGGCATCCCTGGGCCTCACAGCACCCCGGGCCCCCGACGCCGGCTCTCGCCCGCCTGAGTGAAGACACCCGCCCAGAGCGTGCAGTGTGGACGGCCACTGGAGGCAGGATTCCCGGCGTCAGCCCCACACGGAGAGCAGGACCCTCCATGGGCTCTCTCTCCTCTCCTACCCCCTTTCCTTTCCTTGACGTGAATTCAACTCAACCGCCACCAAAGACAGCCTGCCGGTCGCAGCCCCTGCCCATTGGCGCCAAGGTCCCCGCGTCAGCGTCCTTGGCTGTAGCGGGGCTGATTGCAGGGGGGCGGGTCCCAAGTGGAGCGGGTGCTCTGAAGCCCTCACCCCGATTTCTACCCACAGAGAAGGCCTGACCATTGTCCTCTTCCCAGGAGCCTCCTCCCACCCCCGTCCTTCGCCATCTGCTCTCTGCCTGGCGTCGCAGTGACGCGCACCTTGCTTCGAGTTTTACCCCCTCCCACCGTGATAAGCCACACGGGGAGATGGCTCAGGGCGGCACCGCCTGCCCCCGGGGACGTGGCCTCGCCTTGGGTGAGAAGGTGAGTGTCTTCTAGCGTTTCTGACCCGAGAATCGGGGCCGGTCCCAGGACCCACTGGGCCTTGGAGAAGTAGGAGTGGAGTGAGCAGCGTCACAACATTGCTCTCACACACACACACACACACACACACACACACACACACACACACGGAACACCCTGCTCAGGTCACGAGGGTCCTCTGCGCGCCCCTCACGGCGAGGAAATTCCGCTTCTCTCGTTTCATAATTTAATTCATTTCCCGTCACTTTCTTCCCCTCCATGCCCTCTGGCACCTCCGCCCCCCTCTGCTCCCGCAGTCACACACCCCTGTCCATGTCTGTGAGCGCGCTCTCTCTCTCTCTCTCTCTCTCTCTCTCTCTCTCTCTCCCCCCAAATTCTTCCACCAGCCCACCAGCCCCCCTCCCCAGAGCCGTCTGCCTGCTCTATGAGGAGTCTGTCACCTTTGCCTGGTGGCTCCGTTTGATTAAATTCCACATGGAAGTGAGCTCATGCGGGCACTTGTCTCTCTCCGACGGCTCCTCTCCCTCAGCACAATGCTCCCCGTCCCTCCACACTGTCCCCAAGGGTGGATTCCTCCCTAAACAGGAGGCGCTTTGTCCCGAGCTCGGGATTTCCAAGGAGACGAGTCCCCGTTCGCGCCTTTCCTCGGGCCCTGCTCCCCGACAAGCGCCCCGCATTCTCCTGTGGTTCCAATTCCAGGGGTTCTCTCCGTGCCCCGGCACCGCTCTCAAACACACACGAGGACACCGCGCTCTGAGCGCATGGAGGGCCCGGGGACCCGCGTGGCCAGGAGCCGGTGCTGGGGGCCCGAGCCCGGCCGCAGTCCCACCCGCCCCGCGTCGGCCCCTCCCTCCGCCCCGTCTGCAGCTCATTTTGTATCCTTCGCTGCTGATGACCAAACACTGAACATTCAGAGGGCGTTCTTATGGCTCCAAGGTTCCTGTCACGACGCATGTTGCACATTTTATCCATAAAGTATAACTGCCGTGAGAGGCCGCCATCCCCTCCATCCCCTTTGGGGTGCTCCCTCCCTAGACAGGGAACAAGGATAGACAGCGGGAGCAGGAGCCAAGTCGGAAGAGAAGCCGGAGCTCCCGGCACCCGCAAGGCGCAGGCCATGCCTTCCTGTACCTGTCACGGCCCCCAGGTGGGGCTGGCGCCGGGGGGAGGGGGGACTGAGGGGGGGAGGAGCGCGCGTCCTGGCTGCGGCTTCACACTGACATCTGCGATGCAGCGCGGCTTCGGGTCCCGACCGCTCCTGGCAGCCAGGCCCTCCCGGAGGCCAAGACCCGTCTGCCCGATGCTGGCACCGCGGCAGCCGCTCGCCCAGGTATGTGCTCCTGGCAGCAACGGCGCCTCGGCCGCGGGCCCGGCTGCACCTGCTCCGCCCGGGGCCGCACCTGACGCAGATGGGCCTGCAGCTGCCGCGCCACCAGGGGCCGGTGCGGGCGGTACAGATGGCGCAGGCGCTACCTGCAGGGCCGTCTGATCGTGCAGCCGGGGACGCGGGTGCGGGGAATGGCAGACAACAAACATGGAAATCATCACAAGGCAACAAGGCTGGTCCCTTCCCGCCCGGAGGGAGCGTGAGCCTCTCTGAGCGAGAGGAGCTGAGGGCCCAGGAGGGGAAACGGACCTGATTCCTTCAGAGAAAGCAGAAGGCAATGACCGACAGCAGGGACGGAGCTAAACCCAGTCCCCCGAGGGCGCGCGGAGCCGAGGGAAGGATGGGCGGGCAGCCAGGGTCACAGGTACTCAGTCCGTTTCTAATGCAGCGATTGAGTCCAGGGAGAGAGAAGGGAGAGAAGCTCCGATTTGATGTTCCGCTCGTTGATGCATTCACGGCTGCTTCTTGTCGGTGCCCCGATGGAGACTGGACCTGGGACCTGGGCGCACGGGGAGGCGCTCTGACCCCAGGAGCCGCCTGCCAGGGCAGGGGGCACAGACCGCGGCGGTCAATGGCCATGCAGCCCGTGCGAGTCACTTCACTCTCACCGTGCCTCCGTCTCCCTGGTGACTGAAAGAAGTGGCCGGTGGCAGTCAAAATGCCAAGGTAAGCCCTGGCCGGTGTGGCTCAGTGGGCAGAGCATCGGCCTGTGGACCCAAGGGTCCCGGGTTCGATTCCGGTCAAGGGCACGAACCTCAGTTGCAGGCTCCTCCCCATCCAGGGCCTGGTCGGGGCTCGTGCAGGAGGCAACCCATCGATGCGTTTCTCTGACATCGATGTGTCTCTGTCTCTCCCTCTCTCTTCCACTCTCTCTAAAAATCAACGGAAAATATCTCGGGTGAGGATTAAAAAAAAAAAGCCAGGCTGAGGAGGGCGTCTGCTCCTGAGAGCCGGCAGCGGAGCTGAGCGGGTGCCCTGCGCGTGGCTGGCTCGCTTTCGGGAGCAAACCGATTCTCTCACGGGTCCCGGGAACAGCTCCTGGCCTGCTGCCATGGGAACCGCAGGGGCCCCGCCAGGCCCTGTGGAACGCTCAGGACGGGCGCTCCCGGCTGGTTCCAGGCGCAGGAGGCACGATGCAATCCTGCTTGAATCCTGCGTCCTCCTCACTCGCTTTCAAATACAAAACTCGAAAGTGACATGTGGCTTAAAGGGTCTTATTTGCTATCGGTTCTAAATTCCCCCAAAGTGTACCAAGAGGTCCATGGGGCTGCGGGCCCTTTGCTCCCCAAATCCTCCTGCCGAGTAGAAAAGCCACCCCCGGTGTAACATGTCATCTGTGTGAGCTTTGAGAGCCTCCTGGACAACGTGATTCAGATATACACGGAGTGGCCAGATGATGATGATCTCTGAACGCATAGTAATCTGGCCACTCAGTGTCTATCCTATACAATAAAAGGCTAATACGGAAATTGTCCCCTCGACCAGGAGTTTGACCAGCAGGCAGGCCGGCCAACCGCCCATGTCCCCTCTCCCTGGCCAGGCTGGCCGGACCCCACCCATGCACCTGGTCTCTAATACACACACACACACACACACACACACACACACACACACACACACACACACTCACACACACACACACACACACACACACACACACACACACACACACACACACACACACTGAGTGGCCAGATTATTATGCATTCAGAGGTCACTATAATCTGGCCACTCAGTGTATATTTAACGTCGACAGAGGCATCACTCCTGGTTTCGCTGCTCTTCGCCGGTGAGCCCCACACGTTCACCAAGGAGCCGGCGCCCGGCACAGCTGTGCGGTTTCTGCAGCGCGGAGGGAATAAAGCAACTCTTCACCCAGCATCTCGCTGCCAGGCCTGGAGCCGGGAAGAGGCGGGAGCGTGGCGCCTTTTGCCACAAAGGGCTTCATTCTGTTATAAAAGGTTCCCCTGAGCTCCCCACCTAAAGCCCCCGATAAACCTGTGGTAGAAACTGGCGAGTGTGCTCAGGACGATCGCGACGTCCCATCCTCGCATTCATCCTCATTGGTTCTGTCGGGGGGCTGTCTTCCCCCTTTCTTTTTCACGCACCTGCAGCTTTCGTTGCGGAATCTAGACATCGTCCTAATAAAGCCACCTGCGGGCTGATGCCCGGCTCTGGGCTGGGCGCTGTCTGCGCGCTCTGGTTTAGTTGTGGGCGTGCACTGGGTGGCTATGGCGTTAGAACACGTGGTGATGCCATTGGAGGGTACACCCTGATACGTCTTCTGGAAGGACAGGTTTTACAATAACGATCGGCGAAAGCCCGGCGGCTGTTTGGCTCCAGTCTCCTTGGTTACAGACAAGGACACTGAGCCCAGGTAAGTCAATAGATCACGTTGATCCAGCTGATTGGCTAGCAGAGCCGAAGCGGGGAGACCATTCTCCTGATTAGTCAGACGGGGTGATTTCTCCTGTGAAAGACCCCCAGTTTATATATGCCTTGGAACACGTGAGGGACTTTCCCCCAACAAACGTCATACCCTAATGTTGATTCATCAGGGAACTGGTTTGTGTCTGACAGAGATAGAGTTTAAAGAGAAATGGCGTGTTTGTTTCAAATAGTGGCAGCAGAGGAGTTGCTGGAGCCTCTCTTTGCATCTGGTTACTTACTGCAAATAAGATACAATGCGATGTACGCAGGTTCCACAATTCCACAGGAAGGATTTCAACGCCTGGTTTGGAAAGAGAAATGGGGTCCTTCCATGTTGGGGAGACATTATCTATGACTGGATTGGGTAGTACCAGTCCCATTAGCATGGGACTTCCTGGTCCACAAAACGTCCTCTCATCCTTATGTTGGTGATGAAGACGCTGCTGAGGATGGTGATGATGGTGATGTTGATGATGATGGTGGTGATGGTGATGATGATGGTGGTGATGGTGATGATGATGATGGTGTTAGTGATGGTGATGGTGGTGATGGTGATGATGATTATGGTGTTGGTGATGGTGATGATGGTGATGGTGGTGATGATGGTGATGATGGTGATGTTGATGATGATTATGATGATGGTGATGATGGTGATGATGATGGTGATGGTGGTGATGGTGATGGTGATGATGATGGTGATGATGGTGATGGTGGTGATGGTGGTGATGGTGGTGATGGTGATGGTGATGATGATGATGATGATGATGATGATGATGGTGGTGATGGTGATGGTGATGGTGATGTGATGATGATGGTGATGATGATGATGATGGTGATGATGATGATGGTGGTGATGCTGTTGATGATGTTGGTGATGGTGATGTTGATGATGGTGGTGATGTTGATGAGGGTGGTGATGATGATGATGGTGATGGTGATGATGAATTATTATTGGGTAACATACATGGTTCTGAGTTCTTTTTACTGGGATCTTGTTCAATTGGACTATTATTATTATTCCCACTTTATAGATTAAACTCCGTTTCAGAGTCTATGATCTTCCTACAACCCAGCTGAAGTTTGGGTCTCACTTAAGCAAAGAATACTAGTAAGTCTGTGCCCATGTTAGCTATTATTTGAGTATAAATAGAGGAAAATCTAGGAGTTTCAAGGAAGGTATCTTACAAGGAGCATTTATTCTAGCAATTCTACCTGCTAATAGAGCTTTCCAGTTAGGTTAGATGGTGGGTGACATAAAAAAGCCAAGCCCTCCCCCATCAGAGGGGCAGGTGACCATGGTGAGGCGGAGGAATGTGGAGGCGGTGGAGATGCCGGCTACGTGTGCCATTCATTGACTCTGAGGAAAAGATGGACCCAGAGACGTAAATTATTATAAAACTTGAGCACGGATGTATTTATAAGAAAACGGTGACTTTGGCCCTCAATAGTTTACAACTCCTCTTCTTTGATTTTAAAAAGAAAAGATGGAAGTTGGGATCTAAATTCTATTGACTGTTTTCTTTTTATTTTATTTTTTATTGATTTCAGAGAGAGGAAGGGAGAGGGAAAGAGAAACAGAAACATCAGTGATGAGAGAGAATCATGGATCGGCTGCCTCCTGCACGCCCCACACCGGGGATGGAGCCCACAACCCGGGCATGTGCCCTGACCAGGAATCGAATCGTGACCTCCTGGTTCATAGGTTGATGCTCAGCCACTGAGCCACATGGGCCAGGCCTGGCTGTCCCCCTTTTAGCCAACAAGAAGTTCCAAGAAAACCATTCCAATCAGAACAAAGACTCCCACATCTTGGTGGTCTGGACGGCTCACTCACATTTGGGGGGCAGGACGGAGGAAGGAGAGAAGGGCTTTCCCAGCATCCTCGGGCATCACCCCGAAGTCACGCAGATGCACTCCGAGGCCCAGTCGTCAGAATGTAGCCACGTGGCCACTCGGCACTGAGAGGGAGGCCTGGCAGCGAGGTGTTTGCAACGGGACACGTGAGACGTGGGACTTCTGTCGCCGAGGAGTGGGGCGAGTGGGGCGAGTGGGGCGTATTGTCCTTGCCTGGTTTTCTGTCACCGTAACAACTTCCTCAGCCAACCACTCGCATTGTTTTCTGCAACAAAGGCAGGATTCTGGAGTCTTAAAATTGACACCCCTCTCAGCTGCACTGTTACAAGGAGCAAAACAGCAGGAAACAAACACGAAAAGGGCGCGATAAACAACAGAACAAAACGACAAACGGCACGCACAGCCACGGAGACAGGAACCGCTCGCTCCCGAGCCTCCGCCCCACAGACAGCCTCCCGCCCGCCAGCAGCTCTCAACACCGAGTCCTGCTCTGCCATTCCCGTGGGACCGGCGGCGGCCGCGTCACCTGGACCAGCGGTCGGCAAACTCATTGGCCAACAGAGCCAGATACCAACAGTACAACGATTGGAATTTCTTTTGAGAGCCAAATTTTTTAAACTTAAACTTCTCCTAACGCCATTTCTTCAAAATAGACTCACTCAGGCTGTGGTATTTTGTGGAAGAGCCACACTCAAGGGCCAAAGAGCCGCATGTGGCTCGCGAGCCGCAGTTTGCCGACCACGGGCCTGGAACATCAGAGCCCAGAGCCGAGCGATCCAGGAACGGCCGTGCTTGCCGAGCCAGGCCGCCGTGTCCTGGCCCAGGAGCCCGCGCCTCAGCCAGGAGCCCCGCCCTCTGCTCCCCCGTCTCCGAAGCTGCCCTGGCACGGGCTCCGTCACGCGTGAATGGGGATGGATGACAGAGTGCCTGCCACGCGGGCGTCGTATGTGCGCAGTGCGGGGCCAGGGGGCCGGGGAGGGGGTGTGCGGGGCCATCTGTCACCGGAGGGAAGATGCGCTCCAGCCTGGCGCCACCTGATGGCGGGCAGCCTGTTTCTTGACTCGGAAGAAAAATAACCGGGGCCGGCGCCAGGGCAGAGGCTCGGCCCCACCGGCCGCAGGAAGGCTCCTTGGCTCAGTCTCCCGCCCGCCCGCCCCCGAGAGCCAGTGGCTCTGAGACGCATCGAAGGCCGAGGCCGTGGCTCATGCCCGGGCTCCTGGGGGCTCCAGGGCCAGATCCCAGGACCAGGACACTCCAGGCCGCCCCTGCCTCTCCACCAGCCCTGCCCGGGAGACCTGCCCAGGGCCGCCTGCCCTGACCCCGGGGCTCAGGACAGCCGCCCCCTCTGAACTCTGAGCCAGGGTCCCGCCTGCTCCTCCGCTGATCAGCACCGTCCTGCACGGTGTCACTGCTCTCATGTGCCCCGGGGCCCGGCCTGTGGGAGTGACACTTAGTCCCCGCTCTCTGCAGCCCGCGGCCCCGTGCCCAGCGGTCCGGGAGGCTGAGCACCCTGCACTTGACACCCGCCTCTCCCTCCGCTGCGCCCCAGCAGCTCACACAGCGGCTGGGTCCACCATGGGCAGCCCTGGGTCCGGGGTCCCCCACCCCCGGGGACGCCCCGGTGGCACTGGTCAGCCGCAGAGGGCTCCGACGCTACGTGAGCTGACATGTCCCCTCCTCGCAGCTTCCTTAGCCTCAGCCGCCGCGGGAGCTTCGTGCTCCAGGGTTCAGGGTCCTTCGCTGACGAGGAGGCTCAGACTGAGAGACGGTTTGCCCCCCAGAGCCGGGCCCTGCTGTACAGCTCTGCCCAGCGCCGAGCCCACCCCCAGGTCTCCGGGCCCAGAGCCCGCCTCTCAGCACCCCCGAGGGGCCTCCCCCCACCCCCGGCCCCCACCTGCGCAGGTTCCAGGCTGGCCGCAGCCGTGGCTCCGGAATTCGCACAGGTCGCTGCCTCCATAGCCGGGCCCTGCGGCTGAACTGGGGCCGAGAGGAAGGCGTGGCCGCCATCTGTGTGGCCTGGAAAGTGCTGCCTGAGACGTGGAAGATCTCAGGTCTGAGGGGGCCGAGGGACCAGCTCTGGCCCGTGGGGGGTGGCCGCAGGGCGTGGCGGAGCCTGACGGCCCGGGCCCTGGGAGGACTCGCGGTCAGGAGCACCCTGCTGCTCAGGGAACTCGTGCGGCTGCGTGGACAGCGTGCACCGCTTCCTCTGCCCGGTTCATGCCTTCCCCGTCCGACCCCTCAGCGACAGCCACCGGGATGGTGGACGCACAGGACAGGGATCGGAATCTCGGGCCTGGGCAGTGGCTCTGCCTGCCGGAGTGTGGGCCCCACGCCCGCCGCCCCCTCCACCCCTCCCCGCCCCGGACAGCGCTGCCTCAGTGGGCGGTGGGGCTGGGGGTTGCGGGGTTTATGACCTGGGCCTCCCGGCTCTCAGCAGCCGAGACACTGACAAGTTAGGATGGAGGGAACGGCGGCGATCTGGGACCAAGCCGGGACTGCCCACCGGCCGGGAGCACCCCCTTTACGTCGCCCGCCCCGTCTGCGGCGACCACGTCAGCATTTTCAAGCCAATGAGGACGCTGGGATGAGGAAAGCTAAGGACGGCGCCTCCTTACGTTACACGCGCCATGGGTACCCCGCTGACGGCTGACTCTGTGAGAATAGGGCCTTGCCCTCCCGTCAGCACCCCTCCCATGCCCACCGCGGGGCCAGCTCCTCCGCGTCACATCAACACCTGCACCACAGACAGCAGTGCACAGCCCTGAGTGGGCGCAGGCTCTGAGCTCGCACGGGACGTGGCGGGGACCAGGGCACGTGCCCGGTGGCTACGGAAGTCGGAGGCAGCAGTCTGAGCGTGTGGCCCTGCTCATCGCTGCTCAGGGGTCGGGGGGAGATCTCTTAGCCTTCCATCAGTTATAGATACACCAGTGGCCCCGCGCACAATTCGAAATCGCACGGCGCTGCCCACCCTCGAGTCACCGGTCCGGCCCTGCCTCGCTCTCTGGCCCTTGAAGCAGCCGTGGCCGCTGCTGATCAGGCCCTCCCCCAGCACAGATGCGCGGAGGCCCCTGCCACCCCGCCCCCAATGCTGTGCGCGCAACCTCCTCCTGTCTGGTCGACCCATTATGGCGTCCTGGTTAATTAGCATATTTCTCTATTATACACACACACACACACACACACACACACACACACACACACACACTAGTGGCCCGGCTGGCGTGGCTCAGTGGTTGAGCATCGACCTATGAACAGGATGTCAGGGTTCGATTCCAGTCAGGGCACATGCCCGGGTTGTGGGCTCCATCCCCAGTGGGGGGTGAGCAGGAAGCAGCCAATCCATGATTCTCTCTCATCATTGATGTTTCTCTCTCTCCCTCTCCCTCCCTCTCTGAAGTCAATAAAAATGTATTTTAAAAAATTATAATATATATATATATACACATATATGTAGTATTATATGTCTATATACTGTTATTGTACACTAGAAGCCTGGTGCACAAATTCTTGCACCATGGGATCCCTCGGCCTGGCCTGTGGGATCGGGCCGAACCGGCTCTCTGACATCCCCCGAGGGGTCCCGGATTGTGAGATGGCGCAGGTCAGGCCAAGGGACCCCACTGGTGCACCATCCGGTCCCTCCGGGAGGGATGCAGGAGGTTGGCCAGCCAGGGAGGGGTCGCAGGAGGGCTCCAGGGCGTGTCTGGCCCGTCTCGCTCAGTCCCGATCAGCTGGACCCCAGGTGCAAGCTAACCTATCAGTCAGAGCATCTGCCCCTGGTGGTCAGTGCACGTCATAGTGAGCGCTTGAGCGGCCTTAGTATATCATTAGCATATTATGCTTTGGTTGGTTGAACGGCCGACCGGACGACCAGACACTTAGCATATTAGGCTTTTGTTCTATATGATGCTTCATACACACACACACATATAGACATGAGCCCATGACCAACCTCACGCGGGGCACAGGGTAGGCCTTTCCAGTCCGGTTTCCCTGTATTCCTTTACCCTGAGGAGGTATGGGAAGATGAACTGCACACCTGGCCGGCTGGATTCCGTCTGACAGGCCGCCTTCAAATGCCTCTCAGCTGTTCCCTGGGCGGGGGGGCGGGGGGGGCCGCCCGTGCCAGGGACCCAGGAGGGACGGCTCCACAGCGGGAGGCCCTGGCAGCAGCAGGGTGGGCGTGCCGGCTTTCATGCAAATAAAGACTAACTTGACGGCCCTTCTCTCCTCCTTGGGCAGGAACAGAAGTAGCTGTGTAAGAGCTGATTGTCCCCGACGTCCTTCCTGGCGCCTTCCCTTCACACAGGCAGCGCGTTCGTCAGAGGACCGGACGTCTTTCTCACTCAGGACTCTCACTCCTCACACCTCCTGTGCCTGTGGGTCTGCCCTCGGCCACGCAGGCCCACGGGGCGAGGGAACGCCAGCCAGTATGGGCCGTCCAACCCACACGTGTGCGACGGTGCAAACTCTCCTGTGAACGCCATCGGGCGAGCGGGTCCTGAAGCTGCCGCCCCGCCTGCGGGTCACAATGCAGAGCCTTGCGAGTCCTGTGCGTCGGCATCCGTCCGCCACCCACTTCAGGGTGACGAGGGGGCTCCCCGACAGAGGGGCGACGGTGTGAGGAGCACCCCAACGGCGGGCACTTGGACGACGTCTCACACCCCAGAGCAAAGACGGCTACGTTCTGAACCCGGGCCAGGACAGGTCCCGCGGAGGGCTCGCTGTTTAAAGGCGGGCTCACCCCAGATCGGCTCATCAGCTCGCTGGGAAAGGCATGCACTCCGTCCTCCATGCGCGAGGCTGGAACGTAGCGGGTCCGTGGAGAGGAACTTCGCTGGCGGGGCTGCTTGTGCGTATCCCAGCCACCACGCTGTGACTTCCCTCCAAAGCTGGAAAACAGAGCGTCTCTATGTCACCCTGGGGGTGCGGTCTGGGCTGGGGTGGGGGGGCGACATTAATCCGAACGCTCTGAGCCCCCCCACACCGATTCTTTCTGAAGGCTCCGTGGCGTGTTGGCGCTGTGTTGCCAGAAAACAGCATTTCTCAGAGTTATTCTCGGGCGGGCCTGGGCTCGCCATATGTCTCCCGTTAGGCAGCTGAGGCTGGCACGGATGCCATTTCTTCCAGACCTCCTGCCGTCCCGGGTCTGGTGAGAGCGTGGCGCCACCTCCCGGCCTTCGGTCCGGAGCTCCCTCCCTGTCTCCCAGGCGGCACACGCTCAGCGGAATCCTGTTCCCGGGAGGGCCGCGGGCTTCGGGGATGCGGGCGGAAAAAGCAGTGAGGGATGGAAGTGTTTCCGCTGCGCGCCAGGAAGGGAGCGTGCTCCCGCGCCCGCCCTGGGCTCCGGGCCTTTGTGGGCAAACGCACGGGCGAGGGTCTGGGCTTTTCCTCCGCCTGAGCCGCCTCCGAAGGCGCTTCCCTCCGACCTTCCTTCTGAGCGTCCGTCCCTCGGGGAGCCTTCCTGCCTGGGCGGCAGCGAGGGAGAAGGAGCGGTGAGAACGGCCAGGAGCAGGGAGGAGCCGGCCTCGTCGTCGACCGCCACCACGGAGGGAGAGATGCGTACAATTCAACACTAGCCCTGGCCGGTGTGGCTCCGTGGGTGGGGCGTCGGCCTGCGGACTGAAGGGTCCCGGGTTCGATTCCGATCACGGGCACGTACCTCGGTTGCAGGATCCAGCCCCCGCCCTGGTCGGGGAGCACGCAGGAGGCAGCCAATAGATGTGTCTCTCACATCGATGTTTCTCTCTCTGTCTCTCCCGCTCCTTTCCACTCTAAAACATGGATAGAAAAGTATCCTCAGGTGGAAATTAACCAAAAAATAGAACAATATGAACACGAAACGTTCTGTGTCCAGAACCCGAGAGGGAAGCCCGCAGACATTGCTCTCCGCAGTGGGGCTCCCTCAGGAGACGGCGCAGGCTGGGCCGCCCCGGACCGGGCCTCACTCAGGCCTCACGGGCCCCTCGGTCAGGACTCCTGCCCGCAAAGTGACCGGCCCGTGGGACCGCAGGGCGCCTGGCGCTCTGTCCCCTCCACGGAAACCAGACGGAGCCGATGGGAGCAAAGCGCGATTCCCGGGGCGGAGAATACTCGACTCCGTCTCCCTCGCGCCTGTGCCAGCCAGGTCGCCTCGCAGCCCGGAGCGGGAGTGACTCTGAGTCTTTCCTTCTTTTTTAATTGATTTCTGGGGGGAAGGGAGGGAGAGGGAGAGAGAGAAAATCAATGATGAGAGAGAATCATCGATCGGCTGCCTCCTGCACGCCCCGTACTGGGATCGAGCCCACAGCCCGGGCACGTGTCCTGACCAGGAATCAAACAGTGACCTCCTGGTTCATAGGTCATCGCCCACCCCCTGAGCCACGCCTGCCAGCCGGACCACTCTAGGACTTCTGTCCTGGGTCTGCCCAGGGTCGCCACCTTCCTCGTCCACGCTCAGCCTGACGGAGCCGGTCAGCAGCCACAGCGGGAGCCCAGCCGGCCCTGTGGCTGAGGAGGAGGCTGTGGGAGAGGAGGAGGCTGTGACGGAGGAGGAGGCTGTGGGAGAGGGGGAGGCTGTGACGGAGGAGGAGGCTGTGGGAGAGGGGGAGGCTGTGGGAGAGGAGGAGGCTGTGACAGAGGAGGAGGCTGTGACGGAGGAGGAGGCTGTGGGAGAGGGGGAGGCTGTGGGAGAGGAGGAGGCTGTGGGAGAGGAGGAGGCTGTGACGGAGGAGGAGGCTGTGACGGAGGAGGAGGCTGTGGGAGAGGAGGAGGCTGTGACGGAGGAGGAGGCTGTGACGGAGGAGGAGGCTGTGGGGAGGGGGAGGCTGTGGGAGAGGAGGAGGCTGTGACGGAGGAGGAGGCTGTGACGGAGGAGGAGGCTGTGACGGAGGAGGAGGCTGTGGGAGAGCAGGAGGCTGTGACGGAGGAGGAGGCTGTGGGAGAGCAGGAGGCTGTGACGGAGGAGGAGGCTGTGGGAGAGCAGGAGGCTGTGACGGAGGAGGAGGCTGTGACGGAGGAGGAGGCTGTGGGAGAGGGGGAGGCTGTGGGAGAGCAGGAGGCTGTAACGGAGGAGGAGGCTGTGGGAGAGGAGGAGGCTGTGGGAGAGCAGGAGGCTGTGACGGAGGAGGAGGCTGTGGGAGAGCAGGAGGCTGTGACGGAGGAGGAGGCTGTGACGGAGGAGGAGGCTGTGACGGAGGAGGAGGCTGTGGGAGAGGAGGAGGCTGTGACGGAGGAGGAGGCTGTGGGAGAGGAGGAGGCTCTGGGAGAGCAGGAGGCTGTGGGAGAGGGGGAGGCTGTGGGAGAGGAGGAGGCTGTGGGAGAGGAGGAGGCTGTGACGGAGGAGGAGGCTGTGGGAGAGGAGGAGGCTGTGGGAGAGGAGGAGGCTGTGACGGAGGAGGAGGCTGTGGGAGAGCAGGAGGCTGTGACGGAGGAGGAGGCTGTGGGAGAGCAGGAGGCTGTGACGGAGGAGGAGGCTGTGGGAGAGCAGGAGGCTGTGACGGAGGAGGAGGCTGTGGGAGAGGGGGAGGCTGTGGGAGAGCAGGAGGCTGTAACGGAGGAGGAGGCTGTGGGAGAGGAGGAGGCTGTGGGAGAGCAGGAGTCTGTGACGGAGGAGGAGGCTGTGGGAGAGCAGGAGGCTGTGACGGAGGAGGAGGCTGTGACGGAGGAGGAGGCTGTGACGGAGGAGGAGGCTGTGGGAGAGGAGGAGGCTGTGACGGAGGAGGAGGCTGTGGGAGAGGAGGAGGCTCTGGGAGAGCAGGAGGCTGTGGGAGAGGAGGAGGCTGTGGGAGAGCAGGAGGCTGTGACGGAGGAGGAGGCTGTGACGGAGGAGGAGGCTGTGACGGAGGAGGAGGCTGTGACGGAGGAGGAGGCTGTGACGGAGGAGGGGCTGTGGGAGAGGGGGAGGGCTGTGGGAGAGGAGGAGGCTGTGGGAGAGCAGGAGGCTGTGACGGAGGAGGAGGCTGTGGGAGAGGAGGAGGCTGTGGGAGAGCAGGAGGCTGTGACGGAGGAGGAGGCTGTGATGGAGGAGGAGGCTGTGACGGAGGAGGGGCTGTGGGAGAGGGGGAGGCTGTGGGAGAGGAGGAGGCTGTGACGGAGGAGGAGGCTGTGACGGAGGAGGAGGCTGTGGGAGAGGAGGGGCTGTGGGAGAGGAGGGCTGTGGGAGAGGAGGAGGCTGTGACGGAGGAGGAGGCTGTGACGGAGGAGGAGGCTGTGATGGAGGAGGGGCTGTGGGAGAGGGGGAGGCTGTGGGAGAGGAGGAGGCTGTGATGGAGGAGGGCTGTGGGAGAGGGCGGTAGATGGGGCGGAGAGGGAGCCGCCTTGTCCGTTTAATTAAACAGCAGGTGCAAAACGCAGGTCATATGGCTCCGCTGGGCCCAGTGCGAGGAGGACAGGCAGACCATGATTCTAATAGGAATGCATTTGCATGCATTTGCATGCATTTGCATACATTTGCATCACGCTGCCCAGGCAGGGCCCCACTCGGCCCCTTTTGGGTTATATTTCTGAGGCTGAGTCAGGCGGGGCGCACGGTTTGTTTAGATGGCGCGGGGGTCACAGGACGGCGTGAGCGCTGAGAGGGACCGTGGGTCTGGACCGCAGGCCGAGATTCCCGGTGCACCCTGGGAAAGACAGCGCCTGCTGACACACAGAGGAAAATCCAGAGAGGGAGAGGGGGAGGGAGAGAGAGGGAGAGGGAGAGAGGGAGAGGGGGAGGGAGAGGGAGAGGGAGAGAGAGGGAGAGGGAGAGAGGGGGGGAGGGAGAGGGAGAGGGAGAGAGGGAGGGAGGGGGAGGGAGGGAGAGAGGGAGGGAGAGGGGGGAGAGAGGGAGAGGCAGACACACACCTGGGGGAATGGCCTCGTCTTAGCAGGGATCCCTCCTGGAGGAGAGGGAGGAAGAGAGGGACAGAGGACGGCACCCGTCTCCTGGGAAGGGCAGCCAGGGCCCCAGCAACCCTGAGCAGGAGGCGGGCGCACCTGTCCCTTCCCTGGCTCCCTGCCCCCTCCATCGGGCTAAGGGCACCCCCAGCAGTGCCGTCCCTCCCGGTGGGAGATCCTGCTCCTGGGAGATGAAGGTCACATTCTAGCTCAGAGGCTGTGCCAATGGCCGCACTGGGAAAGCCGCGTCGGGAGCTCGAGGGGCAGCAGGCGGTGCTCAGGGCGCAGACCATTCAGGGGTAACTCACAGGCCTGCCCCCTTCCGGCTGCTTCCCAGTAAGACCGTGGGGGGCGCCCCATGGGAGGGCAGCCAGCCCCCAGGCAGGGCAGGAAAACGGGAAGATGGAAAGGGTTTAAAGCCCAGCTTTTATTTGTTTTTTAAATTTATCTTTATTGTTGAAGACATTAGAGATGTCCCCCTTTTTTCCATTGACCCCTCCCACCTGCCCCCGCCCCTCCAGGCCTCCACCGCACTCTTGTCTGTGCCCATGGCTCTGCAGATGTGCACACAGGTTCCCAGGTGAAGCCCAGCTTCTAAAAAGGCGTTTAGCCCGGCCGGCGTGGCTCAGCGGTTGAGTATCCACCTATGAGCCAGGAGGTCACGGTTCGATTCCCGGTCAGGGCACAGGCCCGGGTTGTGGGCTCCATCCCCAGTGTGGGGCGTGCAGGAGGCAGCCGATCCATGATTCTCTCTCATCATTGATGTTTCTCTCTCTCTCTCCCTCACCCTTCCTCCATGAAATCAATGGAAATACATTTTTTAAAAAGAAGGAATGGGTGTCTTTAACCAAGCAATGGGGTTCCTTTAAGCCAGCGGTCAGCAACCTTTCAGACCTCAGGGACCACCGGCTGGTGACGGCTGCTCTAAGCAATGCCCCCTGACGCCGGGCGGCTCTGCTCTGTGGTTTGACCGGGAGGCAGCGGCCACAGGTACTTCTCACCTGGAACGCCAGGAGGGGGCCCCGCCCCAGCTCAGGGCCCGCGGTCGGCGATGCTGCTGCCTCACCGTGTTTCACAGACAGAGCCAACGTGTGCAAACATGTCATTAACACACGTTTGTAAAAACCACACGAAATGAAAGCTGTCCGCTCTGATGGATGTTTCAAAAGCTCCCTCGACGGCTCTGCTCCAGATGTTTGCAAAGTGATTGGATGCAACATGGGCTTCACTCCTAACGGCAGTAACACGTGCTGGCTGACTGCGCGGGGAGCGGGCAGGCGTCACCTGGGTGTTCTCGCTGGAACCGCTTGGGGGATGAGGGGCATGGAGAGTGGGTCTAATGAGAGCCGTGAGTGTGAGCCTGCAGGGGTGCGGAGAGTTCCCAGATAACGAGGCCATAACCCTCGGATTTCCACGCAGGCTGTTTTTTGGTTTTTAAAAATATATTTTTATTGATTTGAGAGAGGAAGGGAGAGGGAGAGAGAGAGAAACATCCATGATGAGAGAGCATCATGGATCGGCTGCCTCCTGCACGCCCCACACTGGGGATCGAGCCCACAGCCTGGGCCTGTGCCCTGTCTGGGAATCGAACCCTGACCTCCTGGTTCATAGGTCGATGCTCAACTGCTGAGCCGCACTGAGTGTGTTGCTTTGGGGCAACAAGCGGGAGGAATATGTCCCAGTTTCGGCCGGAGCCGCCGGGGCTGGCCGCAGGCAGAGCGCCATCAGCGGAACGGCCGCAGGACGCTGGGGGCGGCGCTGGAGGAGCCCACGGGGAGGCTTCTGAGCCCATTGGACTGAGGAAGGGGGGTGTGCTGGGAGCAAGGCGCAGGCCCACCCCACAGCCCTGCCCCCCACAGCCCTGTCCCCCCACACAGCCCTGTACCCCCACACCCTGTCCCCCCCCTGCCCTACCCCCCCCACAGCCCTGTCCCCCCACAACCCTGCTCCCCCACAGCCCTGCCCCCCACAGCCCTGTCCCCCCACACAGCCCTGTACCCCCACAGCCCTGTCCCCCCACAGCCCTACCCCCCCCACAGCCCTGTCCCCCCACAACCCTGCTCCCCCACAGCCCTGCCCCCTACAGCCCTGCCCCCTCTCCCCCAGCCCTGCCTCCATCCCAGGCGCCCACAGCAGCCAGGACCCAGCCGTCTGGGGAAGCGCCATGGGAGCAGCACCAGTGGCCGAGCGGGATCAGGTGCGCTCAGGTAAACAGCACGCTCGGGAGGCACCTGCTCGCACACCCACTCGCACACCCACTCACACACCCACACGCACACTCACATGCACACCCACTCACACACCCACTCACACACCCACACGCACACTCACATGCACACCCACTCGCACACCCACTCACACACCCACACGCACACTCACATGCACACCCACTCGCACACCCACTCACACACCCACACGCACACTCACATGCACACCCACTCGCACACCCACACAGCCCAGGGCGGCCCGAGGACCACAGTTGAATCAACATCTTGCCGGAACCCCTTCAAAGAGGCACCGGCCCCTTGCTGACCCCCGAAAGCCGGGTGCGTGGAGGACACACAATGCCACAGCAACAGAAACCACGCAGCCCCTCGGTGCCACAGCAACGGAAACCACGCAGCCCCTCGGTGCCACAGCAACGGAAACCACGCAGCCCCTCGGTGCCACAGCAACGGAAACCACGCAGCCCCTCGGTGCCACAGCGACGGAAACCACGCAGGCAGCCGGGCCCGTTCACGGACCAGCCCTCCAGTCTGACTCGGGTTTCGGCCACGACCAGGAAGGAGGAAATGCTCCGACAGCGTTAGGAACCCTCAGATGTTAGACGTCGGAATCGGAGAGGAACACCCATTCTGCAAGCCTTTCGGAAGGACATTTAAAAACCCCCATAGCAACACTCCGGTCCAAGAACACCTTGAACCCTCGGCTGTGACAAGTAGAACTTCTGACGGCTGTGACTGTGCCACCTGAGCGCCAGCCACGGCCGCGGCCGGAGCCGGGGAGACTCGCCACGGACGCTCACACCTGAGCAGGGACAGGCGTCACCCACTGTTCCACACAAGAAATGGGGGGCGGGGGGGGGGCGGTGAGAAGATAAAATGGAGGCAATCAGAGCGAAAGAATAAAGAGAAAGGCAGGAATCGCTGACTTAGAAACGGACTAACAAGCCAAGAGCTGGGTTTAACCGTCCGTCCAAGAGCAACAAGGCCGGGCGGTCCACCTGGACGCAGGGGGACGAGGCCAGGTGGGGGGGGTACCTGTCCATCGCCAGCTGCCCAGGTCCCCGGTGCTGCCAGTGTGACGCCGGCCCAGACCCGGCACTGCGCAGGGACGAGGCCGCTCTCCGGCTGGGCTCCGCCTTTGGGATTGGGCTCAGAGGCTGGACCAGGCTGGGCTCCGCCTTTGGGATTGGGCTCAGGGGCTGGACCAGGCTGGGCTCCGCCTTTGGGATTGGGCTCAGCGGCTAGACCAGGCTGGGCTTGGGGCTCAGGGGCTGGACCAGGCTGGGATTGGGCTCAGGGGCTGGACCAGGCTGGGCTGTTGGGCTCAGGGGCTGGACCAGGCTGGGATTGGGCTCAGGGGCTGGACCAGGCTGGGCTGTTGGGGCTCAGGGGCTGGACCAGGCTGGGCTGTTGGGGCTCAGGGGCTGGACCAGGCTGGGCTGTTGGGGCTCAGGGGCTGGACCAGGCTGGGCTGTTGGGGCTCAGGGGCTCAGGGGCTGGACCAGGACCAGGCCGGGCTGTTGGGGCCTCAGGGGCTGGACCAGGCTGGGATGGGCTCAGGGGCTGGACCAGGCTGGGCTGTTGGGGCTCAGGGGCTGGACCAGGCTGGGCTGTTGGGCTCAGGGGCTGGACCATGCTGCTGGGCTGTTGGGGCTCAGGGGCTGGACCAGGCTGGGCTTGGGGCTCAGGGGCTGGACCAGGCTGGGCTGTTGGGGCTCAGGGGCTGGACCATTGGGGCTCAGGGGCTGGACCAGGCTGGGCTGTTGGGGCTCAGGGGCTGGACCAGGCTGGGCTGTTGGGGCTCAGGGGCTGGACCAGGCTGGGCTGTTGGGGCTCAGGGGCTGGACCAGGCTGGGCTGTTGGGGCTCAGGGGCTGGACCAGGCTGGGATTGGGGCTCAGGGGCTGGACCAGGCTGGGCTGTTGGGGCTCAGGGGCTGGACCAGGCTGGGCTGTTGGGGCTCAGGGGCTGGACCAGGCTGGGCTGTGTTGGGGCTCAGGGGCTGGACCAGGCTGGGCTGATTGGGGCTCAGGGGCTGGACCAGGCCGGGCTGTTGGGGCTCAGGGGCTGGACCAGGGCGGGGGGGCTCAGGGGCTGGACCAGGCCGGGCTGTTGGGGCTCAGGGGCTGGACCAGGCTGGGATTGGGGCTCAGGGGCTGGACCAGGCTGGGCTGTTGGGGCTCAGGGGCTGGACCTGGGCTGTTGGGGCTCAGGGGCTGGACCAGGCTGGGCTGTTGGGGCTCAGGGGTTGGGGCTCAGGGGCTGGACCAGGCCGGGCTGTTGGGGCTCAGGGGCTGGACCAGGCTGGATCGGGCTCAGGGGCTGGACCAGGCTGGGCTGTTGGGGCTCAGGGGCTGCTGTTGGGGCTCAGGGGCTGGACCAGGCTGGGGGCTGTTGGGGCTCAGGGGCTGGACCAGGCCGGGCTGTTGGGGCTCAGGGGCTGGACCAGGCTGGGCTGGGGCTCAGGGGCTGGACCAGGCCGGGCTGTTGGGGCTCAGGGGCTGGACCAGGCTGGGATTGGGCTCAGGGGCTGGACCAGGCTGGGCTGTTGGGGCTCAGGGGCTGGACCAGGCTGGGCTGTTGGGGCTCAGGGGCTGGACCAGGCTGGGCTTGGGGCTCAGGGGCTGGGGCTCAGGGGCTGGACCAGGCTGGGCTGTTGGGGCTCAGGGGCTGGACCAGGCTGGGCTGTTGGGGCTCAGGGGCTGGACCAGGCTGGGCTGTTTGGCTCTCAGGGGGCTGGACCAGGCTGGGCTGTTGGGGCTCAGGGGCTGGACCAGGCTGGGATTGGGGCTCAGGGGCTGGACCAGGCTGGGCTGGGCTCAGGGGCTTGGGGGTAAGGCGCTGGACCAGGCTGGGCTGTTGGGGCTCAGGGGCTGGAACTCCGGGCTGTTGGCCCCCACGGACCAGGCTGGGTGTCTCTCCTGGACCAGGCCGGGCTGTTGGGGCTCAGGGGCTCTTCCTCAGGCCGGGCTGTTGGGGCTCAGGGGCTGGACCAGGCCGGGCTGTGGGGCCCTGTCCCTGGACCAGGCATCGGGCTCAGGGGCGGGACCTCCTGGCTGTGGGGCTCAGGGCACCTTCCCTGGGATTCCTCAGGGCCTGGACCAGGCGGGCTGTTGGGGCTCAGGGGCTGGACCAGGCCGGGCTGTTGGGGCTCAGGGGCTGGACCAGGCCGGGCTGTTGGGGCTCAGGGGCTGGACCAGGCTGGGCATTGAGCTCAGGCTGGGCTGTTGGGGCTCAGGGGCTGGACCAGGCCGGGCTGTTGGGGCTCAGGGGCTGGACCAGGCTGGGCTGTTGGGGCTCAGCTGGGCTCCTTGGAACTAGGCTCCGCCCTGCAGGCCTGGGTCTGCCTCTTCTGGGTAAGGCGTGGCCCTCTGCCCCAGGCACTTCAACTCCCCAGCAGCCCCCACGCACCTCAGGTGTCTCCCCGCCAACCCAGGGGCCAGAGACTCTTCCTCAAGCAGAGGACTCACCCGTCCCTGTCCCTGTCCAGCAGAGCCATCGGGGCTCCTGGCGTGCGGAGCACCTTCCCTGTCCTCAGCCCAGCACAGGCGGGTCTCCCTCACCCTCGCGGGAGGGCTCAGCGGCGCTCGGAGAGGCACTGAGCTCAGGAAGATGCCCGGATGGAGAGCAGCTGGCTCGGACCCAGGCTGCCCCGCCCCCGACTGCCCCGCCCCCTCGGGCTGCCCCGCCCCCTCGGGTTGCCCCGCCCCCCGGCTGCCCCGCCCCCGGGCTGCCCCGCCCCTCCGGCTGCCCCGCCCCCGGCTGCCCGGCCCCGGGCTGCCCCGCCCATCCAGCTGCCCCGCCCCTCCGGCTGCCCCGCCCCCGGGCTGCCCCGCCCCCGGGCTGCCCCGCCCCCGGGCTGCCCCGCCCCTCCGGCTGCCCCGCCCCCTCCGGCTGCCCCGCCCCCCCCTGGCTGCCCCGCCCCTCTGGCTGCCCCGCCTCTCGGGCTCCCGCCCCCCGCCCCCTGCCCCGCCCCGGGCTGCCCCGCCCCCCCGGCGCCCCGCCCCCGGGCTGCCCCGCCCCCTCTGGCTGCCCCGCCCCTGGGCTGCTGCCTCTCGGGCTGCCCCCCCCCCGGCTGTCCCGCCCCCCGGCTGCCCCGCCCCCTCCGGCTGCCCCCCCCCGGCTGCCCCGCCCCCGGGCTGCCCCGCCCCCTCCGGCTGCCCCGCCCCCCCTCCAGCCGGGCTGCCCCGCCCCCTCGGGCTGCCCCGCCCCCCGGGCTGCCCCGCCCCCTCGGGCTGCCCGCCCCCTCGGGCTGCCCCGCCTCTCGGGCTGCCCCGCCCCCTCCGGCTGCCCCGCCCCCTCCGGCTGCCCCGCCCCCGGCTGCCCCGCCCCCAGCTGCCCGGCCCCGGGCTGCGCAGGGGGTGGCAGGTGCGGGCTGACATCTGGCGGAAACGGAAGTTGCTCTGCTGTGCCTTCCCGTCTTTTGTCCGCCTTCGTGGCCTGCGGGTCCTGGTCGGGGTGTGTGCCTCCGGGTCTGGGCCGTCTGCCAGCGCCGTGACCACGCTGCCTGCCCCTGTCATGAGTGAAGCGTCGCCCTCCCGTACAGCCTGGGGCCCGATGGGCCAGCTGCGCCCGGACACAGGCCGCCCGGGGCCTCGCGCTCGCGGCCCTGCAATCTCAGGCGCCAGGAGGTGGGGCCTCTGGGCGTCGTGTCGCGGGACCTCGGTTCCGACGGGGCAGAAACCCAGAGGCTCTCGCTGGGACTGGGTCACCGACTCGGGATCCACATCCCCTCGACGTTCCCTCCTCCCTTCCTCCAGCCCCTCGCCCAGGCCCCTCCCCCGCGGCGACCCCAGGCCGCCCTCTCAGTCGGGCTCTGGTTTGTCCCGCGCGATCCCCGGGCCCTGAGCCCTCGCCCGGGGACAGGAAGTCTGCACCTCTGGGGGGACGGGCAGGCTGGCCCCTGCAGACCGGGAGCTGCGAGCGCCAGCAGTGACTCCCCAGTGACCCCAATACGCGCCCTCAGCCCCTAAGCGGGTTACATGTAGCCTCTCCCAGCCCCTCGTTCCATCTCAGCCAGTGGGGTGCGCACCCCGAGGACTTGGGAGGCGGCCGGGGAAGACCAAAGCCGCACTGGGACCCCAGAGTTACTGTCCTCCCCCCGCGAACAGGAAGACCCGGGCTCGCTCCGCGGGCCATCCAGCAGGGAATGCTCACGGGTTTTAGGAAATGGAAATCCCTGTGACCTCGGGACTTGAGCAAGTCCGAGCATTTGTGTCCCCCAGGCCTAAGGCCCCGCCTCCCAGGTCTAAGCCCCGCCCACCAGGCCTAAGGCCCGCCCGCCAGGTGTAAGGCCCCGCCCACCAGGCCTAAGGCCCCGCCTCCCAGGTCTAAGCCCCGCCCACCAGGCCTAAGGCCCGCCCACCAGGCCTAAGGCCCCGCCTCCCAGGTCTAAGCCCCGCCCACCAGGCCTAAGGCCCCCCTCCCAGGTCTAAGCCCCGCCCACCATGCCTAAGGCCCCGCCCACCATGCCTAAGGCCCGCCCGCCAGGCCTAAGCCCCGCCCACCAGGCCTGTCCCCCTCCCCCACTCACCACTTCTGCCTCCAGGCCAGCCACCCACAAAGAACAAAAGACTGCAGACCGGATTTACAAAAGGAACCTGTATTCCAGCCAAAATATCTGTAAAAAGAAATCCCTCCCGAAGGGGGACACACCACGTGAGACGCCATACATGGAAACACGAACTGGGATTACAAATCACACTTTGTCCGCAGGATTCCAAAGTGCACACACACAGGGGAAGGACCCGGACGCTCCTCTGTACATCACAGTGTTGGTGGCACAGGTTTCAGGGACAAACATGGCGTGGTTCCGCGTCACCACCGCGTGTCCAATGCATCACGTGTCCAATACACACGTGTACACGCGCGGAGCCGCGCTGCATGCTCTGCACAGGACTGACAGCCTACGGGACGTGAGCAACGACGGGGGACAGGCAGGCTCCTGGGCCCTGGAAGACAGGGGGTGGGGGGGGCACAGACCGAGGGGGACAGGGCCTCGATGCACCTGCAACTCTAAGCCACGCCGGCCCCAGCCCCGTTGGGCATTTTTGGCAATACCAGCCAAAATCTCATTTTCTTTCCATCAGGGCTCGGGGGCGTGATAAAGGGTAAACCAGCTTTGGCATTTTTTAACGAGACCTTCATGAAACCTCCACACGCAACGTGTTTCCCGGGATGAACGCGCTGCCGTGTGAGCACGGGGGGACGGGGGTGCCGGTCCCCGAGCATCTGAGAAGCACACAGAGAGCTAGCTCTCCCTGGTTCCTGCCACCCGGGACGTTTTCCAGACGGTCGAGGGGGGACGTCCCCTCTCGGGTGAGATAACCTTGACCGTCTGCGATGTGGATGAACAAAGACCAACTCGTCTGCATTTCCTGCAAAGCGGACCCCCTTTCCCCGGGAGCCTGGGACTCTGAACAGAAGTCGGGGTGCGGGCTCTGACCCGGTTTGTGGAACAGCGTGTGGTAGAGAACATGCTCCCCTTTGCGGAGAAGTGGGGAGTGGGGGGGCTGGCAGCCACTCCGGGGGCTGAGGACGAACCACCCGGAGAGGCGTCTGTGCCGTCGGAGGTTCTGCCTGCGCGCAGACCCCGGCTTGGCCTCTGCTCCGTGGACCCCGGTAACCCCTCCCCTGCAGATGCCGGGCCGTGCCCCGGCCGGGAGGGCTCACGGGCTGGGCTGCAGGGCCTCCTCCCCACACGGCCGGTTCCAAAGGGTGTCAGGCCACTGGGGGTCGGCTGGGCCCTCCATCACCCCGGGTGGTTCTGGGAGGCTCTCCCGCCACCCCCAACCCCCCCATGGAAAGGCCTCTACATGGATGGGCAGGCGTGTGCTCCCAGGGTCAGCGTGAAGCCCGCCTGGGACACCAGTGCTGAGAACAGGGAGGTACCCCCCCTCAACTGAGGGGAGGACGCCCCCACTTCACGGGGATGGACGGCAAGGGTAGCACGGCTGCCGCCATGCTCCGCTCCATTTGCCACCCAGCCTGGTCACTGGCGCCCCGGGCAGGGCGGGGGCTGGGACTGAGCGGCGGCAGAGGGAGATGCGGGTTGGGAGGGCCTCGGTGGGCCAGCTGGTGCCGGGGGAGCAGGCGGTCGGTTTTGTCCTCGCTGCAGCGGAGTGAGGGTGCTGGGTGCGGGCGCTCCGAACAGGGGGTGTCCTCTGGTCCCCCAGGGGCCCGGCCCTGTGCCTGCGAAACCCGTCAGCGGCGAAGGCACTGGGCGGCCGGGGCTGGGGTGGGTGGGGCTGCCTTGGGTCCCCCAGGACAGACGGACCAACGGGAAGAAAGCGACCGGAGCTCTCGCCCTGGGAATGCGTCCCGGAGGACAGGGTCACCCGGAGCCCACAGGGCAGTGTGCCCGGCAGGATGGGCCGGGGGGTGAGCGTGCCCCCTGGACTGCTGGACACACGGCCACGTCTTAAAGGGCTCTGGCTGGAGAAAGCCGATCACAAACCCCACCATGAGGCGTCCAGCCCAGGCCCCTGGGGTCGGTGCCTCAGAAAGCATCGACCTCTGACCCTGCCGCACCCCTCACGGCCAGCCTCAGCCCAGAAGGCGGTCCAGGCCCGTCCGCGGTCATGCCTGAGGTTTACACGGCATCCCCAGGAGCGACGTCGCACGGACTGGCCTCTCAGTGGCTTCTGTCTCATAAAGGGAAGAAGTAGCGGAGGGGGCGGCGGGCGATCCCGTTCTCACCCACGGAGCGCGGAGATGCACAGAAGAGATGTCTGCCCGGGGCCTGGGCTGGACGCACACGTCCACGGGAAGATGCCAACACCCGTGACACACGGGCTCCCACAGCCAATGCCTGGGGTCGCAGTCAGGTCTGCCCCCACTCAGTCCCGCGTGGGACGCTTGCGTCAGCCTAACCCCTCCACGGCGGTCACGCCACAGCACCTGCCTTCCCGGTGGTGGAGCCCAAGTTCAATCCGCCGTCCCTTTAAAAGCACCAGCTCACCCGGCCGGCGGGGCTCAGGGGGTGAGCATTGACCTATGAACCAGGAGGTCACGGTTCCGACTCCAGGTCAGGGCACAGGCTTGGGTTGCGGGCTCCATCCCCGGTGGGGGGCGCGCAGGAGGCAGCCGATCCGTGATTCTCACCGTTGATGTTTCTCTCTCTCTCCCTTCCTCTCTGAGACCAATAGAAACATATTTTAAAAATAAAAAGAAACAATAAAAGCCCATGTGAATGCTCTGTGAAGAATACACACTCCTCACCTTCCTACGTTCGATGGGGTCACGTGTGTCTCATTGGTCACGCTGCTGCCATGGCAACAGTCACACACAGCCCGCCAAGGAGAGTGGGGAGATCCCCAAGCGCGACGGCCCGGAGGTGGGAGGGTCTCGGCAGGGCGCAGTGGCCACGTCAGGACCGGAGTTCCGGGGACCAGGGCGTCTGCAGGATAACCAGGTCCCGGAAAACTTGAAACCAGGAAGCGCCCCAGCCCCGGGACCCCGCTGAGGACCAAGGCCCCGTCTCTACCCACTGTCGGCCCGGAAGGCAGAGGACAGAGGCGAGCGGCCGGCTGCAGGGACTTCCCGCCAAACCACCCGGAGCCAATGAGTCCTTTCTGAAGTCGCGAGAAACCCCTGCTGCTGGGGAGGGGGAGCCGGGAGCAGAACCGGCTCCACCAAGAGGACAAGAGGCGCGCTCCGGTGCAGCTGCTCTGGAAACACACCTGCCTCCTCTTTCCCTGTCCTCACCCGGGGATCTTCTCCATCGACTCTTAGAAAGCAGAGGGGGAGGTGCAGAGGGGGGCGCCAACGTGAGAGACACATGGACTGTCTGCCTCCTGCACGGGGATCAAGCCTGCAACCGAGGTGCCTGCCCTCGACCGGAATCGAACCTGGGACCCTGCAGTCCAAGGGCTGGCGCTCTATCCACCGAGCCACACCAGCCAGGGCCACATCTGAGACGCCACGGCACAGGGACCACGTCCGCAGCGGTGCACGGCTCCCGCGTCTGCGTCCGCCCTACAAGGTGTCAGGAAGGACACGAGGGCGCAGGAGGCTGTCCGCGTCTCCTGGGAAGTGGCGGGCCGGGCACGTCGTTTCCCAACAACTTCTGACCACGCACGTGTCCGAAAGGCGTGAGGCGGCGTGGAGGCACCTGGCTGACCACTCGCTGCTCCGTGGGAAGGACCTCACCAGATGACTTAGCGACGAAGACAGCTGTTGTCAGCGGGACCGTCGCATTCTGGGTGAAGGGGGTCAAACCCCGACTTGTCTCGGCCACGAGCTGCCACCTTGAGGCCCAGGAGGAGACGAGGACATTTGCAGGAGAAGGTCTCCTAGGCGACCGGAGGGTCCCAGTCCCTCACCACAGGGAGGAAGCTGGCCCAGGGCTTCCTACAGCACCTGCCCTATCCAGTCAGTCTGCGTGGACTGCCCCACACGCCAGCCCTGCCCCCCACCCCCCAGGCCTCAGTGACGCCACGGGGGCCTCAGCAGACGCTCTGACATCAGCCCCCGGAATCCCGGCACCCACGTGACATTGAAGCTCATGGGGCACATAAGGCAAGAAGGATGTTTAGTGAGAGGGGACGGTGGGGGGTGGGGGGGAGTCAGGCCTCCCGGAGGCAGGGGTCTCGCTCCAGCACCCGCCGTCCTCTAGGTGGGCAACGGGTCATCGTCGCCTTTACTGCACTTGCACTTGCAGCAAAGTACAAAGGGCGTGGCCAGCAGCAGGAAGGGCGAGGCCACCAAGAGCAGGAGCCCAAATCCAGCAAAGATGCCCACGACCTACAAGGAGGAAACACAGAGCAGAGGGTCAGGTGGGTATCTGTAGGGCCACACTACAGTATAGACCACACAGCCAGCCAGCCAGCTCTCCCCTCCCACACCTCCTCCCCCATCCATCTATCCAGCCATGCTTTCCTCCATCCACCCATCATCCACCCATACCACCTCCCCCACCCATCCATCACCCACCCACACCTCCTCCCCCATCCATCTATCCAGCCATGCTTTCCTCCATTATCCATGCAACATCCATCCACATGTCATCCATCCATAAACTCATCCATCCATTCTTCCACCCAACCACCCATCCATCTACCCATCTACCCATCCTCATCCATCCATCAATTCATCCATCCATCCATCCTTCCACCCATTCATCTATCTATCATCCATTTATCCATCCATCCATCATCCCCACCCATCCATTATCCATACAACATCCACCCATTCATTCATTTTTATCTCCATCCACTCCTCCATCTATCCTTCCACCCACCCATCCATCCATCCATATTCCCTTCCCAATTTCTTCCCCTCACTCTTCCTCCCATGTCTCCTTTTCTTATTTTCACTTCTCTTCCATCTAAGCACAAAACATCCGTCCACTGATGCATCCAGTTGACTCACAAGCTTGCCCCAAGCAAGACACTGTACTAGGTGTTGCAAAGACAGAGGCACTTAAGATGCTGGCCCTCCAGCAGCAGCCAGTCTGGAGGAGAGAGCCCACAATTCAATCTACGGTAACAATGCACTTAGCAAAGCTGCCGCCGGCTCGGGGTAAAGGGGGTAAAGGGAGCCCTGGGGAGAAGGAGCGTTTTCCCAGGGAGATTACAGAGGGAGGAGGTGGGCGGTAACCGAGCAGCTGGGAAGAGGTGTTCCAGACGGGAGACGGGGAAGGCAGGCGTGGTGCACGGGGCGTGGCCGGCCCTGTGCGATTCCTGGCCTTGGAAACCCAGGTTCAAGTGGAGGCTGAGTGTCCAGCCACCCGTGTGGACATCAAGCAGCGAGGCTGGTGGACGGAGCAGGAATCTGCGGTCCCCTCCATCGGCCACCTCCCTCCCAGGCAGCGAGAGGCCAGGCTAGAGACCTGAAGATGGGGTGACGGCCCCACCTAGTGGCCTGAGGGATAATTACACAAACGCACAGAACCTGGGTCTAATTCTGACTGTTGACTTCTCTCTGGGCCTGAGTTCTCTCAGGGATAAAATACACAAGGGAGGTAAGAGGTCGCTAAGGACCGTGAGCAGCTCTGGGATCCTGCAGCATGGCAAGCACCCCAGCGTGTGCAAGAAAGTCCACCTGGCCTTAGCTTCCTGCCCGACGCCATCACACACAGGCACACCATCACATGCACCTGTACGTTAAGACGTTGGGCTAATGCTGAGGGTCGGTGTTTTCTGCCCACTGGTCCGAATGTAACTGGGGGACCGTGCGCTGTGGATTCCGACTCCCGTTTGTCGCCATCACATGCACACCAATAGTCCCGAAAACGTGAAAACACGCAGGACTCTGTTCTGTGCCCAGAGGGCGCTCTTGAGCAATCTCGGAACACAGGGTCAGTCCTGACCGGGCCAGGGACTCAAAAACGTTCCGAAATCAGGACCGAATGCCACGTGCTCGGCCAGCTCATCGCCATCTCTGTCTACCTTGCCCGCTCTGGGCAGGCTGCTGACGAAGCTGGGTACCCGTGGCGACAGGAGGCAGATACTGCCGGGAGGAGGCAGCGAACAGAACAGCGAGACAGGAAGCAGATATCCCCAAGCAGAAGTAACCAGCCAGTGAGCGTATTAAACGCGTGTCAAACGCGGATGACACACTGGGGAGACAGACGGGAACGTAGCTCGAGCTCCCGAGGGATCCCAGTCTAACAGCACCCTTCCCACGGCAAAGCCCGACTGAACAGGGACAGCAAGCCACTCAGACCGAGGTTCTCACAGGGGTGGGGGCCCCTCCCACAGTGAGTGCCCGTTTAGGGGGCGAACCGGGTGAAACGCAATGGGCACCCTCTCAACCTTCTGCCCCAAGATCTGCAGTAAGACACGTTCCAGAAGGCGGAAACCACGCCGAAGCCGAGGGCCTGGTGAGGTGAAACTGAGCCTTCGTGAAAACCGGGCATTCGAACGTGGCGTGGACACCGGCCGAGCACCGACAGGGGAGGGACCCAGGGCTGCGTCGGGTGCCCTGGGCCGGCGCACAAGTCCCTTCCTGATTTCCCGCGCAGTGACGTCACGGCGGCCTCCTGAAATAGCCGTCTCGGGAGTATAAGAAGGAGCCAACCCGGAGGGGGCCCCGTCCTCGTCCCTCCCCCACCCCCCTGCGCGGCAGCCGCAGCTAGATGTGCCCCCACGGCGGCTCCGGGTGCCCTGAGGCAGGGGATGGACTGGGTGGCAGTGCACGCAGTGGCCTGGCCCGCTCCCACGGTTGTGACGGCCCCCTCCTCCCCCTGCCACCTGCCTCCCGTGCCTGCTGTTCTCAACAGCACAGGACGGGGAGAGCGGCGAGGGTCTGTCCCCGAAGGAACGGGTCCTGTTGGGAGGGGTCCTGGACGCACATGTAATTACAAACCTCGGGACACTCTCCACCTGCCCCAGCACAGCCTCGGCAGCGGCGGGTACACCCCACACGGGGCAAACGGAGTGACCAGCGTTTGGCTTCCCGCGAGCCCCCTCACTGAGAGCTGGCAGAGGTTCCAGGCGCTGTTCCCGGCTCAGAGCAGCAGGACGGCCGTGGGCACGACACGCCCTGGTCCGGGCTGCCGTCTGGAGGAGGCAGCTGAGCTCCTCGTCTGAGAAGGCGACGCCCCTCGCAGCTCAGACATGACGGCGGGTTCGCGGGACGCCCGGACGAGGCCAGGGACACTCGGCCGCCATCGTGGTGGAGGGGACTGAGCCGAGGGCCAAGGACAGGGCCCAGCTCCTCGTACCAGGGCACGTCCAGGAGCTTGCACAGCCCGGCCCGCTCCTGCCTGCCTCCTGCAGCCTCGGGGCAGCACGCAATGCCACACGAGGAAAGTCACGTGGCCCAGGGCACGATCAAGTGTGCAAACCTGTCCTCGGGCCAGGACCCGCATGGATAGCCCATGTTTCCCTAGGGCAGGCCTCCAACCAACGGCAGGAGGGCTGGAAACCACACGCACGTGCATGTGCGTGCACACACGCTCCCGCACACATGTGCATACCTGTGCGTGCTCACGCGCTCCCACACACATGTGCACACATGTGCGTGCACACACTCCTGCATATATGTGCGTATACACATGTTCTCGCATACATGTGCACACTCAACGCTCCCGCACACGCATGCATATATGTGCACTCACACATGTTCTCGTGCATGCACACACATGTACACACTGTGGCACACATCATGTGCATACACTACGCACATGTACACACGTGCACATGCATACACACACACACACACACACACACACACACTCCCCGGGACGGAAGCCCACTGCTGCCCTACCTGTGTGCGGTGCCAGATGACGGAGGCCCGGGAGTGGCCAAGCTTGTTCCTGCAGGGGCCCTTGTCGTAGTGGATGAGCAGGAAGTCATCCTGGGGAGAGGAGCAGTCAGGGGGGCAGTGCCCGGTCCCAGCCGCGCCCTTCTTTACGCCCAGGCCAGTGGGACCTGCAGTGTGACCGCCCAGCCCGGCACACCCGTCCCAGGAGACTCCTGCTGAGCGGCTCCAGATTGTGGGGGAGAGAGAACCGCGTGATGCTGGGGTCTGATCCAGCCGACCCGAGGCTCCGCCCCCCCAAGGCCGTGCCTGCCCTGGCTGAGCCGTGTCCCCGCAGCCTCCACCTCTGTCTGCCTCCGTCCCAGGCAGGAGCTCCTGGCTGCGAAGCTCCCTCTCCCACTGGCCACCCCCCTGCACCATGCAGACCTCTCCCTGGGAAGTGCAGCTCTCAGCTCAGCCCATCAACAGCGGCACCCCTGGGGCCAGCCTCTGCAGTCTCCCACTGTCCAGGAGGGGGCAGCAGCGCCCTCTGACTTTCAGGCACAGGCTGCCCCTGCCTCCCTCTTGCTCTCACCGCCCACCTTGACCTCAGATCACCTTCCCATGACCTTGACCTCCACCGGATGGTCAGATTCCCCTTCCTGACACCAGTCTGTTCACCCAGGCTCCGGGCCCCGTGACTGGCACCCTGAACCTCCAGAAGCACCCCTGAGCGAGCCAACGGGTTTCCTAGACACAGCCCCCCCTGACGGGAGGAGCCCTCCCCACTTAGCCCCGAAAAGAACCAGCTCCCTAAGGCCGTGGTCGGCAAACCGCAGCGCGTGAGCCACGTGCGGCTCTTTGGCCCCTTGAGTGTGGCTCTTCCACAAAATACCACGGCCTGGGCGAGTCTATTTTGAAGAAGTGGCGTTAGAAGAAGTTTAAATTTTAAAAATTTGGCTCTCAAAAGAAATTTCAATCGTTGTACTGTTGATATGTGGCTCTGTGGACTAATGAGTTTGCCGACCACAGCCCTAAGGGAGCACAAAGGAGGGGCCAGTGGCTGCTTCTTCCTGCGAGGAGGGTGTGGCCGAGGCCTGGCGTGTCTGCAAGGACAGCGGCCTTGTCCCCGGGGCCTGCAGACAGAGACCGGACCCTGGCTGTCGTCTGGCCCGAAAAGCCCTCTGTGGGGAGCACGCTGGGCGCTGGCCTGGGCCTCCTCCTGGGGACAGAGGCGCTGGCCTGGGCCTGACTACGAGGGACGCCTGGGCCTGAGAGTGGGACCTGCCAGGGCCCAGGGGCGCTTCTGTCACAGGGACCGTCTCCCTGATGATCGTTCACAGTCTCACCATGTTCCGGGGGGACCCGGTGAGAACGGACTCGGACACGGGGGGCACTGCCCGACTGCTGAGCAGAGCGGACAGCTTGTGCCCAGAGGGGCACCCGCGGGCTGGCCTCCCGTGACAGAGGCCATCGGGGTGGCGGGACACAGAGCCGCAAGCAGTGATGGCTCTGGAAATCACACGTGTCATTATGCATTCCCATGCTTCCCCCACAACAGTTCAGGGACACCTGATGCCGTGTGATAGACCGGCATTTCGCTTCCCTTTCTCCTTAAGGGAAGTGCTGAGCGGCGGCGAATCGCAGGTCAGACATATGATGTAGCAGCACATCACGCAGTGATCCATTTCCTCCAAACCACTGGAATTCATTCGGTAACGTGCGAAACTGCGCCCCCACGTGTGTAACGCACAGGGACCACAGAGACTGAGGGTCGCAGAGCCTCCTGCGGCTCCTCGGCCAGGGCGCCTGCGTCCCTGCGCCCTGCCCCGGCGCAGCGGGCGGGCGGGCGGTACTCACGTCCAGGGACTCCAGGCAGTACCAGCAGAAGGCGTGCTTGCAGTTCTTGCACATCATCTGGGCGCAGCCTTCGTCCCGCTCGATGTAGACCTTGCACTTGGGGCAGCGTTTGATGGGCGCGTCGTCCTCCTCCAGCCTGAATCCCGAACTGTGGAGAGAAGTGGGGTCAGGGCCCGCCCGCAGGGCCCGGCGGCCGTCGGTCGGCTGTGCTGGGCGTGGGGGCTTCCCCACAGGGACCGAGGTCGCTTGTTAGTAAACGAGATAAAACTACACGGAAGAAACAAAAACTCCAGAGAACGGTCACCGGAGAAGGGTGGCGCGGCCAGTTCAGCGGGGAGAGAGCAGCAGCAGCCACCCCCCCCGCGACACGGTGTGACCCGCCACGAGGACGGAGGCTCAGGAAGGAGGGGGCTGAGGCACGGGGCTGTGGTCACGCTTCACGCCTGATGGGAGCAGCATGTGCTTTCCAAAGGGCTGGTCACGTCTGCGTTTCACCACTTTCACAGAAAACCAACGGCCACCGCCCGCGCTGACTGCCTGGCGAGGTCCCGGGCCGGCCCCCCAGACCTTCCTCCAGGGGAGCCGGGGAGGCGGGCAGGGGTGGCGGGAGGGCGCTGAGCCGGGGCCAGGGCTGGCTGTTTACAGACTCGCTGCGGACCCTGCGCTCTGAGCCCGAGGACGCCCGAGGCGTCCCGTGTGCCCAGCACGGCCGCAGCAGCAGCGAGCGCGAGGGGCCGGTAAGTGGCAGCCACGTTCTGTGCTGCCGATGAAAAGGTAACACAGAGCCCGGCCGGTGGCTCCGTGGCTGAGCGTCGACCTAGGAACCAGGAGGTCACGGTTCGATCCCCGGTCAGGGCACAGGCCCAGGTTGTGGGCTCGATCCCCAGTGTGGGGCGCGCAGGAAGCCGCCGATCCAGGATTCTCTCTCATCACTGATGTTTCTCTCTCTCTCCCTCTCCCTTCCTCTTTCTCTAAAAATCAATTAAAACATATTTTTAAAAAAAGAACGCAGGTGTTCAGGTGAGGAGGAACGCCGTCCGTCCGTCCGTCTGTCCGTCCGCTCTTGTGGAAGAAGTGGCTGCCGGTGCGTGGGAGCTGGTGAACCCGGGCCGGCTCTGCACACGCTCGCGGGGCCTCCAGTGAAGCCGATGCTGCAGACACATGGTCCCCAGGCGCCACGCCAGCGAGCGAGGCGACTCCCAGGCCCGGCCACGCGGCCATGCCTGCCGGTGCCACCGAGGGGCACGGAACCCAATTTTCTCGGGGGACTCGGGCAGTTTTGAAGGAAATGCCACGACCAGGGCCAGCACCCTGGGGAGCATCTCCCAGGAGCCGTTTTCAGACAGAAATGGGTAAAGTGGGGAGTTCTGGTCGCCGGGGCCGCGCAGACAGCGGCCTGCGTGCACCATGCTCCAGCCCTCCCGGCCTGAATCCCACGGACACTGTTCTCTCTGCACAGCCGTGCGCAGGGAGGCAGCCGGGAGTCACCGCGTCCACACGTCCACACGTCCTCACGCCTCTGAGACTCAGACATCGGGTACGTGAGCCACGCGGGCGGGCGCCATGGGTGGCGGGGATCTCGTTTGGAAAAGAGAGAGACTCCGTTACAGGAAAACAGCCGAGTGGACGCTGAGTCATAAAAGACAATGGACAGCCAGCGTCAGGGCCAGGGAGGCGAGAGGTTGTGGCGAGGACCGTGGCAAACACGCCTCTCTGGAAAGTGGTGCCCGCTGTGCGCCAGGGTCTGGGGGGCGCGTTCACACCGAGGCGGCAGGAGGCGTCAGCCACGCAGGCAGACGAACTCACACAACGCGGCAGTGCTGCCATCAGCCTGGCCACCTCCCAGCCGACACGGAGGCGGGGTCACCGGCCCCACCCTGGTTGCTGGGAAGCTGAACCAAGGAGGACAGGAGCCAGGCTTGGGGGGTGATAAGGAGTCCCAGGAACGGGGGGCTGGGGGGGCAGAGACCAGTGTTCCCGGGCATCTTCCGGGAGGAAGCCCCCCTCCCCCCTCCCCCCACAGCCCTGCCTCCCGGGCTGGAGCCTACCTGGTGTCCCCGGGGAGGAAGGTGATGGGCATGGTCTCCGGGCAGCCCCGGCCGGGGTGCCAGCGGGCCTTGCAGGTGGAGCAGAATTCTGTGGCGCAGGCCTGGCACTGCACCGGCTGGGGCGTCTGCAGCCCCAGCTCTGGGAGCTGGCACACGGCCTGGCAGGTGGACACCGGGCACCAGGTCCGACAGGGGTCCAGCAGCACCTCTGGCATAGGGACACGGGGGGCGGGTCAGGCGCTGACGACGGGGCCTCGGCCCAGACCCAGGCCTCACATGCTTATTTCATTTTATTTATAAATATATTTTTATTGACTTCACAGAGGAAGGGAGAGGGAGAGAGAGAGAAACATCAGTGATGAGAGAGAGTCATGGATCGGCTGCCTCCTGCACGCCCCCCACTGGGGATGGAGCCTGCAACCCGGGCCTGTGCCCTGACCGGGAATGGAACCGTGACCTCCTGGTTCACAGGTCGGCGCTCACACGGAGCCCCGCCGGCCAGGCCTCACATTGTTCACGGCGGAGAACGTGTTGCAGTCCTGCAGGTTTTTGCTACAACACGTTTCAAAGAAACAGAACGAGTCCCGTGTTCTCAGGCCGCATCTGCAAACCTGGCCCTCGGCAGCACAGTCGCCGCTCGTCTGAGTGCGGACACTGACGTGTGAGCGGTGCCCGCAGACACGCTTCCGCCAGGACGTCCGAGCGCGTTTGTTTGGGCCGGTGACGTCACGTGAGCAAAGGTTTCCCAGCAACAGGTCCCACAGGCGTGTCTGTAACATCAAACTGGCCTATTTTTATGCAAAACAAACAAAACATCCCTTGGACTGAGCCCACACTCTGGAGGCTCGCATGGCCAGCGGGACGCTGACCCAGCTGTGTTGTTCAATGCGCCCGATGTCACAGGGCGGCCACCTCCTCGGGACCCAGGTGGCCGCCGCGGCCAGGTTCTCTCCGGGAAATGTTTTCCGAGGAGCCGCCCCCTTCAGAGGCCCCCCGCTGACCTTCGGCCACACAGCTTGGGACGGACGCGATCAACAGCCAAATCCCAACGCCAGGCCCCACGGACACACACAAGCTCCTCCCAGCGGCCTGGCCCAAGGGCTGAGCGTCGACCTAGGAGCCAGGAGGTCACGGTTCGATTCCCGGTCAGGGCACACGCCCGGGTTGTGGGCTCCATCCCCAGTGTGGGGCGTGCAGGAGGCAGCTGGCCCATGATTCTCTCGCATCATGGGTGTTTCTATCTCCCTTCCTCTGAAATCAATAAAAAACTTTTTTTAATTAAATAAAACAAGCTCCTGAGAAGTATTGCCAAGGCCATCCAAATGCCGGTTTTGGCTTCTCTAACGTGGCCACACATTCCTTTATTATCATCGTTATTTTGAGAAGTGAGCCTCCAGAGAAAACATCTCCAATATTTCTTTAAAACACAGACACCAAACGGAGACTCCTGACTGTCCGTCCTCTGGTCTCCTCCGCACCCACTCCCGTCGGGACGGTTTCCTGCAGACCCGGGGCCCGCGACGCAGACCAGGGCCCGAGACCCCATCCAGGCGGGAGAGTGGACAGCAAGCAGTGACTACAAACCAAGCTGGAAGTCTTAGGGCCTGCCATGTTCACAGCAGGTTTGGCATAAGGAGCGCTGTCCACGCATGTCCGCCGCCCTGCCCTCCTTCGAGGAGCCCAAGGCCCAGAACTGAAACACAGAAGCAAGCCCTGGCCGGTATGGCTCAGTGGACAGAGCGCCGGCCTGCAGACTGGAGGGTCCCCGGTTCGATTCTGGCCGAGAGCACGTGCCTGGGTTGCAGGACAGCCAATCCATAATTCTCTCTCATCATTGGTGTTTCTCTCTCTCCCTCTCTTTCCTCTCTGAGATCAATAAACATATATTTAAAAAAAGAAACACGGAAGCGTGGCCAAAGGGCACGCATCGACTCTGTAGACACCGTGGCATGTGCACGTCAGAGCAAAGATAATGATCAAGGTTGTGACACTCGCGATGTCATCTCAAACACGGTTATCGATGTCACAGCCTTACACACATTCCACGCCACTCCACGCCGTGTCCCAGAGACCCCGGGGTCAGGGCAGGCCAGCACCAGCCGCGAGGGCGGGCAGGGCACCAGGGGAGGGATCGCCCCCTCCCCCCCACCCACTAGGATGGAACTCAGGGGGAGCCCGCTGGCCTCCGCGGTGTCAGTGCAATGGGTTAGACGACCTCGGCGGCTGTGGGTCGCTGATGGAGACACGGCCCAGACCTGGAGGTCCAGGCGGGCGGGAGCCGGACGGACGGAGTGCAGGGAGAGGTCAGGCTGGGGGGAAGGTGACCACACCCGCCCGCAGGCCTTCTCGCCGCCTGCAGCTCCCACATCCGTGCAGGTCCCAGGGCTCAGCCCTCAGCGGCCGGGCCTTCGCCGCCCCCGGGTCCCCCCTCGCTGCGCCTCCCCGGAGCCCAAGTCTCTGTAACCCACATGGCTCGTGAGGCCCCCCCTGCTCCCACACTGCTCCCTGAGGCCCTCCAGCTCGGGGCGCTGGAGAACTCAGAATGCCGGCTGACCTCAGAACTGCCATCCCCGTCCCCGCGCCTGTCGTAGCGAAGGATGCCCCATCCCCTCTACCGAAAACACGCCCGCCGGTCGCCCGGGGGCAGTCAGAGGCCTCGTCACTGGCTCGTCTGCCGGGCACCTACCTCTTTCAAACTGTAGCTTTTTATATCTCTGCATAATTTCAGCCGCCACCATGCACTCGATCTGAGGGAGAAAAACACACGGACAAGGGGTGTGACCAGCTGAGGGCTGGGCCACAGGCCGGCTCAGCCCCAACAGCACCCCCCTGCCCCCCTTCCCTGCGCCCCCCTCCCCGGCTGTCCCTGCACACGCCTCGTGCTCCTGCAGGCGGCCCTGCTTCGGGCAGGCGGCGTCCGGGCAGCTGATGGTGGTTTCGAATCCTTCTTTGATCAGGAGCTCCACGTACTGCTTCAGGCACTGAAACAGACCAGAGACGCATCCGTGAAACGGGCACGTGTGGGCAGGGGTGACAGGTGGGCAGGCAGGCAGGTGGGCATGGGGGCAGATGGGGCAGGGGAGCAGGCGGGTAGGGGGGACAGGTGGGCAGGGAGGGACATGTGGGCAGGGGGACAGGTGGGCAGGGAGGGACAGGTGGGCAGGGGGACAGGTAGGCAGGGGAACAGGTGGGCAGGGTGACAGGTAGACAGGTAGGCAGGGGGCAGGGGGACAGGTGGGCAGGGGACAAGGGGGCAGAGGACAGGGGGGCAGGGAGGGCCAGGTCGCTCTGCTCAGGGGCAGCGCGGTAGTGCCCGCTGTTTCATGGCCACCTCTCGGTATTCTCACAGGACCCGATGACCCCCGCTCTGTCCGACGTGAAAACCCAGTCACCAAAGAAGGCGCTGGCGGCTCTCCCAGAGGGCAAGGCCGAGCCCTGAAGGCAGGAAAGACTGTGGGTGGCGGGTCATCACTCAGCCGGTCGGTGCCCGCGCCGGCCACCCACAGGGTCAGGGTAAGAGTGACATTCAGCACAGACTGTGGCTGTTGTCTCTCAAGGGGAAAGAAAACGGTTCTTTCTGTTTCGGAGTTGGAATGGGAAGGGAAACCAAGGACGTTGAGTGAGGTGAGCGGAAAACGAACCCTAACCCCCTCCCTTCCTGACGAGCAAAAGGCTGCGTCCAAGTGAGGCCGAGGGGCACGGAGGCCCCGTCATCGTTATGAGCAAACCCCCGGGCCCCAATAAAGCCCCGTCTCACGGAGCTCTAAACGGGGTTTCAAGACATTCTGGTTTGGACCAGTGGGAGCGACAGGCAGCTCGGGATCCCAGCTGAGCCCGCCACCAGCACGGAACTGCCCCACGTAGAGGGAGGCGAGGCCCGGCCGGCGTGGCTCAGAGGCTGAGCGTCAGCCTATAACTAGGCGGTCACGAAGGTCACGGCTCGATTCCCGGTCAGGGCACAGGCCCGGGTTGCGGGCTTGAGCCCCAGGAGGGGTGTGCGGGAGGCAGCCGGTCCAGGATTCTCTCTCGTCACTGATGTTTCTCTCTCTGCCCCCCTTTCCCTTCTCCCCGCTTCTCTGAAATCAACACAAACATACATATGACCAAAAACAGGTGTGGTCTGCAGACCGGGACGCAGACCCCGACGCCCCCCGCAGAGGCCCGCGCACCCACCAACGTGCAGAAGACGCAGCGGCACTGGGCCAGGGTGGTCATCTGCTCCACCGGGTACTCGCCGAGGCACAGCTTGCACGACACCAGCGGGTCCAGGGCCAGGTCCCACGTGGGCCGGTACCACGCCGTGGTCATGGCCGAGCAGTCTGGGGAGAGAAGGCACGGTCAGACCCCCTCTTCCCCCCGCGCCAGGGCAGGCAGGGGCCACATCTCCAGGCTGCAGCCTGGAGGGGAGACCTGGGCGGGGGGTCGAGGACCTGCCGCTGACCCTGGGGTTTCGGGGACCCACTGGGGTGCTCGGAGAGGTTCCCCAGAGGCCCCTGACTTGGGTCTGCGGGTGGTTCCTTCCCCGTATGGATGGTGACAGTCAAGGTTAGATGGTGAGAGAGCCCCCGGCCCACACTTCCCTCCATCCCTCTGAGGGCCACTGAGTAAGGGGTTCGGAACCCCCACCCCCCCAGCACCCAGGCCAGGAGGGCAAAGCCTTAGCAGCCGGAGCTGCTGCTGCTGAGAGAGCCGTCAATGGGGGCGATGACCTCAGCCCCGGTGACCTCGGAAGGGACCCCGCCTTCCACCCTGGCTCCATCCACACCCCAGGGGGGCCCGGAACCTCGGAAACGGCCCAGGCTCCATGGCCTCCTTACGCCCTGGCAGGTCCTGGTCTGCTCCCTCAGGGACCTCTGCGTCACACACAGCACACCGTGGAGGCAAGGTCCATGCCCCATCCTCGCGACACACACTGGCCCTCCCCACCCAGAGGTCACGGTTCGATTCCAGGTCCAGCACATGCCCGTGTGGTGGGCTCCATCCCCAGCTGGGAGCGTGCAAGAGGCAGCTGCTCAATCAATGCTTCTCTCTCATCATGGATGTCTCTCTCTCTCCCGCTCCCTTCCTCTCTGGGATCAATAAAACGTATTTGACAATGACCCCCATGACAAGACGAGGCAGAACATGGGATTCTGGGCAAAATCAGTGCCCAGGGCCCTGCTGGGGACCACGAGCCCTCACCTGCGGTCACGCAAGACTGCAAGTGTCCTGCCCGGTCGAGCGGCTCGGGGGTTGAGTGTCGACCTATGAACCAGGAGGTCACGGTTCAATTCCCGGTCAGGGCACATGCCCGGGTTTCAGGCTCCATCCTCGGGGGGCGGAGGGGGAGGCATGCAGGAGGCAGCCGACCCATGATTCTCTCATCATTGATGTTTTTCTCTCCCTCCCTCTCCCTTCCTCTCTGAAATCAATAATAAAAAAATTTTTTTTAAAGAATACTGGCAGTGTTCTCCAGGGGGCAGTGGCTGCTCACTGCTTTGCGGGGGTGTGGGGGGCGGGGGGGACTGTGCTGAAAGGCTTGGGTCAGAGTCTCCAGGCCCGGGGCAGCTTCTCGGGGTAAACAGATCGCTCTGGAATCAAGGTCCAGCTCTCGCTGCGCCCTGGGTGCGCGATGTTGGAGAGATCACTCTCCCTCCTGCGTTTCAAAACCCGAGTCCCCGTCACCTCCACGCACACCTGCTGCGCGTGGGAGCTCCCTTACATTCCCGGACCGCCGCCTGCGTGGGAAGCGCGTGGGGTCCCGGGCGGACGTGGCCCAAGTGCGTTTCCGAAGGGCGGGAACCGAGGGGTCCCCCTTCCACCGGGAACCCCCGAATCCCACCCTGCCTCTCCTCCCACCCTAACCACCGCCTGTCACCCAGACCAGGTCCCACGGCGGTCCTCCCAGCCCAGCTCGCCGCCAGCCCCGCGAAGGCCCCTTTCCTGTTTACATCCCTGTGGAGACGTGACCCTTCGCACACACGGCAGGCTCGACCTCTCCTTCCTTTCTCCGGGACGGCCGCTTCCACTTGACCTTGAGATGGCGTGGCTCCCCACTGCCCTGCCCCCCCCGCCCCCCCCAGGCCTTGACCATCTCAGGTCAGACCCTAGCTCCCCAGCGCCCGTCAGCGTCCCCCTCGAGGGCAGATTCCCTCTGGCCTGCGTTCAAAATCTCGACTCTGATGACAATGGGACATATTTTACCCCCTAAACATGCCTATTGTCTGAGCCCCCGGCCCAGCACAGGACGGGGAGGAGGACGGTAAACAGCCAACAGCTGCGAGGCTGAGCAGGCATTTGCTCCGAGTCACAAAGCAAAGCAAACACAGTCTTTGTTCCCCGGGGAGCGTGGAGCCTTACGAAACAGCCAGCTATTTTAAGAACATCTGGTGGGTTCTGTTCCACCCAAGCAGCTCCGAAGGGTCAGGAGGCCACTGCCCCTTCAGCGCGGGCCGGGCGCGCACGGAGCTGTGACGGGAGACAGCGGAACGGACGAGGAGACAGCGGGCCGGACGAGGGGACAGCGGGCCGGACGAGGGGACAGCGGAACGGACGAGGGGACAGCGGGCCGGACGAGGGGACAGAGGACCGGACGAGGGGACAGCGGACCGGATGAGGGACAGCGGGCCGGACGAGGGGACAGCGGGCCGGACGAGGGGACAGAGGGCCGGACGAGGGACAGAGGGCCGGACGAGGGACAGCGGGCCGGACGAAGGGACAGCGGACCGGACGAGGGACAGCGGGCCGGACGAGGGGACAGCGGGCCGGACGAGGGGACAGCGGACCGGACGAGGGGACAGCGGGCCGGGCCAAGAGACAGAGGGCCGGACGAGGGGACAGAGGGCCGGACGAGGGGACAGAGGGCCGGACGAGGGACAGAGGGCCGGACGAGGGACAGCGGGCCGGACGAAGAGACAGCGGACCGGACGAGGGACAGCAGGCCGGACGAGGGGACAGCGGACCGGACGAGGGGACAGCGGGCCGGGCCAAGGGACAGAGGGCCGGACGAGGGGACAGAGAGCCGGACGAGGGGACAGAGGGCCGGACAAGGGACAGCGGGCCGGACGAGGGGACAGCGGGCCGGACGAGGGGACAGCGGGCCGGGACGAGGGGACAGAGGGCCGGACGAGGGGACAGAGGAGCCGGACGAGGGGACAGAGGGGGCCGGACGAGGGACAGCGGGCCGGACGAGGGGACAGCGGGCCGGACGAGGGGACAGAGGGCCGGACGAGGGGACAGCGGGCCGGACGAGGGGACAGAGGGCCGGACGAGGGACAGAGGGCCGGACGAGGGACAGCGGGCCGGACGAGGGGACAGCGGGCCGGACGAGGGGACAGAGGGCCGGACGAGGGGACAGCGGGCCGGACGAGGGGACAGAGGGCCGGACGAGGGGACAGAGGACCGGACGAGGGATAGAGGACCGGACGAGGAGACAGAGGACCGGACGGTCAGACAGCGGACGGGGGGACAGAGGGCCGGATGAGGGGACAGCGGGCCGGACGAGGGGACAGAGGGCCGGACGAGGAGACAGAGGGCCGGATGAGGGGACAGAGGGCCGGACGAGGGGACAGAGGGCCGGATGAGGAGACAGAGGGCCGGATGAGGGCACAGCGCTGCAGGAGCTCAGTCCCGAGGGGGCGGTCCAGACCCGAGCAGGTGACGTGGCCACTGGGCCAGGACCCTGTCCCCGGGCTGCGGGCTGAGGGTCCCGCTCCTCCCACCTGCACCCCTTCAGCGAGCCAAGGGCAGGAAAGCACTGCCAGCCAGTCCAGGCCCCGCCCCCCCCACAGCCCCTGCGCTCCTGTCACTGGACAGAACACCTGACTATTTCCGGTCACTGTTGCCCAGGATCAACCCCCCAAATGTGGAAACGCACATCCACACGAACCCGCAGCGGACGCCACGGCAGCCGCGTCCCGTCGCCGCCCGCGCGGGAAGCAGCCGAGGTGCCCCCGAAGGGGAGGACACACAGCCCGCGGGCCTCCCCGACGCGGGAGACTGTCGGCTAAGGCGACGCGCTCCCACGGCCCACGGGACACGGAGGACCACGTGAGACAAGCCGACCGTGACGGCTACGCAGACCCTGTCACGGTGCCACCATGTCATCAGATACATTCGTCAAAGTCCACGGAACATGCAACACCAAGCGTGAGCCCTAACGTAAATGCCGTGGACCTCCGGCGCCCCCAGCAGGCGTCCGCGGCAGCCCTCAGCCTCCCTGTCTTCAGGCGGTGACTAGCGTTAGATGAGGTCAGAAGGGCGACACCCTAATCTAACGGCACCACCGCCTCGTCCCAGAGGCGCTGCGGGGGCAGTGGCTCCACTAGACCTCCAGACACTCTCTGCACAGCCCACACCCTGGGGGCCTGGCACCAAGGAAGAGAGGGAGGGAGGAGAGAGGGAGAGGGAGGAGGGAGGGAGGAGGGAGGAGGGAGGAGGGAGGAGGGAGGGGGGGAGGAGGAAGGAAGAAGGAGAGAGGGAGGAGGAGGGAAGGAGAAGGGAGGAGCGAGGGGAGGGGAGGAGGAAGGGAGGGAGGGGAAGGAAGAAGGAGAGAGGGAGGAGGAGGGAGGGAGGAGAGGGGAGGAGGAGGGAGGGAGGGAGGGGAAGGAAGAAGGAGGAAGGGAGGGAGGGGAAGGAAGAAGGAAGAGGAGGGAGGGAGGGAGGGAGGGCACTGCTCTCATCCTTCCACAGAAACAGGCCACACTCGGCTCACAGGGGCGGAAGAACAGACACAATGGACAAAGAGGACCCACATACTGGAGAGGACCCGCCTGGCTGAGCTGCCCCCCCCACAACCTGCCTGGACGGATCCATGAAGACATGGCGCTCAGGGAGGCTCCGTGGGCTTGGTAACTCAGCCGCCTGCCCTGCGGGGTGAGCGGCAGCCTGTCACTTCGGCATCGGGACCCACCCTGGAATGGGGCCTGGGCAGCGGGACTGGAAATGCCTGGGTGGGCAGGGGGCAGGGGGCAGGGGGAGCCACTGCCTTGGAGCCCACCCCACCCACCCCCATCCCAGCTGCAGGCAGCACACCTGGCAGACAGCAGGCGGCTGCGGAGACGGCCTGAGCGTCCTCAGCAAGCCCAGCTGCGGCTGCTGCTGAGGGGTGGGGGGCGCCCCACGAGGATACGGCATCCTCCGCCAGCGGCCGTCCGAGGGTTCCCAGTGTAGGCCGGCCGAGGCCTGGAGACGCCCTGGCTCTGGCAGGCGGACCTGCGCACCCACCACCCACCAGAGCTAGGGCAGCATCTCCAGTGAGCGGCCTCCAGGGCAGAGCCCGGCCCTTCATTCCTAAGACACACAGTGGGGGCGCCCTTCCCCAGAGCCCCCCCAAGAGCGCCACACCCGAGCTTTTTAAAATCGATTTCAGAGAGGAAGGGAGGGAGGGAGATGGAAACACCAACCACGAGAGAGAATCATGGACCAGCTGCCTCCTGCACGCCCCACACGGGACTGAGCCTGCAACCCGGGCCTGTGCCCCGACTGGGAATCGAACCCTGACCTCCTGGGTTCCTAGGTGGACGCTCAGCCCCTGAGCCACACCGGCCGGGCCGCACACACGAGCTGTAACTGTCTCCGCAGCGTCCGTGTCTTGGCCTGCCCCCCACGCCGGCCAGCCTGGCCCTGCCCGCAGGAACGAGAGGCTGGGAGCCCCAGAAAGACCCAGCTCCACGGGCCTCGGAGTCATGACGCCGGCGGCCAGCGGGCGGCCCTGTAACAGTCAGACACGCGGTCCCGGGCTGGGCCATGGCCTTGGGATCCCCTCCTTTTGGAGTGGCCTCCTCATCCCAGGGCTCAGGGACTGGCAGGAGTCTCGCCCACACCCTCTCCCTGACCCTGTGTCCTGGGTAAACCTCCCCGTGCCACGTTCGCCACGTTACGACGCCCGTCTTTTCCTGACACGGACGCTGGGAAGTGGGCAGCCCACACAGGGCCTCGGCGGTAAAGCTGGGGGGCGGGGACAGGCGCCCCATCCCTGCTCTGAACGGATCTCACGCTCTCGGCCCACGGCACGCCCATGCCCTGCCCCCTTCCTGCCGCGGCCGGAGGATGGCACGGGGCTGGAGCGCTCGCCAGCTCAGGGGGCGTCAGGTGTGGCTGTTCCCTTCAAGGCGCCGGCCGAAGCCTGTTCCTCGGACACAAGCCTGGACGCTCCTGGGCTCGAGGCTCGTCCACCCCGGGGGCCCTGGGGGGGGGGGGGGGCGGGGCGGATGGAGCAGGGCGCACGCGTGGGTGCCAAGGGCCTCCGTGCAGGTCCAGGAACCGGGGCTGCATCTCAGCGTGGCCGCTGGTGGCCATGGACCCTTCCTGACCGTCCCCGCTCCTGCCGGACGGGGGTCTGGCCCACGCTGCTGGGAGCTGCCCGCACAGGCACGGCTGCTGTTGGGCTGGTCCCCCTTTGGGGCACAGGAGCACCCGCTCAGAAAAGACACCACCGCTGTTTCCGACCGGAGAACAAGCACTCGCGGCGTGAAACGACGCCCTCACCTCTTCAGGCCACGAGGCCCGGGCACGGGGAAGGGCGCGGCCTGGTGGCGGCATCGACAGGCCCCTCAGGAGGCCCGGATCCAACACCACCCCGTGCCCGCGGCCCGGGGAGAGGACAGGTCAGTCACACAGACAGCCCCCCCATCCCCCCCGTGTCCCCACGGCCACTGCCAGAGGCCGCCCATCACCCGGAAAACTGCCGTTTCACTCCCCCCTCCCAGGATGAAGGCCAGGTCCTCAGGGTATCCTGGGATGGACAGCAAGACCGCGGGCAAGGGCGTGGCCGAGGTCAGGAGGTCAGGAAGGGCCCACCCACCGCAGCTCCATCCAGCCCCTCAACGACTTCTGCTTCCCGCGCCTCAGCCACGGGTACACGCCCGCACCCCCTACGGGAGGGCGCATCTAACAGGCGCTCGGGGGACACCGAGGCCCCATCTCTGTCTTCCCTGACCCACCGGGGAGACCCACGTGCAGAGGACAGAACCTAAGTCAGAGGCGGGGCGTGACCATGGAACTGCCGCGAACGCTGGGAACGTTCCCCCTCGGACCCAGGACCTCGCCCGTCCCGCCATCCCTCACGCGGGGAGCCCAGGAGGCAGAAAACAAACCACAGGACTTACTCAGAATCAGTTCCGACATGGCTGCCAGGACCCCCGGTGCCGACAGGGAGCTTTAACTAAAGGGTATTCACGGAGCCCGGCCGGCGGGGCTCAGGGGCTGAGTGGCGGCCTAGGCACCAGGAGGTCAGGGTTCGATTCCCCATCAGGGCGCGCACGCCAGGGCTGCGGGCTCGGTCCCCAGAGTGGGGTGTGCAGGAGGCAGCCGATCAGTGATTCTCTCCCATCGTTGGTGTTTCTATATATCTCTCTCCCTTCCTTTCTGGAATCAATAAAAACATACTTAAAAAATAATAATTTTTAAAAAAGGAACATTCATGAAGACGGAAAGAGCGCCCGGGCAGACGGCAGGCTCTGCGCAGCCCCAGCTCCTTTGTCTCCCGAGCAGGAAGCTCGGCCCAAGCCCACCCCCCAGGGACTCCGCCTGATCCACTGATGCAACCTCCCCCCCCCCCCCCCCCCCCCCCCCCCCCGAAAGCAGATTCGACCTCGTCTTATCCCGAGGAAACACCCACCTGGAGCAGGTGTGCCCTGGCCGGGAGCATCCGAGGGGAACCCTGATCAGGGCCCGGGGGACGCAATGATTTCCAGCCATGGCCACAGCCCGGCTCACTGCCAGAGCCTCCGTGGGGGGTCCTCCGTGTGGAGTCCTCCGTGGGGGATCCTCCGTGGGGGGTCCTCCGTGGGGGATCCTCCGTGTGGAGTCCTCCGTGGGGAGCCCCTCTGTGGGGGGGGTCCCTCCGTGGGGGGTCCTCCGTGGGGAGCCCCTCCGTGGGGGGTCCTCCGTGTGGGTCCCTCCGTGGGGTCCCTCCGTGGGGGGTCCCTCCGTGGAGAGTCCCTCCGTGGGGAGTCCTCCGTGGAGAGCCCCTCTGCGGGGAGTCCCTCTGCGTGCAGCCCTGGGTGGTGGGGCATGGACAGGAGCGGCCCCGGAAGTCCGTCTCCAGGCAGGACGGAGCGCAGACCCAATAGCGGGTCCCCTGTGATACCTTCTCTTCAGGATGCAAAGCCTGAGGCCGCCTGAGGATCGTTAGCGTAGAACGACGGCACCAAAACTAATGGAACCCGCGAGGTCCGACCCACGTTCTCCTCACGCACAGGGGAGCCCCACCTCTGACCCAGAGGGGTTCAGGGGTGTCCTGCCTTCCAGGCTGTGGAGGCCCAGCCCCCTGGTCTGCTGGCCACATGCCCTCTCCTCTCCTGTCTGCTCGCCACAGGCCAACGCGGATACAGTGGGGCGGGGGGGGGGGCAGTGCAGGGGGCAGGGACTGTGTCTCGGCTCCCGACACCTGTGTGTGGCCACGACACGGCTTCCTCACGTCCCCCAGCTCTGGCCCGTGACTCCCGTGACGCACGTAACAGGCAGACCCCACATCTCAGCCCCCTCCGCTCTTGCCCACAGGCTCAGCCCTGGTCCCCGTCCCTGTGCCCCTCCCCGTGGCGCTGACCTCCTCGGCAGCGTCCTCACCTGGTCTGCTCACCCCTGTGCAGAGCGCGCGCGAAGGCGACTGAGAGGCATTATCTAGAGCAGGCGTCCTCAAACTACGGCCCGCGGGCCACATGCGGCCCACAACCGATACATTTTTTAAAAATATATTTTATTGACTTTTTACAGAGAGGAAGAGAGAGGGATAGTTAGAAACATTGATGAGAGAGAAACATCGATCAGCTGCCTCCTGCACACCCCCCACTGGGGATGTGCCCGCAACCAAGGTACATGCCCTTGACCGGAATCGAACCTGGGACCCTTCAGTCCGCAGGCCGACGCTCTATCCACTGAGCCAAACCGGTTAGGGCCCACAACGGATATTTTTGGGGCCCAGCCAATATAACGGTATGTAAGAAACGTTTTAATAAAAATTCCATAACTTAATTTTTATAATATCCTGTTACACATAATTATTAATAACGAACTACAACGTTCGCTACTGACTGATGGCTATAATCGTGTTGCACTCATATTTCTTACGCGCCTTACGCGCAGGCGCACCATTTCTCCCCACCAATACCAGCAGCGAATATTTTAGCAGCCGGTGGCCACGCCATTGGTCTTGGACTGACTTGTTTGGTGTGCGCAACAGGAAATATCTCGCTTTCGGAGAACAAGAAAAGTAGGTTTATTTGCGTGACACTTATTAATTTGTGCAGTTACTCAGTGTCTGGTAAGTTAATGTTCAAGAAAAAATATTACTTTTTACTCAGATGTTCTATTGTTTTATGTGAACGATGCCTCGTTTATCTCAGCCCTTTGCATTCAGCGTGTCTCTATCGGAATAAGCCTACGCTTCTGTGAAAATGGAAGCTTTTGTTTTTTTGCGGCCGCATCCACTCACACCTTGTTCATCTGGCCGGGTCAGCCTTTGAGTCTGACGTGCTTGTTCTAGAACGACGGCGCCACGAATAACAGAGCCCGCTCCGCCCAAGCAGTGGGCCCGGCACCGAGAACACGCGCCACGGACCTGGGTCGGCACAATTCATTCGCCGCCCGCACTCGGTGTGTGGGGTCCCTCCGTGGGGTCCCTCCGTGGGGGGTCCTCTGTGGGGGTCCCTCCGTGGGGTCCCTCCGTGGGGTCCCTCCGTGGGGTCCCTCCGTGGGGGGTCCTCTGTGGGGGTCCCTCCGTGGGGTCCCTCCGTGGGGTCCCTCCGTGGGGTCCCTCCGTGGGGGGTCCTCTGTGGGGGTCCCTCCGTGGGGGGTCCTCTGTGGGGGTCCCTCCGTGGGGTCCCTCCGTGGGGTCCCTCCGTGGGGGGTCCCTCCGTGGGGTCCCTCCGTGGGGTCCCTCCGTGGGGGGTCCTCTGTGGGGGTCCCTCCGTGGGGGGTCCTCTGTGGGGGTCCCTCCGTGGGGTCCCTCCGTGGGGTCCCTCCGTGGGGGGTCCTCTGTGGGGGTCCCTCCGTGGGGTCCCTCCGTGGGGGGTCCTCTGTGGGGGTCCCTCCGTGGGGGGTCCTCTGTGGGGGTCCCTCCGTGGGGTCCCTCCGTGGGGTCCCTCCGTGGGGTCCCTCCGTGGGGTCCCTCCGTGGGGTCCCTCCGTGGGGTCCCTCCGTGGGGGGTCCTCTGTGGGGGTCCCTCCGTGGGGGGTCCCTCCGTGGGGGGTCCTCTGTGGGGGTCCCTCCGTGGGGGGTCCTCTGTGGGGGTCCCTCCGTGGGGGGTCCTCTGTGGGGGTCCCTCCGTGGGGTCCCTCCGTGGGGTCCCTCCGTGGGGGGTCCTCTGTGGGGGTCCCTCCGTGGGGTCCCTCCGTGGGGGGTCCTCTGTGGGGGTCCCTCCGTGGGGTCCCTCCGTGGGGTCCCTCCGTGGGGTCCCTCCGTGGGGGGTCCTCTGTGGGGGTCCCTCCGTGGGGTCCCTCCGTGGGGTCCCTCCGTGGGGGGTCCTCTGTGGGGGTCCCTCCGTGGGGTCCCTCCGTGGGGTCCCTCCGTGGGGTCCCTCCGTGGGGTCCCTCCGTGGGGGGTCCCTCCGTGGGGGGTCCTCTGTGGGGGTCCCTCCGTGGGGGGTCCTCTGTGGGGGTCCCTCCGTGGGGGGTCCTCTGTGGGGGTCCCTCCGTGGGGGGTCCTCTGTGGGGGTCCCTCCGTGGGGTCCCTCCGTGGGGTCCCTCCGTGGGGGGTCCCTCCGTGGGGTCCCTCCGTGGGGTCCCTCCGTGGGGGGTCCCTCCGTGGGGTCCCTCCGTGGGGTCCCTCCGTGGGGTCCCTCCGTGGGGTCCCTCCGTGGGGTCCCTCCGTGGGGTCCCTCCGTGGGGTCCCTCCGTGGGGTCCCTCCGTGGGGTCCCTCCGTGGGGTCCCTCCGTGGGGTCCCTCCGTGGGGTCCCTCCGTGGGGTCCCTCCGTGGGGTCCCTCCGTGGGGTCCCTCCGTGGGGTCCCTCCGTGGGGTCCCTCCGTGGGGTCCCTCCGTGGGGTCCCTCCGTGGGGTCCCTCCGTGGGGTCCCTCCGTGGGGTCCCTCCGTGGGGTCCCTCCGTGGGGTCCCTCCGTGGGGTCCCTCCGTGGGGTCCCTCCGTGGGGTCCCTCCGTGGGGTCCCTCCGTGGGGTCCCTCCGTGGGGTCCCTCCGTGGGGTCCCTCCGTGGGGTCCCTCCGTGGGGTCCCTCCGTGGGGTCCCTCCGTGGGGTCCCTCCGTGGGGTCCCTCCGTGGGGTCCCTCCGTGGGGTCCCTCCGTGGGGTCCCTCCGTGGGGTCCCTCCGTGGGGTCCCTCCGTGGGGTCCCTCCGTGGGGTCCCTCCGTGGGGTCCCTCCGTGGGGTCCCTCCGTGGGGTCCCTCCGTGGGGTCCCTCCGTGGGGTCCCTCCGTGGGGTCCCTCCGTGGGGTCCCTCCGTGGGGTCCCTCCGTGGGGTCCCTCCGTGGGGTCCCTCCGTGGGGTCCCTCCGTGGGGTCCCTCCGTGGGGTCCCTCCGTGGGGTCCCTCCGTGGGGTCCCTCCGTGGGGTCCCTCCGTGGGGTCCCTCCGTGGGGTCCCTCCGTGGGGTCCCTCCGTGGGGTCCCTCCGTGGGGTCCCTCCGTGGGGTCCCTCCGTGGGGTCCCTCCGTGGGGTCCCTCCGTGGGGTCCCTCCGTGGGGTCCCTCCGTGGGGTCCCTCCGTGGGGTCCCTCCGTGGGGTCCCTCCGTGGGGTCCCTCCGTGGGGTCCCTCCGTGGGGTCCCTCCGTGGGGTCCCTCCGTGGGGTCCCTCCGTGGGGTCCCTCCGTGGGGTCCCTCCGTGGGGTCCCTCCGTGGGGTCCCTCCGTGGGGTCCCTCCGTGGGGTCCCTCCGTGGGGTCCCTCCGTGGGGTCCCTCCGTGGGGGGTCCCTCCGTGGGGTCCCTCCGTGGGGTCCCTCCGTGGGGGGTCCTCTGTGGGGGTCCCTCCGTGGGGGGTCCTCTGTGGGGGTCCCTCCGTGGGGGGTCCTCTGTGGGGGTCCCTCCGTGGGGTCCCTCCGTGGGGTCCCTCCGTGGGGTCCCTCCGTGGGGTCCCTCCGTGGGGTCCCTCCGTGGGGTCCCTCCGTGGGGGGTCCTCTGTGGGGGTCCCTCCGTGGGGGGTCCTCTGTGGGGGTCCCTCCGTGGGGTCCCTCCGTGGGGGGTCCCTCCGTGGGGTCCCTCCGTGGGGTCCCTCCGTGGGGGGTCCTCTGTGGGGGTCCCTCCGTGGGGGGTCCTCTGTGGGGGTCCCTCCGTGGGGGGTCCTCTGTGGGGGTCCCTCCGTGGGGGGTCCCTCCGTGGGGTCCCTCCGTGGGGTCCCTCCGTGGGGGGTCCTCTGTGGGGGTCCCTCCGTGGGGTCCCTCCGTGGGGTCCCTCCGTGGGGTCCCTCCGTGGGGTCCCTCCGTGGGGGGTCCCTCCGTGGGGGGTCCTCTGTGGGGGTCCCTCCGTGGGGTCCCTCCGTGGGGTCCCTCCGTGGGGGGTCCTCTGTGGGGGTCCCTCCGTGGGGTCCCTCCGTGGGGTCCCTCCGTGGGGTCCCTCCGTGGGGTCCCTCCGTGGGGTCCCTCCGTGGGGGGTCCTCTGTGGGGGTCCCTCCGTGGGGTCCCTCCGTGGGGGGTCCTCTGTGGGGGTCCCTCCGTGGGGGGTCCCTCCGTGGGGTCCCTCCGTGGGGGGTCCTCTGTGGGGGTCCCTCCGTGGGGGGTCCTCTGTGGGGGTCCCTCCGTGGGGTCCCTCCGTGGGGTCCCTCCGTGGGGGGTCCCTCCGTGGGGGGTCCTCTGTGGGGGTCCCTCCGTGGGGTCCCTCCGTGGGGTCCCTCCGTGGGGTCCCTCCGTGGGGTCCCTCCGTGGGGTCCCTCCGTGGGGGGTCCTCTGTGGGGGTCCCTCCGTGGGGTCCCTCCGTGGGGGGTCCTCTGTGGGGGTCCCTCCGTGGGGTCCCTCCGTGGGGTCCCTCCGTGGGGGGTCCTCTGTGGGGGTCCCTCCGTGGGGTCCCTCCGTGGGGTCCCTCCGTGGGGTCCCTCCGTGGGGTCCCTCCGTGGGGTCCCTCCGTGGGGTCCCTCCGTGGGGTCCCTCCGTGGGGTCCCTCCGTGGGGGGTCCTCTGTGGGGGTCCCTCCGTGGGGTCCCTCCGTGGGGGGTCCTCTGTGGGGGTCCCTCCGTGGGGGGTCCTCTGTGGGGGTCCCTCCGTGGGGGGTCCTCTGTGGGGGTCCCTCCGTGGGGGGTCCTCTGTGGGGGTCCCTCCGTGGGGTCCCTCCGTGGGGGGTCCTCTGTGGGGGTCCCTCCGTGGGGTCCCTCCGTGGGGGGTCCTCTGTGGGGGTCCCTCCGTGGGGTCCCTCCGTGGGGTCCCTCCGTGGGGGGTCCTCTGTGGGGGTCCCTCCGTGGGGGGTCCTCTGTGGGGGTCCCTCCGTGGGGGGTCCTCTGTGGGGGTCCCTCCGTGGGGTCCCTCCGTGGGGTCCCTCCGTGGGGGGTCCTCTGTGGGGGTCCCTCCGTGGGGTCCCTCCGTGGGGGGTCCTCTGTGGGGGTCCCTCCGTGGGGTCCCTCCGTGGGGTCCCTCCGTGGGGGGTCCTCTGTGGGGGTCCCTCCGTGGGGTCCCTCCGTGGGGGGTCCCTCCGTGGGGGGTCCCTCCGTGGGGGGTCCTCTGTGGGGGCATCAGTCAGAAAAGCGTAAAGCAGAGACCGGCCGTTTCCTCGTTCCTCCCTCACGGCCCGAGCGCACAGCCTTGCAGATGACTGACAGGTGACCTTGCTAATGACTGACAGGTGACCTTGCCGATGACGGACAGGTGACCTTGCCGATGACTGACAGGTGACCTTGCCGATGACATGTGACCTTGCCAATGACAGGTGACCTTGCTAATGACTGACAGGTGACCTTGCCGATGACGGACAGGTGACCTTGCTAATGACAGGTGACCTTGCTAATGACTGACAGGTGACCTTGCCGATGACTGACAGGTGACCTTGCCGATGACGGACAGGTGACCTTGCCGATGACTGACAGGTGACCTTGCCGATGACAGGTGACCTTGCCAATGACAGGTGACCTTGCTAATGACTGACAGGTGACCTTGCCGATGACAGGTGACCTTGCTAATGACAGGTGACCTTGCTAATGACTGACAGGTGACCTTGCCGATGACTGACAGGTGACGTTGCCGATGACGGACAGGTGACCTTGCTAATGACTGACAGGTGACCTTGCAGATGACTGACAGGTGACCTTGCAGATGACAGATGACCTTGCAGATGACGGACAGGTGACCTTGCAGATGACTGACAGGTGACCTTGCAGATGACAGTTGACCTTGCCGATGACGGACAGGTGACCTTGCTAATGACTGACAGGTGACCTTGCCGATGACAGGTGACCTTGCCGATGACAGGTGACCTTTCTTTCTGACAGGTGAACTTTCTGATGACCTTTCCGATGACAGGTGACCTTGCCGATGACGGACAGGTGACCTTGCTAATGACTGACAGGTGACCTTTCCGATGACAGGTGAGCTTGCCGATGACAGGTGACCTTTCCGATGACAGGTGACCTTTCCGATGACAGGTGAGCTTGCCGATGACAGGTGCGCAGTGAACGTCCACTGCCCGTGTGTCTGCAGACATCACCCGTCCCAGCGAGCGGGTCCTCTCCTGCCTCGGCCTCCCTGCCGCTCCAGCGGGCGTGGGAACGCTGAGAGGCTCTGGCTCCGAGGCGAGAGGGCAGAGCCTCGCCCAGCACACAGAGAACGACCGGCGCTCAAACCAAACGGAAAAGGAACGAGGAACGTCAAGTGAAAAACAGACACTGCAGCGGAGATACATGTGGCTTTCTTGCTTTATCTTCACGGAACCTGCGGCCACAGCAGCTCAGAACGGCCCCTGGAAACCTGGAAGTATCGCTGGCCGACCCCCTCAGCCGCTCGAGCCCAGAACTGAGCGGTTGCTGACCGTTTCCGCTCCGGTCGGAGCCGAAGGACCTGAGCGGCAGGGCCAGGCACGGGCGGGCTGTGCAGACGCCGCGGCCCGGGGCGGAGTCAGGCCCAGGCCCGATTCACCGGAGATTGCTTTTGGTTTGTTTGTTTTTACTCATCATGTTCTCCACTCGAGGAAAACAAGACAAAGCTCTGATCAGACGTCGCTCCTGGGACCACAGAACGAGGTGCCGGGTGGCTCCGTCCACGGAGACCTTCCCATCAGCCTCAGCGCCGGGAAACAGCCCAGGCCCCGCCGCAGGCCCCTGTCCGGCGGGTCGGCCTCCCCCACACGAGTCTGTAAGAGGGAGCCGGCGCTGCTGCAGGCCTGGCATTTGCTGCAGACAGGCTGGGGGAGGGAGCGAGGGGCAGCTGAGCGCCAGGGGCCTGCAGGGGCTGCGCCGGGAGCTGCAGTGACCTCCTGACACCCCAGGAGATGTCTCCCCTCCTCCCCGCCCCCCGGAGCAGTGAACGCCCTGAGCAGCGGTCCCTCAGACCAGACTCTCACGGGGCCCCCTCTGCTTGGCCCCGGGGTTCAGCAGCCCCTGACCTCCTGAGCTAGACACACACTCACACATCGAGGACGTTCCAGTCGCGGCCTCCCGCTTCCGGGGGCACTTACAGCTGCCAGGAGACCCCTCTGTGCACCCTCTTTCCAGAGGACTTCCCACGCCCCCCCAAACCGTCAGCCCCCTCCTCTGCCATGACTTTGTTTCCATTTCACAGAGAACAGAAGCCGCCAGAAGACCGCACAGCCTCCTGCTCCGAGTGCCCCCGGCCGGCACCCACATGTCCGTCACAGTCCATCCCCCCAGGAACTGTCTGCGTCTCCCCAGCGTCCACAACCCCACCTGTGCCAGACGCACCTCTCTCTCCGCTAAAGAACCTCTCTTGGTGACCCTCGGCCCGCAGCGCCCCCGTCATTCCCACCAGCGTGTACATTACTGCCAACGCCCGGCTGCGGAGCTCAGGGGGTGGGCGTCGACCCAGGCACCAGGAGGTCACGGTCCGACTCCTGGTCAGGGCACATGCCAGGTTTCAGGCCTGATCCCCAGTGTGGGGCGTGCAGGAGGCAGCCCATCCATGATTCTCTCTCATCACTGATGTTTCTCTCTCTCTCTCCCTCTCCCTTCCTCTCTGAAATAAATAAAAAATAAATATAAAAATATATCCTATATAATCCTATATACTAAAGAGCTAACATGCAAATGGTCCTCACACCCTCACGCTGTAATGGCTCAGACACTCAACACCAGGGAGAGAGGAACGGGTACCAGCCAGGCTGTGGCCTGGGAGAGGGGCAAGCCGCCCGCCCACAGTCCCCTGCAGCTGCGGCTGGCCCGGGAGAAGCCAGCCCGGGTCTGGGTGCCTGTAGCTGGCCAGAGGAGGGAATCCTGGGTCCCGGGTGCAAGGTGAGGCACAGGCAGTTGGGGTGATCAGGGGCGATCAGGCCAATAGGGGAGCAGTTAGGGGCGATCAGGCTAGTAGGGGAGCATTTAGGGGCAATCTGGAAGGCAGGCAGGCAGACAGGCGAGCGGTTATGAGCCAGTGGTCACGGATTGCGAGAGGCAGTTGGACATCCCCCGAGGGGTCCCGGATTGGAGAGGATGCAGGCCGGGCTGAGGGACCCCCGACCCCCCGCCTCCCCCCCCCTGCACAAATTTCGTGCACCGGGCCTCTAGTCTAAAAATGAAAATAAATAAATGACTAACGCTCCCAAAGAAACACAATCCTGTGGCCTCATTTAGCCGCGGCCCGGCTCCCCTCTTGGAAGCAGTGGCAGCCATCCGTGTCCCCAATTCTCCCCTCCACCCTCCCCCCAAACCCACACCAGCCGGGCATGCTGCCGCAGCCGCGGGACCCACATGGCATTTCACTGTGTTTGCCAAAGCCACCCCTGAGCTGCAGGCACGGCGCCAACGCCCAGCGCCCGGCCCACGCTCACCCGGCCCATCGGGACACAGCTCCTCCCCCCGCCCGCCTGGGGCCATTTCCTGGGGCTCCCGACAGCCACACTCCGGGACCCCGCCTCTGGGTCCGTTCCCCCTGCGTCTCCTCTGCTGGCTTTGCCTCTGGACCTCAGGAAGCGGAAGGGCCCAGGGCCCAGACCTCCCACCTTCCCCTCTCGCTGGGATCTCATCTCACCTCACCCTTTAAACGTCACCCCACGGCTCCCACTGCGTTTCCAGCCCAGCCACGGTCTCCAGCGCACGTGTGGGCATGACCGCCGCCACGCAGCCTCCCCGTGGGCGTCCGCCACACAGCCTCCCCGTGGGCATCCCGTCGTCCCTAACTTGACATGTTCAAAACGGGGCTCCCGCCCTCTTGGCGCCTAAACCGTCTCCACCTGCAGACTTGCCCACCTCAGGCGGCGACAGCATCATCCGAAACCCATGACACCACCTACACTTCCTCCCACGCCGCCATCTGCCGGAGCGCAAGGCTGATCCGCAGACGCATCCAGAACGGCCACGCTCACCGCCTCGGCTCGGGGGGGGGGGGGGGGGGGAGCAGGCCCCGCTCTCTGTCGTCTGAATCGCCCCGGGCATCAATGGAGCTCTCCAATGGCCTCTAACTGTCCCCTGACCCCCTCCCCCACCACCTGCGCTATCACCAACGCAGAGGCTGGGGCGAGCCCATGAACGTGGGTACAAATCCCGTCCCTCCTCTGCTTCAACGCTGCGCCCACTTCCCATCGTAAAACCTCGGCTCCCCCCAAGAACCGGCCAGGCCAGGTAAGGGGTTCCTGCGAGCCCTGGGGACACGCCCGGGCTCACTGCTCCCATGCCCCCCCAGGTCCCCCCCCCGCCCCCGACGCTGCCCCGCCCACTCGCCGGTATGGTGGGGCCACGGCCCCGGCCCTGCCTCCTTCTCCCTGCAACACTCCTGCTCCCGACACTAAATAGCACTCCCAGCTTCCCACACTCCTTAAATCCGTGGTCAATGTCGCCTTCCCGGCCCCTTCCATTTAAAGCTACGCCCTGCCCCGGCCCTCCACACGCCGTCCCCTTTTTCTCTCCTCCACATGCCCATGGAACACAGCGTGTCACCTGCTGCTGCACGCTGCCCGTGGCATCGGCCTGTCCCTCCCTGCCTGTCCCCTCCCCCCGCCCCTCACGCCAAGAGCAGGGCTCGTGTCTGTGTCCCTGGATTCTGAGTCAGAGGAGCGCCCGGCACGGCCAGGAGCCCAGCCCGCACGCCCTCCATGAACAAGGAGCCGGTCAGGCCCGAGACGCACCCTCTGGGCTTCCTACCCTGCTCCCTGGCCTCCGGCACGCGGCATCGTGCTCCCGGGCTGTGAGGAGCCGGGCGTGAGGCCCTGCGTGGGGATCTTTACGAAACGTCACTGTAACAGCACACACACTGCGCCGAGGTCCCGCCTCACAGTCGTCCTGGGACGGGGCTGGGCCACGGCTCCTATGGTGTGGCTCACGTGGTGTGGAGACCCACTTACTGGTAGGCCTTCCGTCTTCCCCGGCCACGGCCTGCGATTCCACTAAGATAGTGGTCGGCAAACTCATTAGTCAGCAGAGCCAAATACCAACAGCACAACGACTGAAATTTCTTTTGAGAGCCAAATTTCTTAAACTTCTTCTAACGCCACTTCTTCAAAATAGACTCGCCCAGGCCGTGGTATTTTGTGGAAGAGCCACACTCAAGGGGCCAAAAGCCGCATGTGGCTCGCGAGCCGCAGTTTGCCGACCACTGCCCTAAGAAGACGGCAATGAAGCTTTGCCAATTCAAACCTTCCAAATGCCAAGTTACCTCTGAGAAGCCCGGGGAGGAGGAGACGGACTGTCTTCTGGCCAAATCCTGGTGTCCAGCAGATGTGCTAGGTCCAGGTGTGCTGGGTCCAGATGTGCTGGATCCAGATGTGCCGGCATTCAGGTGTGCTGGGTCCAGATGTGCTGGGTCCAGGCGTGCTGGGTCCAGGTGTGCTGGGTCCAGATGTGCTGGGTCCAGGTGTGCTGGTGTTCAGGTGTGCCCGGGTACAGCGGTGCCTCAGCGGGCTCCTCCCCTCATGCCCGGCCACACGTGTGGAGAAGTGGGACAAGGTCTCCGGGCACCACAGCGTGTCACGGCCAGCAGGCCACCGAGCACCTGGGAGACAAGAGGGGCACGGAGCTCAGAGAGCGGCCTGCAGGGGGAAGGAGCACACGGCCGTCCCGCGGCTGCATCCGTGTGAACAGGTCACCCCGCAAAGCCAGCCTGGCACCAACACGCACTGAACATTCTGTCAGCCTCTTACCCATCTCATCCACTGTGTGCGCATCCACACACAGACATGTGACCGGCCGCCGGACCTCACAATTACAGAAATGGACTAAACGGTGCCCTCGTTCACCTATCCGATCAGCAGCGACTGAAAATTCTGTGTGGCTGAATAAAAATTCAATATCGTTCACTGTGGTAAAGGAAGACTTTCACTTACGTTTTAGGAATATAATAACAGGTGCCATTTGGAAAACTACTTGGAAGTGGGTAAAATATAAACTACACATACCTTTGACCCCCATATGCCACCCTGAGAATTTACTCTATGGCTGGCCTGGCACCAACGTGTCTTAAGTAACTAACAGCATATTCTTGGCAGCACACGGGACAGGCACAGACACTAGGGAGCCACCGAGGAGCCATGACGGGGGACACGTGGAGTAAGACATGTAGTGTCACCCCCGTAAGTGAGAATGAGCTCGACCCCCAGGTGTCGATACGAACTGGTGTCGAAGACAGAACAGCAAAAAAAGAAAAGGCGTCGCAGAAAGCAATTCCTATAAACCCAACTTGTGAACAAACATATTGGGGAAACGCTGACACCCCTAATTTTTCTAGAATTAAAAAAAAAAAAGGAAAGCCGGTAGAAAATCGCTTCCTCTTCACCTGGCCCCTCTCTGGCCCCATTTTCTTTGCTGCTGCCCAGGTCAACGGCGCGTTTCCAGCTGAAGGTTTTGATGTGTGTGTGACCCTGAGCTACACACACCGAGAGGAAAGCATTGCTTTCCGCGGACCTCACAGAAGATCCACAACGAAGCAGGGTGATCCTCCTTCGGAAAACTGCTGTTGGAACTACTCCGTTATTCTCAGACAGTCCCTCATTCTGTAGGCCAACTCTGTTATTTTTAGATGGTCCCTTACCCGGGGAAATAACTCCTTTTGTTTAAGTAACAGGAAAAGATAAACTTAACTGTCTGACCTTGCAAGCTAGCCGTGTAAGGCAGCGGTCGGCAAACTCATTCGCCCACAGAGCCCAATACCAACAGCACGACGATTGGAATTTCTTCGGAGAGCCACATTTTTTAAACGTAAACTTCTTCTAACGCCACTTCTTCAAAATAGGCTTGCCCAGGCCGTGGTATTTTGTGGAAGAGCCACACTCAAGGGGCCAAAGAGCCGCATGTGGCTCGCGAGCCGCAGTTTGCCGACCACTGATGATAATTCCGATATTCTCATGCCAAGTGTTAGCTCACTATGACCTCAAGGTTGCAAACTGTTCGTAACAACCACCTACACTGAGCTCTTTGTGAAATCTGCAGACAGGGAAGCTCGAAGAGTATAAATACGGGAGACCTCCTGCATGTTGTTTGCTCAGAGATTTGGAAGCGACACCTCCCTCGGGGCCGCGCCATCGACGACTCCTAATTAACGGGCTCATGGAGGCGCCGTGCGTCTCGCTGGCTAACTCACGCTACGACCGTGAGAGCAGCATGTCGCCGCCTCTGCATGAACACCCCACATAAAGCCTCCCCCCGCCACCCCCCGCTCTGCATTCTGGGCTCCAGGAGCCCCTCCTCAGCGTGGGGCCTGCTGGGCGTCCCCCCAGGTGAGTCCCGGAGCTCTTCCTTCTCCTCCTGCCTCCCTCCCTCTCCGTCCACCACGAGTGGCCAGCACCGACGCCTGCCCCGGAGGCAGAGCCCACGCCTCCACTCCCTGACCCGCGGGACACGGGGAGCCCTCGGCCCTCCCGGCCTCTCGCGCTCCAGGCGGAGGCTGTCTCGTGGCTGCCGCTGACCCAAGCCCCAACTTCGAACATCCCCGGAGCTCCCCGCGAGCCAGCGTCCGCAGCCTTTCGTGGAGGGCTTCACACGCGGGATCCGTGTGACGTGCAGATGAATGGAGGTCTTGTCCGGCCCCCACAAAGCTGCCTCTGTTCACGGCCCTGCACACCAACGGCGGGCACGCGGGAGACAGAGGCCCTCAGTCTCGCCTTCCCGTGGCCCTGCCCAGCGGCCCCACATCTGCCTGCTCCGGGGGTGGGCGGGGGGGGGGGTCACAGGTCACATGCTGCTCGGGACAGAGCGCACTCGCCAGCTCGCTGGCTGTCAGTTCACGACAGGAGCTGTTTTCTCATTCTCTCGCGGTGATAAGGGCGTGTGGCTAATTCTGCCATCGCCCGAGTCAAAGAAATGACTCTCGAAAGTGAGTCTGATTGGGAGGCATCGAAGCATCCATCGTAGATAAACACGGCTGTTTGAAATGGTAACCCTGCTTTGGCTTCTGTAAATGCTTGCTTGCTTCAATAACAAGGAAAATAAGTCTACTCCCACCTCAGAGAGGCCATTAAACCTTCCCCGGACGAAGTTATCAGTGCTGGCGCCAGGCCAGGCCTCTGGTTGAGGTCTCAAGGCCCCAGCACATAGGGGGCTCTTTAAGAACTTGCAAAGGGGGCCGGAAACACCCCATATTTGGGAGACAAAGAAGGTAAAAACATATAAATAGGGAAAGTTCCTCCATGTGGGGGCCCAGAATTGGAGAGACATTTTCCTCTGGGCCCGCGCGTAATAAACGTAACGCCATCTCTCTAGGTATTGCTTGGTTCCTCTCCGGTTTTCGGTAACAGCGTCAGCCAGCTCACACAGAGCCCGCTGAGTTACCCCACCGCCACTGAGCGGGGCTCAGACTAAGGCTTCTCATCACAGAGGCGTGTCCCCAGCGAGAAAGCGGTTTCTTTGGGGTGGGGGACACCGCTCACCCTGCCGCCCATCTCGAACGCGGAGAACTCAGAACACATTTCCTTCGACGACGCAGTTTTGAAAGGGAATACGGCAGATTTGTATGTGGTGGCAGGAAAAACCTTCACATTAAACAGGAAAGAGAGCAACAGGTAGCAGTTTGCCACTGAAAACCTAGTTCCAACGACCAGCTACCTCAGGCTCAGCGACCTACAGCAGCACAAACCCACACTGCATGCCAACAGGCAAGAAACATCACAGCCCGGGGAGGCAGAGCAAGCATCAGAACCTGACTGAGCTGTGGCCCCGATGCTGGAATTACTAGCATCAGACAAAGGATTTCAACGACCATGATTAACACACGCACCAAGGGCTCTCCTGGAAAAGGCAGAGAAAATGCAACAGTAAATGGGTTACAGAAGCAGAAAGATGGAATTAAAAACAATGATCTCAGCCCTGACGGGTGTGGCTCAGTGGATAGAGCGTCAGCCTGCGGACTGAAGGGGCCCAGGTTCGATTCCGGTCAAGGGCATGTACCTTGGTTGCGGGCACATCCCCAGTGGGGGTTGTGCAGGAGGCAGCTGATGGATGTTTTTCTCTCATCGATGTTTCTAACTCTCTATCCCTCTCCCTCCCTTTCTGTAAAAAAATCAATAAAATATTTTTAAAAAATAATGATCTCAGTAAACGCCAGAATGGAGACATGGTCAAGAATGGAGAAAGCCTGTGTTAGACTCACCAACAGATTGAACACAGCCAGGAGGAAGATCAGTGAGCCTGAGCTGAGGGCAACAGAAAATTCCTCGGGTTATAAACAACAACAACAACCCACAGAATTAATATATATACACACACACACACCCCAAGGTAACTTCAAAATGTGCAAGATATGCGCGACTGGAAACTCAGAAGGAAGAGAAAGAGAGAACAGGGCAGAAAAATATTTGAAGCAAGAATGGCCAAGAGTTTTCCAAAACCAACGACAGACACCACACCGCAGCTTCGGGGTGTTCGCAGAATACCAAGCAGGATAAATACCAAAAGTGCACATCGAGGCCTATCATATTCAACTGCAAAAGCCAGACACTGCACTCCTAGAGGAGTAAGAAGAAGAATTAGATCTGATTTCTCTTCAGAAAGCCTACAAGCAAACAAACCAAAGGTAACAGATAGAAAGCAACTGCAAGCATGGTAGATATTCACCAGCTATAGCAATAATCACTTTAAATGTGAATAATCTAAATATACCAATTAAACTATAGAGATTTTCAGAATGCAAAAGAAAAAGTAAGACTTAACTACATGTTGTCTGAAGAAACACACTTCAAATAAGAAGACTGGTTAACAGCAAAAATAGCCATGTGTTAGGTGATTATAACATACTAGAGGTCCGGTGCACGAAATTCATGCACTGGGGGGGGGGGGGGAGTGTCCCTCAGCCCAGCCTGCACCCTCTCCAATCTGGGACCCCTCGGGGGATGTCTGACTGCTGGTTTAGGCCCGATCCCACAGGGGTTGGACCAGCAGTTGGACATCCCTCTCACAAGCCAGGACTGCTGGCTCCTAACTACTCGCCTGCCTGCCTGCCTGATTGCCCCTAACCGCTCCCCTGCTGGCATGATTGACACCTAACTGCTCCCCTGCCAGCCTGATCACCCCCAACTGCCCTCCCCTGCCAGCCTGGTTGCCCCCAACTGCCCTCCCCTGCCGGCCATCTTGTGACAACATGGGGGTGGCCATCTTGTGATGCAAGAGTGTGAGGGTCAATTTGCATATTACCTCTTTATTATATAGGATTATTATATAGGAGGATGGATGAGGGAAATGAATGACAGCTGGAAGGGATGAAGGCAGACGTAACATGCTAATTCCAAGCAAAAAAAAAGCTGGAATCATTCGTTTCAGATGAAGCCAACTTCAGAGCAAGGAAATCCTCAGGGACAAAGAGGCGGCTGCATGACGATGAGGGGTCGTTTCTCCAAGAAGACAAAACACACCAACCACGCACGCACCTACCAACAGAGCATCGGAACACACAAAGCAAAGACGGCAGACCTGGCGGAGCAGCAGCCAGTCACCGCGATCCTTCGAGGCCCACCACTCTGTTCCGTCCCCGACAGACCCAGGCGCAGACCGTCAATGCGAACACGCTGACCTAGACAGCACGAACCATCGATTTGATTCATCTGACACACAGAGTACTCATCCAGCCATGGCAGGACACACGACACACTCCTCTAGCTCCTGCGGAACATTTTAGGCCGAGGAACACACCCGAACGGATCGTAAAACAGAACAGAGATCTGACAAAGGAAGCTTTCCCATCGAAACGGCACTCGCCCAGGAACCCCTCGCTGGAAAATCGCTGGGGAACCCCCAAACATCTGGAGGGTACACAGCACGTCTGTAAGTAACGCACGGGCCGAAGAGCACGTCTCTAGGGAGCCCGGGGAGCACGGTGAACTCGGGGAAATAACAACGCGGCGGACCGCAATGAGCAGCAGGCAGCGGAAGGCACGTATCGGAAAAGAAGGAAGATCTGAGACCAACACCCCGAGCTTCCCGTTCGGGAAACGGAGCCAGAAGAGCCACGTCGGCCGAAAGCCAGCCGAGGAAAAGCCGGATGAACACGGGAGCAGAATCAGCGACATCGCACGCAGGGGAACGGGAGAGGCCAACCACAAAGCCACGAGCTGGTTCTGTGACAGATCAGTAACGCGGACAGCCGCGGGCGGGGCCGCGCCGGAGGTCGGGGTGGCTACAGCAGCCCGCGGGGCCGGAGCCCACCAGGAGGAGGTTTGTGAAGCTCAGCCCACGGCCCCGGGTCTGCCGTCTCCACCAGCAGCGCCACGGGCTCCTGGCATTCTCGCTGGAAACTGAGCAAAGCCGCAGTCAGAGGAGAGAAGTGCGGGAAGAAGGGGCGATAGCGTCATTCCGTGCGGCCGCCCCATCCCCGCGTTCGCCGCGAAGCCACGGAGAACAGGAACGCTCTCGGTGGGGCTAACGCGTTCCATCCTGGCGGACCGGAGGGCCGGATCTTATCCAACCAGGAAATGGCTTCCAGATGGACTCGGAGCGCGAGGCGGCGTCTGTCCCAATTCCCAGAGCCTTCCCCCACCCTCCTCCCATCTGGCACCTGGCTGCCTCCCTCCCCCGGAACTCCAGGGGCGACCCGTGCATCTGCCCCGGAGAGGCCCTCAACGTTCCCGCTTAAATGGTCTCAGGCCTTCAACGCTTTTTAAAGACTTTCTATGCATCGACTCCTCAGAGGAACCCCGAAGAAAGAAGTCCCCCTAGAACTGCTCCCACTTTCTAGATGGACAAAATGGGGACACGGCAGGTTAAAGCAGTGGTTCTCAACCTTCCTAATGCCGCGACCCTTTAACCTTTTGCACTCAGATGTCGAGTGTGACTCGACACGGTTAGCATCGGTAGCCCATCCCTTCCCTCCCTCCATCCCGCCTCCTTTATTTGGGCTTTTCTTACATTAAATAAATAAGTTTGTACGAAAAGAAACTCCAGTTTTTTATTCTACTGCCGCGCTTTGTAAAATCTGGGGTATTTAAAAAATTAAATCCCGAGTAGAATAAAGGAATCGAGAAAAAAGCAAACGAGTGCAAAGGGTTAATACAGTTCCTCATGTTGTGGTGACCCCCAACCATAAAATTATTTTCGTTGCTACTTCATAACTGTAATTTTTCTACTGTTAATGAATCGTACTGTAAATATCTGTGTTTTCCGATGGTCTTAGGCTCTGCAGCGGCGGCCCACAGGTTGAGAACCGCGAGCAGGGCGTGACCACAACATGAGGAACTGTACTAAAGGGTCGCGGCGTTAGAAAGGTTGAGAACCACTGGGTTAAAGGTCTTGGCGGCATCTGGGATGGGGTCTGAGGTCTCGTGGCCTTCAGCTCCGATGGTGACCGCAGCCACGAGGCTCCGCGTGAGGCGGCCTGGCCGTGGCAGGGCCAGAGCGAGCCTGAAGGGCCCTCCAGGGAAAACGCGGGCCCTTGCCCGGCTCTGGTGTGTTTATCGATAAGCAGAGGGCTTCCTCTTTGCCAGTTACTCGTTTCCCCCAAACCCTCCGCAGCCCAACGCCCCGGAGACACAGGGCCCACTTCCTTGTTGGAATGTGTGTTGTTGCTTACGGAGTAATAACATGTGTGTGCTGGTAGGCAGTAATAACATGTGTGTGCTGGTAGGAAGTAACAACATGTGTGTGCTGGTAGGCAGTAATAACATGTGTGCTGGTAGGCAGTAATAACATGTGTATGCAGGTAGGCAGTAATAACATGTGTGTGCTGGTAGGCAGTAATAACACGTGTGTGCTGGTAGGCAGCATGAACAAGGAACACTGTAACTGAAATCATGTATTTCACCTCAACACGAACTGTCACCTCAGTAAACAAATGAGAGGCAGCAGGGAAGTCCCGGTCCTGAGGCCGATGGGGCCGATGGCACACCGCCAGCCTCAGCCCTGCTCTCCCTTCGCGAGGCGGCGGAAACAAACCCACCCCCGCGCCCACAAGCTCCGAAACCCCAGGAGTCGCAGCGTCAGATGGACCGCATTCCCATGCTGTCCACGTGAGGCTACTGTCTTTTTAAAAGGAAAGGAGATGTGTGTGCACACGGCATGCATTTCCTCCACATTTACCGTCACCTCCTGGAGCCACATTCCCCGCAGAGCAACGTCTGAGGTCCCCCCAGAGGCACAGGAGTCAGCATCTGTCCTGAGGCCCCGCACCCCGCGCCCCCACCCCCAGGCTCCCGAGCCGCCCTCCCGCCAAGGCCCCTCCCGCCAAGGCCAGGATTGCTGCCGAAAGGCTTCCTGCCCTGCAGCAGGCGCACTTCATCTTCCAGGAAATGTTCCTCTTAGCTCCTTCACCTTAGAAAACAATCACAAACTCACAGTGTTGTGTTGACCACGAAGATTCCTATCTGGCGACCCGAGGTGTTCGTCACCGCAGAACTGCGCTTAGGGCTGGATGATGTCAGAAGGTGTAGGGAGCGGCTAGAGGGTTAAGCCTCGGACTGACCTGCTGGCAAAGCCGCAAACAAGTCCCAGCCTGGAGGGCACAGCCCTCTTAGGTAATTAAGCTTGACCTTATGAGCCCCCTAGGTCCTTCCTGGGTAGCTAATGGGCTGTGGGAGGTGCAAGTGCTGCCAAAACAAGTGAAACTCACAAGAACATTGTAACTATGGTGACCATTACCTTGTTTACCCCTGGCTATAAAATAAAGGCTCAGCCTGCCGTCTGGATCTGTTCTGTGGCCTCAGCCAGGCACAGGAGATCCACCTAAACCCAGTTTATTCTCTTTGTCTATCTTTGCTTCATGCTTCGCCGGCCCTCCCTCAGGCTCACCGAACCCTTGGCTGTGCTGGTGCAGCACAATAAGGCATCGCCAGTGCCCTCCAGGGGAGACCCACGTGGAACGGAAGTTAAAACGGCGCACACCACCTCGCAGCTCCCCACGAGGCCTTCCTCGGCGGCCCGCTACCACCACCGGCTGGCTTCGCCTGGGTGTTGGTTCATAGAGGTCAGAGCCTTTAGCCCCCGATGTGGTGCCTGGGGCAGGGTCTCCAGTGGTCACTGTCCTTCTGAGAAAACAGCCTTCTCTTTTTATAATTAATTCTGTTATTTGTTAATCACAGCTGACATTCCATGCTTGATTGGTGTCGAGTGTACAGATAGTGGTTAGACATTTATATCACTTACAAAGCCATCCTTCCGGTCTTCAGAGCTTTGGTTTAAAAAAAAAAAAAATATATATATATATATATATATCACACACACACACACACACACACACACACACACACACACACACGGAATGTAGTTAAAAGTTTGAGGCACTGCCCTGGATGATTTGGCTCAGTGTTCAGAGCTTCAGCCTTCAGACTGAAGGGTCCCGGGTTTGATTCTGGTCCAGGGCAGTACCTTGGTTGGGGACTGACTCCCGGCCCTCATCTCGGGCACGTGCAGGAGGCGACCAGTCGATGTGTCTCTCTCACATCGATGTTTCTCTCTCTGTGTCTCTCCCCTCCCTTCCACTCTCTCTAAATAAACCAATGGGAAAATATCCTCGGGTGAGGATTAACAAAAAGAATAAAAGTTTGAGGCACTGAAGCTGGGAATTCAAAGACGAGTAAGACCCACCCTCCCCCCGCCACCTGCAGGACATTCACCCCACGAGAGCGGCTGAGTCACCCCCAGGCCTCATCTCCTCCGCAGGGAGAGCTGGAGGAAGACCGTGCGTGGACGGCAGTTCGGTTCAGGGGTGTATTGCTTCCAGCGGCAGCACTGGCACCGCGCCAGGTCCCACAAAGCCCCCTTCCCCATCTCAGGTGAACACAACTTCCTGTCACTGGGCCTCGGGTGTCAGGTGACCCCGGGACACGTATGATGACACGTTTACATCAGTCCCGGTGCCGAGGTCTTTCACACTCGGGAGCTAACACGCTTCCAGGATCTAAAACACCCGACTCTGCAGCACCCGGGGCCTCGGTGCTGCGCCCGCTGTGACCGGGGTGACAGGACGCAGGCTCGGGGTCACGCACGAAGTGCCGGAGCAGCTCAGGGACGTGGGGAGGCCTGACGGGCCCCACGGAGCTCCCGGGAGCGACAGGGAATCCCGGATGGACCAGGACGACCTTCAGGAGCAGCTGAGTGAGGCCGGCTGCGGGAAGAGCAGGGGGTTGGGGGCAGGGGTGCCCGGGGGCCCAGACCACAGGGGGCTGTCCGCGGCCACACGGAGAGCTGGCCAGGAGAGCCACGCCGCTCAGAGGCGGGAGAAGCAAGCGCTGGCCGCTGCCCGGAAGGAGGTGACGGCGGGAGCCTGAGACGCTGCCTGCCGAGGGGGCTCTGGGGCTGCCGGGGCGCACACGTACGGGCGGGCAGAACCCGGCGGCGTGGGTGAGCGTCGCCCTAGGAACCAGGAGGTCACGCTTCAATTCCCGGTCAGGGCACGGGCCCGGGTCGCAGGCTCCATCCCGTGTGGGGCGAGCAGGAGGCAGCCGGTCCCTGATTCCCTCTCTTGGTGGACGTTTCTCTCTCCCTCTCCCTTCCTCTCTGAGATCAATAAACACATTTTTTAAAAAACCAACACACGAAGGCAGCGCCCAGCAGCGCTCTGAGCCGGGCGCTCAGGCACACCGCCCGCCGCCAGCGGCCCAGGCTCTCCGGCCGAGCGGGACCACCGTCCGGCTGTTGGCGCCGAATAAACACCGAGACTCCTGTTGGCGCTCAATTGCCCATCAGTTGACAGAGGCCTGGAGGAGGCGCCAGCGGACACCCGGGCGCGCTCAGTCCCTAAGGGAAGGCAGGGTGGCCGGCCGGGTGCAGGGTGGGGTGGGTAGGGAGTTCACCAAGAACAGACGCCTGCGGGGCGGCCCCTCCACTGGTCGCCAGTGGCACCTGCTCCGGGGAAGGTTTGGTGGGGGCACTGGACTTGGCAGGCGGGCGGGGAAATGACACCGTTCAGGGGAACCCTCTGGGAGCTGGAAGTCGGGGGGCGGGGGGGTGGGGGAGACACTCTGGGGGAAAGACATGAGGAAAACCTGTGACAGCTAACGGATGGGAAGGTCCAGGTCACGGGACCATTCATCAAGGAGCTTTGTAAAGAAACGTGACTTCATCGAACCCAAACCCCTCGCTTTTCACCTAAGAAAACACACCCAAGGGCTTTTGTATCTGAACTGACGCCGCGTTGAGCTGAGTCGGTAAACAGCTGAGTCCGAACAACCCGAGGCGCAGGGAAGAGGGCCCCCCAGCCCCACCGGCAGGATTCCCCCGCGTCCCCACCGAACTCGAGGCGAGACGAGAACCGGCGGGCGGCAGTGACAACGCAGCAGGAAGCGACCGGCCTGCACCCGTCCCGCCGCTGCTGGCCCCTCCCCGGCGGCCGGGCCCCTGCAGGGCACAGAGGAGGCCAGAGCCTGCTGACCAAAGGAACATACTTCCCCGGCCCCTGCAGCCCCGCAGCCCAAGGCAACATGCCAGCCAGCGTGTCGTTCCGTGTTCTGGGGTCCACACTGCCAAGAAGGTGAAGCACGCGGGAAAAGCCATGTGAGCACGTGTGTCACTTAAGCCGACAGAGCCGGGCCGCACCCCGTCAGCGCGCAGTCCGGGTGCAGGTTCTCACACCGGGTCTCGGGGCACTGTCGTGCCTCCCCCTCTCCCGCCCAGCGCCCTCGGCACAGCCACCGGCCACAGGCTCAGCACCCCGTGGGCACAGCGACCAACGCCTGCACAGCCCGCTCTCGGGGGCGCATCCTCGGCCTGCCTGCCCTGGGCCGGCTCCCGCTGTCCCAGAGGCCCTGCCCCCGCAGATGCACACAGGCCTCGAGCACAGCCTTACCCCCAGCCCGGCGGGCACGGACAAGGCCCCGGGGAGCGGCCGAGCCGTTCCTCTGGGACAAAGCGGGACCTGCGGCCCGTGGCCAGGGACGGAGCGAAAACAAGGTCCCTGCCCAGGGCCCAGGGCGTCGGGCCCAGGGAGAAGGAATCCGGGAGTGACTACAGCGTTCACAGATAAGGGATGCGTCCCTCGGCCCCTCCCGGCGCGAAGGGTGCATTCCTTTAAGAACACGGTGTGCCTGGCGCGGCCCGCACGCTCCGGGGAGGCCTGGGCGGGATTCAGTGAGCGTGTTGGAAAGCACGCACCTTGACGTTGAGCTGGTTTGCAAACAGGAGAAACGGGCACTGAGCCACATTGCGGGGTCAAAGGGGCTCCTCTGTGTCCCACTTCCATGATCCCACAAGTCTGAGAGATTGACACCTGTCCTGCCGCTTACAGGCCACCCCCCCACCTCGTTCTCGCCAAACCCCCCCCCTCCCCGCCTCACTGCTCTGTGCGTTCCTCCATCTGCCTTCGAACCCCCAGCTCCCAAAGGCTGCGGCCACACGAACCGACAAAGGAAGAATGTGAACGGGGGAGATCATTCCTGGACTCGAACGTGTTTGAAGGGAGAAGACGCCTGATGCGTTCAGCAAACATTTCCCGGCACCTACTATGCGCCAGGCACCGTGCTGGCGGCAAAGGGACACGGCGCTGAGCACAGCAGGACTGCGAGGTCCTGGCCCTCACTGCACCCCAAGCCGCAGACGCTCACAGCTTACGGCACGGCACCAAGGACATGCGGCCGCGGCACGGGGGTCTGGACCCCGCCGGCCAGGGGGCCGAGGCGGACAGTTTATGAATGTGCAGTCAGTCCTGTCCAGGACGGTCCTGGGGCTCCCGCAGCCTCGCAGTCCCCGCTTCTCCCGCTCCCGGGAGTGGCCATGAAGCCCGGACCGAGGAGACGAAGAGGCGGCCTTTCGGTGCCTGCGGAAAAGCCGGTTCCTTCCCGGTAACAGGGACAGCGGTGGCCGGCCCCGACCCCCCCACCTGTCCTGCAGCCTGACACGCCGACGAGAGCCCGCAGCCCCGGAGAGCCAGCGGGGCCGGGCCGCCCTCAGAGGGCAAAGGTAACAAGCGAAGGTCGGCGGAGCCACACAGGGCATCCGGTCTCGGTGACAGCGCCGAGCCGCTGGACCGGCGCCAGCCACCACGCCTGCCTTCAGCATCCCGTCGCCGAGGACACGGAAACCCTGTGCCGGGGCCTTGCTGGTGCTCTGTCCGGCCAGACACACGGTGACATACACGTCCGTCCCTGCGAACACGCGCTACTGACCCGGGCAGGGGGGTGTGGGGGGTTGAACTCCGAACCCCAGGATCTGTGAGGGGACCTTGTTCAGGTCTTTGCAGGTGAGCGAGTTACCACACGGTCCACAGAGCGGGCCCCTCTCCACGTGACGGTGACCAGGAGTTCCTGCCTGTCGTAGCCTATTCAGATGATCTTTTTTAAAAAATACATTTTTATTGATCTCAGAGAGGAGGGGAGAGAGAGAGGGAGAGAGAAACATCAAGGATGGGAGAGAATCATGGATCGGCTGCCTCTTGCACGCCCCACACTGGGGATCGAGCCTGCAACATGGGCCTGTGCCCTGACCGTGACCTCCTGGTTCACAGGTCAACACTCAATCCCCGAGCCACACCGGCCAGCCGGCGGACGATCTTGACCAACATCCCACAGATGGGAGGGGGCTTATCAGCAAGACTCTTATTCCTCCCAGTTTCAGAGGCGGGAGCCCGAGTCGAGGTGCCCCGTCGGGGCTGGGGAGTGCTCTTCCTGCTGACAGTCCGCACCTCACTGTGTCCCCACGGGACGGAGGGGCTGGGTCCCCTTTATAACGGCGCCCACGGCCTCCAAACCCATCACATTGGGGGTCAGGCTGGAACCCGTGAACTGGGGACACAGCGCCTCCTGCGGCCGGGCCTGCGCGTGAGCACGAGGGGAGGCAGGAGGCTACCAGTGAGCACGCCTAGAACCCCCACGCAGAGGTGGTTTTGGGGTCCCCGAGCTGACGGAATAAAGATGCCCCTTCCTGCCTTCTCTGGCCCGTCCGGCCCTGTCCACCCTCCCCGGCCGCCCGCTGGGCTCCCAGGGCCGGGCTCGAGCTCCGAGGGGACAGGGAAGGTGGACTGGGGTCCCGCAGCGCGAGCTGCTGTCTCCTCCTCGCGGGGACGGGCCTGCCAAGCCATCGGGGAGACACGGACAGTGTGGGCCCCGCTTCAGGGCCTGGCGCCAGCTCTGAGGTCTGCCGGCGCCCCTGCGCTCCCGGTCCCCACCCCGGGCTCCTCCACCCCGGGGCGCCCGCCCCTGCCCGGATGTGCTGGCTGGCCTCTGCGCTGAGGAAACCCGTCCTGGGGCTGTTCGCTTCCTGGGTTCTCACTCGGGAGCCGCGGGCCCGGCTCCGCCAGCCTCCCGCCGCTCTGCCCGCCTCCTGAGGCCCCCCGACCGGGGAGCCAGAGGGTTCGGGGAGAGGGAGCTGCGCAGCCACGACCACGACGGGGTGCTCCACACAGGAAGTCCCCGCACAGGAAGCGCCACGGGAACCCACGTCCGCACTGCGCTGACCTGGCCAACCTCTTTCTAGGAACTCCGCCGCCTGTCCCCCCTCCCCAGGGCACCCCAGCCTCGTCGGGCTGCCGGCCCCAAGCCCCTCCTGTCCCCCCCCCCCCCCCCCCGCCTCCGTGGTCCCCACCTCCGGGCCCTTCTGCCAGCACGAGCCCCGCCTCCGCCCGGCCCATCCGCCTAGCCCCCCTCATGCACGCCAGCCTCCCTCCCAGGCACCTCCTCACCGAGGCCTGGCACACACCGGGTGGGCACCTCCTTCCCTCAGCTCGGCTCCCCTGCTGGACTAGGGTCCCGAGGGCGAGGCCAAGGCCATCCCCGCGAGGCTGGCGTCCCGGTGTGAGGGCATTGCCGCCAGGAGCGGGGAGGGAAGCTGGCCCGGAACGATGGCCTCAAGTGGCTGCGAGGCTTCGAGAAAGGCTCCTTCCACACGGCTCTTGGGCTTCCCAGGCAGGAAGTTACCCCGGTGACCCCAGAGAGGCTCGTCTGTCTTCCTTAGCAGCACCCACTCTGTTCTGGCCTCGGGGCTGCCCTGCTGACCCGCACCCCAGGAATCCGGGGGTCCCTGCCTGGCCAGGTGCCTGGGAAGCGTCTGCAGCCCAACAGCATCCTCGGTGGCCGGGACTCCTAGACCCGCGGGCGGCTGACCGCCCCGTCCCCTCCGTCCTGAGCGCCCAGGAGAGTGGAAGCCAGGCTGGGCGGCGTAGCCCTCGCGTGGCCGGGGTCCCTGACCGAGGCTCTGAGCCTACCGTGTCCTCGCAGTCCCCAGGGGGGGCTGGGCAAGGAGCCCCACCGACCGCCTGGCTCTGGGATCCCGGCTGGGACAGGCCTCCTCCGGCCTCTCCCACAAAGGAAGGCTCCCAGCCGGCCGGCCTGGCTCAGGGGTTGAGCGTTGACCTATGACCCAGGAGGTCACGGTTCGATTCCCGGAGGTCACGGTTCGCACATGCCCAGGTTGTGGCCTCGATCCCCAGTGCGGGACGTGCAAGAGGCAGCCGACCCGTGATTCCCCCTCATCGTTGATATTTCTCTCTCTCTCTCCCTCTCCCTTCCCCTCTGAAATCAATAAAAACATATTTTTAAAAAACTGAGTTGTAACCATATAAACTCCCAAACGCCAATTGGGCCAAACCGGGACGTTTTCCATGCCGTCAGAATGAGGTCATTTGCACCCCGTTTTCCCACGAGGACCTGGGTGCAGGCCTGACCCGCTGAGCAGCAGTGCCGGCGCGGGAAGTCGGATTCTGAGGCTCGCAGTCCGCACCCCCTTCCCTCCACACAGCCGCAAATACGGCAGGGCCCGCTCGCCCCCTCTCCTCCTCCACAGCCCTCAATGGCTCCCACGGCCACAGGCTCAAGGCCAGGTCGCCTCGAATCCACAGATTCCGTGACCTCTTCCCCTCTGACCTTTCTGGGCATAACCTCTTTGCACTCTTTAAAAAATAACGAAACAAAACTTAGACACGAGAAAGGTGCAAAGACGGGGTGCCTCTTGCCAGGGCTGGGGGAGGGAGGCACACACCACAGCCTGCCTGCCGGGCCCCAGGACCTGGGGCAGGGCCCCCCACACCCCTGTGCCCCTCCCCTCCTCCTCTGCCTGGGCAGCCCTGGGCCAGGGCCCTTCCTGCCATCCGCAGGGGCCCACCTGCAAGCTTCCTCTCCCTCCAGGGCCCCGGCCTCCCCTCCCGCCTCCCCTCCAGCCTCCCCTCCAGCAGCCCCCAGGCCTGGGCACCGCCTCCCCGGGGCCTTTCCCCACCCCCAGGAAGGAGCTAGATTTGGGGTCACCTCTAGTGCAGCTACCAACCCTCCACCCCCCAGGGCAGCAGGCCCTCAGGGTCCCCTCACCGGCCCCCACCTGGAGCAGGAAACCAGGTTACACAGCTGCTGAACGGAATTTTTTCTCCTTTTGGAATTCAGTGTGGGGGGGATGTGAGAGGGCGGGGAGAGCGCACACCTTTGGGGTGACCATCTGAGCCCCCATGGAGATGGTGAGGGTACAAGAAGGAACCCCTTTCTCCCGTGACCTGCTGGACGCCCCATGGGGGGCCGCTGCTCGGAGGGCGGTGGGGACCCGCGGGGACGTCCCAGCCCCAGAGGGGAGCGGCTCGGCGGAGGCAGGTGGCCGGGGTCCCCCGGGCGCCAGGAGGTGCGGAGCGGGTGCCCCGGGTCCCCGCCGCCGCCCGCGCCCCCGGGGCCCTCCCCAGACCTCGCCCTCCGCGGCCCGCGCCGCCCACCCGCCGGGGCCGGGGCCGGGGCCGGGGCCGGGGCCGGAGCCGGAGCCGGGAGGCCGGGAGCCGGAGCCGGGAGCCGGGAGCCGGGAGGCCGGGAGCCGGGGCCGGGGCCGGGGCCGGGAGCCGGGAGGCCGGAGCCGGAGCCGGAGCCCGGAGCCCGGAGCCGGAGCCCGGAGCCCGGAGCCGGAGCCCGGAGCCGGAGCCCGCGCGCGGGCCGCGGAGGGGGGACCGCGCTCCCCAAGTGGCCGCGCCAGAGGCCCCCGCGGGCCGGGGCGGCCGGGCCAGGGTGGCGCCTCGTTCGGAGCCCCGGTCCCGCCGGCACCGCGGACCCGCCCCCGGCCGCTCCCGCGCCCCAGACGCCGACACAAAGGCAACGCGCGTCCCCACCTGGCCCCGCGCCGGGCTCCGGGGTCCGCGCTCCGCGCTCCTGCTCGGCCGCCGCAGGCTCCCAACGGGTCCGGTGTGGCGGGTGGGGGTGCGCCCGGGTCCGCCGCCCGCGCCCCGCCGCCCGCAGCCGCCCTCTGGGCCCGCCCGGCCTCCGGCGGCGCGAACGGCACAAAGACGGGGCGCGGGCTGCGGCCCCGCCCGCCGCGCAGCGCCCCCTGCCGCCCGCCCTGGGCGCCCCGCGGCCGGCACCACCCAGAGCAGGAGCCGCCCAGGCGCCCCCCGCGGGGGCAGGGGCGCGAGCACCCCGGAAGGGACGGGTGCCCCGCCAGGCGCCCCCCGCGGGGGCAGGGGCGCGAGCACCCCGGAAGGGACGGGTGCGGTGCCCGCAGAAGCTCCTGGCCCGGACGGCCGCCCGGCCGCCTGCAGCAGTCCCCCAGGCCGGGCGCACGGGGCTCGCCCTCGCCTCCTCGAAGGCGTCCCCGATGCCATCTGAGCCAGCGGGGGAGGGAGTGGGTGCCCCCTGACCGGCGTGGCTCAGGACCCGGAGGGCACAGCCCGGGGTTACAGCTTGACCCCCAGGAGGCAGCCAACCAATGGCTCTCTCGGCGTGGATGTTTCTCTCTCCTTCTCCCTTCCTCTCTGAAACCAATTAAAAAGCAACAACCACTACATTGAAAAAAGGAGGGAGGAAGGGAGGGAGGAGGGAGGAAGGGAGGGAGGAAGGAAGGAAGGAAGGAAGGAAGGGAGGAGGGAAGGGAGGGAGGAGGGAGGGAGGGAGGGAGGGAGGAGGGGAGGGAGGAAGGGAGGGAGGGAAGGAAGGAAGGAGGAAGGAAGGAGGAAGGAAGGAAGGGAGGGAAGGGAAGGAAGGGAGGAAGGAAGGAAGGGAGGGAGGAAGGGAGGGAGGGAGGAAGGAAGGGAGGAAGGAAGGAAGGGAGGGAGGAAGGGAGGGAGGGAGGGAAGGGAGGGAGGGGGAGGGAGGGGGAGGGAGGGAGGGAGGGAGGGAGGGAGGGAGGGAGGGAAGGAAGGGGAGGAGGGAGGGAGGAAGGAAGGGAGGGAGGAAGGGAGGGAGGAAGGGAGGAAGGAAGGAAGGGAGGGAGGGAAGGGAGGGAGGAAGGGAGGGAGGAGGGAAGGGAGGAAGGAAGGGAGGGAGGAGGGAAGGAGGGAAGGAGGGAAGGGAGGAAGGGAGGGAGGGAGGGAGGGAGGGAGGAGGAAGGAAGGAAGGAAGGAAGGAAGGAAGGGAAGGAAGGGAGGGAGGAGGAAGGAGGAAGGAGGGAAGGAGGGAAGGGAGGGAGGGAGGGGAGGGAGGGAGGAGGGAGGAGGGAGGAAGGAAGGGGAGGAAGGGGAGGAAGGGAGGGAGGAAGGAAGGGAGGGAGGAGGGAAGGAAGGAAGGAGGGAGGAAGGAAGGAAAGAAGGAAGGAAGGGAGGGAGGAAGGAAGGGAGGGAGGAAGGAAGGGAGGAAGGAGGGAAGGAAGGAAGGAAGGAAGGAGGGAAGGAAGGGAGGAAGGAAGGAAAGAGGGAGGGAGGAAGGAAGGGAGGGAAGGAAGGGAGGGAGGAAGGAAGGAAGGAAGGGAGGAGGGAAGGAAGGGAGGAAGGGAGGGAGGAAGGGAGGGAGGGAGGGAGGGAGGGAGGAAGGGAGGGAAGGAGGGAGGGAAGGGAGGAGGGAAGGAGGGAGGGAGGGAGGGAGGAAGGGAGGGAAGGGAGGGAGGGAGGAGGGAAGGGAGGAAGGGAGGGAGGAAGGAAGGGAGGAAGGAGGAAGGAAGGAGGAGGGAAGGAGGGAAGGAAGGGAGGGAGGAAGGGAGGGAGGGAGGGAGGGAGGAAGGGAGGAAGGAAGGGAGGAAGGAAGGAAGGGAGGAAGGAAGGAAGGAGGGGAGGGAGGAAGGAAGGAAAGAGGGAGGGAGGAAGGAAGGGAGGAAGGAAGGGAGGAAGGAAGGGAGGGAGGAAGGGAGGGAGGAAGGAAGGGAGGGAGGAAGGAAGGAAGGAAGGAAGGGAGGGAGGAAGGAAGGAAGGAAGGAGGGAAGGAGGGAAGGAAGGAAGGAAGGAATGGGTGTCTGATGAGCGGCCCTCCCTCTGCCCGGTCACAGGAGCTCCCCTCCCCCCACCCACCGCCTGGCTGCTCTGAGCACGGAGAGGAGGACCCCCTGCATGGTCCCGGGCTTCTGACCTGAGGTCCAGGCAGCCGTTCCCTCCCTGACCTGGGGCTCCGGCTGTCGGAGCGGAGGGTCTGGTGACAGGCGGCCTTTTAACTAGGGCAGGCCCTGAGTGCTCCCCTGGCATCTACGGGCGTCTGTGCTTTCCGGCCGCGGGCAGAGCCAGGGACACGTGGCGCATTTTGTCAATGGACCCTGATGGGAGTGTCCCTGCTGGGCGGAGGCCGAGACCACACTCAAGGCGCCAGGCCTGGTGTGGTCCCTGCCAACAGGAAGTGGGCGCCGAGAGCGCATTCCCAAGAGGCGTGGCCACTGGCCACGAGTCCACTGCCCGAGGTTTAACACGAGAAAAGGGGGTGGCGGGGCGTGGGCTTCACCCACTGAGCAGGGCTCGGGTGGGACCGGGCAGGTGTGATGGTTGCTATGGAGCCTCATGCCAACCCAACCGTGCGACCAGAGGGTCGGGACCCTCAGTCCCATCTCTGACCTTCAAGGAGGGGAGAGGGCTGGGCCTTGAATCACGGCCAACACTCTCTTCATGCATGACTATGGGGACCCCAATGGGCTCAGAGAGCTTCCGGGGGGGCACCCCTGGCAATGTGGGGAGTGGGAGGTGCCTTCCCACAGACCTTCCCCCTGCCCTTTCCGTCTGGCCACTCCTGAGCTGTGTCCCTTCCGGGGGCAGCGTGAGAGGGGAGGGCTGTCGGGGTGTCTGTGGGATCTGAGGCTCTCTCTGGCAGGCGGTGTGGGGAGGCAGGGGACTGGTCGGCCCCTGGCTGGTGCGGGAAACCATAACCACCGCATGCGAACCGGGAGCAGAAGCAGCCGGGACAGCGAGATGCCCGGGCGGTAGACGGAGCCTGCGGGCAGCTTTCCAGATGCCCCGGGAGTGGCTCTCTCCGAGCCTTGTTTCTGTGGTTGTGGTGGTGGTGGTGGTTGTTAAGATTCAGCGAATTCCCAGGACCTGAGAGGCCTGCACATCCACACGCGGGCACGCAGGCAACTGGAAACCCAGCCCAGGGCCTGGTTCACACTGGGGGGGGGGAAGAAGTGGGGGGGTGGGCGCTGTGAACGCCACGGGCCCTTCTCCTCCATCAGCGGGACTGTGAGCGCTGGCTGCTCTCATTCACGCTAAGGACACGCACTGGCTGGGTAACCCTTCATACGTGTGCAGACAGGAACATGGAGCATGAACTCGACTGAACCCATGCATGCCGGGAAGACGGGGTGAATGCGCAGTCGCCTCTGGGGGTACGGTTGTGGGTGATTTTTATTTTCTTCCTGTGGCTTGACTCTGCTTTTCAAATGGGCCCCAGATGCGCGCTCTTTCCATCGTGAACACAATGCTAGATCGTCCTGGTCACCCCAGCCCCGTGAGTGGCCTCTGGGTCGGACTCGCTCCGCCGTTTCTGAGTAAGGTCCTGTTCCTTCCCCGGCTGGCGAAGGCACGCATCCCGGGGCCTGGCACTGAGGTGAGCACCCCAATGTGGCTGGGGGTGACCCGGCCATGATGATGAGGGCTCCTGCTCTCCCTGGAGTCTCCTCACTGGATCTGACCCTCGTCCTGGGGCCTGTGCCCGAGGCTGGCCCATCGGGATGGGAGGGGAGTGAGGCCATGGCCTTGGGGGAAAGTGAGCGCTTCTAACAGGGGTCAGGCGCTCCGGCTTGTTCAGGGAGACCAGTTGGAGCCGGAGGGCATGAGGGGAACTGGGGCCAGGGAGCTGGGAGCAGGCACCAGAGGGAGCCGGTGACCGGAGCGTCAGCCTTTCGTGACATGGGCCAGCCCCAGGCATCTGAGGGGTCAAGACTGAATGGACCCCAGGAACCAGGGTGCTGGGGAGCCCTTTCTCTCCTGGGCAGCTGACCAGGCCACACTCCGCAGGGCGGTGCTCTGACCCCCACGCCCGGGGCTGTTGCCATGCTGGCTGCCCATCTGCAGGAACTCAGCCCTCTGACTCCCACGCCTGGGGCTGGTGCCATGACCCCCACGCCCGGGGCCGGTGCCATGCTGGTCGCCCATCTGCAGGAACTCAGCCTTCTCACGGGGTGAGTTTGGGCCACTGGGTCCCGCAGACGCTAGCTTCCATGGTGGAATACAAAGCGATTGTCCTGCCCTCTCACCTCCACGCTCTCTGGTTGCCGAGGCTAAAATGTGCTCACGAACCCGGACAGCCTGGCTGATGTTTAATGTGCCCTTGCCTCCGGCGATGGCCGTTTGTGCAGCACGCAATGATCTCACACACTTTATCACACTCACAGAGCGAGGAGGCTGGTACAAAACACATTTTAATATATTATATCTTCCAACACAGCGTCAGGTACGAGGACAAGATATACATGCGTTTCCCCAGCGTCTCAGAGCGCCGCTCCCACTCGGGCGGATGTTAACCTCCCGGGGCCCGCGCTGCCTCTGTGATCGCCGCTGATGAAGCGTCCTTTCTGCGAGGGGGCGGCCGGCGGGGACTGTCGGACTGAGCCCCATGTGACCGGTTCACTGGCTTTAGTATCAGGCTCTCTCTCTCTCTCTCTCTCTCTCTCTCTCTCTCTCTCTCTTTCTCTCTCGACCCAACAACTCGGTCCCAAACTCCTGCCAGACACAGAGCAGGCGCCTGCATTTCGGGTGGTTCCGCCAAACGGTCTCACTCCTGTTCGCACGGGAGAGAAGGAGGCACATTCCCGTCACGTCAGAGGAGAGAGGAATCACACCTTCAAGGCCGGATGGAGAGGTGATCGCTCGCGTCCACGTCCGGCGCTGGTCCAGGCCCGTAAGACGAACCCCAGTCCTGCCATTACAGCGGAGCCTCGCAGCCTCTGCCTTTCCCAGGGAGACGCCTCGGGTCCGTCCCTGCTGTCCCCGCCACCCAGGGACACGTCGCATGGAACTGGAGGCTCAGATTTGAAACCGAGAGCGCCAAGCAGCACGTCCCAGAACCCAGCTCTGCAGTCCCTGCAGCGTGGCCGCCGCGCTTCTCCGGCTCAGAGACAGGAACCTCTGGATGTCTTACACATCACGGCTCGGCCCGTCCTGAGGGTGCGCGAGGCAGGGGTGTGCGTTCACGGTGGCGGCGGGGCACGGAGCGAAGAGCCGCAGCTTACGTCCGAAGGGCAGCTCTCGCTTGGTGGTGTTGGATGTTTCCCTCTGGGGCAGGAGGAGGCCCGTCTCGGGCAGCGGGAGAAAAAGTCCCTCTCGTCGGAGGACGTGGCTGCGGGCTGGGGCTCTGTGTCAGAGACGCCGAGGGAGCGAGCACCTTGCTTCCTCTCGTGGAATAAGTGACCACTGGCAAAGCACACTCACGTGAAGCAAAGAAAACACCCCGAGTTGTGTTTCTGCTGATCACAGTGACATCATCACAGATCACAGTGACATCATCACAGCCTCGATCTACTGATCACAGTGACATCATCACAGCCTCGATGCCATCACACCCACAGAGGAGAGCCACTTCCTGTTCGTCTCTTCCTCCTTTTACCCCAGGGAAGCCGTGGTGTTCGTTAGGGCCCCTAACGCGGGAGCTGCTTCCTCTGTGTGTGTGTGTTGTGGCTTGACCTCCCCATGGAAGACGTCTGACAGCACGACAGGGCACACACACACTCCTGCTGAAGGACAGGGACTTAAACTCTGAGAAACAGACACCACCAAGGGCAAAGCCTTCCGAATCCGCAGGCCTGGGAAACAGATCCGCCAGCGGGGCGGCTACGCAGCCGGGCACGCGCCCCCTCAGGCAGCGGAGCGGCAGCGGGATGGAAATAGCTCTTTCCTCTGCTCGGGCCAAAAATTTTCCATGATTTTGCTTTTTTGGAAACAATGACAGGAAGCTATCCTTTTCCAGGCCATAAACAAGGACTCGGTTACATAAACAAGGGCTCTGGCCCTGACCCCTTTCGGGGACATGTCCCTCCCGGTCTCTCGTGGTGCGAGGGCGAGACGCAGGGCCCTGTCCTCGGGCCTGGATGGCGCTTCACTCCCCGTGACCCCGAGGACTCGAGAAGCAGGACCCGGGCCCGCGGCTCCGTCGACATGGGGATCAGGTGCGGCGTGTGCCCCTCCTCACACTCCCACACGCCCAGCGCCCGGAAGTCCCACCTGTGCCCACAGCCATCTGCCCCCTACACTCACCAGTTCCTGCTGAACAGACTCGTGTGGCTGAATAATGGGTTCACACAGCACCCCAAGGCCTGATGCCTGGTCAACTGCATCGTGAACTGGGAAGTGTGCCTGGGATTTGCTAGGAATCTTGGAGAGGAAGGAGAGCGAGAGCAAGAGCGAGAGAGAGCCCTCATTTATGGAGCAGTCAGCCTGGGCCTTGGGCTGGTCCTGGCATCATGGGGGGACGCGGCTACCTCCCCGGGCTGGCACCGAAGCCTGATGAGGCGGCCGTTCCTGAGCCGGACACAACTGTGCTGCGCTCTGCACGCGGAGGGGGAGGGAGTCCAGGTGGCCACGGTGCGAGGGCGGGAAGGCGGACAGCGTTGCCACAAGCAGCCGTGGCCTCAGGGAGGTGTCCCAGCTTTTCCAGATGTGACCACTGGCCTCTGGGGATTCAGCAGAAAAGACGTGACCATCAAACAAACAAACGAGAGAAAGTAACTTGGAGATGGAAACGCAGGAATCACAGGACATGGTGCTCAAAAAACCCAAACCCAAACCAAGCAAGCAAGTGACCCCAGTGAATGGCCTGCATCTGTGGGTTTCAGTGACCATGGTAACGCACGCCGTGACCACGTGGCCAGCCACCGGGCGCAGCAGGGAGTCCACCGGGCCCCCAGGTGCGGCAGGAGGCCCCTCGACGCAGCCCGGCGCCGGCAGCTCTACCAGTCCAGCTTCAAGTCGGCCTTGCTCCAGACGTACTTCCCGCCGCGCTTGAGGAACGTCTCCTCGTCGAACCCGCTGAACTTGATGGCCTCCTCCACGCCCACGTCCAGGATGGACGGGGACGGGTCCTTCCGGCCCTCTCTGCAGTTCAGGAAGCGCATCTGGAAAGTGCAGGACAGACATGGGGGCTTCCACGTCGTGTGCCCGTAAGACTCACTGTTGGGCTTCAACCCGATTTGTGGGTATCCCCTCATTTCAGCCCGTGTTAGCCGAGAGCCGCGGGCCGGATGCGGCTCAGCCTGCCGGCGGGCACCGCATTCTCGCGCTCACCTTACCCCTCACGCCCACAAGAAGAACACGGAATAAGTAGCTGTGAACGCCCTTTGATGAACTTGAAAACAATACAAAGCTTTAAAGTCACAGTAAGCGTCTCTCAAAAGACCAAATCCAACTTAAAAATTGCCGCCACAGTTCTCATTAGAATCATTTGTTTTAAAAACAGGTCTTTGGGCCCTGGCTGGTGTGGCTCCGTGGATAAAGCATCAGCCTGCGGACTGAAGCGTCCCGGGTTTGATTCCAGTCAAGGGCATATGCCTGGTTGCGGGCTCCATCCCCAGTGGGGGGCGTGCAGGAGGCAGCCGATCCATGATTCTCTCTCATCATGGATGTTCCCATCTCTCTCTCCCTCTCCCTTCCTCTCTGACATCAATAAAAATATATTTAAAATAAATAAATAAGTAAATACAGGTCTTTGAATGGAATTATTTGTTCTGGTCTAGAAATATGGGCGAAATGGTATGGATCCAGACCCCTCCCCCCACCGCAAAAAAAAAAAAGTCACACAAAACAGGACAAGCCAGGGGGGCGTTTTGAGGAGGGGTCTCCCTTCTCCCTGGGAGGGCAGTGAGGGGAGGGCCATGGCGGCTCTAGAGGGGTACCGTCATGCCAGCTTCCATGGCACGGACATCTGTGGACGCACAGCCACATGGGGAACCCGTCCCCGAGGCTCCGAGCAAATACAGGGGCGGTTCATGCTGAGCCTGCCCAAGGGCGTGACCCAGAACATGGCGCAGGGGCCGGGCTGGGCAACGTGAATGCGGCTCGGGAACCATGGAAACATGCAGTGCCGCCCTGGCCAGTGCGGCTCAGTGGATAGAGTGTCGGCCTGAGGACCAACAGGCCCCGGGCTCGATTCTGATCCAGCTCCGTTGCAGGCTCCTCCCTGGCCCAGGCCTGGTCGGGGCTCGTGCAGGAGGCAACCCGTCGATGTGTCTCTCTCACATGGATGTTTCTCTCTTCCACTCGCCCTAAAAACCAATGGAAAAATATCCTTGGGTGAGGATTAACCAAACAAAAAAAAGAAGAAAGAAAGATGAAACGCTGGCCAAGGACCACCGTGGGCCAGCGCGATGCTCTCTCGACCCTCGTGGCTACCTCACCCATCTGCCAGGACGGCGCGTGGCCGGGGAACACTCACATACTCATCCAGGATCAGGTAGGAGTCCTTCATCTGCAAAGGGAGAGGGACACGCTCAGTCTGCAGTTCAGCCTCACGCTCGGGGGCTGTGTCTGTGATCGTCACCCCGGGCTCAGCGCTTCCCACCTCCGTGTCTGGGCCTGTCGCCCCCACGTGAGCCTCCCCCTTCCCACCTCCCCCCCAACCCTCCAGGGCAGCTGGTGTGTGTGTTCCGACCGACCAGTCTCGAAGCCCAGGTTCCCTGCCCTGTGCCCAAAGGGTCCCATGTCGCTCGGAAAAGTCTCCCAGCGAATTTCCCCAATTCCTCTCGTGGTGGGAGAGCCTGCTCTTGGTTACTTGGCACTCGCAGCGGCCGATTCCCCCAGCACCCCACTGCCCCCTTTTCCAGCGTCTGTACTCCAGGAGGAGAGACCAGCACTCGCCTCTCACGCCAGCCCTCCGCAGCGGCACCACGCCCGCGGGAGGGAGGGCACCCTGAGCTCACGCAAAGGCCGCAGGGCCGTCCTAGCCAGTGTGGCCCAGTGGATAGAGCGCCGGCCTGCAGACTGAAGGGTCCCTGGCTCGATTCTGCTCAGGGCACATGCCCCGTTGCGGGCTCGACTCCCGGGAAGGGGCGTGCAGGAGGCAGCCGGTCCATGATTCTCATCATGGATGTTTCTATCTCTCTCCCTCCCCCTTCCTCTCTCTAGAATCAGTAAAAGTATTTTTTAAAAAAACAAAGGCCCCAGGGCTGGAGGGCGCAGGACAGATGGCGGCCGCAGCCCTAGACTCCCGCCGGGCCCCGTCTCTACGTGACACTGGAGCTGGGGAGAGAGGTCCCCTTGGAATGGATCTGAGCATGCGGTGTGCCGGGCCAGTGCGGTGTGCCGGGCCGGGGCAGACACCCACCTTGTCGTTGCTCTCGGGCACCAGGCAGGGCATCCCGCGGTGCCGGTCCAGGAAGCCCTGGAACTCCTCCTCGCTGATGACGAAGCGCTCGGCCTCGCGCAGGGCGCTGTCCCCCACGTTCTCGCCCTCGATGAGGAGGCACTGGAACACCTGGAACACGCGTGTGCTTGGCGAGAGCGTCCCGTCGGGTGCCACCCAAACCGAGGCCCCCGCCCCAGCCTCCTCTCTCCTGAGCCGAGTCGACCCCTCAAACTGAGGAACATTCTAGAAAGACATTGCTCTGGGGACACTTGCGCTCGCCCTGGGGTTTAGGGAGCACAGATTTTCCTAAAAGGCAGACACAGAAATAACGGCCTCGGTGATATTTGATCTGGTTTCGTCATCTAAGTTTTCAGACTACGGAATAGCAAATGCTCCTGGAAGGATGTGTGGGCCATGCGAACACATACATGATGTGTGTTTGCACGCCAAAGCCTGGGTTGTGGGCTCCATCCCCAGTAGGGGGCGTGCAGGAGGCCTCCAATCAATGATTCTCTCACATCATTGATGTTTCTCTCTCTCTCTCTCCCTCCTTTCCTCTCTGAAATCAATCCCATATAATATAAGCATAATATGCAAATCAACCAAACAGCGAAACAACCGGTTGCTATGAAGTGCACTGACCACCAGGGGGCAGATGCTCAACGCAGGAGCTGCCCCTAGCCCACAGGCCCCAGGACAGCCAAGGCAGGAGCCAGCGGGCCCCCCGACCCCATCATCTTGCCAGTCGCCCCACAGATCAGCCCTGATGGCCAGCCAGGCCTAGGGACCTTACCCATGTAAAAATATGTTTTAAAAAACAAGGACCTGGCTCCCGGCTGGCTCTGTGGCTCAGAGCAGCAGGCTCACCATCTCCACTTCCCCGAAGCCGTTCCCGCCAGCACGGCGTGGGTGACCGTGGGCAGAGCCGCTGGCGCTCACCTTCCAGCGCACCGGGTTCAGCTCCTGGATGTGGGCGCGCATGTCCTCGTCCACGTTGAAGCGGTTGATGACGGAGTTGATCTTGAAGGCCACGCGGTACTGCCGGCACCAGCGCCTCAGCCTCCGGAGGTTCTCCACGTGGTTGAGCTTCCCCTGGCCGCGGCCGATGAGGACGTTCACATCTTCGTTAAAGCTGTCGCAGGAGATGGCGAGGATGTCCAGGTACTGGCCTGCGGGAAAGGGCGGCGCTCAGATCTCCACCGCGGACCCAGCCCGTCGGCGGCTGTGGCCTCCTCGGGATGAAACAAACCCGCGTTACGTGTCCGCTGTCATTGTTTAAACGCCGTGTGCCCCGCCCCCGCAGCACTCACGGAAACACGCCTACACTCGGTAAAATAATCTTAGAAGAGAAGACGCCTCACAGGATGCCGGCGACGTTTACACGCGAGAGAAACTCTCCGCCCGTGTGTGAGCTCCTACCCGCACGTCCTCTGGGGCCTCACTCACTTCTGAGGGCGGGTGGTGCGTTGGATCTACGAGCTCTGCAGACCTACATATTTTCACACACACACACACACACACACACACACACACACACACACACACACACACACACACACACACACACATACACACACACTCACACACACATACACACATACACACACACACATACACACATATATACACACTCACACACACACACATACACACACATACACATACACACATACATATACACGCACATACACACATACACACATACACACATACACATACACACACACTCACACACACTCACACACACATACACACACACATACACACATACACACATATATACACACTCACACACATACACACATACACACACACTCACACACATACACATACACACTCACACATACACACAATACACATACACACACGTACACACAATACACATACACACACACACACACACACACATACACACACACACACACACACACACACACACACACACACACACACACACACACACACACACACATACTAGCAGCCCGGTGCACAAAATTCGTGCAAGGGGCTCGGCCCTCACAGCCCCGGCTTTGTCCCAAAGGTCATCTGGAAGTTCGTTGGGCTGTCCAGTCTAATTAGCATATTACCCTTTTATTATTTTACTAGAGGCCCTGTGCACGAAATTCGTGCAAGGCGGGGAGGGGGGGTTGTTTCTCTTTTTTTATATATATATATATTTTATTGATTTTTTACAGAGAGGAAGAGAGAGAGGGATAGAGAGTTAGAAACATCGATGAGAGAGAAACATCGATCAGCTGCCTCCTGCACACCCCCCACTGGTGATGTGCCTGCAACCGAGGTACATGCCCCTGACCGGAATCAAACCTGGAACCCTTCAGTCCGCAGGCCGACACTCTATCCACTGAGCCAAACCGGTTTCGGCGGGGGGTTCTCAACCCAGCCTGCACCCTCTCCAATCTGAAACCCCTTGAGGGATGTCTGACCGCCCGTTTAGGCCCGATCACAATCCAGGACTGCTGGCTCTCAACTGCTCTCCCCTGCAGGCCTGGTCCCCCCCAACTGCTCTCCCCTGCAGGCCTGGTCCCCCTCAACTGCCCTCCCCTGCTGGCCTGGTCCCTACCAACTGCCCTCCCCTGCAGGCCTGGGTCCCCCCCATATGTTCTCCACTGCAGGCCTGGTCCCCCACAACTGCCCTCCCCTGCTGGCCTGGTCTCCCCCAACTACCCTCCTCTGCTGGCCTGGTCACCCCTAACTGCCCTCCTTACTGGCCTGAACACCCCCAACTGCCCTCCCTTGCTGGCCTGGTCTCCCCCAACTGCCGTCCTCTGCCAGCCTGGTCACCCCCAACTGCCCTTCTCTGCTGGCCTGGTCACCCCTAACTTCCCACAACTGCCCTCCCCTTCAGGCCATCTTATGGTGGCCATCTTGTGGTGGCCATCTTGTGTCTACATGGGGGCAGCCATCTTGTGACTTGGTGTGATGGTCAATTTGCATATTACTCTTTTATTATATAGGATGTGTGTGTGTGTGTGTGTGTGTGTGTGTGTGTGTGTGTGTGTGTGTGTGTGTGTGTAATTGATTTCAGAGAGGAAGGAGAGGGGAGAGAGAGAATCACTGACAGGCTGCCTCCTGCACACCCCACACTGGATGGATGGAGCCTGCAATCCGGGCCTGTGCCCCGACCGGGAATCGAACCCTGACCTTCTGGTTCACAGGTGGATGCTCAGCCCTGAGCCACGCGGCAGGGCCAGTCGCTTACTTTCTAGGAGACGTAACGTTGATAGCAAACGAGCAAAACGGGGCGGCTTGCCTGCTGGTGGGGAAGCCAGAGCCCAGCCCCCTGCTCGCCACCCTGGCGGGCCCGGCCGAGGAGCTGTGCGCACAAACACTGTTATCTGCCCGCGCACACGTGTTTACGGGAGCCCTGCAGAACTCACATGCCGTTACTCCACACGCAGCTGGTGAAGAGATTAGAACAAGCCTGCTTGGTCCCTCCCGTCCCCGCAGGCCTGGCCCCGGGCCCAGGGAGGAAGGAAATGCAGCGCACAGGGGCGGCCTCGGGCGGGGGAGAGGGGGCGCTCACCGTAGTCCGCGAACCAGCGCTCGCGGATGAGGCTGCCGTTGCTGACGATGCTCACGCTGGGCAGGCCCAGCTCCTGCTTGCAGAACCTCACCAGGCGGCAGGTACTCGCCGCGGTCCTTCAGGAAGGGCTCCCCGCCCGAGAAGTTCACCTTCTCCATGCCTGGCGGGGACGAGACACACCCACGGTGAGAGAGAGCCCTGGACCGGCTGCCCCCTGCACGCCTCCCACTGGGGACGGAGCCGAGACCCAGGCATGGGCCCAACCGGCATTGGACCCGGGACCCTTCAGTCCACAGGCCGGTGCTCTACCCACTGAGCCACACCAGCCAGGGCCAAGGCACATTTTTCTCCCATTTCTCCCGGCCACAGGCACCCATCATCACCTCCATGCCAAAGTCTTGTTTTCTCAGCGTCATAGACACGCAGTGAGATTCTCCTTGCCTTCCCCCCGCCGAGGCCCAGGCCCGTCAGCCCCACGCCATGAGAACATGAGAATGACCGGGTGGTAAGCCAGGGTTTTACCAGGAAAATGAAAGTCCCCTGGTTGGTGTCCTTGTCTTCCTCCTATTGAATGGACGCACGGGAATGCAGGGACCAAGTTGCACTCCCCGAGGGACTTGCCTGAGGGGCCCGGGGTGCGATGAGGCAGCCAGAGGTGAGCACAGCACACACCCCTCCCCCCTGTAGAACCATCCGGAAGGCTCCTCAGCAGCCTCTCAGTTCTTGGACTTCCTTCCCCTCCCCTCCCCTCCCCTCTCCTCCCCTCCCCTCCTTTCCTCAGACCAGTGCCTCTTGCCCCGAATCCTTGCCCTGCTCTCGGTTGATTAACTCCCTTATTTTGGGGGAAAAAAAATAACAAAATAGTGAAGTCAGAATGAAAGCGAGGACTTGCAGGTGTTAAACGAGACCCCCGGTCAGTTCAGGGGGAACCCTCTGCACGCTGAGCTGGAAGGCCGTGCTTACTATCCTCTAGGTTCCCAAGCCTTGCCCGGTGTCTGGGAAACTGTTACAAACACGTTAGAAACACGTTAGAAACACGCCTTTGCACAGATGCGCCTTTCCTCTTCCAGAGGCTTTCCTTCAATGTCCTGCCATGTCCACCATGCGCCTTCGTGGACACGGCACGCTGGCCACACAGTTCCCTGAGAACCTCCCCGCCCCCCAATCTCCCAATCAGACACCGGGGTGATGGAATCCGCGCAGCTGGAGCAGCTTTTAAGGACGCGACGTTGCCCCAGGCCGGGCCCTGGCCACAGGCGCTCAGCTCCGTCCGGGGCAGCAGTTAGGGGAGCACCCACACCTGCTCCCTGGGCTCACACTCCGAGCTGCTTGCTGCCCCCTGCATCCGGGCCCAGACCGCCGGGCAGCCCCTGTGCCCAGCGCCGGCATGCCACACCATGCCCGCTTCCTCCCCCAGAACCGCAGCGAGGGCTCCCGCCCGAGTCCCGTTCCTGTGGGTGACCGGGCCCAGGACTCCCCCTGGGCCTGTGTCCTGTTCTCCCCAAGGAGCTTTAAAAAGAGGGTGCCCCGGACCTTGCCCGAACAGTCCCGGGGAAGGCACCCCGAATCACAGCTGTTGGTCCCTCCTGGGGCCCTCTGCTCTCAGCGGTGCTGTGATTGGCCAGCGGTGCCTGCTCTCGCCGCCGAGGACAAGCTCACAGGCTGGGGGGCTCCAGCGACAAGCAGTGTCCTCCAGGCGAACACCCTCCCCGCCGGGAGTCTGGTTGAATGGCGGGTAACCGGGAAAGGGAGACCCTCTCACAGAGGGGGTGTGGGCCCACGAGGCTCTCGCCGAGGCTGAGGAGCAGGTGTGGAGGGGACGAGAGGACGAGACACTGGCCGGCCAGTGTGGCTCAGGGGTTGAATGTTGACCTATGAACCAGGAGGTCACGGTTCGATTCCCGGTCAGGGGCACAGGCCCGGGTTGCGGGCTCGATCCCCAGTGTGGGGCGTGCAGGAGGCAGCCAATCGATGACTCTCTCTCATCATAGATGTTTCTCTCCTTCTCCCTTCCTCTCTGATGTCAATAAAAACATATTTAAAAATTTGATGAGCAGCTGAAGGAGAGGAAGGAGGGGGGAGGTCTCAGACAGGTCAGCCCGTCCCCAGTGGTGCCCACGGGAAGGTGACACATGCGTGCACGGGTCCCCGCGGCTCCTGTGGGTGAACGCATCAGCCTCTCTGTTGAAGAGCCAGAGAAGTAAGTAAGCAGAGGGCGCTGCAGTCCGCGTGCTTTAACGTTAAATATGTTGCACGTGTAAAGGCAGTGAACTCAGGTTAGAATGCGAATTTACGTGTTCAGTTGTCCCCGACACAGATGCTCCTCTCTGAGCCAGACACCTGCTCACCGGGCACGCCGCCCAGCCTGCACCTGAGCCATTCCCATCCCGTCGCTGTTATCGGCTTGACCCTGAGAGGTCACCGCCTGAGCGGTCACTGAAAGGTCACCGCCTGAGAGGTCACCGCTTGAGAGGTCACTGAAAGGTCACTGCCTGAGAGGTCACCGCCTGAGCAGTCACTGAAAGGTCACTGCCTGAGAGGTCACTGCCTGAGAGGTCACTGAGGTCACCGCGTGGACGTATTTACGGCTGCGGCTGCCCGTGATGGGCTGTCACCTGTAAGCAGTCATCAGCACGCACAGGCCTGTGCCCTGTAAACGGCCCTGAGGGTATGGAGTTACCTTTTTCCCTGCGTTTAAGGATTGTTGGTCCAGAGACGCTTGATGTCGGATAAACCGTGTAACTGAGGAACCCAAGCCCAGGCCCGTGGGACTCAAGAGCCGAAGACCCTCCCACAGGACGAGCCTGCTCCCCACGCAGGCTCCGTGCCCCGTTCACTCCACACCCCAAAGCGTGCTAGGGCCCTGCTCCGTTCTAGCTCCTTTGCCGGGCATGACACACAACTGCTGAGCATCAGCCCTGGAACGCAAACTCTTTGGGGACCCGGATGTTAAAAACAAAACCTCAACACAGACAAGCACCGTGACGAGGGTCTGGGGTCACAGAGGAAGGGAAAGGCCTTCGTCTGCCCAAAGAGGAGCAGGAGCGCCCCCCACAGAGATTGGGGTGCCCGGCATTCCAGGAAGAGGGGCCAGTGTGACCACAGGCTCGGGGGTGCGATGTTGGGGTTTGGGGGTATGGTGCGCTGTGCCCACTGCACGGGGCACCTAAGGCGTTGGGGTGGGGGTGCTGATGGCAACACTGAGCTTGCCCCGGGCCTCGAAGGCTGTGCTGACGCAGGGGAGCGGGGGGGGGGGTGAACGTGGCGCGGTGCAAGAGGGCGAAGAGGGCGCGTTGGAGCGTCGGAAATACGTTAGCGAGAGAGTGGGCTTTCCCCTGGGGCCACAGAGACAGGGAGATGAGACGTGACCATCCTGCTGGGAAGCGGGGAGCCCTCAGCCAGACCCCACGGGACCCAGTGGCTGTGGACCCCCGAGCAACAGAATGGGGAGCAAGATGCGTCAGGCCCTGTGGGACACAAACGCGGGGTTTGATCGCACACAGGGCGCCGCCAGGCTGAGCTCCTGGGCACTGGGCGGGCGTGGCACCTGCCCCGGGGAGAGGCCCTCTGGGTGGGGGCCACGGCGTGGATGCCTAAGCTTCCATGGAGGTGAATGTGGGTGCTGCCGCTGAAGGGCTGGTTGGGAGGTGCTAGGGGACAGGCAGGACGGGCTGGAAGGAGGGCGCCCCCTCTGGGCTGACCGTGGAGTGCCCTGCCTGCCCGCCTCAAGTTCAGCCAGGGGTCTAGCCAAGTCTTTCCAGTTTCATAGGAAGACGTGAACGGCCCCACCGCTGCTGCCCCCTGTCCCAGCCGTGCTCTGGGCACGGACTTGCTTCACTATCCGTACCTATTATCGCTTTCAGAGAGCAGGGGCGAGGGAGAGGGAGAGAGACATCCATGATGAGAGTGAATCGCGGGTCGGCTGCCTCCTGCACGCACCCCACTGGGGATGGAGCCTGCAAGCCAGGCAGGTGCCCTGACCGGGAAGGGAACCCTGACCTCCTGGTTCCTAGGTCGACGCTCAACCCCTGAGCCACGCCGGCTGGACTGGACTTGCCTTTTTAACGCTTTCGGAAAAACCCGATCCATCGGTGCTTTGGACAAAGCCAGACAGTACCCCAGCCTTCCCACCTGCCTCTTCCCAGACGCTGGGCGGACGGCCCCAGCCGGCCCCGTGGTTTTAAATGACCTGGCGCCCCTCCCCGGAGTCAGCCAGCATCGTCTCCAGGGCCCGTGTGGTGTCCTCGCCCTGTGATGGGAAACCGCAGGCCCCCAGCCCATGTGTCCCCAGCCCGTGTGCGCCCCCAGCCCGTGTGTGTCCCCAGCCCGTGTGCGCCCCCAGCCCGTGTGCATCCCCAGCCCGTGTGCGCCCCCAGCCCGTGTGCGCCCCCAGCCCGTGTGCATCCCCAGCCCGTGTGCGCCCCCAGCCCGTGTGCGTCCCCAGCCCGTGTGCACCCCCAGCCCGTGTGCGCCCCCAGCCCGTGTGTCCCCAGCCTGTGCGCGTCCCCAGCCCGTGTGTCCCCAGCCCGTGTGTCCCCAGCCTGTGCGCGTCCCCAGCCCGTGTGCGTCCCCAGCCCCATGCCCGTGCCGAGCCCCGATGCCCGGAGCGGACTCACCGGCCTCCTTGAGCAGCCGCAGCCCCCGCTGGGCCTCCTCCAGGGGCAGCACGAAGGAGGTCTTGGCCGTGTGGAAGCAGAAGCCGCACTTGTAGTTACACTGGCGCGTGAAGTGGTAGTTGACGCTGGTGGGCGTGAGGGGCCCATCCTGGCCACCGCCGCCCTCCTCCTCCTCCCCGGCCCCCTCGGGCTCCGGCCCCTCCTGCCGCTCCTGGCCCCTGTGGGTCCCCGCCAGCCAGAGCGCCGCCCGGAGCCACAGGAGCAGGGGCACCAGGCTGCCCCACAGGGCACCCAGCAGCTTCCCGGGGAACGCCAGGGGAGCCAGTGCCCACATGGTGCGGGGCCCGTGGCCGGCGCCCGCTCCGCTCGCTTATATGTGTGCAAACACTGTCCCGGCGGCCGTTTGACACACCCCCTCGGGCTGACGCTCAGCTGATCTGAGTTTCGGTTCTCTCTTCCCGAGAATGAAAGCTGGCGCAGAGCCAGGCTGAGCACTCCGCTGACGCCCTGGCTGCTGCCTCCGGGCGTGCACGGAGGTGCCTCATCGCGATAGACCCATAGACCCAGAGGCCACCTCTGTCCCGGCCATGACTCATGCCTGATGTCACTTCTAGAGGCTTCTACGTTCACCTTTACCTGGTGCCTCGGCGAAAGTCCGCTGTGAAAGGTGTGACCACTGCCTCCTGGCCAGTGGCCGCCCGACCCCAATCCTTGCCCTGTGACCCCCTCACTCCCCCTGTGACCCCCTCACTCCCCCTGTGACCCTCTCACTCCCCCTGTGACCCCCTCACTCCCCTGTGACCCCCTCACTCCCCCTGTGACCCTCTCACTCCCCCTGTGACCCCCTCACTCCCCTGTGACCCCCTCACTCCCCCTGTGACCCCCTCAGTCTCCCTGTGACCCCCTCACTCCCCCTGTGATCCTCTCATTCCCCCTGTGACCCCCTCAGTCCCCCTGTGACCCCCTCACTCCCCCTGTGATCCTCTCAGTCCCCCTGTGACCCTCTCACTCCCCCTGTGACCCTCTCACTCCCCCTGTGACCCTCTCACTCCTCCTGTGACCCTCTCACTCCCCCTGTGACCCCCTCACTCCCCCTGTGATCCTCTCATTCCCCCTGTGACCCTCTCACTCCCCCTGTGACCCCCTCACTCCCCCTGTGATCCTCTCAGTCCCCCTGTGACCCTCTCAGTCCCCCTGTGACCCCCTCACTCCCCCTGTGATCCTCTCATTCCCCCTGTGACCCTCTCAGTCCCCCTGTGACCCTCTCACTCCCCCTGTGACCCTCTCACCCCTGTGACCCCTCAGTCCCCCTGTGACCCTCTCAGTCCCCCTGTGACCCTCTCAGTCCCCCCTGTGACCCTCTCACTCCCCCTGTGACCCTCTCAGTCCCCCTGTGACCCCCTCAGTCCCCCTGTGACCCTCTCAGTCCCCCTGTGACCCTCTCACTCCCCCTGTGATCCTCTCAGTCCCCCTGTGACCCTCTCACTCCCCCTGTGACCCCTCTCAGTCCCCCTGTGACCCTCTCACTCCCCCTGTGACCCCCTCACTCCCCCTGTGACCCTCTCACTCCCCCTGTGACCCTCTCACTCCCCCTGTGACCCCCTCAGTCCCCCTGTGACCCTCTCAGTCCCCCTGTGACCCTCTCACTCCCCCTGTGACCCCCTCACTCCCCCTGTGATCCTCTCATTCCCCCTGTGACCCCCTCAGTCCCCCCCTGTGACCCCCTCACTCCCCCTGTGATCCTCTCAGTCCCCCTGTGACCCTCTCACTCCCCCTGTGACCCTCTCACTCCCCCTGTGACCCTCTCACTCCTCCTGTGACCCTCTCACTCCCCCTGTGACCCTCTCACTCCTCCTGTGACCCTCTCACTCCCCCTGTGACCCTCTCATTCCCCCTGTGACCCTCTCACTCCCTTTGTGACCCTCTCACTCCTCCTGTGACCTTCTCACTCCCCCTGTGACCCTCTCATTCCCCCTGTGACCCTCTCACTCCCCCTGTGACCCTCTCACTCCCTTTGTGACCCTCTCACTCCTCCTGTGACCCTCTCACTCCCCCTGTGACCCTCTCATTCCCCCTGTGACCCTCTCACTCCCCCTGTGACCCTCTCACTCCCTTTGTGACCCTCTCACTCCCCCTGTGACCCTCTCACTCCCCCTGTGACCCTCTCTTCCCCCTGTGACCCTCTCATTCCCCCTGTGACCCTCTCACTCCCCCTGTGACCCTCTCACTCCTCCTGTGACCCTCTCACTCCCCCTGTGTGACCCTCTCACTCCTCCTGTGACCCTCTCACTCCCCCTGTGACCCTCTCATTCCCCCTGTGACCCTCTCACTCCCTTTGTGACCCTCTCACTCCCCCTGTGACCCTCTCACTCCCCCTGTGACCCTCTCATTCCCCCTGTGACCCTCTCACTCCCCCTGTGACCCTCTCACTCCCCTTTGTGACCCTCTCACTCCCCCCTGTGACCCTCTCACTCCCCCTGTGACCCTCTCATTCCCCCTGTGACCCTCTCATTCCCCCTGTGACCCTCTCACTCCCCCTGTGACCCTCTCACTCCTCCTGTGACCCTCTCACTCCCCCTGTGACCCTCTCACTCCTCCTGTGACCCTCTCACTCCCCCTGTGACCCTCTCATTCCCCCTGTGACCCTCTCACTCCCTTTGTGACCCTCTCACTCCTCCTGTGACCCTCTCACTCCCTCTGTGACCCTCTCACTCCCCCTGTGACCCCCTCACTCCCCCTGTGACCCTCTCACTCGCCCTGACACCCCTTCACTCGCGCACCCCAACCCGTCCAGGCTGTTCCCTTCACTCCGAGTTCGAAGTCCTAACCCTTGGAGCAGGGAGGACACTGCCCCGCAGCGCGGCCCCTTCTGGCCGTGGGTAACAGCTGTGGGACAACCAGGCACTTTGCTTAATGTGTTTGTACTGGTCGCAGAGAGGAAGGGAGAGGGAGAGAGAGAGAGACATCGATGATGAGAGAGGATCATGGACCGGCTGCCTCCTGCACTCCCCACAGTGGGGGTGGAGCCCACAACCCGGGCATGTGCCCTGACTGGGAATCGAACCCGGGACCTTTCGTCCACAGGCCGACGCTCGGTCCACTGAGCCACACTGGCCAGGCACCAGGCGCTCTCTCAGATGCTTCTTCCTCACAGGAAGGTGGCTGGCTGTCGATGTTCACAGTTTTCTTGGAAAGCACTGCCGGAGGTTGTGCCTCGCTTTCTCTCGGTGAGCTCTGTGCGGGCGTGTGCTCAATGGGCCGGAGCTCCTCACCCAGCAGCCCCGAGGCTCTGGGTCCCGTTTATCTCCCTGGACCTCCTTCCAGCTGCAAACACCTGAGCTGTTGCAACCCCCAGACCCGATGACTTTGCAAGTGTGGGAACCGCTGAGGCCCAGCCTGCGCAGCAAGGGGGGGGGGGGGGGGGGGGGGGCGGGGCGCTGTTGCAGAGAGTCCTGCCTGGAAGGAAACGAGACCGCCTTTCCCGGGAAGTGGAACTGAAACCCCGCGGGAGACACGGGAGACACGAGGGGGTGCGTGCTGAGGACCTGCTATGCAGCCTGACTGAGTGCCTTCCCTGCAGGCCCGCCCACAGCGTTTACCTCGCCCCTGTCTGGCTCAAACCAGAAGTAGGTTTGTGGTTTTTCTTCTAGATCACGTGTGCATAAGGAAACGAAAACAAATCTGTTTACTTTTCCCACCAGGTCCCGGAGGGCACACGAGGTGACCTTGGGTGGGCGTTGGGAGCCACAGGTTTGAAGGTGTGGCTCCAGCTCAGCCAGGGCTGTTTACTTAGAGATAAGGGTCTCGCTCTGCTTGCTCTTGGTGCCATCCCTGGGAATACAGGCTTCAGTCTCACACACGGGGCATTTGAAGGATGACAGGACGTAATGCATATCTTTCTAAAAATATGTTTTTATTGGTTTCAGAGAGGAAGGGAGAGGAGAGACAAACATCAATGATGAGAGAATCACGGACTGGCTGCCTCCTGCACGCCCCACACTGGGGATGGAGCCCACAGCCTGGGCGTGTGCCCTCCCTGGGAATCCATCCGTGACCTCCTGGTTCATAGGTCGGCGCTCACCCACTGAGCCATGCCAGCCGGGCAGGTGTGATGTGTGTTAAGCACCGAGCGTCGTGGTGGGCACGATTAGAAGCATCGCACACCGCCCTGGGAGCGCGGGGCCCGGCGCGGCTGCCCTCCCTTCGCACTAACTTATTTCACACCCGGAGAAGCTTGTGTAAGCCGGGGCGTCGGGATTGGACTAGGATTTAAAAACGTGCCGCACTGCTCACTCACCGATCGCTATTATCTTATTGTTACTTCTTCAATAAGTAACAATAGATCCGGGCCCGGTCTCGTGTCCATTCATTTGTTCATCCACTCGCTCCTCACTCACGCATGCATTCCGGCATCCTTGACTTCCTCTCTTCTTCCCACCAGCGGTGTCCACTAGCAACCTCCTGTGTATCAGATAAAAGATTAATATACGGCCCGGCTGGCGGGGCTCAGGGGTTGAGCGCCGACCTAGGAACCAGGAGGTCACAGTTTGATTCCCAGTCAGGGCACAGGCCCGGGTTGTGGGCTCCATCCCCAGTGGGGGGCGTGCAGGAGGCAGCCGGTCTGTGATTCTCTCTCATCACTGATGTTTCTCTCTCTCCCTCTCGCTTCCTCTCTGAAATCACTAAAGATATATTTTTAAAACATTAACACGTGAAACACACAGAAGATCAGGAAGTCAGAGTCCCTCCTGCAATGGCTCCCAGCAGCCGACAGTCACTGCGGTGCCTCTGAACCTGGGCGTCTTCTCCCTGATCGCCTTCCTCACCCCGAGGGGTGGGGCTCGGCAGTGGGCGCCCTTCTTCCTGGAAGTCGTGGCTTGGAAAGGCCAGGGAGGGAGGTCGAGGCCGCTCTCTCCGCTTCTCGGGGTCGGCCGGCTCTAGGGCATCCATGCAGCTGGGTCCCAGGCAGACGTCACCCTCGAGCTCCTGAGCCCCTGATGCCTGCCGCTCAGCACGTCAACATTCCCAGTCTCTGACGCGGGCGGCCCCCTGGCGCCATCAGCACGGCTGGCGCGTCAGGGGATGGTGGGATGGGTGTCCTTGCTCGCCACTATCTCCCTTTTGCTTTGGTTCGTCGCGGAGCCCACGGTGCGTGAAGAAACATGCGTGAGCTCACAGGTGCACATGGAGTCGCGAATGCGCGCACAGCGAACTCCCGACAGAGTGACCGCTCCTCGGCCACCACCATCTTGTTAAAAAACACACCACACAGCAACAAAAACACTTTACCCCGACCTTGACCTCTCCACGACCTTCTCCCGGGCCCAGGGCCTCCCTCTGCCGCAGTTTGCCGACCATGGTCCTAGACCGACCGCACAGCGGCTCCCAGGCTGCGCAGCCCGGCCGCTCGGCATCCACAGCGTGTCCCTTCCGCGGAGCCAGAAGCAGCCTGTCCTGCTCGCAGCTCCCCGCACCCGCCTGGGACCCCGCACCCGCCTGGGACCCCGCCTGGGACCCCGCACCCGCCTGGGCACCCGCCTCCGTTCAGTCACTGCTCGACGGAGGAGGGCTCTGAGGCGGTGCCGTTCACGCCTTTGGGTCAACATCGTGTGCGTGCACGAACCGGAGTGGGCCCTGGCTCGCAGGGAGACGGGTGCTCCCCTGGGCACACAGCTCCGGGACCCTCCCCGCACCCGTCTCTCCCGGAACATGGGAGGCCTGTGCCCGCACCACTGCCCCCGTGCTGCCCCAACGCTGTTCGCCTGGTTCCCCAGCCTCCCCAGCGAGTGGGTCGTGGTCTCTCCTCTCAATTCGCTCCCCGGCCTCTGAGGACGATGCAGGGAAGCACCTTCAACGTGTTGACAACCGGATGGTGTCTTCCGGACGCACCTGCGCAGGTTCCCCGCCCGTTTCCGGGTGGGGCTGTCCGCGTTTTCATGGCCGATTTGTAGGAACTGGCGGCCACTTCCTGGGTGATGCTCTGCAGCGCGGTGTTACCGCTCCGGCCTGCCTGCCCCGCCCTGGCTGGCTGTGATTCAACCCGTGTGATGAGTGTAATGTTACTCATTTACAGACATGTAAGTGTGTAAGTATGTGTGAGTGTGTGTGTGTGTGTGTGTGTGAATGTGTGTGTGTGAGTGTTGAGTGTGTAAGTGTAACTGTGTGTGTAATTGTGTGTGTGTGTTGAGTGTGTGTGTGAATGTGTGTGTGTTGTGTGTGTGTGTGAATGTGTGTGTTAAGTGTGTGTGAATGTGTGTGTGTGAGTGTTGTAAGTGTAACTGTGTGTGTAATTGTGTGTGTGTTGTGTGTGTGAGTGTGTGTTGAGTGTGTAAGTGTAACTGTGTAATTGTGTGTGTGTGAATGTGTGTGTTGTGTGTGTAATTGTGTGTGTTGAGTGTGTAAGTGTGTGTGTGAGTGTGTGTTGAGTGTGTAATTGTGTGTGACTGTGTGTTGAGTGTGTAAGTGTGTGTAAGTGTGTAATTGTGTGTGTCGAGTGTGTGTTGAGTGTGTAAGTGTAAAAGTGTGTGTTGAGTAAGTGTGTTTAAGTGTGTGTTGAGTGTGTAAGTGTTTGTGTGTGAGTGTGTGTAAGTTGTGTGTAAGTGTGTGTAAGTGTTGTGTGTCGAGTGTGTGTATTGAGTGTGTGTAGTGTGTAAGTGTATTGAAAAGTGTGTGTGTTGATTGAGTGTGTAAGTGTGTTTAAGTGTGTGTTGAGTGTGTAAGTGTGTATTGAGTGTGTAAGTGTGTGTGTTGAGTGTGTAAGTGTAAGTGTGTATTGAGTGTGTAAGTGTGTGTTGAGTGTGTAAGTGTGTGTATTGAGTGTGTGTGTTGAGTGTGTAAGTGTGTATTGAGTGTGTAAGTGTGTGTGTGTGTTGAGTGTGTAAGTGTGTGTATTGAGTGTGTGTGTGTGTTGAGTGTGTGTGTATTGAGTGTGTGTGTGTGTTGAGTGTGTAAGTGTGTGTGTTGAGTGTGTGTGTTGAGTGTGTAAGTGTATTGAGTGTGTAAGTGTGTGTGTTGAGTGTGTAAGTGTGTGTGTGTGTTTAACGAAATGGAAGAGCCCCAACGTGTTCCACAATAACAGTTCTGTTCCTTGACATTTTCATTTCTTTCCTGTGCGTGAGGGTGTGTGTGTCCAGGTGACCCTCCCGTGTGCTGATTGGCTGCGAGAGCTCACGTGACGTGGAAGCAGCTGGCCCTCCCAGGTGGGGCTCGTTCCAGGGAAGGGAAGCCGGGCGAGAGCAACCTGGCCGGGCCGGCAGTACAGTCGGGCGAGGCCGGCACCGCTTCTGAGCCTTCGCCCCCTGGGGTCCCACAGGCCGCGCGTCCTCCCTGGCAGTGAGCTGCAGGGACACGTGAGAGAGACCGCTGGTCAGGGACGCCGCGGGCACCTCATCTCGGGACCCCAGCTGTGCACGAGCTGCCGTCCCCGTCTGGCTGTCTGCGCACAGCGATCGGGACGGTGGCGAGGCTTCAGGTGCAGGTGAGGCTTAAGGGAAGGGATCAGCAAGGGTCCAGACCCTTCCCAGGGCCCTGGCTGGTTTGGCTCCGTGGACAGAGCGTCGGCCCCGGGACGAAGGATCCTGGGCTGGAGACATGGTTCTTCATGAGTGAGGACGTTGTGTCTTCCGTGTTCCATACCAGGTCACCTTGATGAGCTCAGATACGGCCCTGTCATGACCTTCGCGTCTCCTGTAGGGAGGATGTGCGTGGAAATGGAGAGAAAGCTTGAATTAAGAACAGGTGTGTGGGGGGTGGGCGTGGAAGAGTCCAAAAAGGCTCCCAGGAGGATGCAGGACACAGAGAAGCCGGGCTGGCGTGGCTCAGTGGTTGAGCATCGACCTATGACCCAGGAGGCCACCACTCAATTCCAGGGCAGGGTTGCAGGGTTGCGGGCTTGATCCGCAGTAGGGGGCATGCAGGAGGCAGCCAATCAGTGATTCTGTCATCATTGATGTTTCTACGTCTCCTTCTCCCTTCCTCGCCGAAATCAATAAAAATATTTTCAAAAAGCACACACGAAGGAGCGGGTTCCTTTCTTATGTTCACCTGTGCTGTGCACGGCAAGTAGCTCGGCCCCCCGAGCGTCTGGCTTGCAGGGAACACACGGACGGCTCTCGAGGCTCTGCGCCCCGTCCCCTCCGAGCCACTCCCGTCTGCTTGCCCCACTCCCACCGCATCTCCAGACGAGCTGTGTCAGAAGTTTCCTTTCTCATCAAACATCCTGCCACCGTCAATCCACACGTTCCCACCGCAAAGCTTAGTTGTTCTCAGTTTATCTTGTTTTGCACCTCGATCTAATGCTAAACGGTCCAGATTTTGCCCCAGGGAATTTTTTTTCTTGGTCAGCCAGATCCTTTGTGAAGCTCAGCGAAAGAGCACACACAGGAAGGAAAACACCCAAGTCATTGGGGTGGATGAGGCAGCAATGGCGCAAGGGGCCTTTCCGGACCGTGAAACACTGTGGGTCCCTGTGGGTCCCTGTGGCAGCGCCCTGGGCACGGGCTTGGTGTGTGCCGGGCTGCTTATTTATTTTTAACCTTTATTGTTGAAAGTATTACATAGGTCTTCCTCCCCAGCCCCACTGGCCTCTTCCAGCCTGATCCTGTCCCCACCCCCACCCCTTCCCCCCATTGTCTGTGTCCACGGGTGATGCATTCTGGTGCAAGCACACAGTCCATGGTGGACCCCCCCCACTTCCCTCTGGGGTTCCGCTGGGTGACAGGCCCTTCGGAGGCGCACAGCTGGGGTCCCAGCTGGAGAGTCCGCAGCAGAAGAGGGACAACTAAGGAGAGCGCCAAGCCCTGGGCAGCTCCGGGTGGGACTGGGCCTGAGCCAGGGCGGATGCGTGGTCAGGGCGGGGGGTCCAGGTCCGGAAGAGGCTGCAGGGCCTGCAGGTCCCTGGGGTAAGGCGTCTGCAGGGCCAGTGAGGACAGAGGGACGGACGGACGGACGGACGGACTCACCCCGGCCAGGGCCACCTGCGCTTGGAGCTCCGCGCAGGCGCAGTCCCGCCCGGCGCCGCCTGCGGAGCCCGCGCGGAAGGCGGGTCCTGGGGTGGCGCGGGGGGGACCAGGGCCCCGGGGGACCGCGGCCTCTCCCCCACACCCTGCCAGTTGGCGCGGACTTCGCCCCCCCCCCCCCCCCCGCCTCTGTGGCCGCTTCGCTTTCGGTTTCCTGGCGGCGCCCCGCCCGCGCCCGGTTTCCTCCGCGGGGACTTGGGACCCGGAGCCGCCCATGGGCCCGGCCGGCCGCCTGCTCGCGCTCCTGGCCCGGCCGCAGAGCCCGGCGCGCGCGGGGGCCATGGCGCAGCCCAGCTGCTTCGCGCTCGAGCTCCCGGGCTGCAGCCTGGCGCACTTCGCCGTGGGCCCCGCGGGCGCCGCCCCGGCCCCGGCCCCGGCCCCGGCCCCGGCCGCCGACCCGCGCGCCGCCGCGCTCCTGGGCCCCCCGGGCCGCAGCTACGCGCTCTGCGAGCCGGTGGCGCCGGGCAGGGACTGCGCCGCCCGGGTGCGCGCCGCGCGGCTGCTCCAGCGCCTCCTCCCGCAGCTGCGCCGCGGGCCCCTCGGGCGCTGCCAGCTGCGCCGGATGCTGCGCTACCGCCCGGGCGGCGGGGCGGGCGGCCTGCAGCGCGGGGTGCTGCTGCGCGACCCCGACGACAGCCCCGACACGCGGCGCGCGCTGCTGGCGCTGCTGGACTCGTGCCTGGAGGCCCCGCGCCCGAGCCTGGGCGAGTTCGTGGGCGACGGGAGCCACCGGCTGTGGCAGCGCCCGTGGGAGCTGCGGGGCGGCCGGGAGTGGCGGCAGGTGGACCCCGAGCGCGTGGTGCCCGCCCCGGAGCCCGCGCTGCACCCGGTGGTGCCCGACCTGCCCAGCTCGGGGGTCTTCCCCCACCGGGAGGCCGCGCGCGCCGTGCTGGAGGCGGTAAGTGGCCGCCCTTCCCAGCCCCGGGGATGGAGCCCGGGCCGGTCCGAGGAGCCCGCAGGGCGTGGGGCGGGGCTGCCGGCAAGGGCCCTCTGGCCGGGTCCTTGGTTCACTCTGGGGTCGCGGAGGCGGCCCGCCTGCCTGGCTCTGGCCAGACCCGTGGCCCTTGGAGATCGCAGCCGCTAGGACCGCCCGCCCGATGTGGGACACCCGGCCCCGGGCGCAGAGCTGGACACAGGGCAGGACAGGAGCCGCGGGTGCGGAGATGACTCAGCTCAGGGTCTCACCGCCCAGAGGTGCGGGTGGAGAAAGGCAGGCCGCTGGGGGCGTGAGTAGCTGAGACTGCAACAGGCCGCCTGCTTGGGCCTCTGGGCTGCCCGCTCCCCTGTCCATCGCTCCCCTGTCCATCGCTCCCCTGCGGGTGGGAGTGAAGGGAGCACTGGGCACCTGGGGGCTCAGAGGCCAGGGTTCTCAGCGCCCAGCCGAGCCAGGGCCTGGGGCCCAGCGGCGCCCCGGGAGGCCACACTGTGGGCCTGGGTTCGTTTGACAAGCTGATGGGGTAGCCCCGGGGACCCAGCCGAGCCAGGGCCTGGGGCCCAGCGGCGCCCCGGGAGGCCACACTGTGGGCCTGGGTTCGTTTGGCAAGCTGATGGGGTAGCCCCGGGGACAGGCGTGCAGGCCCAGCTGCTTGGGGTGAAGTCCAGACTCTGGCATTGAGGGCCTGTGTCACTTCACTTTCTTTTTAAATTTATTTTATTATTTTTTATTATTTTTATTGATTTCAGAGCGGGAGGGAGAGGGAGAGAGAAACATCAATGATGAGAGAGAATCATGGGTCAGCTGCCTCCTGCACGCCCCACACTGGGGATGGAGCCCCCAACCCAGGCCTGTGACCTGACCGGGAATCGAACCCTGACCTCCTGGTTCCTGGGTCGATGCTCAGCCACTGACCCACACTGGCCGGGCTCAGCACGTTTCTTAAATGTTTTTGCACCAGTTTCCTTAGCCACAGAGGGAATGCCAGGACCGCCCCTGACAGAGCTGTCAGATGCCCGGCTCAGCCAAGCACACGCCTCCGCCCAGAGCTGCCGGGGTGGGGGCTGCAGTGGGGTGACCCCAGAGTCCGCTCTCTGGACCCCTGTCACACCCCGCTCTGCTCCGCCTGTGTCCGCGCTCCCCATCAGCTTGTAAAATGAATCCAGGCCCAGTGTGGCCGCCCCAGGTGCCGCTGGGCCTCAGGCCCTGGCTAGGCTGGGTCCCCGAGAACCCTGGCTCCTGAGCCCCTGAGGTGCCAGTGCTCCCTTCATTCCCACCCGCAAGGTGGGGCTTCACCCAGGAGCGATGGAGAGGCGGGGACCCACTGCTCTCTTCAGAGCCCTCGGTGGGTGCAGCCCACCCTCCAGGGGTCTGGACGCACTTCCCAGGCGGGGCCTGGAGTTCCCACATCGCTGGGTGACGCTGGTTCGTAGTAGGGTGTCACTCCTGTCCTTCCTCCTCCGGGAGGCGGGACCCTGACCGTTGCTGCAGCCACCCCGCCCTCCAGGTCCACACACTGTGAACCGGGGTGGCGCTAGCCGCCATCGCTGCCTGCAGGCTCCAGGCTGCTCTGGGCTCAGCTGAGGCCCCCGACCCTCCCCCTGACCCTCCCCTGATGCTGACGCTGTGCTGTTTGCAGTGCACGCCCTTCCTGCCCGAGGCCCGGGCCGTGCTGGAGCTGGTGGACCAGTGCCCCAGGCAGCTGCACAGAGGCACGTTCCCGGTCATTGTCGTGGAAGGCCTGGACGCCACAGGTGAGGGACTCTCCCTTGGGGTGTGGCAATGGGGCACCGGTTAGGTCTTGCCCGAGAGTACAGAGTCCGCTGGGCCTCAGGAGCCTCTGGCGCTGCCGAGGGAGCTGGGGGTGTGACGCTGAGACGCCAAAGCCCTTCGGTGGGCGGCCTGGGGCTGGGGCATTGAGCCTCAGGAACACGGAGGGCAGTGGGCGCAGCCTGGGTGGGGAGGCTAGGGGGTCGGAGACAGGGAGAGCTGGAGGGAGGGATTGGCGGGGGGGGGGGGGGGGCGGTGTTTGGCCCAGATAGGGGCTGGATGGGTCCTTGCCACCAAGAATCAGCACCCGCGGAGGTGTGGTCAGGAACCCAGGTGCCCAGAGGCCCCTGGACGGCGGGAGGCGGAGGAAGCCTCGGGAGCTGCCATGTGGGAGTGAGAGCAGAGGTGCGGCCGAGGGCAGAGGAGAGGCCCCGGATACGGCTGTTATTATTACTATATTTATATATTTTCTTTAGAGAGAGAGAAAGGGAGAGGGAGAGAGACAGAAACATCAATGAGAGAGGAAGCCATCGATCGGCTGCCTCCTGCACAGCCCCCACTGGGGATCCAGCCCACAACCGGGCAGGTGCCCTGACTGGGAATCGAACCGGTGACCTCTTCATTCCTGGGTCAGTGCTCAGCTGCTGAGCCACACCGGCCACCAGGTGACAAGGCTGTTCTCGGGGGACAATGGTGTCACTGGTGTGGCGGCCGGAGGGCCCTTTCGCGGGGCAGCCGCCAGGTGACAAGGCTGTTCTCGGGGGACAATGGTGTCCTGGTGTGGCGGCTGGAGGGCCCTTTCCTGGGGCAGCTGGCAGGTCAGGAGGCGTGAGCAGCGCTGATCCGGCCTCCACGCCAGAGCTTGCCCATCCCTTGTCAACAAGAGGGCCAGCTGGGTTCCCGTCCCAGTATTCCGACACCAAAGAGCGGATCCCAGGTTCCCAAGGGCCTGCAAGTGTCTGTGACGAGAGCCTGTCAAACTCAAAGGCTAACCCGGGCCGAAGGAACGAGGCATGCGGCCTGCGGGCCGTGAGTTTGACACGCCGACTCTCAAGCATCCCATGATTTCACCCACTGCGCTGAGGGACCGTGGGAGGAACGCTTTGCTCCCACATGGAGAGTGACGCCTGGGAGTGACCGTGGTGGGGGCTGAGACATGCTGTGTGCCCCGCAGGCAAAACCACTGTGACCCGGGCGGTGGCAGACGCCCTCCAGGCCGCGCTGCTGAAGTCGCCGCCCGCCTGCATCAGCCAGTGGCGGCAGACCTTCGACGACGAGCCCGCCATCGTCAGGAGAGCCTTCTACTCTCTGGGCAACTACATCGTGGCTTCCGAGATTGCCCATGCGTCTGCCCGGTCCCCCGTGGTGGTTGACAGGTGGGTGAGAGGAGGGCAGCATGGCCTTCCTGACGTGTGTGCGTGTGTGTGCATGTGTGAGTACACGCTTGTGTTTGTTAAGGGAAACTGTGTTACGATAGTCACAGGAATAGCGTCTGTGATGCATGAATTACTGCACCGCCGCCTGGCATGGCGCTCAGAAGGCTACATACATTGTCCTAAAGCTGGGCGGGCACGGAGCGTCATCCCAACTTCCTGCCGAGAAACGCAGGTGTGAGAGACAATGCCACCTGCCCGGGTCCTGAGCTGCCTCATGGGGACAGTGGCCACTGTCTCCTTCATCCATCCGCCACTTCAGCCATTTGCCGGCTCGTTGGCTGAGTCGGCAAGCGTGTACTGGCCACCTACCCGGTGCCAAAGACTGTTCTCCCGTCGGTGCCCTACTGTCATGGAGCAAGCACACGGTGGCAGGAGAGGGTGATAAACACAGCGTGTCCCCAACATGTATGCGCACACTGTGAGTCATTCTGAAGGCATGTTTATGAGTTCCTTTCCGAAAATGCGCTCTCAGCTGTGAAAGTCTGTACGCTTCCTGGGACACGCTGTACATAGAGCACGCCGGAGACGGATAAACCCCTAGAAGGAGATGGATCGGGATGATGCGATAGCGAACTCTCGCCCTGCGTGCAGTTCCCGCTGAGTCGCTGGGTCTGCGGGGAGCCCACCGCATCCTTACCGTGGTTGTGCATTTTACTCTTTTTTAAAAATATGTTTTTATTGATTTCAGAGAAGAAGGGGGAGAGAGAGAGAGGGAGAGGGAGAAGGAGGAGCATCAGTGATGAGAGAGAATCATGGATCAGCTGCCTCCTGCACGCCCCACACTGGGGATCGAGCCTGCACCCCGGCCTGTGCCCTGACCAGGAATTGAACTGTGACCTCCTGGTTTATAGGCCGCCGCTCAACCCCTGAGCCTCGCCGCCCGGGCCGGCTGTTCTTGATGTTTTATATACTTTAAGCGTGAGATGCAGGTTTGTTTATTTAATTGGTGCAGTGCTCGGGAGGCTCGAGCAGAGCCATCCCTGTGGCTGGTGCTCAGCCACCGCGATTCCTCCTGCAGACGGGGCGCTCACCACCCCTTGGCTCCCCAGGTACTGGCACAGCACGGCCGCCTACGCCATCGCCACCGAGGTGAGCGGGGCCGTCCAGCACCTGCCCCCGGCCCACCACCCCATATACCAGTGGCCGAAGGACCTGCTCAGACCCGACCTGGTGGTGCTGCTCAGCGTGAGCCCTGAGGAAAGGATGAAGCGGATCCGAGGCCGGGGCCCCGAGAGGACCCGGGAGGAGGAGGAGCTGGAGGCCAACAGCGTCTTCCGGCAGAAGTAGGTGTTGCGTCCTCGCCGGGCGGGGGCGCCGGAGACGCTCCGGGGAGAAGGCAGTGTGCACGCCGATGACCTCTGGCTCGTCGGAAACCCTCCGGGGCACAGACTGCGGAGACGGCTGTCATTGGACGTATGACCTAAGCTCCGAGCCTCTGCTGCTTGGTCTGCAAAATGGGGGTGCCAGTGGGTCCTCCCCAAGGTCACTGGGTATGAGGAGGGAAGGCTCACGCAGAACCCTACTGTGTGGCGGACAGTAAGGACTCATAAATGCTGGCTGCTAAGCATCACTCCTAACTTATCAGGCAATTTTAAAAATACATATTTTTATTGATTTCAGAGGGAAAGGGAGGGAAAGAGAGAGAGATGATGATGACGATGATGAGGGAGAATCATGGATCAGCTGCCTCCTCGCGCCCCACACTGGGCATCGAGCCCACAACCCGGGCCTGTGCCCTGACCAGGAATTGAACTGTGACCTCCTGGTTCCTAGGTCGGCACTTAACCCCTGAGCCACGCGGGCCGGGCCCTCTCAGGTACTAAACACAGTGTCTCAAGCATGGCCCGTGGGCAGAGCTAGCGCCAGGGGAGGCGGTGGGAACCCCACGGGGACCGTGCTTCAGGCTGCGGGTGGGACAGCGCCGTGTGCCCGGAGAGCCGAGTGGGGACGTGTGCCAACCCTGTTCCTTCTTCCCGTCCCCAGGGTGGAGGTCTCCTACGAGCGGATGGAGAACCCAGGCTGCCACGTGGTGGACGCCAGCCCCTCCAGGGAGAGGGTCCTGCAGGCGGTGCTCGGCCTAGTCCGCGATCGCTGTCCTCAGCTGCCGTGACTCGCGCCTGGCCCTGTCGGCGCCTCGCAGCCCAGGCGGGGCGCCCACTTCCCAGCACAGTGTGCCGCCAAGCATCGGGCACAGACCTCTCCGTGTCCCCTACTTACCGTTCTTGCTTCCGGCCGACGGGCCCGTCGGGGTGGAGACGGCCACGTTCCCTGAGAGCCAGGAGGGATTTCCGCCCAGTCCCACACGCCTGTTCTAGGAACGGGGTTCGTGCCATCCCAGCAAAGGCCTCCACGGTCTGTCTTGTCCGAGGCCCGAGGTCTACAGAAGCCACGAGGAAGCCCTCCCCGCCCAGCGGCGTCCCGCCCCGGCCTCCACCGCGCCCACACCTGCTCCCCGGCAAGGCCTTGACGTGGTGGGCGTGGACGTCCTCCCAGCCTGGCCTCACCCCATTCTCCTGACCGAGCCCCGGATCCCGGAGCCACGCACTCCCACAGGACGTGTCTGCGTGTCCCGGCTCCCAGGAGCCGTCTGGTGGGCAGGGGGCCCTTCCACAGCCGGTGTCCACCTGTGCCTGCGGCTCACAACCCCGAGGTCCCCGGAGCGCAGGCACGCGGCCTCTCTGGGATTATGGAATCACGTTCTGCTTGTTTTGGTCCCACCCCTCCCTCCCTCGTGGCCTGGCTTTGGGGGCGGGGAGTGTTTTGCCCTGAGCTGGAGGCCACCACGTGGCCAGGGCAGCCATGTGGTCACAGCGCTGTGTCCCGCAGGGTTCCCGTAGCCGCGGGCAGGGCTTCACCAACAACAGTGGGGGCCAGGAAGCTGTGGCGACGCTGGCGTGTCTGCTCATCCGCAGTGCGGTTTGTCTTCCGTCCTGAGCACATGGGCCTGGGAGGGGCTTTCTTAGTAGATTGTCTTGCACTTGAATGTCTACGATTGCACATGAAATCCGCTTAGGGGTCCGATTGGCTAGAAAACAGTGGCTGAGAGGCGAGGATGTTGACTAGCTCGGTGGCCTTGGGTGAGTCAGGTAGTATTAGTAGTAACTTGATCAACAATGTGAGAATGATGCTTTATGTGTCTTAAGGAGTGAGCAGAACCAGGCGAGCACCTGAAATCTCTTCCAGTTCTAAGATGGGTGGATGATTGTCTTCTTGAGATAGTCCCCCCCAGATAATTATGTTTGAGGCCTTATCAGGTTCATGCTACGGAATCCTAAATTGTAGTAACGTTTAGCATTAACGATCTCATCCTGTTTTTCTAAAGAACTCTAGGCAATGTATACACTCTCTGTCTGTGCATAGAAATGGAAATGTAATCTCAGCTGAAGATACTTTTAAAGCTGATACACAGTGTCGGGATCCTTTAAGATGCGACATCGAATTATGTTCTTGGGGTTCATGACTTTACGGCCCGAACAGCTTGTGTGCTGCCCCGGGAAACAAGCCTCCGTGCCCCCTTTCTGCCCTCGCGGCGAATAACCTCGCTGTGGTCTCCAGCCTGCGCTGTCGTCGCCGCGCGTGTTGATGTCCGAGGGTGCCCTCCAGGTGGCTCTGGGGCAGGAGGGACATTTGGGGCGTGAAGAGGGCAGGCCTGGGCTCCCGGGCCGAGCGCGATCTGCATGTCCTGCTGGCTCAGCGCTGGCGCCCCGCGTCCCACGCGGTCCCACGCTCCGAGGGTGATTTTCATCAGCGACCTGATTGCAAGGTTCTCGCGGCACGAATTCGATCCTGAGCACCCAGCGTGGGCCTGTGTGGTTCCCCTGGGCCTGTGCCCCGGCTGAAGTCTGATTGGCAGCGCCTCATGGCTGATCTCGAACTTTAAAAATCATCGCGTGGGAAACGGGTAACGAATTGCCTTTGGTTCCATCCCCACTTAGGGCTCGGCTCTTTTTCTCGATTTTGTTTCATGAAAACGGAACCCAGTGGCCTCCCAGCCAGTCCATCCTGTGCCCACCAGGGGGCGGGAGAGAGCTGAGGGCAGGGTTCCCGGAGCTGCACCCCGAGAACTGCAGAGGTTCCTTCATGGAAACGCCTGCCCTCGTGGGAGGACGAGGGGGACGAGGGACGAGCTCGGGGCGTGTCCAGGCCGGAGCAGCCGTCTTTAGGGGGGGCCGACCTCCTGCTCCCAGAGTTCTGAATGCAGCCCGGGTCAGAGCTGCCGCTGCCATCGCCCGAGCTCCCCGCGCGTGGCTGAGGGTTCCAGAGGCTTCCGGTTCGGGACCTGGCGTCCCGAGGCGTCGGGGCTCTGTGTGTGCCTGTCCACGTGCTCGTAAAACCTCGCACCCGCTCCCTCCCCGCAGCTCTGGGCGCCAGGGGGCTGCTTGCCCATCACTTGCCTCTTTCTGCCAGCACTCTGCTGCCCCTGCACTCCGGGCGAGGTGCAGCACCCAGCGCCATCCCCACGGGTCACCTGCTCCTCCCCCTCAGGGCCTCTGGGCGCCTTCCCCCAGGTCTCGTTCCCGTTCCCGTCACTCCCCGCTTCCCAGGGCTCAGCCTCAGACCTTCCCCGCCCTCTCCCCTGCACTCTGACTCCCGCACCTGCTCTGTCCACGTGTAGTCCACGCCTATGTCTCCGTCAACACCTACACCTGTCATATCTGTATCCACACCCATATCCGTACCCATCACTGTATCTTTATCCCATACCCATAGCCATATCCATGTCCATAACTGTATACCCATGCCTGTACCTGTAATTGTAGCTGTATGTATGTATGCATGCGTGTGTGCATATATGTGTATGTGTGTGCATTCATGTGTATATATGTGTATGTGTGTGTGTGTCCTCTGCTCCTGCACTAGAACACGCGCTCCATCAAGGCCGAGCGTGCTCACCGCGATGCCCAGCGCCCACCACGGTGCCTGGCGCACAGCAGCTCCGTGAGCGTCTGTCAAGTGGAGAGCGAACCCCCTGCTGTCAGGCCCGCCCTGGGGTCGGGCTTGCCTCTGACCAGCTCTGAGGACACGCTAGTTATTGAACTTCCAGCAACTTCCTTTCTCATCTCTCCCTCAGGGCGTGGTCCCGCCCCTCCCGCCCGAGGGTGAAACCTGGCCTGGAGGAGGGACTCGAGGGGGGAGCTCTGGTCCTGCCCGGGAGGCACCCCGTCAGATGACTGCTCCCTGCACGGGGTGGCCCGGAGGTCAGAGCCCGACGTGAGCACCAGCTGGTGCGTCTCCCCTAAAAAAAACAAGGTTCCCCAGGCTCCCCAGGCGGGAATGAGTGAGGACGGGGACCCCCCACCCCCCGCCCACTGACGGGAGTTGGCGGTCCCGAAGGCCCAGTCTGTACATCAGCCGCTGCACTGGCCTCCTCGCCGACCGCGGAGCCCATGAGGTGAGACGCAGCAGGCGGCGCCCTGGCTCCGGTCCCGGTGGCGGGGATGGCGCTGCCGTGACCATGTCCTCCCCGTGGGCGGTCACGAGCGCCCGGCCGCTCTGAGTGTGTCGCTGACGGAAACCGGCCTGAGCAGATGGCCCTCGCTCCCTCTGAATGTAAATTCCCAGCACGGGGTGGGGGGGGCGCTGGGGGAGGGCCACGGGGGTGAAGAGGACAGAGGGGACCCGAGGATGTGGCTGTGGGGCAGCGGGCGCCCAGTGAGAGGCCACCTCCTGCTAAACCTCCTCTGGACGAGGCAGGACGCGGGGAGAGCAAGAGCGCGGAATCGGGGGACCCAGGAGGGCCAGCCTTTGCCAGGGCCCATGGGTCTCCTGGGCTGGTCTCCTCCTAAAATATGTTTTTATTGGTGTCAGAGAGGCAGGGAGAGGGGGAGAGAAACACCAATGACGAGAGAGAATCATGGATCGGCTGCCTCCTGCACGCCCGCTCCTGGGGATGAGCCTGCAGCTGGGGGCTGTGCCCTTGACCGGAATCGAACCCAGGACCCTTCAGTCCGCAGGCTGACGCTCTATCCACTGAGCCACAGCAGCCAGGGCTGGTTTCTTCTTTGTGAGACTGTTTTCTTGTAAGGAAGGTCCCTTGCTTGGCGAGGTCCCTGGGCCACCAAGGAAGAGGGCGGGCGGGCGGGAGGGAGGCCCCGCTCTCTGGACCCCACAGCTCTCGGCTCTGCCCATTTTATTTACTTATTTTTCAACCCTCACTCGACATTTTTTCCATTGAGTTTGAGAGAGAGAGTAGAAAGGAGAGGGAGAGACAGAGAGAAACACTGATGTGAGAGAGACACATGGATGGGCTGCCTCCCACGTGCCCCGGACCAGGGCCGGGAGGTGCGTGCCCTTGACGGGAATCGAACCCGGGACCCTTTGGTCCACAGGCCGACGCTCTGTCCGCGGAGCCACACCGGGAGGGCTCCCCTCTGCCCCTTTTGTGCCCTCAGTGCCCGCGGGAACATCACTCCAACCTTTGGGGGTGGCATCCCAGCACCCGAGCTGTGACACCAGAGGCCTCACTCCTGGATCCGGCCCCAGGCGCCGGCTGCACGTTGCACGTCGGGGAGGAAGGTGGGCGGGGCCCGGGGTGCAGGGCCTCCACCCGCTGGGGCAGCAGGGGTGCGGGGCAGGTCTGGGTGGAGGGAAGCCCGTGGGAGCCCCTGGGGCCTGGCGCCCGCCGGGGGGAACCCATCCCCTGTGCCAGGAGCGACTGTAGCGTGGGGGCCTCGGGCACCCCGTCCCCGCGTGGCGTTGCCAGGGCTGAGGCCGTGGGGCGTGGCAGCCTGCCCGGCGGGCGACCTCTGGGCAGTGCGGGTGCAGCCGGGGCACCTGCCTTCAGGAGGGCGGGCCAGGGGCCTGGAGGGGACGCAAGAAGGACACACCGAGGACGGAGGTGCTGTGAGGTGACCTGAGGGAGAGGCACCCCCTGCCTTCAGGCAAAAAGAAAATTACCTCCTCTGCCCTCCCCGTCCCCTCTGGCTGCTCTCCCCTCCCCTCCTCTCCCCCCCTCCCCTCCCCTCCCCCTCCCCTCCCCTTTCCCTCCCCCTGCCCTCCCCCTCCCCCCCTCCCCCCCCCCCCCCCCCCCTCCTCCTCCCCTCCCCCTGCCTCCCTCCCCTCCCCTCCCCTCCCCTCCCCCTGCTCTCCCCTCCCTCCCCTCCCCCTCCCCCTCCCCCCCCCCTCCCCTCCCCTCCCCTCCCCTCCCCTCCCTCCTCTCCCTCCCCCCCCTCTCCCCTCCCTCCCCCCCTCCCCCCTCCCTCCCCTCCCCTCCCCCCCCCTCCCCTCCCCCTCCCCTCCCTCCTTCTCTCCCCTCCACTCCCCCTGCTCTCCCCTCCCCTCCCCCTGCTCTCCCCTCCCTCTCCCCTCCCCTCCCCTCCCCCTGCTCTCCTCTCCGCCCGGCGGGGCGTCGTGGGGGGTGGCCGCTGGGTGGCGCTGTGGCTCCACGGAGGCCGGTGGCTCCCGGGAAGGGGCCGAGCTGAGCACAAAAGGTGGCCGTTCCGCGGGGTGCGCAGCGCGTCTCCCTGTTTGAGGCCCCCCCCCCCCCGCGGTCGGCGCTGACGGTGGGCCCTGCCAAAGGGGGGGCCAGGCCCAGCACCCCCAGCGCCCAGACCGCAGCTTCAGGTCGGGGTGCGCCCCGCAGGGCGGCGGGCCCGGAAGCTGTGAGCGGCCAGCGTCTCCCCAGGACCCGCGTCTCCCCTGGGAGTCAGCAAGTCCCCGCCCGTTCCTTCTCCTGGGTGTGGCGAGGGGCGCCGGCCCTGGACCCCACGCTGGAGGCCACCCTTGCAAAGAAAGGGGGAAAGAGCAGGGTGGGGTGGGGTGGGGCCAGGCGCCCCTTTCCAGCCCAGATCAGCGGGGTCTGCAGGTGGACTTGATCCGCCGGGGCCGCGGGGCGGCGGCCACCTGCCCCGGCCTGGCCTCGCCCTCCGGCCCGCACCCATCGGCCCGCACCCATCGACCCGCACCCTCCGGCCCGCACCCTCTGGCCCGCACCCTCCACCCGCACCCTCCGGCCCGCACCCTCCGGCCCGCACCCATCGGCCCGCACCCATCGACCCGCACCCTCCGGCCCGCACCCTCCGGCCCGCACCCATCGGCCCACACCCTCCGGCCCGCACCCTCCGGCCCGCACCCTCCGGCCCGCACCCTCCGGCCCACACCCATCGGCCCGCACCCATCGACCCGCACCCTCCAGCCCGCACCCATCGGCCCACACCCTCCGGCCTGCACCTCCAGCCCGCACCCACCCTCCGGCCCGCACCCATCGGCCCACACCCTCCGGCCCGCACCCTCCGGCCCGCACCCTCCGGCCCGCACCCATCGGCCCGCACCCATCGACCCGCACCCTCCAGCCCGCACCCATCGGCCCACACCCTCCGGCCTGCACCCTCCAGCCCGCACCCATCGGCCCGCACCCTCCGGCCCGCACCCACCGGCCCGCACCCATCGGCCCCACCCTCCGGCCCGCACCCTCCGGCCTGCACCCTCCAGCCCGCACCTTCCGGCCCGCACCCATCGGCCCGCACCCATCGGCCCGCACCCTCCGGCCCGCACCCTCCGGCCCGCAACCATCGGCCCGCACCCTCCGGCCCGCACCCTCCGGCCCGCACCCATCAGCCCACACCCATCGGCCCGCACCCTCCGGCCCGCACCCATCGGCCCGCACCCTCCGGCCCGCACCCTCCGCCCGCACCCATCGCCCGCACCCTCCGGCCCGCACCCTCCGGCCCGCACCCTCCGGCCCGCACCCTCCGGCCCGCACCCTCCGGCCCGCACCCTCCGACCCCACCCTCCGGCCCGCACCCTCCACACCCATCGGCCCGCACCCTCCGGCCCGCACCCTCCAGCCTGCACCCTCCAGCCCGCACCCTCCGGCCCGCACCCTCCGGCCCGCACCCATCGGCCCACACCCTCCGGCCCGCACCCTCCGGCCCGCACCCTCCGGCCCGCACCCTCCGGCCCGCACCCATCGGCCCGCACCCATCGACCCGCACCCTCCAGCCCGCACCCATCGGCCCACACCCTCCGGCCTGCACCCTCCAGCCCGCACCCATCGGCCCGCACCCTCCGGCCCGCACCCTCCGGCCCGCACCCATCGGCCCACACCCTCCGACCCGCACCCTCCGGCCCGCACCCATCAGCCCACACCCTCCGGCCCGCACCCTCCGGCCCGCACCCTCCGGCCTGCACCCTCCGGCCCGCACCTTCCGGCCCGCACCCATCGGCCCGCAACCATCGGCCCGCACCCTCCGGCCCGCACCCTCCGGCCCGCACCCTCCGGCCCGCACCCATCGGCCCGCAACCATCGGCCCGCACCCTCCGGCCCGCACCCTCCGGCCCGCACCCATCAGCCCGCACCCATCGGCCCGCACCCTCCGGCCCGCACCCATCGGCTGGGCGGGCTCTTTGTCTCTGAGTCCAGCCCGGCCCGCAGGCCCGGCCCCTCGCAGCCTCCGGGCCACTCCTGGCCAAGGGGCTGCCCTGCCTTCTCGTCTTCCATGCTAGTCAGAGGCCCGGGGCGGGGAGGGGAGGGGAGGGGAGGGGAGGGGAGGGGAGGGGAGGGGAGGGGAACAGAGGGGAGCAGAGGGGAGGGGTAGACAGGCTGGGAGGGGAGGGGAACAGAGGGGAGCAGAGGGGAGGGGTAGACAGGCTGGGAGGGGAGCAGAGGGGAGAGGAGGGGAGGCAGGCAGGGGAGCGAGCCGGGCAGATGTCCTGATGAAAAATTTACCAGGATAATCAGGGCTGCGCGCTTCCCCGGGGACCCTCGCGCTCGAGGCCGCGGGTTGGAAAACGCCGTCCTTTGGAAGGAAACCTGGCTCAGGGGCTGATGCCTGGCTGTCCCCCTGGGACCGGGTTGCACATGTGGTTCAGGGGTTCAGGCGAAATGGATGAGGTGTCGTTCTTCTGGGGCTGAGGGTCAGAGGTCCCAGCTGCGGCTGCGGGACGGCCGAGGAGCGGCAGAGGCAGCGCCCCACCCTCCCGTGCACCTTCCTGGGGGGCCATACTGCTGACCCCCAATAAGCACCTGGATCAGGACACCCCACCCCCTGCTGCCTCTCTCCTGGGAGGAGAGCCCAGGTTCCAATTGGAAGCACTGGGCCGGCCCAGCCCCGCTGACGCCCTTTGTAGCAGGAGCTCCCCGCAGGCTCGGTGCCGGCTCCCTGCTGCGGGGACTGCGCCCGGGAGCGCTCTGCACGTGGGGGCTCGCCGCTCAGAGGGCGTCCTGGGGGGCCCGCACCCTCCATCCTCCGGAAGGAGGTAGAACAGAAGCAGGTTCCGGTCAGTCCTGAGCTGTGGTCTGTGCAGCCAGCTGGGCTCCAGGACCCAGTGACCCCCGGACCCGGGACCCCCCACCCCCCGCCCAGGGGTGGGACCCCGTGACCCCCAGGCCCGGTGACTCCCCACCCCCCGCCCAGGGGTGGGACCCGGTGACCCCCTGCCCGGAGGTGGCCGCCGCCGCCATGTCAGCCGGGGGCCGCCCTGCTGGGATGTGGCCTTGAGGTTTGGACCCACCAGTAACGGTTTGCGGGAGAGGAGTCAGCGAGGTTGGGGTCCCCGCACCCCGTGGCGTGGTCTGGCTCTCGGCATCACCGGCCAGAGGGTCGCAGACGGGGCGCTGGGCCAGCTCTCCCCTTCTCCTCAGCCCCTCCCCTGTTCCCACGGGCGTCCCAGGGACCAGCTCAGTCTGCTCAGCGGCTGGTGTGCGGCCGGGCGGGCCTGCTGCGTCCCAGGCTCTGGAGTCATTGTTTCCTCGCCCTGCACCCTGCTCCTCCTCCCCTCGCACCCTGCTCCTCCCCCCGCCCCTCCCCGCAGTGATCCCGATGGCAGGGGATGGGCAGAACCTGCCTGCGGAGGGAACTACCACGAGGAATGGCCCATAACACATGTCACAGACGCCCCGCATCAAGGCCCTGCTCGGCCTAATGCCCACGCAGCGGACATGCCCCCTCCCATCGTGCCCGCTCTGCTTCCCTAGCGCCGTGGTTGGCAAACTGCGGCTCGCGAGCCACATGCGGCTCTTTGGGCCCTTGAGTGTTTAGCAAAGGCCAGCTTAGGAGGACCCTCATTAAGTCAATAACAATGTACCTACCTGTATAGTTTAAGTTTAAAAAATGTGGCTCTCCAAAGAAATTTCAGTCGTTGTCCTGTTGATGTTTGGCTCTGCTGACGAATGAGTTTGCCGACCACTGGCCTAGCGGATGGCGCGGTGCGTCCCCAGGCGGCGGCTTCAGGAATGACGTCACAGGACGGTCCCGCTCGGCCTGCCATGCGCACCGCCCGATGAAACGCCGCCTTTGTGCCATGGCCGCAGGAAGCCGGGGTCATGGGGTCTGTGATGGGCTGCCCTCAGGTTCCTGTGCCTCTGGAATGGGACCGGAAAGGGCCCCTCCATGGGTCAAGGTCATTGGCCCAGAGGCACTGGAGGAGAGAGGAGAGCGAAGGGGCAGGCCCGACGCCAGGACTGACGGGTGACGAGCCCAGCAGCGGCCTTCATGCACCCCATTCCCCGTGGAAACCGCGCCAATAGCTGGCCCCGCGGCACCGAGCTTCCGCTGTCAGCCACCTGAGCAGGAGGTGGACCAGATGTGTGCGTGTTTGGGGGTGAGCAGCGGCCCTGGACGAGGAGGCCCCAGGTGGGCCCCGTGCGGGAACCGCTCTGCTCCCCGGTCCCCGGTGCACCTCAATGCAGGAGCCAGGGCTCCCAGCCTCAGAGACGCCGTAAGGCAGCGCTCCCCCGGACCAGGTCGGAGCGGCGGGGTAGAGTGCGCCTGTGAATAGATGTGCGATGGCGTGAGCCTCTCTGGCCGGGTTGGATCGGGTTGGACCCATTTCGGGGAGTCCCGGGGTGATAAGAACGGGGCCTCGTCCCTGGCATCTCTTGGGACAGAAATTGGGAATCGTCAGGGGTGACTGTGGACTGTGGACCGGGACAGAGCCAGGACGGCCCTGCCTGGCGTCGGTCCCACGGAGATGCTGGCCACGCCGCCCGGCGAGGTTGCTCCCGTCTGCGCCCCCAGAACCAACACAGACAGAGCGGGTTGCAGACGGACTGCCCTGCCCTCAGCGGGTGTGCACAGGTGTGTCCCTCCCCCGCTTCCCCCCCGCCGGAGGCACACACAGGGAAGGGGATGAAGTCAGTGTTGATGACCACAGGGTGCACTTTCCAAACGTTAAAGAATCTGCAGACGTGAATCCTTTTTCCTGTCGCCGCTGGTCCGGTCCACGCTCCGCCGACAACGCGAAGGCCCCCCTGTGGGCGTGGGGCGGCTGCGAGCCCGTTCCGCGCTGTCACCGAGATGCTTCATGGGGCTGCTGCGGTCAGACAGGCCGAGTGCCACAGATCCCCGGAAAACGGCGGGTCCCCGCGTTCCCTCGCCCGGGGGCTCCGAGCGCCGCCCTCCGCGCCTTCCAGAGGGTCTCATAGAGCAGGACCCCGGGGGGGGGCTGTGGTCGGCAAGTCAGGCTTGGAGGCTCTTCCTGATCTGACGGTGAGAGGTCGTAGGAGACACACGCGCAGGTTCCCACACACCACGCTCTCCAGGATTCGAGATCCTTCCCCGAGGATCCGTCTGCAGGAACCTGGCCAGCCTGAGTGTGGCTGATGTCCTGTACGAACAAGAGAGAGTGCTTCCGCACGGCCGGCTGCAGCACGCCACACCCCTTCCTCAAACACCCGCCTGCCCTCCTGTCCCGTGGTTCTCAGGAGCCTCCACCAGCATCCCCGTCCCCCGGCAACAGGCCTTCACCCCGGCGGCAGGGACAGACGCCCACGTCGATGGAGGCTGCTCAGGAGCTGACATTAGCCAGAGGCGTGGGAGGGACAGCACTCAGCACTCGCCCCGATGACAAGCGTAGGAGGACAGGCCAGGGTCTCAGAGGTCAAAGGGCATGCCGCAGTCAGTGGGGGGGCAGGCAGACAGGTGAGAATCAGCAGCAGCGGTCCAGGTGCTGAGAGCCCAGGAGAGAGGGCGGGTAGAAGGTCAGGGGCGGCGCTGGGAGACGCTCCCCCAACCCCCCGCCGAGGAGTGAGTTTTAGAGAAAAGTAAGAGTTCCTTGAGAGGGGGAGCTCGAGGGCACCCGCAGCAGGAAGAACAGCACGGGAAGGGCGCCAAGGATGGGTGGGGTGTCCGTGCTGAGACCTGAGACGCACACGGAGAGAGAGTGAGTGGGCGAGACAGCAAACCGCAGGTTTACAAACTTTTCCCAAAACAACAGAGCCGAGGCCTCCGGTTCAGCAGCTGGCACTCCCCGAGCAGCTGCGATGAGACCTCACCCTGTCCTGGGATCACTAAGACCAGGAAGGGGGCAACCGGCATCCGATGCATGGAGATTCGGGCAACGTTATCTCTGGTCCCCCCCCCCCCCCCCCCCCCCCCCCCCCCCCCCCCCCCCCGCACCAGGCCTCCTTGTTCATCCACAGGGGCCACCTGCATGTGGGGCCTAGGAAGATGGGGAAAGGAGGCACGGCTCTCAAAGGCCACCAAAGCATAGACAGTTCTAGAATCCAAAGTCACTGGAGAGCCATCTGGTCGACCAAACCACCAACACATGGCTGACCAGTGCTTGAGCTGGCCTCTGCCCGAAGCCTGGGACTTCCACGTGTGTGCTCTTTGTCACGTGCAAGGCGTCCGGCGCTCGCCTCCCGGGGTTGGCGTCTTGGGCTGAGGTTTCCTTCTCTGGTGAACGCCTCCCGATGTGCACGAAGCCAGCCTCCCACGCAACCCGCTTCCGTGTGTGTTTTCCTACATGTGCCGTCCGCCGTGGTGTGAAGGGCTTGCACTGGGCACCGTGAAATCTGGAGCTTTTTTCTTACGGCGAAGCCAAAAATAACTCCACTAACCGCCTTCCTGAGATCGCAAAGGTCTGGGGTATTTTAGGCACAAGGCCATTACTGGAGGGCGAGGCGAGGGCGGGGAGGAGGCAAATTAACTTTGTGCTTTACACCGAAGCCGAGCTTTTCCTGGTTTTGCTAATGGAAGGTGATTATGGAACATTTTAATGTCAAAGGTTTGAAAGCCATTATGCGTCCTAGCAGATCTTAAAGCTCCCTGCTAATGGCTAGAGCCTTGGTAAAGCGGTGTGCATGCTCACAAGCACACACATGCATATGTACGCATACATGACTATAAAAAACACAAGTGCACAGATGTACACACACAAGCATGCACACACGCATATGTACACATACATGCATATAAAAAACACAAGTGCACAGATGTACACACACAAGCATGCACACATGCATATGTACACATACATGCATATAAAACACACAAGTGCATGCACAAATGCATATGTATGCACATGCACATAAAGCATGTGTGTGCATACATGTGGATACATAAGCACACCGTACATACACTGCACAAGGGTTCAAATGCACATATAAGCACACATGCATAACGCCTGCACACAAAGCACACATGTGTGCACACACTCTGAATGCAGCAGTGAGAAGCTGATTGCATTACCTGTCAGGCCGCCCCCAGCTCCCGGGCTGCTCCCAGGCAATGCTGGGGACGCGGGCACCCCTACCAGCACCACTTAGACGCGCAGGAGGGACCATCATGTCGTCTGTGGACGATGCAGCGTCTCCCTCGCAGTCTGTGCACCTTTTCCATCCCTTTTCCTGTCGCATTGCCACAGGCAGGACTCCTGGTGGACGTGGAAAAGGGACGGCGAGAGGGACATCTCATTTGGTTTTGGTCTCAGGGGGACACAGTTGCTCACCATTAAGGATGCTGTTGGCGGTAGGTTTTTGTAGATGTTGGAATTCGGTTTCTCTCTCTCCCACCAATTCTGTCCTTTCCCAGGAATGCATCCAGTGTTTCCTGCCTCTCCTGCCTCCCTCCACATGTTCTCAGTGTGCGCTCTCTCCCAGGCTTTCCCCACGTCTGTGCCAGGAAGCCCCGTGTCCAGGGATGGAGGCTGTCCCTGGCCGAGGAGCCCGGGGTCCATTCTGAGCCCCATCCTGAAGGCCAGGGTGTGTTCCGTGGAACCGGCAGACAGAGTGCTTTCCCAGGACGGACGTTTTCACAAGTGGAAGTCCGTCGTGGATGAATGGAGCCTCGCTGCTTGCTAGAATGTTCCGTTACCCCAGTCACCCCGCTTCCAGTCCAGGGAGAGGAATGGAGGGTCTCTGTGTAGTGAACCAGTGTCTATGCAGACAGCCACCGGCCCGGCGAGAGGGCCCACGAAGCCCCCACCGCGTGGCCCGGCGTGTGCTTCCTGGGGCTCTGGGTACTTGCTTTCCACACATCCGAACGGAGCCTGAGCTTCACAGGGGAAACGGGTGGTGCGCCGTGCGGGCGACTCCCGTTGTCACTGTGGGGTTTGCGTGTGTGTGTGTGTGTGTGTGTGTGTGTGTGTGTGTGTGTGTGCGTGTGTACCACATAGCACAGGAAAGGAAACCAAAAAACAGAGCTTGAGGAGAATCTATATATAAAAGGCTAATATGCAAAGTGTCCCCTCAGGAGTTCGACCGGGAGACCTGGAGTCGATCATTGCTATGATGTGCACTGACCACCAGGGGGGGCGCAGAATGAAGGAAGGCCCCGGCCGGCAGCTGGAAGGCCCCCATGGGCCCTGATCACCCGCCACGCCTCAGGACCCTACCCGTGCACGGATTTCATGCACCGGGCCTCTAGTTTGAAAATAATCATGTGCTCTCTCGGAGTGGAGGCCGACTAGATGGCGTGGATCTGCGGAGAGTCACTCACCAGCCACGCCCACTTTACCACTAACCCCTCAGGCTCTGGGGTGGGATGGGGTCGGGGGAAATCGGAAGCCAGCCCAGCAGGTCTCCACTCCTGAGCCCTCTTCTCTTCGTTTTCTAAATTGTTTCTTCTTTTTTAATTTATAAACTGGAGGGAGTGGTTTCTGTAAATATTTTCTTGCTACATTTCGTTTCCATTTTACATGCTTTCAAGTGTAAGGGGGATGCTTTGGTGTGGACCAGATTAGCAAAGTCATTGTGCCCGAGTCGCTCATTTCCAGATGACAATATCATAGCACCATTCTCATCACACCCCCTCATACACACACACACATGCACATGCGCACACACACACGCGCACACTACACGCACGCAAACACACACACTACCCGCACGCACACACACACAAACTCACACACACTCTCACACTCACACACACACTCTCACACACACACTCATACACACTCACACACTCACACACATAAACACTCACACACACTCACACATACACACATACTCTCACACACATGCACACTCACACACACTCTCACACGCACACTCTCACACACACATTCACACACACACTCTCACACTCACACACACACACACTCACACATACACACACACTCACACACACACTCACACATACACACACACACACACACACACACACACACACACACACACACTCACACACTCACACACACACTCACACATACACACACACACACTCACACTCACACACACACTCACCGACACTCACACACACACATACACACACACACTCACACACTCACACACACACACACACTCACACACATACACACACACTCACACTCTCACACACACACTCACACATACACACACTCACACACACACACTCTCACACATACACACACACACTCACACATACACACACTCACACTCTCACACACTCACACACACTCACACACACACACACTCACACACACACTCACACATACACACACACACACACTCACACATACACACATACTCTCACACACATGCACACTCACACACTCACACATGCACACTTTCACACACACATTCACACACACTCTCACACTCACACACACACACACTCACACATACACACTCACACTCACACACACACACTCACATACACACACACACACTCTCACACATACACACACACACACACTCACACACACACACACACGCACACACACTCACACACACGCGCACACACTCACACACTCTCACACTCACACATACACACACACACTCACACACTCACTCACACACACACACTCTCACACATACACACACACACTCACACACTCTCACACACACTCACACACACTCACACATACACACACACTCACACATACACACACTCACACACACACACTCTCACACACACTCACACACACACTCACACACACACACTCTCACACATACACACACACACTCACACACTCTCACACACACTCACACACACTCACACATACACACACACACTCACACACTCACACACTCTCACACGCACACACGCAGGCTGATGAGCCACTGCAAACGTAGTCTTGTGATGCTTTTCCCGATACGATGAATGACTTCTCCATGTTTTGTGTTCCAGCTCCCCACCCGCTCAGCTCTGGGGTGGGGGAGGGGAGGGGAGGCCTCAGTGGCCCCAGAGTTGGTTTGGTTAGTAGCCCAGCAATTTTCTTGAGTCCCTCCATGGGAAAGAAAAGACGCCATAAATATGAAAAAAAAAAGTTCCCCGTTAGCATTTCCAAACCCGTCCGTGGAGACTCCGCCCAGCGAGAGCGCCCTGTCCGGAGAGGGATGTAAAGCCTCTTTCTCGGGGGCTGAAGGTGGGTCCCAGACCCTGTATTTATCCCACAAGACGGACAATGTAAACAGGCCCGGGAGATGGATGTGCACAGCCCGGGGCAGGGGGGGCAGGCCTCCTCGAGACCCTGACCAGGTCCAGGTCCGAGATTGAGAAGAGGGGCAGAGGGAGGGGGAGACAAGAGGGAGAGAGGAGGGGGGAGAGGAAGGGGAGAGAAGAGGGAGAGAGGAGGGGGGAGAGGAAGGGGAGAGAGAGGGAGAGGGAGGGGGAGGGAGAGACCAGCCCGCCATCTGCCGGGGTCCTCCCTGGCCCCGCACAGGATGGAGGACGCGCCGTGAGGACTGAGGCCTCTGGCCAGGTCCAGTGCTGGGAGAAAGCGCCTCCTGCCTGGTGCTCAGCTCCCTCAGCAGCAGGGACCCGGCAGTGCCGCTTCCTGGGCCTTCATGCCCCACAGCGAGGGTCCTGCTCGGAGGACGGAGACACGGGGAGTCCCTGCCCCCACGGGCAGGCTCAGGGGAGGACGCCCAGCGCTCAGTGCTGATTTTTCAAAGGGAGACTTTGCTTTCCTGTCTCATTGTGTGTGCATGTGTGTGCGTGTGCGTTTGTGCACATGTGTGCGCACGCGCATGTGCGTATGTGTGTGTGTGTGTGTGTGTGTGTGTGTGTGTGTGTGTGTGCATTGAGAAGCAGGGAAAGGCGCCTGGCACAGCCCGCCCCGCCCTCCGTCAGCGCTGTGTGCGGGGATTGGCTGGGACAGATGTGCCTGAGGGATCATCCCGGCCTCTGGGCGGAGGGGGCGGCGTTAACCCTGCCGGTGCCGAGGCCTGAGGGCTGGGGACAGGGACCCGTGGCCATGTTCTTAGGATCTGGCTGAAGGAGGAAGGAGCCACCGAGAATTTGAGAAATGACATTCGATGCATTTCTGTGTCTAAAACCCTCACTGGATGACCAGGCCAGACCAACTCCAACACCAAAACCACCACAACAAGAGAGCAAGGCGGGAGCCGCCCGACCCAGCCCTCCCTGGGCTGTGGGGACTGGCCGCTGTCTCATCGGCTGTACTGAGGAGCCTGAGGGCCGGGCCGGCTGCCCTGGGCTCTCCCTCAAGCTCAGCCGTGCTCCCCAAACTGCCCTGGGCTCTCCCTCAAGCTCAGCCGTGCTCCCCAAACTGCCCTGGGCTCTCCCTCAAGCTCAGCCGTGCTCCCCAAACTGCCCTGGACTCTCCCTCAAGCTCAGCCGTGCTCCCCAAACTGCCCTGGGCTCTCCCTCAAGCTCAGCCGTGCTCCCCAAACTGCCCTGGACTCTCCCTCAAGCTCAGCCGTGCTCCCCAAACTGCCCTGGAACACAGCTGCTGGCTCTCCATCCGCCAGAGGAACCTTCTGTCCCTTCCCTCCGGCTTCACTTCTCGTGGGCGTGGGAGGGACTCGGTCTGTTCATCTGCCTCCATCCTTCATCGCCACGTCACAACGTGAGAGGCACCACGCGCCACACTGAAAACGTGTAAATCCAATTCATTTCGACTGAAAACGAGACACTTCCAACGACTGCCTGAGCTCCGTGCGTCCTGGACCGGGGCCACGGCTCCACACGCCGACGTGGGGGCGTCCACAAAGGCTTCCGGGGCGAATGACCTCGTGTAACAGGCACGTCTGTGCACCCAGCTCCTTCCTCCACGTTTCGGCCAAATCGCCAGGAACGCCCAGACACCCAGCACTTTGGGCCAAACACGCAGGGAGGAAGGTTTCTCTCTGGGGCGAGGCCTGGAGACGGGACGGGGTGACCTCGCCAGCATGGCCCCCGGCCTCCAGCTGGGCGCCTGCAGCTCTCCGCCGATTCTAAGCATCATGCTTCCTGCTGGTTACTCCCTGCAGGCCATCGGAAGGCTGGATATGTTGTTTTAAAGTTTTCCTTTTTCATTTTGTTTATTATTATTTTTTAAAATATTTTTTATTGATTTCAGAGAGGAAGGGAGAGGGAGAGAGAGGGAAACATCAATGATGAGAGAGAGTCATGGATCGCTGCCTCCTGCACGCCCGCCAGTGGGGATGGAGCCTGGAACCCGGGCACGAGCCCTGACCGGGAATCGGACCCGGGACCCTTCAGTCTTCAGGTGGACGCTCAGCCACTGAGCCACGCCGGCCGGGCTAGCTCTAGTTCTCCGTGTTCAAGTACTGTGACTTTTAATTTTTTTCCATTTCCGTGGAAGTGAGCCGTAGGTGTGCTTTCTGTCCCCCAAAGGCAATCGGGGTACACAGGACGCTCGGTTGCGTTCCTCACAGTTTCCGCCTCCCGTGGGCACGAACCTCCAGGACGCAGAGACCGTGCTGCTCGCCTGCTCAGCGCCCGTTTCCGGGGAGGAGCCTGCCTGCCGGCTGCCACGCCGAGGAGAACGGCAGGTGGCGCCCTCCAGAGGGCCACGGGGCAGAGGCGCTGTGGGTGCGGGGAGGGTCCTGGGGGCGCCGGCTGGGTCTTGGGAGGCTGCCAAAGTGGGGGAGCCGCCGGGGCTCCGTCCGGGAGAGGGGACTTCGAAGCTGAGAGCTGGCGTGTCGGTAAGGGGACCTCAGAGCCAGTGGGAGCGCGGGGGGCGGGGGGGGGGAGGCGCCTTCCCCACGCGGCTCCTCCGTGGGGCTGGTATCTGAAGGCGCAGCTCTGCTCTCCGCGAATTCCCTAGGAAAGAGCTGGAGCCGTCCTCGCTGGGGGCCTGCGTGGGCCATCCGGACACTTCCCGGCCTGGCTGCGACCCACGGGCATCCGTCCTGCCGACTGCTGGATGGCCTGGCGGTCCTGCGCCCTCCCTCCCAAGGAGTCCACGTCCACGTGAGAGTTTCGGTGGCGGCACCTCCACGCGTCCACCTGCCCCCGGATCGGTTGGTCCGTCAGCGATGGACTGCGAAAACCCAGCCCCAGGCCCCTCCCAGGAGAACCGGCCTGCGACTCCAGGAGGAGACGCAAGCCCATCAGTTCATCCGACGATTTCCCGCGTTCAGGACGCGGCCATCTGCAGGGCTGGGCGGTGTGGCTTCACCGGGAGCTCATTAGAAACGCAGACTGTCGGGCGGCCTGGCTCAGGGGTTGAGCCTCGACCTACGACCCAGGAAGTCAGGGTTCGATTCCCGGTCAGGGCACAGGCCCGGGTTGTGGGCTTGATCCCCAGTGGGGGGCGTGCAGGAGGCAGCCGATCCGTGCTTCTCTCTCATCATGGATGTTCTCTCTCTCCCTCTCCCTTCCTCTCTGAAACCAATAAAAACGTACTTTTAAAAAAGTGCAGACTGTCGTCCCCCTCTCCCCCGGCCCGCTGACCAGAGCAGGCACCAAGCCACCCAGAGACGGAGAGCCTTGGGCAGGGGTCTCTGCCGTCACTCCTAGCTCAGAAACATGGGGATCCGAGGTCCCCCCATCCCCAGTGCTGTCCCAGCCCCCGCCCCATCCCCTTGCCCGGACATGCCAGCGAGGAGCGATTTCTCTGCTGCGTGGAGTAGGTGGCCTCTTCCGTACATTTCCTTCTCCACCCGGCCTCCTGGCGGAGGGAACCCGGGCCTCAGGGGGTTAAGCGGGAAACGCGTCGCCATAGGACGCTGCCAACGCCTCCCCTCGGAACCCGATGCCTGTACAGCCCGGCGTCAGGTTCAATCGCATTTGTATTCCGACGCCGCGCAGACACTGATTTATGGGCGCGCAGCAGACACCAGGTTTCCTGCCTCCGATCTGTGCCTGTGAATGCGCACGCGGACGGAGCGATCAACAGACACGGGATTATGCTGCGAATCGCAGGACAGCAGACCTGGCTCTGACCCAGATCCCATCACACTGACAGGAGAAACTCCTGCAGATGTCACTCCCTGGGAGCGGCCAATGGCGTGTGTCCCCCCCCCCCCCCCCCCCACACACACACACACAGCCTCCCCCCGTCCCCCAGTCACAGATTTCTTGCAAAGGATGTTCTTCCTGAATCGGGGCGACGTCAAGGCTGCGGCCTCGCTCTGTGGCTCTAGACTGTTTGTTTATAGGGGATCCTCTTTAAGGGATGGGGGGGGATGTTTACAGCGCGGCTGTGCGCTCGGCACCCACTCCCTCCCCCACGGCCCATTGAAGGGTCAGTGTGGGGAGAGCTGTGTGCACGTGGGGCCCGGGCAGAGACGGGCCGTGGCCGGGGCGGCGGGGAGCAGCGGGCAGCCGGGGTGACTGCTGAAGGCCAGCGGCCTCCCGTCAGCAGCTGCGAAGGACCTGCCAGGCTCCCGCGTTCAGAATTCCCAGGGAGCTGCTCCCAGGAGGCTGTGCGTGGGGACGGGTCCGGGCCAGGTGGGCCAGGATGGCCATGCTCTCCGCCCTCTGTCCCTCTCCCGGCAGAGGGGTCTCAGACTCGGCAAACCTGGTTACGTCGCGTTCCTTCCCATGGTCGCCTCGATACACATTTATTTCTTTCAGCAAACATTAATTGAGACCCTATTAATTGAGTTGGATCGTGCGCGGGAAACAGGAAAATAGAAACGCAGAACAAGGTCACAATTCTTGAAAAGTGCCCGGAATGTCCAAACTCAGTTTTGTCGTCTCAGGGCACTTGAGTCGCTTTTAGAAACAGACCAACTTTTTCTCCTGGGAACTCAACATGGAGAAAGGCTTTCGACTAAAGAGTCTGGGGAGAAGTAAAGCCACACACACACACACACACACACGCACACACATGCACACACATGCACGCACACGCACATGCACACGCACACACACATGCATGCACATGCATACGCACACACGCACACCCCAGAGCCCGAGAACTACTCTCTGACCTGGGGCGTGTGTCCATGGATCGATGAGGTCTGGTGGGAAGTTGTCCGCGTCCGATCGGGGCCCCGTCCCGGGCAGGTGGAGACTGACCTCGGGGAGCGATGTGAGGGGTTTGATCACAGCTGTGTAAAGCCGCCCCACCCGCCCCGGACAGCCTCTCCTCCCCGGCTCTGCCACTAGGGTGACCCCCCCCCACGTCTGGTCACGGTGCTACAAAGATATTTTTTTAAAGTTTTAGTTGGAAAAACAAAAGTATTCGCTGGAGAGCCAGTGGGTTAATATCAAAACCGATCTAAGCAGGACTATTATCTACATCGAGTCACAGCGGTTTGGGGTGAAATGAGGATGTGGAGGAAGATCCTGAACAGGTTTCGTCAGCGAGGGGCCGTGAGTGGAGGGGAGTGGCTTCGTGTTCGTTGCTTTAAAGCCGCAGACTCCATTGCTGCCATCTTTGCTTAGCGTCCCATCCTGTTGTTTCTGTAAATAAATAAAATACGTGGGTTTATAGAGGTTCATTTATATGTCCCCCAACATGATTTTACTGACAAGATCTGCATATTCTTTTCCTCGGGCGTGTTGGCCGGACGAGGCAGGGACTGATCCTGCCCCACAGCCCCAGAAGGTCACTATCTGTGAGGCCAGCAAGCCTGTCCCCCGGCCCGGCACCTCAAGGCCTGTTGTGACTTGAGTTGGTAGTTGGATTTTAGTTTGTTGGATTTTACTTTTCATTTTGTTCCATTTCGTTTTCCCCAGTGTCACTGGGGGAAATGAGGTTAAAAACGGAAAGGATTTTTTCTGCACAGACTTGATGCTGAAGGCGTGTGCACACGTCTGCGGAGCCCTTTCCGTGCTGGAAAGCGAAGCGGGTGCGATGACTGTTTATGAGAGATAACACAAGCTCAAGAACCAGCACACGGCGTGCTGCGGTGAGGCGGGTCCGCAGAGGGGCCGGCGTACAAGCAGCCTCGGTGGCGAGAGGCGAGGGCGGGTCTTGGCAACACTCGCCACCCCCCCCCACCCCGTCCCTTTCTGACTCGGGAACTGGCCCGCCGCCTCCATTTCACAGGCTGCTGCCCTGCGCTAAGACAGACACGGCTGTGCTGGGAGAAGCAGTCCACAGATCCGACCCGGGTCCTGCAGGGGGAGGGCCTGGGCCGGATGCTCCCAGCAGGCACTGGGAAACACCCCCTCTTCCAGGCAGTCCTCCAGGCTTGCGGCTTCTTCTTCCTGCCAAACCGGAGAAGAGTCCATCACCTGCACAAAGACTGAAAGAAATGCCCGAGCAGGAGTTGACGGGGGAGAAAAGAACTTGCTTATTAGCGTTGGTGCCAACCCGGAGAACGGGCGGACTTGCACTCCAAAACCCTCGAGTCCCGGATGGCTCGTGTGCAGGGGCCAGATCGTTCCAGAGCATCATCTCTTTCAGCTGAGAACACGCATGTTTCTGAGACTTGATGATATCGCGAGTGTACGTGAAGTTATTTTTTTTTAAATATATTTTTATTGATGTCAGAGAGGAAGGGAGAGGGAGGGAGAGAGAGAGAGAGAGAAACATCCATGATGAGAGAGAATCACGGATCGGCTGCCTCCTGCACGCCCCCCACTGGGGCTCGAGCCCGCAACCCAGGCCGGTGCCCTGACCTGGAATCGAACCCTGACCTCCTGGTTCCTAGGCCGCCGCTCAGCCCCTGGGCCCCGCCGGCCGGGCTGCATGAAATTCTCCGCGGCCGTTTCTTCCTCTCCGCTGTCCGCCCGGCTCCCCTGCCTTTGCACGCTGCCCATGTGCCGGCGCCTGCGGTTCGGCAGCAGTTGTGCCGCACGGTCGTCACCTGTCCTGGAGCCCACGCTTTGCCCTCAGAGTAGGCGTTCGGGTCTCAGTCTCAGGAGAGTGCTGAGTGGTGACACCTGCACTGATATGGGAGGCGAGGCCCCGGGAGCACACGCGTGAGCACACGTGTGAGCAGGTCAGAAGATCACCACCTTCGTTCCCCTCGATGAAGTCTCCCCTCCGGTGCCTCGGCAGGCCTCCGGGATGTTGCCCACCTGAGGGGTTCTCAGCGCACCCGCGGGGGCTGCCAGGCCGAGGGAGGGAGACGCCTGCAGAGTCCGCCGCCGCCATTCTGCTCGCGGCGAGAGCCATTGCTTTGCACCGATGGACCGGACGTGGCGCCACGAGATGCCTCCCATTCAGAACGATAAGGCTCCTGAAAGAGAGGTGCCGTGTTTGTGATTTCAACAATAACGCGGGTCTGCAAAGGGGGGCAGGCGGGGCGGAGGCGAGCGCTGGGGCGAGGGGCTCACGCGGCGGAGAGAGGGCAGGCTGGCTCCGGGCTCGCCCGTTCCCGGGAAAGGCGGCCACACCGAGCCGTGGACGGACGAATGCGCTTGTACGTCCGTTACCGACAGACATTGCCCGGACGGGACCTGGGATGTAATTCTGTTTAACACAAGTTCTCCTTCCTCGTGCACCTGAAACTCTCATTTAACCGGGCACCCTCGTACACACGGCTGCACCCAGCGGCCTGAGAACCGGGCGCGGCTGCCGGATGTGACGTGTGTATCGCGTGGCCCTGAGCGGAGCGCGCCGTCGGGGCGGTCTGTCCCACGCCGCGTGATGCAGCCTGGATCCCAGGAGCTTCCCAGAGGCTGGGCAGCGTTCCCTGCGGGACGGTCACTGAGGCTCGTCTGCGCACCCCCATCACAGACGGGAGGCGGGGCCCATGGTCAGGATGTGGGCCGGAGCCAACAGGGTCCCCTGACCTGACCCCAAAGCCACCATCGAGGTCCTTCACTCCTGACCGTGCTTCCCGGCTGACTGACATACAGGCCGCCGGCCCTGCCGGGCGGCTCGGCCTCCAGGGTGGTGGCGCCGACCCCGTACGCCAAGGTTGCGGGTTCAATTCCCGGCCAGGGTGCATCCGAGAGTGAAAAACGAATGCATCGGGCTCAGTGGGTGAGCGTCGACCTAGGAACCCGGAGGTCACAGTTCGGTTCCGGGTCAGGGCACAGGCCCAGGTTGCGGGCTTGATCCCTAGTGTGGGGCGTGCAGGAGGCAGCCGGTCCATGATGATTCTCTCTCGTCATGGATGTTTCTCTCTCTCCCTTCCTCTCTGAAATCAATAAAAAAAAAGAATGCGTAAATAAGTGTAACAACAAACCGATGTTCTCTCTCCCTCCCTCTCTCTCTCTCCCTCCCCCTCTCGCTCTCCCTCACTCTCTCTCTAAAAATCAGTTTAAGAATAATCACTTGGAATCTGCATGATCCCGCCCCTGCAGCCACATCACTCACTGTCACCCGGGGGGCAGTGCCTGCCTCTCCAGCAATGGCCGCTCTGCTTTGGGTTCGAAGTGCCTGTGAGCATCTCCCTCCCATGCGGCGGGAAGTGCTGGACACCTGGAGGCCCAGCACCGGCGAGCTGCCTGGGGCGGGGGGGGGGGGGGGGGGGGGGGGGAGGGCCTCTATTCCAGAGCCGCCTGAGCCGTCCTCCAGCACGCACTTGCCTTTCCCTGCGCGTGGCGGCGGCATTCGGTGTCAGGTCATTCACAGGCCCGCCGGTCCCCCTTCCCCCGGCAGGAAGCAAGCAATCCCGGGACCCCAACCCCCGGGGGTGAAGAGCCGCCCGCAGGGAGTGCCCCAGGAACAGTGCCGCGCACTCACAGTCCGTCCTCCGTGCGACGCGGGAGGGCCTTCATGCGGGCACGTGGACCGGGTTTGGGGAGTCGTCCCAGGCGCTTCCTCACGGGTGGAAACAGCACGCCCGTGTCCACGCAGCCCGGGAATCTGTTCTCTTTGTTCCCAACAGATGTTGGGGGGCCCTGGGCAGCCCCCGTCTGGCGCGCAGGCCGTGTGACAGCCCCTGGCTGAGGGACGGCTGAATGCAAAGTGTCCTGATCTGCATCTCACACCCATCGGTGCTAATGACGGCGCCGCCCGGCGTGAATAATTAACCAGGCAGGACCGGCAGCTGCTGCGGCGGAGCGGGGACACCCAGCATCCCGGTTCTGGGAAGGAGGGGGTCGACATCCTGCTCTGTCATGGGGGGCGGGGGGGGCCTCGCGTGCCACAGCCTCTGTGGTCGGACGGAAGGACGCTGTCAGGAGGGGGAGGTGTGTGTGTTGCAAATAATTAATCTCTCCTAATGTCTGTCAGCTGGTGCCCAAGCACCCCTTTTCCAGGGCTCAGTGCCTCCTGGGAGCCCAAGGACCCCGGAGAATGGGGGCCCACCTGCCCTCCCACGCCCCCCACGCCCGTCATCAGGGTCCGAAGTCGCCACAGGCCCGGCCCCAGAGACAGTGGGGACTGCGTCTCAAGGAGCCCCGCGCAGAGAACAAAGGGCCAGCGGGTCCCTGCTCCTCCCTGGCCACGCTCGGCGGGTCTGCGGCCGCGTTCCCGCGGACACACACGGAGGCTTAACCTGCTCCTGTCTCTCTGCTTCTCCTGGAAGGAGCAGGCGCCTTGGAGACCAAAGGCGGAAAGCGTTTGATACGCGACCGCCCCCTTCCCGGACGATCGGCCCGCCCCCGCCCGTCCTCCCCGACGCGGCTCCGACACGCCTGCCGGCGGTTCTAACAGGAACACGGCTCTGCTCTACGTGGGCGTCACTGGGAAGTGAATCCTGACCGTTGATTTAACTCAGTGTTGAGGCAAATGGCAGACACCTTTAAAACAGGAAATGTTTTCTAAACTCCCTGAGGTCGCCTGCGCTGCACGCCGGGGGTGACTCCAGGATGCTCACTAAGGGGACTCGTCTGTCCTGTGTGCTCCATCACCCGCGTGCCACGCACCCCGCACCGCGAACAGGTGGGAGATGGGCTTACAGCAGATGCCCCCCCACCCCCCGCCCAGGAGGCACCGGGTCTCACCTCTCCCATTATCCTCCATCCGGAGCTCCTGGCCCGATCCAGACGCTGGCACCGGAAATAGGACGACATTAGCCAACTGCCCGCAGTGACGTCACGGAATCGGCTGCCCGGGAGCTGCCAGGCACACCCGGCGGAGAGCCCTCCGCGCCAAGCTGTTGGGTTTATTTCACACGCGTTTGTGTCCTGGGAGAAGCAGGCGATGTCCCCTCACCTGCAGGAAGCCAGGGAGGGCGCCCCATCTGTGCTGATGGAGTCCCGGGCGCAGGCACACGCGGCCCGCGGCCCGCGGCCCGCACACTCACCGCCGAGGCCGCCGCCGTCCTGCGCGTTCCTCCTGGCGCGTCAGGTGGGTCCAGGACGGACGTCGCCTGACCACCCCCCCCAACCCGTGGGGACGTCCATCCTGGCGGAGTCTCTCAGGTGCGAGACACGCATTGCCTCCTCCCAGCGGGTCAGGTGCTGTGCACACATCTACATCCATGTCTGTGGCGTGGGCACACGTGTAGCTCTCAGGAGACGGTCTGAGCTAACGCGTGGCCGGCGGGAGCAGCGGGGAAGGTCTGTGAGGGGCGTCCGTCGGCAGGCAGCCGGCAGAATCGGTTTTGGGGGTGAAACACTTCCCAGAATCAGCTCCCAGCGCAGCCTGACCGACTGAAGTCAGTCAGGGAGCTCTTCCCGCGAGTGGCCACGCGGCCGGCCCTCCATCCGCGGATGTCAGGTGCTCTCTGTCCGGCGCAGGAGGGGGATTAACACGACACACTCCGATGGGCTTTCCTCCCCACGTGGAATTCTGCCAGTGCGGGTTCGAAACCTGCGTCTGCTTTCCCCTCACTGGTACTCGTTGGGGATTCATTTGGGGACCTCCTTTCCTCCCCCTGCACACGTGTCCCCGGACGGCGCCTCCTGAACGCGGTCGGAGCAGGGCCTGCGGCCGGGAGCGGGGAGCCAGGAGCGGGGAGCCGGGAGCGGGGCCGAGCGGCCGGAGCAGCAGTCTGGGGGAACCCTGGTTGAGTCTGGGTTTATGTGAAGGTTCTCACCCTGTGGACACACCGAAGGGCCTTTATTCCAGAGGCCCCCTCACTGCTGCTTCTCAGGGCAGCGCAGGCGCCTCTGAAACCGCGGACTGCAAGCACCTGACACAACTGCCCGCTCGCAGAAGGGAAGGGGCGGGGCTGGGTGGGGTGGCGTAGGAAGAGCTGGGGCTCACTGTGTGGGACAGGGGTGTCTCGGTTCCTTCCCTCGCTCCCGGTTTTCCAGCTCCCCCTCGGCTCGGAGCTCGGGCGCCCTTCCCCAGCGCGGGCTGGTCTCTGAAACGCCGCTGGCTTCTTTCCCTCCAGGCGTTTCCCACATCAAGTCCTCGTGCTTTCACGCTCGTCTCAGCGGAGTGGGCTTCTCAGGCTCCAGCTGCGTCCCATCGTCTCAGGGTGCCCTGCCCAGGCCGTCCTGGTTTCAGCCTTTTACATCCCACACCTGGGAACCCCAGGCTCTGCCAATCGGGACAGTGGACCGCCTGGGACCAGGCCTCACCCCGGGGCGGGGCAAATGCCAGGCCCCTGGGGCGCCAAGAAGGGCAGTGACGGGGGGGGGGGGGGGGGAGGCAAGCGGCAGGAGGAGAGGGTTGGGAAAGAGAAATGGGTTAAAGCATGATTTTAGGCTTATTTATCTATTTACTTTTAAAATATATTTTATTGATGTCAGAGAAGAAGGGAGGGGGAGATAGAAACACCCATGATGAGAGGGAATCTTGGATCGGCTGTCTCCTGCACGCACCCCACTGGGGATTGAGCCCACACCCCGGGCCTGTGCCCTGATGGGGAATTGAACCGTGACCTCCTGATTCCTAGGTCGATGCTCACCCACGGAGCCACGGGGCCGGGCTGGGTTTTTTCAAAAGAGATTTTCAGGGGACGCTCCCCTCCGCTCCTCCCGTGGAGCGGCTCTCACCTGGTCACTGCTGGCTGCCCGGGGCGTGCCAATCCCTTCCCGCCACGTCACAGGGTGCGTGGCAGCCCCGGTCCCGGCAGCATGAGACGGCCGGCTGTGCCCACGTGTGCCCCGAGAACAGCGAGGGCGGGGCAGCGACCCCCGGGCTCCAGGTGATTCCCCCCTGGGGTTCGGCCCCACAGGGACGGGGTTCTAGCCGCTCAATTCTGCAAGGACTGCACTGACCGATCTAACGGCCTCTGTTGACGCTTCCTTGACAAATCACGAGCCTGCACATGCATCTCGTGCATATCTCAATACAGTGAATTGTTTTAGGGGCAAATACCAGAAAAAACTAGCGCTGTGTAAATAAAATAAAGGAAATGCTTACTTCCCAGTCATGTTTTTGTTTTAGAAAAATGCCCGGCTGGCATGGCTCAGTGGTTGAGCACTGACCTATGAACCAGGAGGTCAGGGTCCGATTCCTGGTCAGGGCACAGGCCCGGGTTGTAGGCTCGATCCCCAGTGGGGGGCATGCAGGAGGCAGCTGATTCTCATCATTGATGTTTCTCTCTCTCTCTCTCTTGCTCCCCCTTCTTCTCTGAAATCAATAAAAATATATTGAAAAACAAAAAAGAAAAATGCACACACAATACAAATAAGCCACAGGCCCCCACGTAGCCTCACACACAGCAGCGCCTGCAGCCCAGGGGAGGAAGGCAGTCAGGCTGGGGGAAGGCGGTGATGTCACAGCGCCGGGAAGATGTGGGGCCTCGAGGCTGCGGCCTCCGTACCCCATGGCCGGCCGGGGCCACGGTGATGGACCAGCCAGAAGCGGCTCGGAGCACAAGGTTCGTGTCTGGTGAACGTTGCTCCACGCTGCCCAGACCCACAGAGGGCTGTCCCGAAAGGGGCGTGGCCTCCCAGGAATTTCTGCGAACGGACCTCTCGGCGTGGCCCCACGGCCCGGCTCCCCGCCCCGCCTGCGTCCGACAAGCACGGGCAGCGCACCGGCCGGAACAGGGCGCCGCGGGGCCAGGCCGGTGGGCAGGCGCATCGACCGGCGCGGGAGGAGCGCTGCGGGGACTGCCGATCGATGGCATCGACGCAACCCCTGCTCCGGGCGCGGCCGGGTTAATAAGTGTCGGCCCCGGACAATGGGCCGAGACAGTCTCCTGCAGGGAGCGGAGGCGGGGGAGGGGGCTGTTTGTTTCAGCAGCTGCTGCAGAGCAGGGAGGGGCGGCTGGCCCTTCACGGGTGGCAGTGGGGCCTGGAGCCGTGGGCCGTGCTGTGCGTTAGGGACGTTAGGGACGGCTGTGAGCAACAGGGCCCTGACCAGGTGGCCTGTTCTCCGCACATCTCCCCCCGACCCGCCCCTGTCGGTTCCTGAGGCCTCTGGATCGTGTGCCCTGACCCTCTCCGTGTGCCCTGTCCTGCTTTGGCAGGAATGAATACAAACACATTTGGGTCCAATTATTTCAATTCCCTGGCACACGCTTTTACACCCCAATGGTTTGATGGCATGAAAAACGGAACCTGGATATTTTGATGGTTTGGGATTTTCATGGGTTTCCTCACTTACAATCTCCACTCACACCCTCTTCATTCTTCTGACCCCGCTGTCTGGTCACGTGACTCTGGGCCTGGTCATGTGACCCGAGGGCTGAGCGGTGGAGAGGAAGGCCGGAGGGAGCGATGCCTCCCCAGGTACGGCTTTGCTCACCTTACGTTTCCTGTGAGGCTGAGGCACGCTGTCCACCCACACCCGGACCCAGGACTCTGGGTGCACACACGGCTGCTTCCCTGGGGAACTGGTGGGAACCGGGGCGGGGGCGGGAGGCCGGGGTCCAGTTCTCCTGCTGCCTCTGCCGCGTGACCCCAGTGAGTAACCTTCCTCCGTCGCTTTCACATGGAAAGGAAGCGGGGATAGCGGCCTCGTCTTCTTTTTTTTTCTATATTGTTATTGATGTCAGAGAGGAAGGGAGAGGGAGAGACAGAAACACCAATGATGAGGGAGATTCTGATCGGCTGCCTCCTGCACGCCCCCCACTGCGATGGAGCCTGCAACCCGGGCCTGTGCCCTGACCGGGAATCGAACCCTGACCTCCTGGTTACTAGGTTGACGCTCAGCCCCTGAGCCACACCCGCCGGGCTCATTCTCTTTTCCTTCTCCATGAATCCCCACTCGTGCCCAGGGCCTACACCTGCTGTGGTTCCCTCTCACTTCAGGACCAGGTGGTTGTGATGGAGCCCCTTGTCACGTGGACTGCCTGTGACCGCAGGACACCTGGGCGCAGGTTGTCAGGGGTGACGCCGTCACAGGGAGCCGCACGGGGGAGGTTTCTGACCTTCCCATGAGACGACACTTCATCGCCCGGTCCTTGATTGACACGCCAACGGAAGGCGCCGTGCCGCGGGCTGCTGGCCATGACCATTGTTACGTTTCTCCCTCGCCGGAATCCAGGCCCTAATTTAACAAAACCATCGGGCAGGCCCCGTGTTGGCAGGACACGCTCAGAAACGTAACCCCTGTGGGCTGCCCCTCCGCTGCCCCCTCTCGGGGGACGCCTGCCGACGGAAGGACATGCCCGGTGGCTCGGAGCGGCTGTGTTTGCGCCTGTGCCGACGAAATACCTTTTAAGCTGTCATTTTGTGCTTATCTTCTCCAAATACCTGGACAAACGCAAAGCAAACATTCAGCGGAGTCAAAAGTGCACAAGTATTAATCAACCTGGCGAGCAAAGAGCCGTGCGCCCCACCCCCACCCGTGGGCCGGCCCCCAGAGCAGCAGGGGGAGAGCCGGGCTGTTGGGGGGGGAGGGGCATTGGGTTGCTGTCCCGCCGAGTGCAACTCAATTCCCTGTTTGCTCTTCATTGCCTTTGAGCAGAGGACACACCTGCCTGGAAGGCAGAGCGGATCCGTCAGGCGAGGGTCTCCTGATGGGGACGCGGTCCGTCAGCGGAGGCTGGGAGGCCAGGCTGGGCCCACAGGCGGGCAGGTCCAGGCCACCACGTTTCGTACGCGGACGATGACTCCCTCCACCAATAGGCTCGTCAGAGGTGACTGCCTCTCGTCCGCTCGGCTGTTGTGCCACCTGAGCATAGGGTGGCATCTGGGCAGGCAGACGCTGCTGGCCCCACCCCCACCCCGTGGAGGGCTGTCGGGGGCGGGGGGCAGGGACCGGGTCGGAGAGGGTGGGACCAGGGGCTCAGATGACGAGGGACATGCCCCCTCGGAGACGTTCATGAGCAGGAAACCCCAACAGCCCAGGCCCCCTTTTGTCTTGGCGTCCAGCCTGCTGGGACAGTGGTCGGCAAACTGCGAGCCACATGCGGCTCGCAAGCCGCGGTTTGCCGCTCTGTTGACGAATGAGTTTGCTGACCACTGACCTAGACTCTCGATTCCAATAATTACAGGCTGTTGTTGTTCCTTGTGATTAAGCCCCTATCCCAGTGGTCGGCAAACTCATTCGTCAACAGAGCGGCAAACCGTGGCTCGTGAGCCGCATGTGGCTCATGAGCCGCAGTTTGCCGACCACTGTGCTTGGAGACCCACCCTAGATTTTAAAGGAAGTTCAACCTTAATTCATGGGTGAACTAGCCTTCCATCTCACCAGACATTTAAAAATGCGTTCCTGGCCCGGCTGGCATGGCTCAGTGGTTGAGCATCAACCGGTGCGATTCCCGGCCAGGGCACACGCCTGGGTTGTGGGCTCGATCCCAGGGTGAGGCGTGCGGGAGGCAGCCAATCAGTGATTCTGTCTCATCGCTGGTGTTTCTCTCTCTCTCTCCCTCTCCCTTCCTCTCTGAAATCAATAAAAATCTATTTATTTTAAGAACGCGTTCCTCCCAGGAGGGACTGCCGCTCTGTCCGGCTACGGCTGGGTCTCCTTTCCTGAACACCTAACCCTTGTCTGCCAAGACCCCGTCGCCGGGAGCCCCGGGTGCAGGGCAGACCCTGCCGGGGCGGAGGACCGCGAGGCCTGGTAGTGGGCCAGCAAACACTCCCTGGAATGAGCCGTTTCCCACAACTCACCTGGGAGGCAACTCATCCCTCCCACCTTTCGCTAAAAGCGGCAGCTGCTTGTTTGGGGGTGGGGGCCCGACAGGGCTGCCATGTCTGTGTCGACGGGGAGATGCATTAGCGTTGAGGGTGGGGGACCCCCCCCCTCAGGTCCTGACAGCCGGTGACGGCTTGTTTGTGTTGGAGGCACCGGTGGGCCGGCCGTGACTGTCAGCTCGTCAAGCATCACAAACAGATGTGGGGGAGGAGCCATCCCTCTTTCTTGGCTGGGCGCGTTCTCAGACGGGCTCCGCGTGCGGTGACGGGTGGCCCGGGGGTGGAGGTGTGTGTCCTCACCGGAGGCCGAGCGGCCGGGACGGTGAACTTCTGACCTGGGCCACTCGGTGCTCATATTTCTGGTCCCTGACGTTACAGACAGAAACCCGCCTACTCCCGGGGGCGGCTCTGCTCGCTCCCGTCGCAAAGGGAGAGGAGGCCTTGGAGGGGGGAAGGGCGTGGGATCAGAGGATTGCACTCTCAGCCCCGGGCGGCGCCTCCCACCCGCACGTCCCAGACTCTCCGTCTGCGCACCCGCCCCCGTCTCCTCTGTCTCCTCTCCTCCACCTTTCTCCTTCCTCATCTCGGCGTCCCCATCTTTTCCCAGGTCTGCCTCAGGGAGCTGTCTATATTCTGATTGTAACACACGTCGGGGTGTGTGTCCGTGTGGTGTCTAAGTCTTTGCAGGGGTCTGTGCCTAAGAGGTTCATTGGGAAGTAACTTGTTCGTTCTAACCCGATAAACATCCATCCATTACACGTGAGGCACCCCCAAAGGCTGTGAAGACTGAAGGTGCGCCTTTGAAAAGGGGCTGGGGCACCTCTCAGCCACGGCGGAGCTGAGGCCGTGCGTGGGAGGGTGTGGTTCTGCCAGCGTGACACGCACAGCGGCCTCCTGTGTGCGGCTGCACCCAGGGCAGCGACGCGGCAGGCGTTCAGTGACACGTCTAGAACAGCCCAGGCGTTCGGTTAATGTCCGTTCACTTCACTTCTCCCCCGGGTCGGACAGAGCGCGTGGATTCCGCGTCTATAGGAGAAACATCCACGAAGCGATAGGCCTGAACAGGGCTGGGAGAACCACTTCAAACCCAGTGTGACGTGACACGGTGACATCCCTAAGATCGGGTGGTTAATATTTCACACGAACGTGTTAACCACACGTTTCTGTCCGGATGCCACCAGGGTGAATTAGTATAAAATGACAGACTCAGGAAAACAGACAGGTAAGGAAGCACCTCATTTTCACTTCTCAGCCCAATGAATGGTAACTCCTGGCGGGTCACATGTTCCACTCGACATTACACGGCCCACCTCCGGAGCCCTCCTCCCTGTTTTATTGGAGGGAGGAGGGTGCTTCCTTCTTGATGCAAAACCCTTTCATTTTAGAAAAGAAGGGACTTTTCCACGTCAGCCACCGTTACTCCAAGAGTCGTGAATTCCGTAACGTCGCTCTCGTGTGCCTACAAGGAGATGGTCGCAAACAGAGAAAAGAGAACGAGGAGAGAACTCGATAGAATCGGTTATTTTTACATTTCTTGACAAGGCGAGGCACGGGCAGGTGGATATAAACCTCAAGAACGTTTTCTGGCCTGGCCAGGGTGGCCCAGTGGTTGAGCGCTGACCTATGAACCAGAAGGTCACGGTTCGATTCTTTAAAAAAAATGTATTTTTATTGATTTCAGAGAGGAAGGGAGAGGGAGCGAGACACAGAAACATCAATGATGAGAGAGAATCACGGATCGGCTGCTTCCTGCACGCCCCACACTGGGGATTGAGCCTGCAACCCCAGCACGTGCAACCCCAACTCCTGACCGGAATAAAACCTGGGACCCCTTCAGTCCACAGGCTGACACTCTAGCCACTGAGCCACACCAGCTAGGGCACAAGCCCTGGTGGTTGGCTTGATCCTCAGGAGGGGGCGTTCTCTCCCATCATTGATGTTTTGCTCTCTCTCCCTTCCTCTCTGAAATCAATAAAAACATATATTTTTTAAAAATACCATTTTCTGGGCCATTTCCTCTTCCTCCCCAGCCCGCATCCCTCGTGAAGCCGGCGGCCTGGCTGTGTCCCAGCCAGTCCCTCTGAGGTGACAGCGAGTAATTAGGGTGGAGCGTTTCAGCAGCCCCCATACCTATGCCTCAGCTTCCCCTGGGAGCCCGGGCCTCCGTGCACCCACCCAGCCCTGCACCCCGTTCCCTAAACTCCCTGGGTGGTCTTGGTGTGCGGGGTGCGGGGAGGGTCCGGCTGTGTGGTGCTGGTTGATGAGGGCTAGGAAGGCAGGAAGGAAAGAAAGAGGGAAGAGGAAAAAGGGGTCACCTGGATGTTCACGGAGCCCCATTGAGAGGAAAGCTCCGGCTGGTTGTTTCCGTCTCTCCCCGCTTCCCGCCGTTCGCACGCGTGGGGGGTAGCGCCTCTTTATTCACAGTCCACAGGGCATCCCATGGATGCGTCCCTTGGGCCTGAATTGGGGTTTAAGTCAGCGACTGGCAACCTTTTTCATCTCATGGCACACATACATTAATTACTAAAATTCTGCGGCATAGCAAAAAAAGCTATGTTTTTATTTTTTCCAATCTGACCAAAAAAACAGGTGTGATTTTGATTGATTTTACACACGATAAAATTAATGTAATTGCCTACACCAGTGGTCGGCAAACTCATTAGTCAACAGAGCCAAATATCAACAGTACAACGACTGAAATTTCTTTTAGGAGCCACATTTTTTAAACTTAAACTTCTTCTAACGCCACTTCTTCAACATAGACTGGCCCAGGCCGTGATATTTTGTGGAAGAGCCACACTCAAGGGGCCAAAGAGCCGCATGTGGCTCGCGAGCCGCGGTTTGCCCACCACTGACCTACACTTTTTGCTCCAAAAAAACCTTCATAGACTTGTTTACAGGGATTTCTGGTACCAAGAATTGACCCATCCCAGACAACCTTATTATCTGACGTGACCACTACGATGCAGCCCTCATGTGACCTGTATGTTTATGGCTCAAGAAGGGCACTCCCAGCCCAGCTATGGTGGTGCTGGCTGTGGGTGGGCATCTTGTTATTGAGGGAGAAGAGGTCACTGCCCTGACTGAACAGGCAGGGCCGCCTGTTTTAATAATTCCACGGCACGGGCTGAAAATGGCTGGTCTGAGCACGGACCTCCTGGAGGGAATTGTTACAGTTCAGATTCCCGGGTCCCAAGTCAGGACTTTTTTGAGTCAAAGCTGAAGGAGGTGGAGCTCAGGCAGCTGTCTTTAAAAAAAAATGTATTTTTATTAATTTCAGAGAGGAAGGGAGAGGGAGAGAGAGATAGAAACATCCATGATGAGAGAGAATCATGGATCGGCTGCCTCCTGCACGCCCCACACTGGGGATCGAGCCCACAACCCAGGCCTGTACCCTTGGCCAGGAATTGAACCGTGGCCTCCTGGTTCATAGGTCGACGCTCAACCACTGAGCCCTGCAGGCCGGGCCCAGCTGTCTTTTTAACTGGACCCTCCGGTGAGCGGGGCGGCTGAGGAGGAAGGTGTGCCCACAGCAGCGCCCTGGGGAGGTGCCTCCTTCGCCCCAGTCCCCTGGGAGCCCAGGGTGGGAGAAGACACTGTTCCAGGTCATCTCTGTCCTTGGTTCGTGAGGGAGCCCTCGTTCACGCCTCTTTAGGGCCCAGCGTTGTGTAAAACGGGCCAATTGATTTCTTATTCCAGGAAAAGCACACACAGAGGGTCACGTGCTTCTTGGACATCAAATAGTTTTTACCATAACAAACCGGGTGATAAATGGAGTGCTCTAAATCAGAGCCAGCTGGGCGGTGCCTGAGCTGATGGGGCCCTAGGAGTCTGGGTAATTGGCGGAAAGTTCAAAGGCGGGGGTAACTGGAGGAGGTAGGCAGCCAGATCTGGGGGCGGGGCCAGCCCATCTCCCCGCCCAGCCCGTCTGCAGGAGCCTCAGCCTGCATCCGGTTAATGCTTGAGCTGCCCACTCGCCAGGAGACAGGAGCATAACGAGCGTGAAATGCGAGTCCTGATGGGACGTGGAGCGAGAACGGTGTCCATTTCTGGGGGTGCCTCCTAGGTTGTGATTGCAAATGCACGGATTTGATATGTTAAGGGAGAGGCGCGCCCTCCCTGCCTCTCAGCTCGCGGGAAGAGTGTGGAGCTGGGAGTGGGCACCGTGAACGCGGGGGAACATCATGTGGGGGTCCCCGTAATCACATGGGGTTCCCGTGATCACATGGGGTTCCCGTGACCAAGGCCACGCAGGCTTCCGGCATCCGCCCGGCCAGCCACCGCTTGGGTCTGCGGTGCAAGATTCCCACGTGCCTGCTGGCTCTGGCCCTGCGAGCTCCTCACCCCTGCGGTGGGGGTGCTGGGAGCTCAGGAGGGAGAGCGGTTCCGGAGCCTTGGGGGGCAGGGGGAGTTCATGCTTTGTGGGGCAGAACCCATTTCCTGGGACATCCTCTTTATAAACAGTTTCTGATTTTGAAAACAACAGCAGCGATTCAGTCACCACACTTCCATGTGCAGTCACGCCTCCAAACACGGTCACGCCTCCACGTGCGGTCAGAAACGTGGAGGTGCATGTTTTAATGCAGGGGGAGCATGGCTCAGCCAGAAGCCAGGCTCACGGTTGGCGAGTGCAGCTGCGGTGGCAGGAGCCTCTCCCGCCTCCGAGGCAGCGCTAAGGAGCAGCGAGCAGGCGGGCAGTGAGGAGCGAGGGCTCCCGGACTGTGAGAGGGATAACCGCCTGCCGGCAGAAGCGGGCCTAAGCCGGCAGGCGGACATCCCCCAAGGGGTCCTGGCCTGAGAGAGGGCACAGGCCGGGCTGAGGGACCCCCCCCAAGGGCACGAATTTTCATGCACCGGGCCTCTGGTCCTATATAATGTACAGTGGAGGCGAGAAACTTCCTTTCACTGACATTACAAACCCTGTAATTCTTCCCAAAGCCATACAGCCAAGCCCAGAAAAGGCTGACTAGCCGAGCACGCCACTAAGAGCTCCTCTTACACGCATGGCCGCGGGTTCACGGAATTCCCCCTTACATGCAGCAGAGAACACGGCTAATGGCAGCCAAGCGGCACGCGACAAGATTAACGGCCATTTCCCTCAGGCCGGGGCCAGGCTCCAGCAGCCGCTCCCGGGCAGGCCCAGCAATGGGAGCAGCCGCTTTCCTAACTGACGGCGGTGGCGGCGAGGTGCGGGGAAGGGACTGACGCGTTGCCTTTCTAGCTCTGACTCGGCACAGACGTGCTCCGGGCATTTTTAGCTGAAGCGGCGGCAGAGCCTGGACACGGTGACTCCGGCTGTCGGCACGGAGGAGGGCGGACCGCAGGGAGGGGCGGACCGCAGGGAGGGGCGGACCGCAGGGAAGACGGACCGCAGGGAGGACGGACCGCAGGGAGGACGGACCGCAGGGAGGGGCGGACCGCAGGGAGGGGCGAACCGCAGGGAAGACGGACCGCAGAGAGGACGGACCGCAGGGAGGGGCGGACCGCAGGGAGGGGCGAACCGCAGGGAAGACGGACCGCAGAGAGGACGGACCGCAGGGAGGACGTGCGCTCGGGTTCCTGTCAAGGAGCCCGGTCCCCCTCCATGAGCACAGACAGAAAGCCTGCGGCAGACCCCAAAGGCGACGCGCCCCACAGCCTTTCCCAGGGACGCTGTGAGGTTGGGAACGGCCTCTCTCAGCTACAGGTCATCGGTGTCAGCACAGAAGCCACCGCGCAGCTCACAGTCTGCACGGGCCCTTCGAGGGTCTCAAGGGAGCACTCTGTTTTAATCCTCATCTATCTACCCATCACCTATCTATCCATCACCTATCATCAACCCATCACCTATCCATCCATCACCTATCATCTATCCATCACCTATCTTCTATCCATCACCTATCTATCCATCACCTATCATCTATCCATCACCTATCTATCCATCACCTATCATCAACCTATCACCTATCCATCCATCACCTATCATCTATCCATCACCTATCATCTATCCATCACCTATCTATCCATCACCTATCTATCATCTATCCATCACCTATCAATCACCTATCCATCATCTATCTATCTATCTATCCATCCATCCATCCATCACCTATCTACCATCTATCTATCTATCTGAGCTCTCCTCCATCATATAGGTCTGATCCTGGCACCTGCTCCCGCTGCTCCGCACACAGACGCAAAGTGAATGAGCGCGCACCAGGTGAATATTACTGAAAAGCCGTAACCGATGCGTCGTGCTCACCGAGATGCCGGGTTTTGTCTTTATTATTCCTTTGTTTTGTGGGACTGGGATTTCTTCGTGGGAACTTACCTTGTTCCTGCGGGGAGGAGGGGTGAGACATACAACGTCAGGATGGTCTGCACGAGGGGCCGAGGGCCGCTGGGAGGACCCTGGGTGGCAACAGGGAGCCGGGTTGCCTTCTGTCAGGGGAAGAAACGGGGGAAGTCCTGTCCTTACCAACCACAGCCCGTGCCGGCCCGTAAGTGTACGACCTTGCTTGTCCTTCAGGGCAGTACAACGGGGCCCCAGAATGATTCTCTGTCATGTGAGAGTGACGGGTGACAGAGGCGGCATGGTGGAGAGGGGAGACGTTACGGTGTAGTCCGTCCACAGACACTGTTGGGCTAGTTGGTTATTTATGTGAAAAATACATCAGGTGATAACCCTCCTCTGACCTCACGGGCAGCCAGCTCCAGACGGACAAACCTCAGCGGGGAGGACAGACAGGGTGAAACGTGTGGAATGCCGTCAGGATGTTACGCCCTGAAGGAACGGGAATGAGTCTCACTGGATTGAACTGGGAAATGCGGGTCATCAGGGCGCAGGCAGGACGAGCCTCCCCGGAGAGGCGAGCATGACGCACACCGAGGGCTCCCTGTCCACACGGACCGTCCAAAGCCCCACCGACTGACGGGGAAACGACAACACGTCAGACCACGGGCCACAGACGCAGACGTTCCGTAGAAAGTAAACGCCCGTGATGCGTGACCGCGTGAACAGGGCTCCGCCTCATCCCTCATCAGGAGAGCGCATCCGAACCCTAGACCTGCTCGCCGTTCACCCCCAGGACACGGGGAACCGCTGAGGCTATTAGTGTCGGTGTGACTGGGCGGCGGGACCTCCCGCGCTCCCCGGGGGAGCATAAGCTAGTCCTCTCGCCATCACACAGCTGATGGAAGATCCAGAAATTTCCCTGCTACCTCTACACCCCAGAGAACCCGTAGCTCAGGAGAATGGAGATATGCAAAAGCATACTCAAGGCATTTTAAAAAAATATATTTTTTTATTCATTTCAGAGAGGAAGGGAGAGGGAGAGAAAGATGGAAACATCAATGAGGAGAGAGAATCATGGATCGGCTGCCTCCTGCGCGCCCCACACTGGGGATCGAGCCCGCAACCCGGGCCTGTGCCCTGACAGGAATCGAACCGTGGCCTCCTAGCTCCTAGGTCGACGCTCAGCTCTGAGCCACGCCGGCCGGGCCCATCGGGCATCTTTGCTCCTAGGCGTGCACCTGTCGCTGAGTCCCGTCCCTCTCCCCTGTCCCCGACCAGGTGGCTCTGAGGTCAGCCTGCCTGAGCCCGGGTCCCCGGGGACTTGGCCACGGCCACACCCGCTTTCTTTTAAATAAGAATTTCAGACACTATAGGTCAGACGCTGGGGGCACACTCTTGAAGGGCGAGGTTTCCACCAATACCCCCCGTCGATGGCGTGCAGCCAGTGCTCTCGCTCAGCAGCCAGAGGTGTTTGCTAAGAGACCAATGGACACAAGACACTGGGGGAGCCGGTGGGGGGGCATGCTCCGGGGGAGGGGAGGCCGGGGGAAGGTCAATGGGGAAAAAAGGAGACATATGTACTACTATTTGTAATACTTTAAACAATAAAAAAAAGAGAGAGAGCAGCGAAGCTGGAGGGAGAGGCGGTGCTGAGCCTGGGGCTGCTGGGCACAGGGACCCTCCCACCTCCCACCCCCCAACCACCTCCCAGGGGACAGACCTTCCTTTCTTCACAGTAAACAGTCCCCCAGAAAACAAAGTGCCCCCAAAACGCTACTTATTGCTTCAGTAAACATCTCTCTTTTTGAGAGCAAGACACAGAAAGGCATGGGCACGTTCTCCCCCATCCGTACCCGCACCCACACCCCACACCCCCCACACCCACACCTGCACCCGTACCCGCACCCCACACCCGCACCTCACACCCACACCCCACACCCACACCCCGCACCCCACACCCCCACCCACACCCGCACACGCAGAGCTTTCGGGCTCCCTGGTCCTCAGCCCCCTTCTGGGTTGTAATGGCCATAAAACAGGGAAAGCATAAAACAACGGGAAGGAAGGTGTGAAGTCGCCTGAAGGCGCTACATTCCTGCCACAGCTTGTAAAGCAGTCCGCACGTCCAGGTCTGTGCTGGGAGCTACTGACATGGGGGGGGCGGGCAGAGGAGGGGCTGCCAGGGGCCTGGGCAGGGGGAGGCCTCCCAACTGCAGGGCAGGGCACCTCCAACCAGGGCACACACCCCCCTACTCCCCGGCTCTGGACAGCCCCTGCGCACCCCAGGCCTGTGCTTAATGGGCCGCTCACCGCACGCTGTTGGCTGTTCGAGTTCTCACCTCCTTTGTGGGGCTTGAGTGGCGAGGGGAGGGCAGACTGCATTTGGAGGCTGTTTAATGCGAAACACATGGTGGGTCCTGCTCCCTCACGCTGCCGCCGCCCGAGGAAGGGCGCTTGGGGAGTGTTTTGACTCACAAATACCCATTAGCTTTCGAGAAACGAGAAGCGGGAACTCCCATGAAACAGCTGTGTGCATGGTAAGCGCTCAGGGGCTGGGGATTTTGTGACTGTCCACACATCATCCTAAGAGCCTGGCGTTTGCCCCGAAGAACCTCTGAGTCACCCTCCCAGCAACAAACAGCAGGGCCGGGGAGTCCAGAAACTTCTAGAGCTTTCTAGAATAGCTGGTCCACCGGCGTGGGCAGGCTCTGATTCCCTCCTCACGCCATCCGAGGTGGCCCTGACAGAGCGGCTCTTCCATTGCCTGAGGCTGGGGAGGAAACCCCCGCGGGGCCTAGGAACTTGGGGGGACCCCAGCATTCAGTCCCCGAGAGTCCATGGGGGCCCCCTTCGCTGAGACAGAGCGCCTCCTCCTGGGGCCGGTCCCAGCATTCCCTGCCTCCTGTCTGTGAGCCCTCCCGCTCACCCTCACCGCCAGGCTGGGGCCCTAGGGCCAACACATGGAGGCTGCTCCCAGGAGGGAGGGCTCCCAGGGAGGGGGGCTCCCAGGGTGGGGGGACTCCCAGGGAGGGAGGGCTCCCAGGGAGGGGGTCTCCCAGGGAGGGGGGCTTCCAGGAAGGGGGGGCTCCCAGGGACGGGGGGCTCCCAGGGAGGGGGGGCTCCCAGGGAGGGGGGCTCCCAGGGAGGGGGGCTCCCAGGAGGAGCTGTGCCTTCTCAGGCTCCAGCATCAGCTCAGCGCGGCCCCACGTACAGGGAGAACTGCCAACATCCAGGAGCGTCACCCCCGCGGGTATGGCACCACAGAGGGGGGTCCAGAATGCACCCCCACCCCTGGGCTCCGGCACTCCGGTTCGCCACCAGGGCCATGGTGTCCTCCTCGATACCCGAGACTTAGACTGGCTGGCAGAGCTCAGTGGTTGAGCATCAACCTGTGAACCAGGAGGTCAGGGTCTGATTCCCGGTCAGGGCACACGCCCGGGTTGTGGGCTCCATCCCCAGTGTGGGGCGTGCAGGAGGCAGCCGATCCATGATTCTCTCTCATCACTGATGTCTCTCTCTCTCTCTCTCTCTCTCTCCCTCTCCCTTCCTCTCTGAAACCAATAAAAATATATTTTAAAAAATAATAAAGTGAAGCCATTTCAGTTAACCCAGAGGTTTTTGTTCAAGCCTGAATCCCACGCCGCTCCTTCACATCCGCTGGGGATGGTGGGCACTGACAGGGAAGAGGCGTGGCCGGGCCTCCTGCAGGGTCTGCTGACACGGATGTGTGTGGTGTGCACCGCGGGAGCTGCCCGCAGTGTCAGCCGTGCTATCGGCGGCAGAGGGACAGGCGGTGGTGCGCGGATGGAGAGGGGCCTGTCAGAGCCGAGTGTGGCGAGGCAGGGAGCCGGAGAGGTGAGGGCGTCCACGCCAAAGGAAAGGAAACCCCGTTCCGACAGCCTGACCGGGGCGAGACTCCCACTGCGGGCCTAGCGGTCATGGTCTCAGGCCCTGGCCGTGCGGCCTCGCCATGGCCGTGCCCGGACTCGGACTGCGGCCTCCGCACAGAACCGCTCCTGCCTCGCCTCTGGGTACGAAGGCGCAGAACCGACTCCGAGGTGGCAAGTGCTGTTATAGCAGGTTCTTCCTGCCACGGCCTCTCAGTGGCGTAGAGTTCTCTCTGAACCTGTCTTGGTGCCAGTGTCGGCAAGACGCGGGAGCCGGGGTCGCTGTGAGCTCGGGAGGTCGCGTGGCATAGAATCGCAGGTGGCACACGTTCCCTCCTCGTCCCGGTCACGGCACGTTGTACCGAGACGGCGGTGAGCGCTGGCCTGGTCCGCCTCGCCAGCCACGCACCCAGGTCGGCATGGGGAGAACATGAGCGTTCCGGGGCCTCCCAGAGCTCACTCCCCACAACACGCCGCCCCGCTGGTGGCCACTCTGTGTTTGCGAAACAAAATGTGAGCAGAGGGGACCCCAGGGAGGGTGAGGGAGGGACAGAGGGAGGGAGGGAAGGGGAGGGAGGGGGGAGGAGGGAAAGGCAGGAAGACTTGGCTAGTTAGGAAAACCCTTGCCACTGAAAAGGGCGGTTGGAATCAACTGTGTTTTGCCATTGGATCCCAAACCCAATCACATCCCCGAATGAGTATTTCTCTCGCAGAGGCATGTCCACAATAAGAAATGCGAATGGCACAGAATGCTGAGCTATACTGGCACGTTAGGCTCATTCTACACCCTCCTTAATCTAAGTCCTCTTCATCACGTAACCCTTCTATCACATAAGCCACCCTAGAATTCAGTGGCGTAATCCGCAGCACAGAGCATCATCATTCCGGGGTCGTGGTGGGTGGCGGGAGGCGGTGGACCAGGACGGCACGGCGGCATCGGTGCCAGGTGGAGCTTCCCGAGTCTCAGCCTGTCATGAGAGCGCAGAGGGCCGGGCGTGCGAGGCCCACGGGGCTGGCAGAAGTGAGAGGGGGCGCGTGGGAACACCCCGGCTCAGCGTGGCACTGTCACGGCCCCGTGTCCTGGTCCTGTCCGTCACAGCGAGGCGCAAGGCCAAGCCCCGAATCGAAGGTTAGGGGAGTCCTGCTCCTGTCACAGAGGAGCTCTGAGTCACACGTCACAGGCACGGCTCTGGAGGAGGAGAATCGACCAGTGTCCCTCGTGACACCAGGAGTGCTCCCGCCCCCGAAGCAGAAGGGAGGCGGGGCCCAGCAGGCCTTCCACAGAGGAAGTGGTCCGACCGCCCGACCATCAGGCCCAGGCTCCGCACCTGTCCCTCCTGCCTGAGCCTCGGATGCTCCTGTGCCCCCCGATGCGGTCAGGAGAACGCAGCCCCCGGGAGGCATGGGGCCCAGGAAGGACGCCCCTCGCCACCCTTCCCATGCTTCTCAGGCCACGTTGTCACTCAGTGAGTTCATTGTCAGCCCCATGGATGTGGCCTACGTTTGGGGTTTAAACGTTCGTTTTCTTGCCAGATTTTCTCCCCCAAAGCACCCCATCGTTCAGGAGAAAAAGGCTCCTGGTCTCTGTGTGGCTCTTCATCAAAACTAAACCCCCACGCGGGCTGGAGAGGCACTCGCCTGGGCCGGCGCTGAGCCATCTGGACGGCCCATGAGGCATCCATGCCGAGATAAGGGGGCCTGGAGACGCCCCCTCCTCCGAGGAAAGCTGATTGAAATGATAAGTGAGGTTCGGGGGGCAGGCGAGCGATGGTGACATGTTCTCTGTGGATAAGCTCCTCCCGGCTTGTGAGAGGCGCCCAGGGGGAGAGCTGGCATTCACACCCCAACATCGGGACCCCGGGGGTTCCTGGACGCAGAATATTTCGAACCTGCCCCGCGCAGATCACCGGCACCCAGACCGGAGCCTCCTCTGCTCGGGCCGTTTTCCTGGGATTCATCCCGGAGAAACGTGGGCATTAATTTTCCTAATGCGCTGCACTCCGACAGGAGTGATGAGACGCTGCTAATGGCCTCGTTCTCCATCTGCCCGCCCGCGGCTGCAGCCTCCCGGGCACAGACCCGCTGGAACGGGGTGGCGGGTGGGGGTGGGGCGGTGCTCTGCCCTAGCTGTCCGTCTCGGATCCAAAAGCCGGGAGACTGCAACTCAGGGTCACAGCTCCAGGCTCAGGACCCGTGTGTCCACTTGGAAGTCTTGCTCTGTTCAGAGTCTGCAACCAGCCTCCTCCTTCTGCAGGTCTGTCCGGCTCCCCGCCCCGCGCCCACGCCAGCGCCGCGCAGGTCCCTGGTCCGGACGGGGGACGCGTGGTGTGCTTAGCTTTCTGCTCCTCACGGCCCTCCTTGAAGGGAGCGAAGGAGTCGGGGAGCCTTTGTCAGACGTGGGACCTGGATAAGCAGCTCTTTTCTCATCTCGGTCTCTCGTGTGCGAACCCTTCCAAAGAAGTGGAATCCGCGTTAACCCGCCACGGACACGCTCTCCCCGGTCACGTCGGAAAGTGCCCCCAGCAGCTCCCTCTGAGACGAAGCACATCCTTTCTGGGACACGGGTGTCTCCATCTGCTCCGAGCAGAGGAGCCCTGCCTGCCTCTGGGCGCCCCCTCCCCCCACACCTGGAGCTGAGCGTTAAGTGACGTTGGAGGCTGAGCGATGGACGTGGGAGATGGGGACTCGTGAAGGAGCAAACGCCTGGGCTCCGTGATCCTGGTCACGGGAGCGGCGGCACCCACCCTGGCCGTCTCTAACGTCTTTGTAAATCGTGGCTCGTTGTTTTCCGAAGCCCAAGCAAGACCCCCGGGGTCACTGCTGAGATTAAATGTTCATGGAGCATCTAAACGCCCCCGTTACGTGACATGGCCACATTCCCACACGCACGCGGGCACCGACTGCCTGAGCGGGACACGGGCGCTGTGATCTGCGAGGCTCCGGGGCAGGACACCGGGACCCGCTGCTGGCAGCCCACCGGGCGCGGAGCGTGGCTTCGGGGCCAGAGGAGCAGCGCTGAGGCCAAGCCCGCCTGTGTGAGCGCGAGCGGTGCGGGGGGCGCTCCGCCTAGTTTAGGGGAAAAGGGGAAGCGGTGTGTTATGTAATCGTGACCTACTCCATTCTGTTTAAAAAAATATTTTTATTGATGTCAGAGAGGACGGGAGGGAGGGAGGGAGAGAGAGAGAGAAGCGGGGAGAGGGGGGGGGAGAGAGAGAGAGAGAGAGAGAGAGAAAGAGAGAGAGAGAGAGAGGCATCAACAGTGAGAGAGAATCATAGATCAGCTGCCTCCTGCACGCCGCCCACTGGGGATGGAGCCCGCCACCTGGGCCTGTGCCCTGAGCGGGAATCGAACCGGGACCTCCTGTGTCCTAGGTCAGCGCTCACCCCGAGCCCCGCGGCCGGGCGGCAGGCTCCATTCTCCGTCAGCACAGGCGAGGGCGGTCACCACCCTAAGGCAGCCAAGTGTGAGGAACGCAAAATGAGTGTCCGGCGTCGCCACACTGGGCTTTGTCTCTGACCCTCAGGACAGCGCTTTGGAAGCAAGGCCCTGTCAGGACAGCGAGGAAGAGGATGGAGGCGCGCAGGGCGAAGGTGAGCCCCCGGCATCAGGGCCAGGGAGCGGCGAGGATGCGGGGAGGGCGCTGCGGTGGGAACAGAGGGACTCCACCTGGTGGCCCTGTGGCCACCGTCACCGCCATTGACACGAAGCCCGAGGGTCGCGAGGACAGTAAGGCCACGCCCAGCTCCGGTCCGTCACCCAACGTCCAGCTCCCCGTGGCCGGGGACGGGCTGGAGGCCGTCTGGAAGGTTCTCGGGGAGAAGCCTGCGGGGGCACCTCACCTGGAGCTGGCAGGTCCTCAGGGCGTCCGTCCTCTGACCTTCGCCCCCAGTGCACTGACCCCCTGGGCGACCTTCTCCTTCCCTGACTCGGCTTCGTTCAGTTTCACCTTGAGGTGACCCTCAGCTCTGCAGGAAGCCTCGCTCTCCGTGGCTGAGGGCGCCGAGGTCTGCGGGGAGACGGCGTGGCCAGCGTGTTAGAAGTCACCAGCCTGTGATCTCGCTGCTCAGGACCAGGCTGCCCCTCCCGGGGTCCCCTGAGGCCGAGGCGGCGGCGCGGGGAGCTGTCCTGTGGGGGACCGGGCCTGGAGGAGGTGCCCAAGGCCGTGGAGACGTGGTGGCCAGTAGAAGCTTCGTGTGAAGGCAGTGCCGTTGGCGGGTGCTCGCGGAGAGTTTGGGGCCCGGTCCTTCCTGCCCTGTGGCGGCCTCGCTGGTGGGGATGGAGTTGGCAGGGACAGCGAGGCGTGCTGCACCCAGGAGAGGAGAGCGCAACGCGGTAGCATCAGCGTGGAGGCGAGGCAGCGGTGGGGCAGGGGGGAGGGCAGGAGCGGCAGGTTCAGGTCTGTTTCCTGTAGAAGCGCGTTGCGCGTGGGTCCTGAGAGCCACGTGGAAACCGCCCAGCGCTGCGTCACGCTGTCGCTGTTGTTGCTGCTGTCGCTGCTCCCGGAGCTGGTCCCGAGGGTGCGAAGTGGAACCAGGAACACGCCCTGCCCTTGGGCCTTCCCTCTGCTTCGTCTCCAAAGTGTGGGAAACACACAAAACGTCTTAGGACCAGAGTTACGTGTGATGGACGTGACGTCAACGCCAACAACGTCCATGATCCCATTCAGCCTAAAATGAACCGAAAAGGGTGTGTTTCTCTCTGGGACTATGCTGAGGGGCTGAGGCCGAGAAGAACAGCAAACGGGGGGGGGGGGGGGTGGTGCTGTTAAGTAACGGGGTGGCCCTGTTGGACCCCCAACTCTGGTTTCAGACCTGAAATCAAGAGGCAGATGGGACCCCCAGGAATGCATGCTGGCTGGTGGGCTGGTGGTCCCACACAGCCTCACGCAGCCCCACGCAGCCCCACATAGCCCCGCGCTCAGAGACCTGCTCTAAGGCTCTGCTCTCGTCCTGAAGTTGCTACTAACTCTTGAGCAAGGTGTTTGCGTTTCCATTTTGCGCTGGGCCCTGCTCACTCCGTAGTCGGTCCCGGGGCAAGCAGGCCTGTCCTGGGTGAGGACGCCGGACAAGCGGCACGCGACTTCCTGCCAGGCCCACCGCGTCGCTCTCTGCAGTGGCTCGTGGGACAGAGTCGGGTCACTGGCGATTTCACAGTGAAGCCACACGCCCTCTGCAGCCACCACGTCGTCGGGCTCCTCCAGGAAAAAGCAGCCACGCGCACCCCTGCGTGACAGATAAAAAATTAAAAACGGACCTGCCGTTTGCCCCGGTGACCCCACTTCTAGGAACAGATCCTAAGAAACCCGAAACACCCACCAGGAAGAACATGTGCTCCCTCTGTTCACAGCAGCACAAGCACCATCGCTAAGACCATGGACGCGTGGATAAACGCTGTGGTGCAGCCACATCGGGACTACGACGCAGCGGTGAACAAGAAGGCTCCTTGCCCTCTGCGACCGCATGGAGGGGCCTGAGAGCATCATACTCAGCGAAATGAGCCAGCCAGAGAGAGACAAGGACCACATGGTCTCACTCACAGGTGGAATCTAATGAACAACGTAACCTGACGCACAAAATAGATCGACAGACATGGAGGCCTGGGACAGACGGACGCTTCTCAGAGGGAAGGGGGGAGGGAAGGTGTTAACCACGGAACTTGTCTGCACAGATGCATGACCCAGGGGCACAGACAATCGTGGGGTGAAGGCCTGGGGCAGGGATGGGAGCAGGAGGAGGGTCAGTGGCGGGGGAGGGGAAGGAGGACTCTGTAATACTTTCAACAATAAAAATAAATTTAAAAAAAGAACTGAGGACAAGCAAAACTATCGAAAACATAGCGAGACCAATTGCTGAGTGGTCAGTGGTCCCAATAGCGTCTGATTGAGAGGTGGGCCAGCCCCGTGCCTGAGACACCGCGCTGGGCCCCCAGAGGCCCCGTGTCGGCAGCGGTGCCCCGTCACGGACGCTCACTGGCGAAGAGGAGCGTGGTGCCAGGTACGCGTTCTTCATGGGCCTTCGGTGGGCGTCACCTCCGGACTACCTGAGCTTCTCTGAAACCGCATCAAATTCTAACTGAACAAAACCACCTTGTTGGACAGACTGAGCGCCTCTCCTGAGAGACACGGTGGGCGGCCAGGGGTCAGGTCTCCGCCCGGCCGCCCCGCAGCCCTCTCCCCGGCCCCCAGCTCAGGACCGAGCTCCGGCCGCCTGGCTTGTTTGTGTGCCTGTGGGTTTCCCTGCCTCTGGTGTCCCTGCGCTCCTCTCTCCGGAAAGTGCCAGATGGGAGAAGGAGGCTCGCCACGCCCCTTCCCCCCTCCCAGCTCCTCTCTGGCAGCTGAAATCACCGCTTGGGAAAAAGCTGCAAACGTCCCTGCTGAGGAGGGCCGCCATCTGCCGCCACCGCCACCGCTCACCTTTCACGGGCCCTGAGACTGGATAGGGTTCCCCCCTCCCGCCCCTGTCTGGGGGGTGGGGGACTTCAGGGAATCTGAGACTCAGGAGCTGACTGAGCTCCAGGCAGTAAAACCACAGCTTAACTCTTGAATGGCCAGCGGCCGGGGTGTTCTTCTCCCACCTTGTTTTTCAAAATATATCTATTGATTTCAGAGAGGGAGAGAGAGGGAGGGAGAGAGAAACATCCACGTGAGGGAGACACATCAATGGGTTGCCTCTTGCACACGCCCCGACCAGGGCCAGGGATCCAGCCTGCAACCCAGGTGCGTACCCTTGACTGGGATTGAACCCGGGACCCAACCGGGACCCTTCAGTCTGCAGGCCGACACTATCCACTGAGCTACACCGGCCGGGGCCCTCCTACCTTGTTTTGAAGTGGGTTGTGTTGCCCGCCTCAAGGACCCCCGAGAAGCACACGCTGCAGAGGTGGCTCTGAGGCTGTCTTCTCCCTAATAAACAGGAAAAGGGGGCCCGGGTGAGTCAGCTTGAGAAGCAGAGGGAGGGGCCTCGGAGAGCACTGAGCTGCTCACGGTACCAAGACCCAGGTGCCCGGCCGTCCTCCCCGCCCTGGTCTCTGAGCCGCAGGAAGAGCTGCAGGCCGCCGCCCTCCCGATGGCGTGTCCTCCTGCCGGCAGGTGCCCACGCAGACGGAGCCGGCTCTGCTTCCCTCTCTGCACGTGGCTCAGGCAGCGCGCCCGGCCGCCGGCATTTCTGAGGCCCCACACGCCCTGTCTGCTGCAGTGGTAGCCGGGGTTCCTCTGAGTCCCCGGAGAACGCGGCCCAGGCTCATGTCCAAGAGGGAAGGCAGTGCTTGCCGGTCCCAGGTCCTGTACCTCCATCCGGGTGGGCAGCCTCGCCCTCGTCGCACTCAGCTGGCTCTTTCCTCTTCGTTGGTTGTTTGCTCAGTGGTCACCGACCTCTGTCCCCTATCCCAGGGACACGCTGGGTGGGGCGGGAGGAGGGACAGCCCTGCGATGGGGCGGCTGCCTTCCCCCTGGAGAAGGTCCGTCGGCTCTGACTGCGGGGACCTGGGGCTCTGCGGGAAAATAAGGAAAAAGATTGCTTTCAGGTTTTTAAAAAATACTATTTTTATTGATTTCAGAGAGGAAGGGGAGGGAGGGAGAGAGAGGGAGATAAACAACGATGAGAGAGAATCATGGATCATCTGCCTCCTGCACGCCCCCCACTGGGTTGGAGCCTGCAACCCAGGCGTGTGCCCTCACCAGGAATCAAACCCTGACCTCTTGGTTCATAGGTCAACGCTCAACCCCTGAGCCACGCCGGCGGGCCGCTTTCAGTCTTTGCATGCAATTCTTAGAAGAAAAGGGAAAAATAGGGATTGAGCCCCAGCTGACCCAGCTCTGGGGCCGAGGGCCGAGCGTGATGGAATGCCCACGCGTGCGGGTGCGAGGGCTCGGGAAGGATCATGAATGGACCGCAGCACACCGTGTGGTGTGTGTGGTTGTTCTCATTTACAGAGAAGGGACCTGGATCGGAACGGCCACCGCCGGCCAGGCACACAGCGGGCGGGTGCCAGCTGGAGGTTGACTTGAGGGTCGGTCGTGCCCAAGTCCGTGCTCTGGCTCGGGATTCCGTGCTGCTCAACGCATTCTCCTTCTGGCCTTCGTGTGACCACCAGAGGCGGGTCTCCGTGCACTCCGGCCCCGTCTGCCCTCTGCTGCCCACACTTGCCTCGGCGGTGAGCGGCGTCTTTAATACGGACCCCCACCTGGCTGTGTAGACGCACCACGTCCCTGTCCTGGCGAGGCCAGCCCCCTGGTCGCAGGAGAGCGGCACCTGCCCCGCGGAGCCCTTTGGAAGGAGACGGGTGACGGTCCAGCACAGTCCCCAGGGCCCCGGACCCGCTCCCGTGGCCCACGGTTCGCTCTGACCTGCAGGCGTCTCTACTTCTTTGTAACGGGCGTTCTTCTCGTCACACGGCAGCCTCCGTGCCCGTCTTCTCGGCACTGAGCGGCTTCCACAGGCTCCATCGAGATCACAGGCGTGAAAACATTTGGAAAAGATCCAGATGTAAGTGGCTATGACTGACAGCTCCAACGGCCAATCCAACCGTGTCACAGAGGGAAGGCGGGACACCGGCACAGGGGTGCCTCGCTCCGGCCTCCGCGGTGCTGACGTTGCCGGTCATGTGTTCAGAGCTAGTTTTTCTTTCATGCCTCAATGTTGGGATTACAGGAAACGTGTAGCTTGTTTTCTACCCTCACGTGAGCTTCTCTCTCTCACACAGAATAATCTCTTTTTCTTGCTTTGCTCTCCAGCTTGGATAATAAAACCGCATGCGTGTCACTCTCTGAACCTCTCTTCTCACTCATTATCACACTGGACACGGGTTATGTGTGCATGGCTCGCCCCCGGAGAGGGTCCGCGTGCACTCTTACTTTGACACCTGACGTGAAAAATCTAGTTTAGTGTCAGCGTGCGTTCGGCTTAAACGAATTTGCTTTTCTTGAATTTATGAGCACCTGTACCTCCCCGTGGACGATGCCCCCACCCCGGGGGCATTCTGACGTTTTAAAGTTTGGGCACAGGTGTCCCTGTCAGAATGAGCTATGGGGTCCCCCCGGGATTAAAGGATGTTCCCTGAAGAAGGCACCCCACCAGCTGTGGGCCTGTGATCACAGCAGCAAAACAGGAGACTGAAAGCGCCGTGCGAGAGACGGACTCAGAAGTGCCGCGGCGACCAACGGCCGAAACACAGCACAGCCAGGTGGGGGGCGGGGCCAGCCGGGGGACACACACCCCCCACACACACAGGTGGGGGGCGGGGCGGAGAGGAGGCCAGCCGGGGGTCACCCCATCCACACACACACACACACACACACACACACCCATACACACACACACTCACAGCCCCCCACACACACACAGGGGCGGGACGGAGAGGAGGCCAGCCAGGGGTCACCCCATCCACACACACACTCACACACACACCCCCCCCACACACACACACAGGGGCACAGGCCAGCCGGGGGTCACACCCATCCACACACACACACACACACACCCCCCCACACACACACAGGGGCGGGACGGAGAGGAGGCCAGCCGGGGGTCACCCCATCCACACACACACTCACACACACCCCCCCCCCACACACACACAGGGGCGGGACGGAGAGGAGGCCAGCCGGGGGTCACCCCATCCACACACACACTCACACACACCCCCCCCCACACACACACACAGGGGCGGGACGGAGAGGAGGCCAGCCAGGGGTCACCCCATCCACACACACACACACACACACACCCCCCCCACACACACACACACAGGGGCGGGACGGAGAGGAGGCCAGCCAGGGGTCACCCCATCCACACACACATCACACCCCCCCCCCCACACACACACACACACAGGGGCGGGACGGAGAGGAGGCCAGCCAGGGGTCACCCCATCCACACACACACACACACACACACACACACACACACACACACACACACGTCACACACACACAGGGGCGGGGCAGAGAGGAGGCCAGCCGGGGGTCACCCCATACACACACACACTCACACACACCCACACACACATACACACAGAGGGGCAGGGCGGAGAGGAGGCCAGCCGGGGGTCACCCCATCCACACACACACACACACACACACACACACACACAGAGGGCGGGGCGCAAAGGAGGCCAACCTGGGAGGTCACCCCCACACACACACACTCACACACACACACACTTACACACTCACAAACACACACATACTCACACACACTCTCATACACACACACACACACACACACACACACACACACGCCAGTGAGAGTCCTGCAAGCTCAGTGTGGGGATTTAGAAAGACGTTTTCTGTTTGAAAGCGATCCCGCCATCTCATAAAACCCCCGTCACGTCCCGCCACCCCGTCGCCTCGGTGTTCCTCACTCAGCGGCTCTGAGCGAGCGGCTCGCACTGCAGGACCGGAGCAGCCGAGCCCAGGCCCAGGCTGCACGCAGGCCGCTTGGCCGGCTCACAAGCTCTTCTGGTCCCGCCGAGCCCGGCTTCCTGTTGGGAGGAGCAAGGCTTAAAACGTCTCGTACAAAGACGCCAGGGCTTCTTGGATGTCAAAGGGCTTCGGCCACGGCGTCTGACGAGCTGAGCGCCGGAATGAGAAACACACGGGACATTTCCTCCCAGTGCCGGGGGTGAGCACGCCGGGGAAAGGGGCTCAGGAGAGGACTGAGTTTTCATCACACGTAACTTACATGTGTAAACACGACTTGAGTGGCGCTCACTGCATAAATCACGCTGCACGGAGCTCAGGATGTGCAGCTTTTTCTACAGACACGCTCCACGGAGGCCGGGCCTGTCGGACGACGTGGCCGATCGTGAGGACTCAGTGGGAACTCTGCAGCCACGTGAATGTTCATTCCCAAGCGGGCCCCTCACAAGGCCCTCCCACCGCCCGCCGCCGCGCAGGGAGCCGCAGGCCACGCAGCGCGTGCCCCTTTGTCCCCGAGTTGTCTGCGGGCTGCGTGCGGAAACGTGGTTTCTAACAGCTCTGGTCTTCATTTTAGGCTGTGTTTGGGGGAGGGGGATTTTTTGGTAAGTCTCCTGTATAAATTAAGTGACAAATCTGGGAATTGTAATTCAGGCTTCAGAAAACCAGATGGGACCTCACTGTGTGTCTCTTAATCTGATTCGCTGACCGTCGCCACAGAGGGACCCAAACGCATAATGAAGTCAGTCATTCCCGGAAGAAGATGCAGACTCGTCCCACGATTATCTCAGAGGCGGATGCCCACGTGTACGTGGTGCGATTCCCTGTTCGCAACAAACCTCTTACAACGACTATGAGCTGTGATGGGGTGCATGTGTTGGTCACGTGCTGGGCGTTGACGGGGTGCTGGGTGGGCAGTAGCTTTTTATATTAACATTCCACATGAATACCGTGCAGTAACGTTAGGTTCAGAGTCCCGCCGGCCCGCCGGTCACTAGCTGGCCAGGTGGTCCCGGCCCCACGACACGCAAGGGGGTACTTGCCGTGTCCTTTACACACAGGCTCCGCATCTGCTCCGTGGTCAGGCTGACCTTCAGTCACGCTGCCTGGCGCAGTTCCCCTAGTAACCGGGCAGAGGTAAGATTGCCACTTAGGTTACTAAGCAACCGTCCTGGGGATAAAAGGCTGCCGATTGAACCGCGGATTGAACGGAAGTAGCGGCCACGGACTATAATTTGCTGACGGAGGCCCTGCGTCGGGCTTCCCCAGCGCCGGGCTCCTGGCTGCTCTGTGCTTCGGGCTGTGAATTCTCAGGAGAGAGAGGTACTGGCTTCTCTTGGGGCCTGGGGCTCTGCGCCGGAAGCTTCTAAACCAGGGCAGCTGCTGCCCCTGCCCCGGGGGCGGGGGACCTTGTCTCCTGTCTCCTGTGGGCATCACCGTGCCCGCGTGCAACCAGGTCTCTCTGCGGGTGAGGCCCTCTGCCCCGCACACGGAGTCTGGGTTCTGACCCGTGTCCCTCTGAGCAGACGGGGGTCCGGAAACCATGGCTCGTGTGTGATGTGCGAGGCAGCTGGCGTCTGGGGACACCTGTCCCAGGAAGAACTCTCCGCTCCTGAGAGCGAAGGCCCATCGATCGCTGAGCCCGTCGATGGTTGAGACGATGCTGTGATGGCAGACAAGGCCCAGTACCTTCCAGTCCTTGGCACAGAGGCCTGAGCAGGTGACGGAGGCTCGGAACTGATCGGGCGTCCTTGTTCCGCACATGCGTGTCCTCCCGTCTGCTTGGGTGACATGCACGTGACGTCAGAGAGGCACGGCCCCCCGACCCTCCCCCGTGGGCGTGTGGAGTCCTGGGTGTTTAGAAAACAGGATGTGTCTTCTCGTCCCAGGGGCGGGTTCGCTGTGCTGATGCTCATCAGGAGGCAGATCCGAAACTGCCTCGCGCTTCAGGTCCCAGGAGGACGCTGCGGCCGTCACGGCGCTCTCCGTGGCGCTCGGGGAGTCGTGCTGAAGGGCTGTGCCTGGTGTCCGCCACGCGGAGGGTAAAACAGGGACACAGGAGGGCCTGGCGCTCCTCCTGAAAAGAGCCGGTTTTTCAAAGGAACATGCGAGCTGTGAGACCGTCACGCCCCCGGCGTGTGGAGACCTACAAGTTTGCAGGTGCCCTTGCTATTGCTCGTGGGCTGAGGATTCCGCACACGGGCTCCTCCTCTCACGCATATCTACCCTCTGATCCTTCACTTGTCTCTGCAAAGCTTAAGAGCATTTCATAACCTCTGGCCCGAGAGAGACTTTCCCCTCCTGCCTCCCGCGAGTCAACTCTAAACAACTAAAAGCTCACCAGTGTCTCCACACCGCAGCCCACGGAGCTGGCCCGCGACCCCCCCACGCGCTCTCGCAGGGTGACCTCGCCCCATCAGGTGACCTCGCCCCGTCAGGTGACCTCGCCCCCATTAGGGTGACCTCGCCCCGTCAGGTGGCTTCAACCCCATGAGGTGACCTCGCCGAGGACGTGAGCACAGCGCTGCGTTCTGCATGAACAGCCGTGCAGAGACCCACCGCTGGGAGGGCCTGCATCTCGGGCACTAAGGACGGATGCCCTCCCGTCAGGCAGCTTCTCGCAGTTCTCCCTGCTGCTGGGAGCCGGGCAGGGCAGGTGCGGGTGAGAAATTTGTGTCCGACACCCAGAAAACTGTGACAAATGTGTCCTTTATGTGCGAACCTGGGACAAAGGGGTGGGGCGGGGTGAGTAGACATTAGGAAGAAAATATAATCAACACTGAGCACCTACTTGCGCCAGACCCCACAAGAGGCAAATGCATGCCGCCTCTGTGTCCCCACTGTCCTCTGAGACGGAGGCTGTCACCCTCCTGGGTCTACAGACTTGGGCGCCGAGTTGATAAGTGATCAATGCACTATCTGAACAAGCCTTTATGAATCGACCTCATCAACATAAAAACCTCTGCTCAGCCCCAGGCCTGAGCACCTGCCCTGACCCCCTGATCATTTTCTCTCGCAGCAGCCTCGGCCCAGAAGCCAAAATTTTTTTTTTTTTTAATTCTACACTAAAAGGTGATATTGGTCACGTTGAGGCCCGACGTCTGTTAAATAGAAGACGTTGGAACCGCCCTGGCCAGTCTGGCCCGGTGGATGGAGCATCGGCCTGAGGACTGAAGGGTCCGGGGCTGGATTCCGGTCAGGGCACATTCGATTCGGGTTTCGGGCCGGATCCCCAGTGCGGGGGGCGTGCAGGAGGCAGCCGATCCCTGATCCTCTCGCATCACTGATGTTTCTCTCTCTCTCATTCTCCCTTCCTCTCTGAAATCAACGAAAATAGACTTCTTTTAAAAAAGACAAAGGAAACGCTGGACCAGCAAGACCCGCGCTGGGTTGTGCGCCGTCCGGGAGCTGCGAGGGCGTGCACTCGCCTTCCGCCCGGAGCCCTCCCGCCACAGGCTCGGCCCTCCTGCCTTGGCTCCCGGGACGCCGAGAGGAGAGCGCCGGCGAGTGTGATGGACAAGCAGCCCCGGGCCCGCCTCAGGCCCCGGGGAGGGAGACAGCCGTGACCGCCCCGCGGGCCGGAGGACGGCGTGCGGAGGCCGCCCCGTGGACAGGAGGGCTCCGCGGCGTTCGCGGCGAGGCGGCCAAGGCTAAAGCTGAGGCGCCTACGGAGGGAGGGCCCGCGGCGGGGGCGTGCCGGACGGGGAAGGGCAGACGGGACCGTCCCGCTTTCACACGGCGTCCGATGCTGCGGCCAGCGCCCGAGTCGTGCAGACCCACGCATTTCCCGCTTTTCTCAAGCGCCCCTGCTGCCGGCAGGAGGGAGGGGGCGTCTTCGGCACCGCGGGCAGAGCCAGGACTCCGTAAAGCGGCGCCGTCCGAGGCCGGCTCCCGGAACCAGAGCACGTGTGCGCGTGAAGCCCGCACCTCAGCCCGACACACCGTGCCGGGACCGACGCCGGTGGGCAACGCGCTCCGCTCCGCTCCGCTCCGGCTCCCGGCGGGCTCTGCTCCCCTCCGACTTCACGGCCACCTCCCTCCGCCCCAAACAGCATCGTCCCTGCCACCGAGCCTCAGAGACGTTCGCAGGGGAGCGGGGACAAACGTGCCTTTAGGAACACACACGCCCTCTCTGCCCCTTCCCCGGCTCCGTCGTTTTACCTGCTCACGTCACGTAGCGTGCCGGGCGCCACTTAGCGTGCTCGACGTCACAGCGTGCTGCATGTCACTTAGCGTGCTCGACGTCACTTAGCGTGCTCGATGTCACTTAGCGTGCTCGACGTCACTTAGCGTGCTCGATGTCACCTAGCGTGCCGGGCGTCACTTAGCGTGCTGGATGCCACTTAGCGTGCTGGTCGTCACAGCGTGCTGGATGTCAGCGTGCCGGACGTCACTAGCGTGCCGGACGTCACCTAGCGTGCTTCACGTCACCTAGCGTGCCGGACGTCACCTGCTGGACGTCACTTAGCGTGCTCGATGTCACCTAGCGTGCTTCACGTCACCTAGCGTGCTGGACGTCACCTAGCGTGCCGGACGTCACCTAGCGTGCCGGACGTCACCAGCGTGCGGGACTGGGTCACGGTCCCGTCCGGGCTGCAGGCGGTACGTTTCCCGAGAACAGAGACGCTTCCGCTCCGTGAGCCTCACGGTAGCCGAGTGCGCGCCCAGAGAAGAGCCCGCTCCGCCAGAGCGCTGCCACTAGCGGGACGGCGAGCGGGCCAGGCTTGCGGGGCGCCGTCCCGAGTGCTAGCAGTGCCGGGCCCCTGGCGACTGCGCTCCTCCTCCGCGGGGCCTCAGCCCTCCGCTGCGCCCCGGCCGTCCCCGCGGCCCCGCCGGTATTGGGAGACGATCCCGTCACGCTCCCGCGCCTTTGCCATCCTCGCCCTCGCTGCGCCTGCGGCTTGGCCGCTCTTCCCTGCGCTCGGCGGGGCGTGTCTGCTCGGCGGGGCTGAGGAAGGACACCAGGATGGGACTCCCGCGCTCCGCTCCGCCAGGCACCCGTGGGTGAGGGTGAGCCGCCGAGGCCGGCCATGCTCTCCGCACGCGCTGCCCCGAGAGCCATCACGGGTGAGTGAGGGCGACTTCTCACAGCGTCCCCGTCCCCCCCCCGTCCCCCCCCGTCCCCGTCCCCCCCCCGTCCCCGTCCCTCCCCGTCCCCCCCCCCCGTCCCGGTCCCCCTCCCTGTCCCCGTCCCCGTGAGAGCGGGCTTCCCGCACGCGCTCGGGCAGCAGCGCAGGGAAGTCGGCTCTCCCCCGCCGTCCCCCGGGGCCGTCCCCCCCCCCCCGTCACCTGGCCCCACAGCCGCCGCCCTGGGGCCTGGGCCAATGAGGGCCTGGGCCGGGCCTGGGCCGTGGGCTCGGGCCCGACCGCCGCCCCGCACCTCGCTGCGGTGAGATTTCTCAGCGTGAAGCTACGTCCTTGGCCCGCGTCCCGCAGGGGCCGCGGCGCCTGAGCACGGCTGGTGGAGTCGGACACGGGCGGTGGGCGTTTCCAGGGCGTGAGCGGGTGGGGATGGGGCCCTGCCCCCTCCGCGGGGCCCTAGGGGGTGCTCCGTGGCAGGCTCCTCCCTTCCTGACTCGGGCATAACTCGTAGCGTTTTTTAAGGGTCTTAGGACTCCGGCGGGCCCACGGATCACACTTCGAGAACCACTGTTTTAATTAATTAACTTATAACTTTTGAGTATGTTTTCATTGGTTTCAGAGAGGAAGGGAGAGAGAGCAAGATGAGAATCACGGGTCGGTGAGAACCACCGATGGAGGAGAATCACGCATCGGCTGCCTCCTGCACGCCCCCTGCTGGGCATGGAGCCTGCAACCCAGGCAGGTGCCCGACGGGGAATCGAACCGTGGCCTCCTGGCTCATGAGTCGATGATGCTCAACCCCTGAGCCACCGGCGGGCGCCCTTAGCATTTGTATTTCTCAGAGGAACGGTCTAGGCCGGCACCCCCATCTCCGCGAGCATCGCTGTGGACGGGGATCCTGTGTCATTTCTCTGTGGGGAGCGAGTGCGCTTGCGCGCGTATCTCTTTGGAAACGCCAGAGGCAGGGACTGAGCGGAGCCCCGGCCCGGGCACCGAATGTGCGCGGGGACTTAGGAGAGCACCGAGCGTTCGGGGGGAGCAAGCCTCCCGAGGTAGGAATGCCTCCGGGGGGTGACCGGCCGTGTCTGGGCGGCGCCCTGAGTGAGCACCCGCCCACCGATCGCCCGCCCGACTCCCGGGAACGTGGCGAGGCCGCTCGGGGCGCATCCGTATCCGACACCTGGAGCCGTTCCGTCCTCACCCACCCCGTGATGTGTGACCGTCCTGCTAACGGGGAGGACGCAGCCCCGCATCCGAGCACCGGGCGGCCGGTCCCCCGACTGCCTTGGGCCTGAATCGTCGGCTCCATCTTGATGGTACAATGCAGCAGCTGCTTTCTCAGAGCTCCTTTGTGTGTCCACATGACACTGTCACTTTCCCTTAAATGCACATTCCAGGATCACTCCTGCGTCTTTTCTGTCTCCGATTCCTGATTTGCATGTTCCCTCCGTTTGTGCACACATGTTCAGGCACTTGGAGCGCATCCTGGGGCACAGGCCCCCCTGGCTCCGGAGGGTCAGCTGGTCCCTCTCACCACTCGCTCGCTTAGGGTTCCTTCTCATTGAGGACAGGAGGAGTGAATGTGGGAAACTATGAGAAGAAGGAGATGCCCCGAGTGAGGAGAGGAACCGCCACGGGGTCCATCCTCCCCAATTCTAACCGGGGACACTGACGACCCAGCGCTTGTCCTGGGAGAGGCGACTCTCCCCTTCGTGGCACTGGGAGTGGCTCCCACACAGCTGTCGCCTGGGGCTGAGCTGCAGACATTTCCCACAGTTCTGGAGGCTGGGGGTCCCCAGTGCTGCACAGGGGTTCCTGGTGAGGCTCCTCACTGGTTTGTGATGGCCACCTGCTCCCTGCACCCTCAGCTGCCACCCCTCTGTGCGCACCCACACACACTGCCACACACACACACTAACACACACCCACATTGCAACACACTCACACCCACACATACTGCAACACACTCACACCCATATACACACACTGCAGCACACATACACACTGCAACACACACACACATTGCAATACACTTACCCCACCACGCACACACTGCAACACACTCACACACACACCACACATACTGCAACACACTCACACCCATACACACACACTGCAGCACACTGACACACACACTGCAACACACATACACACTGCAACACACTCACACACCACACATACTGCAACACACACACTGCAACACACTCACACCCACACACACTGCAACACACACACACTGCAACACACACACACCACACATACTGCAACACACAAACTACAACACACTCACACTTACACACACCCACACACACTGCAACACACACATACACACACACACTGCAACACACACACACACACCACACATACTGCAACACACACACTACAACACACTCACACTTACACACACCCACACACACTGCAACACACATACACACTGCAACACACACACACACACCACACATACTGCAACACACACACTGCAACACACTCACACCCACACACACTGCAACACACACACACTGCAACACACACACACCACACATACTGCAACACACAAACTACAACACACTCACACTTACACACACCCACACACACTGCAACACACACATACACACACACACTGCAACACACACACACACACCACACATACTGCAACACACACACTACAACACACTCACACTTACACACACCCACACACACTGCAACACACATACACACTGCAACACACACACACACACCACACATACTGCAACACACACACTACAACACACTCACACTTACACACACCCACACACACTGCAACACACTCTCACACACCACACACCACTCCCACACACACATACTCACACCACAAAGGTGCACACACAGACACACACAGAGACACACCAGCATAGAAAGGGGAGCAGCTCTCTGGTGCTTCTGTCTGTAAAGACACGCCCCTCTGAGCCCCCATCTCACGGAAACCTAGTTGTTCCAGAGGCTCCGTCTTCCAGCTCCTACGCCCGCGGCTGGAACTTGGATGGATTTCACGGGGACAGTTCAGTCCGTCGGCCTCCTAGCTCTCAGAGCACATCCAGCTTTAGATACAACCTCCCTAGAATCGCCCTGCTATTGCCAGGCCGGGGAGTACCGCCATGCAGCCTGAACATCGAGAACCGGCAGCGAGCACAGGTGGCTGGGTCCCCAGGTCCCGAGGAGCCCTGACATCTCTGGGCAGGACCCGCCTGCTGGCCCCAGGTCTGCCGGGGCCCGTCCGCCACTGGAAGGGCCTCCTCGGGACACTCACAGGACCCAGGCACCAGCCGCGTGGAGAAGGAGCGCCTACAGGAGCTCGGGCATGAGGCCAACAGCCCCTCGGAGCAGCGCCTGGACAGGAGCGCTGGGGGCTGCGGCTGGGCCTCGCGGGGTCCGACTCTGCAGGAGGAGCGGGGAGGGGCGGGAGGGGGCTGCGGCTGGGCATCGAGGGGTTCCTGCAGGAGGAGCGGGGAGGGGCGGGGCGGGAGGGGGCGCAGCAGCCTTCCCAGCGGAGCCACTGAGGGACCCACTGGGGTCGTCACCGGGAGCAGCGGTGCCAAAGGCAGACCTCAAGTCTGAGGGACCACGGCTGGCTGACCACGGGTGATGGGATCCGAAGATCTGAGCAAACGGTGGTCGTGGAGATGAGAACGGCCCGGATCCTAACCCGCCTTTGGCCAACCCCCGCTGGCTCCTCGCCAGGTGCGCGGACGAGAGAAGCGTGTCACGGCTGTGGGCTGGGAGTGCGCGGTGTGGGCCCAGCTCAGCCCTGAGGCCGAGGAGCGACGTGGAAACACACCCGCGGCCCTCAGGGCTTCCGATGCTGAAGGTCCCCGCGTGGCGCGGGGTCCAGTGTTCGCAGCTCGGGGTGCGCGTCTTAGAAAGCAGCCTCTGTCCCGCTCTCCCTCTGGGGGCCGGGGGGGGGGGCGCGTCCGTTCTGGCCTGAGGAGAAGCTGGTAGAAGGACTCACCGCCCTGCTCGCAGGCGCTCGCCAGGGCCGGGGTGGCAGCAGCGCGTCTGCCGGTCCATTCAGAATGGCCCGCACCATGGACGCACTTCCTGTGAAGGAAGACACCGTTGGGCAGCAGGAGGCGCCGTGACTGGTGCCAGGTTTGGTCAGAGAGCGTCTGTGGCTCGTCACCTGGGACCGTGTGAGCAAGTGATACGATCCTCCCTCCGAGTGCCGCTTCCTGTCGGGCGTGGCAGGGGACAGCCTGGCGTCATGGCTCTCTGGTCGAAGAGGCTGACATCACTGTGCGAGCGCATTTCACTGGAACTGAGAGGGCTACTCGGAATTGCCGACGGAAATCTGGAGTCTTCACTGATAACATCGTTTGCAGTCCTTTATACGGCCCGGCCGGCGGGGCTCGGGTTGAGCATCGACCTATGAACCAGGAGGTCACGGTTCGATTCCTGGTCAGGGCACATGCTCAATTCCCAGTGTGGGGCGTGCAGGAGGCAGCCGATCCATGATTCTCTCTCATCGTTGATGTCTCTCTATCTCTCCCTCTCCCTGCCTCTCTGAAATCAATAAAAATGTATTTTAAAAGCCTTTATATGGTCCACGTTGCTAAGCATGTCCTTCTGTCTAAGCGTGATGTTGGATCGCGTTTTCGTAATCAGCGCACATGGTCTGGGGTACGGGCGCTCAGCTTTCTCTGTGGCTGCTGCGTAGGAGGGAGAAGGGGACCCCTACTGCCGGGATGTCAGACAGAGTCCAGACCCATCTGGAAACCATTGGGAGTTCGTGGGCAAATGCAGCAGGTCACAAGCACTCAGAACTCGGAGGAGAAAACAAACGATTCCGCTGACTTAGACGCGAAGGTCGCAGCTCCACTCTTAATAACGCTGCCTCTGCACGTCATGGCAACCACATGTGAAGGGGGAGGGGAGCCATGGCACATGGAGGGAACAGGTAAAGGCAGCGTGGGAGAAGGCGTGTCTGTGACTTAGGAGAACACAGACCAGAGGTATGTGGGTGGTCGCAGTGTCCATGAGCAGGGGCCACTCGGATTTTGTGAGGTGCTAGGTCTCAAAGGGGTGTCCTGGGGTCGGGATTGTAAGGTGCTGACCCTGGTCCCGGCACACGGAAGGGTTCCGTGTCCGTAGCTGAATGCCAGCAGTATGGATGAGCAGGACGTCTGTGTCCAGCCATCGGCGTAGACACGCGCAGGGGGAAAACAACCCACAAATACGAGCCAGGATGGCGGCTTTCTGGATCAATAGGGAAACGGCTAAACTGGAGTCAGATCTTTTTTAACATATGTTATGTTTTTTATTGGCATCAGAGAGGAAGGGAGGGGAGAGAGAAACATCAATGATGAGAGAATCATGGATCAGCTGCCTCCTACCCGCCCCACACTGGGGATCAAGCCCACAACCTGGGCATGTGTCCTGACCGAGAATTGAACCGTGACCTCCTGGTTCCTAGGTCGACGTCAACCACTGAGCACACTGGCCGGGCGAGTTGGGTCCTTTTTAAAAGACCCTCTCAGACGAGCTGAGGAGTGGAGAAGGGCCCTGTTAGGCCACCATCCGGGGGGCGCTCTGTCTCCCGGTGTGAACCCCAGTTCTCAGATGACCACACATACCACGGGGGCCCGTTTGCAGAGACCGAGATTAAATTTGTTGAAAATTAAGGGAAGAGTTGGAATTCCAGACGCAGGGGACCTAGTGGCCTCCCACAGGGCTGTTCTGTCCATCACGCGCTGGAAACCTGGACAGCTGGGCTGGCGCTCCGCTGCGGGCATTGCTTTTCCTCAGGTTGTGGGATCCCACCGTCCCGCTAGCTTGAGGAATCCTCTGGAGGCGGGCGATCGGCATGCCCCGCCGCCCTTGTATCCCACACTCGCGTTGGCTCCCGGGGACCCGGCCTGAGCTGTGCTTCTCACGGGCTTCTTTTCCAGGCGAGGCCGCGTGTCCCGTTAGAGCAGTGGGCACAGACCCCCCTCAGACGGCGGGCCGGAGCAGCTCCCGCACGTGCCCGCTGGGTCCCCAGGCTCTGTGCTCAGCGGGCAGCCTGCCCTCCCCCTCTTCTCCTCCTCAGGCGCCCCCCCTCCCCGCCCTCAGCGCCCCTGCCCTCAGCCCCCAGCCAACGCCTGCGCTCTCTATTAGCAAACGGACCTTCTGAGACAACATACACCTGCCTTTTGGTAAAACTGTGCCAAAGAGAAAGATTTATCATTTACACACAAAGGAAATGCCACCTTTTGCTTGTTGCTCACCGTGCATTTCTGGGTAGAATTCAACAGCGTTTGACTGTGGAGTCCTAGTCTCACTGTATCCTGCAGTAACATTTTTCCTGTCTTAGTTTCTTTCTCTCTAATTAAAGAATGGACCTCTTCAGAGGGCTGATGGCGATTTAAAAGGGAATGAAGCCCCGCCGGCGTGGCTCAGTGATTGAGCATCGACCTGTGAACCAGGAGGTCACAGTTCGATTCCTGGTCGGGGCACAGGCCTGGGTTGTGGGCTCCATCCTCAGTGTGGGGCGTGCATGAGGCAGCCGATCCATGATTCTCTCTCATCATTTGTGTTTCTCTCTCCCTCTCCCTTCCTCTCTGAAATCAATAAAAATCTATATATTTTAAAAAGAGATAATGAAGAAGGCCCTGGCCAGGTAGCTCAGTGGGTTAGAGCGTCATCCCCAGAGGCCCAGATTGGGAGCTCTATCTCCGGTCAGGGCTCATACAAGAGCCAACCAATGATGCATAAATGAGTGGAGCAACAGATATCTCTTTCTCTCTCTCTTTTTCTCTGTAAAATCAATTAATTTTTTTTTATTAAAAAAAAAGCAGAATGGAGAAAAGCTATGCACAGTTTTGCCAGCTGAGAGGTGAGCGGGACACAGGTCTCTGCTGGTTCCCTGATGACTGAGCAGGGCTGTTGGAAAGCCTTTGAACCAGCCTCGCTTTCCCAGTCCGGCGGGCCCGGCTGACATTTACAAGATGGCAGTGACAGGCTGCAGTGCTGGCGGCCCGCGCTGCGCCGGCCCCGGCATAAGTGGCTCATATGGTGATTGATCCTTGACCTTGGCTCATTAACTCCATCCTCTGGTGAAAGGGACGGGCCGGCCACAAGGCGCCTTTGTTAGCTGCTTCTCTGCTTTTCTGGGGCCGAGGTGATCTCAAGTACATCCCTGGGCCCGCGTGCCCGGGGCACGGAACTCAGTTCCTACAGAGGGACAGCAGGACAGACACGCAGTGGGCGGGACTACTCTCCTCCGTGGGTAGGAGCCGGCAGTAAGAATCAGAAGCACAAGGCTTCCAAACTCGGAACGAAGCCAAGCGTACCTGATCCTCGAGCAAAATGGGGAGGCCCTCCCGGCCAGGGCGGAGAGGCTGCTGCGTCAGCAACAATTCCCTCCCGATTCTTCCTGGGGATGGAGTCGTACAGGGTCTCAGGTTAACCTGGGCCGCGCCCTGCCTCCTGCCCGGCCCAGCCCGTCTGCAGGGCGAGAGGCCCAGGAGGCGCCAACAGCACTGCTTCTTCTTGTTTTTGTAAAAACAGGAGATTAACGTCACCTCCGGAGCCCCTACTCTGCCTGGGGCCTGGGGCCAGGAACCTGAATTGTCCCCCGCCCCCCCACCTCCGGGCATCCGGTGTCCGGTTTCCAGGGGGCAGGGTGTGCGCTGGGGGCGCAGGTAACCTGATCGCTCCTCACATCTGGGCGCCTCCTCACTCAGGCCAGAGAGTGTTTCAGACAGACAGACAGACAGGCAGACGCGGTGGGAAGAGCCAGGGGAAGAAAGATTCCGGGGTCCTGGTGGCATTTGCCCGTGATGGACGGTTCTGATCGGGCAGGAATCACAGTTCACAGCTCCCCTCCAGCTCGGCGACGACCCACCACCACCACCACACACACACACAGAAGGGCCACGTCCCCTGAGACCCCAGCCCTCGGGGCCTGGTTCCTCGGGGCCTGGTTCCTCGGCGGCATCTTGCCGGGGCCCAGGCGCTCGGACCGGGGACGCATTCACTTGCGTGTTGAGTGTTTCCAGTCTGAGTGGACGGACGTTGTTGGTGAAATACAGTCACGGTGCAGCGTGCTGGGAATTCAGATTTAAGCCCACGGCCCAGCACCAGCGCCGGCGTCCTCACAGAGGCCACGTTGGGATCAGGAGAAGCTTCATCTGCGGTCTGTGCCCCTCAGCCTGGAGCCCACCTGCGGGCGGGGCCTCCCTCAGCGCTGGGTCCAGAGCACAGGCCCCACACTCAGCCCCGAAAGGAAGCCAGGCAGGAAGGACAGCCCAGCCTCCTGACAGTGGGCTGCGGGCTGGCTGTGTGTGTGTAAATCACTCCGATAATTGCTGTGATTCTGTGCTCAGCTTGGCTGCCAAGGCCCTGGGCTCATGAATATTCATAGGCTCCATCCATACTCCCCTGTTCCTTAGATTTTCCTAGACAGCTCTCCTGCTGAGCGTGTTTGTGCTGGGGATGGGGCGGGGGTGGGGTCTGGTCTGGGTGGGAACCATCTGGGCGGTGACGATGGAAAGGCTGTCTTGCGTAAGCCGTCCTGTGTTGCGTAGGTTTGGGTCTCACACACGAATGACATCATTGACTGCTTCCTGAGCTCCGTGGCAACGCTGTGCTAAGTGCTGGGGCTCTGGCCTGGGACGGGTGGGTACCCTCAGGTGGGTATCCTCTCTAACAGGGGGCGTGGCCTGGCCAGCAGGATGGACCTACAGACACCCTCGCCGTGTCACTGGTGGGAAGAGGGCCCTGGCCCCCCTGTGGCTCCTGGGAGTGGGATGTCATGATTTCCCAAGAATAAGGATGTTCTGGGCCTCGCACGGAGAAGAGTGGTTTCTGTTTGTGTGGAATTGTGTCCCCAAGTTCCCAAGGTCCCATTTCCCCCCGCCTCCCCCCCTCCCCCTGCCCCGGGAGGAAGCCTCATTGAGCCTTCAGCTAAACCTGGAGCCAGTGCCCCAGCTTCTTCCACGTGGGAGCAGCCCAGTCCGGCGTCAGGACAGTCAGTGTGTGTTCCCAGTTGCAGCCCATCGTCCATTGCGTGGGGGGCCCGCAGGGCCCGTGGCTTTGGAGGAAACGGGTGAGTGCCAGGAAGCAGGAACGGGAGAACCCCATGAGCCAGGAGGGGCAGGCGAGAGAATTCCTTTGTGCAGGGGACTGTGTGTTCCCAGATGTCCGTGGGCTGGCGGCCATCTCTGTTCCCAGGTGTGACTGACAGGCACCCTCTCTATCACCCCGACGTCCCTGGGCGTGCATCCACCTCCCCTGCGTTGGACTCTTCCCCCCTCCCCCCGGGTCTGTGGGAAATGGGCCGTGGTGCCCTGGGGAGTGAGGCACTCAGCTTCCTGGTGAAGCTGCCCAGGTGGCCTGCTGTAACCTGTGGCCGTTAGAGCCGTGGGGTGGCCCGCGCCCCTCCCCCTGCACTGTGGAGCCCTGGTGATCCCATGTGGATGAGAGGCGGGTGCAGGCTGGTCTCCCTCCGATGGTGCTTTCCCTCCATGCATCCTGGGTGCATCCTTCATGCACCCCGTGTGTGCTGCCATCCAGAAGGGATGCCAGGTGCCCTGGCCAGTGTGGCTCCGTGGATAGAGCGTCAGCCTGCAGACCAAAGCGTCCCAGGTTCGATTCTGGTCAAGAGCACGTACCTGGGTTGCAGGCTCCTCCCCAGCTGGGCCCTGGCCGGCACATATGCAGGAGGCAACCAATCGCTGTGTTTCTCTCCCATCGATGTTTCTCTCCGTCTTTCCTTCTCTCTCCACCATCCCTAAATGTCAATGGAGAGTGTCCTTGGGGGAGGACTCATAGAAGGAAGGCCAGGTGACCCCTTGAAGGGCCTGACCCCTGGCTGTTCGTGCAGGCGGTCTCCCCGCGGCAGAAGGGCAGCTCCCGTGGGTCCCATGCGGGGGTCGCTGGGGATGATCCTGCACAGACCGCCGACCTTGAGGGGACGTGGCTGAGTGGGGCCGATGGCCACCAGCCCCAGGAGAGGGCCCCCAGGAGAGGACACGACCCGGCCGATGAGAAGTCCTCCTGCTCGGTCTGCACCCAGTGCTCCCCCTGCATCTGTGTCCTCATCTCCAAGAGAGTCCGCGTGGGCTTTCTCAGTGCGGGAAACGCCGAGTCAGCAGAGGCGGGCCGGCGCTGGGGAAGCACACAAGCCAGGGGTCAGCCCCCCGCAGTGCGCAGCCGCCCCTGAGTCAGGAGGCTGGAGCCCGCATCCCTGAAGGCCTCTCTCTGCTCCACCACCAGCCACGTGGCTCCAGGGGAGATGGCGCCTTGGTCGCCTCTCATCCAGCCGGGCTCCCCTCCCTCCCCTCCCCTCCCCTCTCCCCCCTTCCCTCCCCTCCCCTCCCCTTCCCTTCCCTTCCCTTCCCTTCCCTTCCCTTCCCTTCCCTTCCCTTCCCCCTTCCCCTCCCCCTTCCCTTCCCCTCCCCTCCCCCCCCCCCCTTCCCTTCCCTCCCCTCCCCCTTCCCTTCCCTCCCCTCCCTTCCCCTCCTCTCCCCTTCCTTCCTGTCCCCTTTCCCTTCCCCTTTTCCTATCCCCTCCCCCCTCCCTTCCCCTCCCCTCCCCTCCCCTTCCCCTCCTCTTCCTTCCCCCTCCCCTCTCCTCCCCTCCCTTCTCCTCCCCCCTCTCTTCTCCCCAGCGGGGTGGGGGGCCCTCTCATGGAGGGAGGCCCCTTTCCTGGGGAAGCCAGGTGTGCCCGGCAGAGGGATCCACATGGGTGTTGGCTGATTTCTCCTAACGAGACATGCACCAGCCACGCCAGGGCACGGAGAGCGACCCGGAGGCTCGCACGGCCCGGCTGCTGCTCTCCGGACACTGGCCCGCAGGACGCAGGGACGTGGGCACCGCGCTTGGGCACGTGGGTGCCGCGCTCCCGCGTGTGTCTGCTCTTTCACCATCTCGGTATTGAGGTGGCTTCTGAGGAGCGTCCCCAAGTCCTCTCTGTCGCACCCGGCACTCTGCCTGCTTTGAAGGCTGTCATGGCTCGGTGGCACCCGTGTCCCCAAACAGCCCAGCGAGCAGGAGGGGCCCGCGCAGTGGAGACTGTGCAGGGGGGTCTGCGCAGGGGGCCCGCCACCCCGGCTCTGCAGACTCCGCCAGCTGCACGGTTCATCACGGCTCTCTCCCTCCTCTTGGAAAGCCTCAGCTTTAGAGAGAAAAGACAAGACATTCTTGGGCGCAATTAGGACAGCTGAGCCTCCTGGCCGCGAGGAGGGAGCGGGGCGGTCTGCAGCCGGAAGAGGCCGGCGGCTCCGGTGGGAAAGAATGGCAATGAGCTCCTCACTGTCCTGGGAGCTCAGTCAGGAGAGGAGAGGAGAGAGAGGCTCCTGGCTGAGCCCGCAGGGCCTGCAGGAGGGGAGGGGCCGCCTTTGTTCCCGGCTGCTCCAGCTCCTCAGGCCGGGGTCAGGTGAGGGGGCGCAAGAAGCGGGGTCCAGGAGAAGGGCACCCTCAGGCAGGTTTCCCCGAGGTTTCAAGGCTCCGCCGCGATGGCGAGTCCCTCCCTGCAGCCTGGACGCAGCCTCACCAGTGGGAGGAATCCTGGGCAAAGCCTTTCTCTTTTCTCTTTCCCTTTCTCCTCCTTGTCCCCGCGGGCGCGGGCGACAGACACAGAATGTCAGCCTCCGACATGGCCCAGGCAGAGCCTATGGCTGACATCTGCGTGGTTCCCAGGGCAGATGGCCCACAGCTTCCAGATCTCAGGGAACCGTGTCTCCCCGGTGGACCCAGACGGACAGGGCCCAGGGGGTTCTGTTCCATCCAGTCAGTCACGCAGAGCAGCATGCAGAGTAGATGACACAGCTTGGGAGCAACACATGTGTGTGAGCATGTGTGAGCTGTGTGTCTGTGTGCACGTGTGACCTGTGCATGTGCATGGGTGGCCTGCACGTCTGTGTGTGCATGTGTGAGCTCTGTGTATGCATGTGAAAGCTGTGTGTGTGCCTTTGTGAGCTGTGTGGTGAGTGTACACGTGCATGCATGTGTGAGCTGTGTGAGCTGTGTGTGCATGTGTGAGCTGTGTGTGTGCATGTGTGAGCTGTGTGTCTTTGTGTGCACGTGTGACCTGTGCATGTGCATGGGTGGCCTGCACGTCTGTGTGTGCATGTGTGAGCTGTGTGTATGCATGTGAAAGCTGTGTGTGTGCCTTTGTGAGCTGTGTGGTGAGTGTACATGTGCATGCATGTGTGAGCTGTGTGTGCATGTGTGAGCTGTGTGTCAATGCGAGCTGTGTGTCTTTGTGTATATGTGTGACCTGTGTATGTGTGGCCTACATACACAGTTTATGAGCTGCGTGGGTGAGTGTACGTGTGCGTGCATGTGTGAGAGCGCTGTGTGGTCTGTTTGTGAGGGAATGGTATGTGTGCACACCTGTGTGTGTGCACTCTGTGAGTTGTGAGTGTGTCTGTGAGAGCGTGTGTGCTTGTAGTCCTTGGGCATGTGGTGCATGTCTGAAATCACAAGAACAACCAGGTTCCCGCGCCCCCAGCGCTGAACCGCACATGGGATGGTTGGGGTATCTTCAGCTCCAGGTTCTAGTTGTCCAAGCAGACCCCGAGGCCGTGACCGCGAGGCAGGAGGCCATGGCCAAGGGGCCCCCCGGCGCCTCCGGCAGCGATCAGTCAGGGCCATGCACGACCCTCTGTGGACCACTTTCCGCATCAGCTCGCTGATAGTGTGGGGTCTCGGAGTGGCGGACGGGGCGCAGACACCAGGGGAGTGGGCCAGTTCCGGGAGGCAGGTGAGGGGGAGCAGCAGGTAGAGAGGACCCTGCAGGCAGAGGCCTGGGGTCTGGGCTCTGTCCTGACACCGATGGGAACTTGCCCGATGGCTCTGGGCAAGAAACAGCCCTTTGACCTCCTTTCCTGTGACAGTCCCCTAGGCCCCTGAGGTCTCGGCCTTGAGTGGAAACATTAAGAAAGGGACGTGGGACAAGGTCATGGTCCTTCACCACCCAGCAGACCCCTCCCCTGCCCTGGTCCCACTGAGGCAGGCACAGAACCCAGGAGAACCAGCCTGTGATTTCCGTGGGAGCGGAAAGCAAGGTAGTCACGGAACTGTGAGCCTCGCTACACTTCTGATTGTCAAACACTTACTAAAGAGAGCGGCTGGCCCTCGCCGTGTGGCTCAGTGGGTAGAGCGTCGGCCTGTGGGCTGAAGGGTCCTGGGTTCAATTCCAGTCAAGGGCACATACCTTGGTTGCAGGCTCCTCCCTGGCCAGGTGCGTGTTTCTCTCACATCGATGTTTCTCTCTGTCTTTCTCCCTTCCACTCTCTCTAAAAATCAGTGGAAAGATATCCTTGGGTGAGGATTAAATTTAAAAAAAAAGAGGGGGTGCTGTTTGCCCAGCATCACACCCATGATTAGTTAACACGAGAGGGGCCGGGACCCTCTCCCCCTTTGGTCAGGCTGTCTTCTCCCGCCTTCCGCTCTGTGGCCTCTCCCCCTCCTGAGGCCCAGGGATGCCACGCTGCACCTTCCCGGGTGATGCCCCCTTCCGGGACACTGCTGATGGGCACCCCAAGCACAGCGTGGTCTCCTGTGCTTGCAGCCGCCCTCAGAGCTTGTAGACAGGCCGGGATGGAACCCGCACTGAGAAGAGGGGGTGTCCTCATTCAGGCAGGGCCCTTGGGAGACACAGGGGCGCTTGTGGGAAGGTGGGAGGATGCAAGGATATTAAACTGAGCAGAAAACCTGGGTCAGTGATGGGGGCTTACTTCCAACAAACTGTAATGATCGCACGTCCTGCGTCAGCGTGGGCTCGGCGGCGCCTGTGCCGCTGGGTCCTTGTGTCCCTGTGACCCTCCGGACCCTCCCCTGCCTTTAGACTCGCCGGGCCGGACCCGCCTCCCGGTCACACGGAAAAGGGCCTTTTATCGGCCTTGCTGACTGTGTTACGTGTGGCAGAGTTCATTAAGAGAGAACCGTCTCTTTCCAGGTTCAGCGTGGTTGCCTCAGGGACGGAATCACGTATGAATCATGCATGAAACATGTATCCATGCCTCTGTCATTGTTCGCTCAGCAGACACCAGCAGGCCTGCTATCCACACGGATCCAGCGTTGCTGTTGAGGTGGAGGCCCCAAGGCAGGCGGTCTCACTCGCAGGACAGAACGTTCCAGAGTGTGACTGACCAGTCTTCCATGTCGGTCTCGGGTCACTTTCCCTGCCCGCCCCGAGGGCCCGGTGGCCAGGAGCGCTTGTCTCAGGCCCACCGGGTCCACGGGAGACTGGAGGTCCTCCGTGTGGGAGACCACGCGGCCGGGAAGCCACCATGAGCAGTCACTCCCCTGCTTCCCTCTCTCATTTTCTAGCCGCAGCGGAGCTTCCTCCACGTGGAGCCTCCCCCGCGACCTTGACACGGCGGCTCCTCGGTCTTCAGTTCGGTTTGCGTGTGCTGGGTGTCTTTCTTCTTCAAAATGTTTAAAGTGAATATTTCATTCCTCTGCGCCCACCGGCGTCCGGAATCCTCCGATCTGCCGCCTGGAGCCCGTATCGGGGGCATCGGTCAGAGCTACTGATGGGTCTCCCGCCCGCACGTCTCCTCCCAGAGCAGCAGCCCAGACCCCGTGTCGGCCAGGACCCACCCAAAGCCTCCGTGGCCTCTCCTTCGAGTGGTAACTGTTTCTCAGCGTCAGGACGCCCTTCACTCCCCTCTCCCTGCTCAGCGTCCTGCACACTGGCTCCAGGCGTCCAGGAAATGGGCATTTTCCCACAGCGCACCGTCTGAAATGGGCCTTCCCGTATCAGATCCAAACTAATTTCATAATCTCAATATTGTAACTTATTCAGAAATAGACATTGACTAAACTTGTTGGTTAAAATGTGCTTTTAGGATTCAGATTACATAAGCAACCCAATTGTTCACTACTTATAAAAAAAACGGCATGGAAACTTGGAAATAAAAAGAATATGAAAAATGCTCATCAGACGAACAAACAGGAGTGACAGTGAGGTGAGGCAGGGGAGCAGGGGCCAGGCCGGGAAGGGCGTGTGCAGCTACCCTTTGCAGGAACTTCCCGAGACACCGGGGCATGAAGACCGACCTTCAGGAGCAAGGCTGTCAGCACAGGAGGGGGGGGCTGGGTCTGCGCTGGAGAGCCCCGAGGAGGAAAACAGCCGAGTTCTGGGAGGGCCCTGAGAGGGAAGCAGGATGATGTCGGGTGTGAGAGAGGTCCCGAGGCGCCCTCTGCCCGTGGGGAGGAAAGGCCTGGGTGACGCCAAGCACCTGACGGCATCTGAGTGGGTGACGGGGGGCTCCGGAGGCTGAGCTGTCCTGGCCCGGGAGCACCTGCCTGTCCGGAGGCTCAGCAGTGAGGCCGGTGGGAAGCCAAGGACAGGCCTGGCCTGTGGGTCGGGGAGCCACCCGAGGGCTCTCCCTAAGGCCGGGGGAAACGGCTGGTCCGGGGCGGGAAGTACGAGCAGGGAGGGACCACAGACGAACGCAGCCGCCACCTCTAGGCCCAGCGCCCCACGCAGGTCTGCGCCCCCTAACTCGGGCCCCACCCTGCACCCGGGATTTCGTCTGATGGCTGCATTGCATTTAAACTGAGTGTGCAGTATTTCCCACTGAACTGACCTGTTGTAAATAACTTGCACCTCCATTTAGTATTCCCGAATCAGCCCCCCGTCGTGGAAGGAAACAGAGGTGGTGAGGGATCCCCCAACAAGGAGCCTTCCCTTTGGAAAGTGGGGCTCCTGTCCGGGGGGGGGGGGAACCTGGTGTTCATAAAATGGGAACCAGGCAAACCAGGGATGAAACCCCTGCAACATCAACATCCATCCAGTCACATCAACCAAGAAAAGATGCGCATCGTTCAACCCACGGATTGAAGGAAATTTTCATTCAGCACATCCACCGGTGTCTGAGGTTCCTCCCACCCGCCTCCGAGGCCGCAGGGATGAAACCCTGTGGGAAAGCCGGGTGTGGACTAACGGTTCTCCACGTGGTCAGCGGGCTCTGCCAGGACTGGCCGAGGCTCTCGCTCTCGGAGACCACGGCCACCTCGGTTTCAAACGAACCCCCTTTGCTCCCCGACTGCTCAGTGCAGACTGGTCTGAGCCGACAGGCACAGAGGCATCGTTTCCTGTGGAGGAGAGGGGAGCTTCGCTGGAGAGCACGTTTATGTTTTTGAGTAACTTACGAACATTGACATTTTAAAATCTGCTTCTGTCTGCTCCATGGAGGGCAACTGCAGACAACACGCAAAGATGCTCTGGAGGCAAATCCCAGGTTTCTGAGTCCACCGTGGGGACGTGAGGAGGCCTCACATTTCAGGGAGCGCCCACTTGGGTTCGAATTGACCCTTTAATGCTCACGGCCGCCTGGGCGGGTCGTTGCCAAGAGTTTTGTAAAGAAGAAGGTGGAGACCAGAGAAGGTAAACAAGGAAGAGCCACAGTAAACCAGCCTGCCCGCCAGCGGGGCCTGTGCTGCCAAGCCCCTCACCTCGGTGGGTTTGCCAGCATGGGAGGAGCAGGTTCAGGGCCAGGTTTGGGGCAGGACGGGACCTGAGCGCTGAGTGCTGCCTGGAGGGCGTGGGGAGGGCACCGAAGGGCCCTGCCCTTGCTGACAGGTCCAGGCCCCAGAGGCCCTCAGGCCGTGGATTCCTCTGCGAGGTGAAGCTGTCTCCTCCTCCTGGCCCCTGGGGCGTGCAGACCCGCCTTTGTGGGGCTCTCTCCTCAGCCCTCCAAGTCCAGGCGTGTCTGGCACCCCCCTCCCTGCCCATGGCTTCTCCAGCAGCTACCATGGAAATTTCATGCCTCCAGGTGCTGCATGCATTATTCATGAGCCTTCCGAGCTGTTGCCAAGGGGACCAATGGGCGGTGGCCTCATTAGCATATTCGTGAACCGCCCTGATTATGTGCAGGCAGGGCTGCCACCTGGACTGTCAGCCCTTGGGCCCTGGTCCACGTTTCCGTTTCCGTTTGCAGAGGCTGCGTGTTCTTTCTTTCCAGACCTGGGTCAGAGTTACCCAACCGACTGATCCCAGCGAGGGGGAGCCCCGTGGAGCCTCCAGGCCCCCCCACCCGCCTCTGGGAGGTCGGCCTCAGGTCCGACTCCTCCCTTCCTCTCCCCTGGCTGGGCTGCCGGCCAGCAGGCACCCTGGGGCCCCAGATGTGACCTCACAAAACCTGAGTGACGAGGCCCAGGGTGTGAGCCAGACCCTGCAGCGGGGCAGCTTAGTGACACTGCTGGGCACTGGGGGTGGGCACCGTAGGTACCAGGGCTGCACCGGTGGGCAGTGGCAGGTGGGCACCGTAGAGGTGCCAGGGCTGGAGGTGTGAGAGATCCCTAATTAGCTCCTCTTCACACACCCCAGTGGGTCATGGAAAACCAGTGCTAATGTCCACCCATGATTTGGAAAGAACGCTCCAGAAACTGCTGGACCCACCACAGCCCACTCTCAGCCCAGAGGCATCTGGGCACCACCCAGCTAATCCCACACATGAGACACCAGGTGGGACAGCTGGGCACCACCCCGCGCGGGGGGGGGTGGGGGGACGGGCAGGGGCTGAGGCCGCGCTAGCAGGATAAGCAGGACCTCAGTGCTTCCAGAGAGGGGATTGGGCATCCCCCCGCCAGGGGAGAGTGGTGCTGAGGGGAGGCCCGCGGGCAGTGTGCACGGGCGAGGGTGCAGAGCGGGCAGCTGGCTGACGGTGGGCAGGGCAGGTTGCATAGCCCTTCAGTCTCTGGGTCACAGATGTGCCACCGCGTTGGGTGGCATTTCCGGCTGTCAGGTGCTCTTCCTCACTGAGGAGGGGTGAGCTGGGTGTGCAGTTCAGGACTGTAACCTGCAGGAGACGGGCTGCGTAGCCCACTCACGGGAGAGAGGTGTGCATGACCTTGGGTTGACCTGAAACACAGCCAGCCATTTCTCCAGCAAACGCTTATTTGGGAACAAGAACTGCACTTGGCGGCTTGGGGTCCAAGGAGGAGCCCAGTGCCAGGCGGAGAACAAAGGAGAGGAGCGTTGCTTCATAGAGGAAAGGGGTGTCAGGGCTGATGTTAACTCAGAGTCCATTGGAGGAAACTGGGAGGCCAAAGTGTCGTGGCTTCTCATTGGCTCAGTGGTTGAGGGGGGGGATTCCTCCTCCTTCCTGCCCCTGGGGGCTGAGTAGTGCTTAAGGAGGTTTCTGGTGACTGACCTTCCTGCTGTCCATGCAGCAGAAGGCCAGGGCCCAGGAGGCCCTGCTGGGAGCCCCCCCCCACAGGGCGGAGGCAGGTGGGTGGACAGGGACACTCGGCTGGTGGCAGACAGTGACCGCTGACCCTGCGGGGCTCCTGCCCAGCGTGTGCCTAGAACAGCCTCCCCTGCATGGGACACACGGAGGGAGCCCGTCCCGAGCTTCCTGGGCTCAGCCTGGCAGTGCCCGGGGAGGAGGGGCCCCGGGGCTGAGGCGGGGCCTGCAGGGGGTGAGGAAGAGGGACCCCGTCTTCCGCAATGGCTGTGGGAGTCTCTAATGACCTTGCACATCCAAAGGGAGCACTTGGTGGAGGGAGAGGAGAAGGGACTGGCGTGGAAAGGGCACGCCAGCCTGGCGTCTGCTGGCATTTTGCAGCACGTGTAGAGATTCCATAAGCCAGCAGGGTCACTGCCATGTTCGATCCTGGTCGAAATAGGGGTCTCTGGATGCTGTGTGTCACCCAGGAAACCCGGTGCTGAGGCCCGAGGGTGCGGCCGGGGACCCTTGCCAGGAGGGTTCCGGGGCCTTCTCCAGGGGTGCTTCGGGCACACATTCCAGGCGGGAGCCCCGAGCTCAGCGGCCTCAGGAGGAGCTGAGGACTCCGCGGGCTTGCACCCACGGGCGCCACGTTCCAGGCGAGCACCCAGGCCCGGCTCCGCGCGGGGTGCAGTCCCCGCTGTGAGAGGTGAATGGCTTCCACATTGTCGCCATCACAAAACACCGAGACAGGTGAATGGCGACTGGAGACAGGTCGCTTCCGGCTGCACTGGAGAGAAGAAATTCCGCGTCAAATCTGTCATGTCCCTAAAAGAGAAGTCAGCCCCCCCCGCCCCCCCCCCCTGGGCCCTTGTTTATCCTGAGGAGGAGCCGCTGTGTCGGGTGGCGGGGGGGGGGGGGGGGGGTGTTCCTGCGATCCCGAGGCCGTGCTGAGGCAGCTGGCCAGGTGGCTCCCTTGCACCAGCGGTGCGGCCAGTGGGCGGGCGTGTTTAGACGTGGGCGCAGCGTCTCCTCCTCGGGGTGCGCTGGGAAGGACCAGGTGGGGTGGAGAGTGGGTGGGGAAGGGGGAAACCGTGGCGCTTCCTCTTAGTCCTGCACTGTTTTAGGTCCCTCGTCTGCCCTCCAGCTTCTGAAACCCAATTCAGGCCACTAGGGACTTTTTTAGTTTTGTCTTTTTAACATGTATTTTTATTGATTTCAGAGAGGAAGGGAGAGGGAGAGAGAAACAGAAACATCAATGAAGAGAGAGAATCATGGATCGGCTGCCTCCTGCACGCCCCACACTGGGGATCGAGCCTGCAACCCGGGCCTGTGCCCTGGCTGGGAAAAGTGTCGGGGACCCTTCAGTCCACAGGCCGAAGCTCTATTCACTGAGCCAAACCGGCGAAGGCCAATTGGGTCTTTATCAGCCTCACAATTTGGTGGCTCTAAAACATACGTAAAAATGTAAAACACAAACAAACAAAACAGCAGAGAGACCATCTTTCCCACAGCTGAAGGTAAGACTGTAACCAGCGGGGAGCGTGGTAAAATGACTAGACTTGCAGCCCCTCAGCTCCGAGTGCTCCCTGGTAGTCACGCACCGGGCGTCCTTCCAAACCCTCCCGGGTGCGCTCCCGCCGCCTCTTCCATCCGAGCTTCGCAGGACAGTCCTCGAACTCATGCTTATGTCTCCCCTCCAGGTAGAGTGAGCTTTGCCACGATTTTAATGAAGCAATTTGGAGCAGATACAGGCACAAAGGCGACATCTATATGGTAAATATATACGTGCGTAATTAGGTGGCTGTCAGATTGCATAGGGTGGTGGTTAAGGAGGCAAAGGGTTCGGGATTGACGTAGGCGCTGGTAAATAACCCATTATGCCCGCGGAAACCCTGATTGCCTATTCACGGCTGAAACCTCCGCGGGCCCCGGTTCATTAAGGGATGAATAGCTGCTAATTTGCAGCGTTACCAAAGCGAAGTTCAGATGACGGGATAAAAAAATCCCCTCAAATCAGAACCCACCAGCTGTCCCGCCGAAATGCAACTCACACGCCGGCGAGCCTAATTTTAAATGCTTCTGTCCAATGAAAACACGCAGAGGAAGATGCTCAGATGGCAGGGGTTGGGATTTGATAACAAAAATGAAACAGGAAGGATGGAGTCAGTTCCCTTGTCCGAGCGATGTGTGAATGGCTTCCTTTGCACAGTTGTTATTGATGTGTTCTCAGCAGAGGAAGCCACCGGAGCGTGATCTGGGGAAGCGGGCTGAGCTTCTCCTGCAGATCTGTTTGTTCAGAGTGCAGAGCAGGGAGCGAGCAGGTGATGGGAGGGTCCCGCATGGCTGCCCTTCAGAAGGCAGTAGATGGTGGAGGAGTCAGACCCGAGGGGAGATGGGGCTGGAGGGGCTGGAGCACGTGGATGCCCAGCTCAGAACGGGCACCACCACCCCTGCCCAGCCTGGAGTGTCCCAGCTGGAAGGCACAGTGAGTGACAGGGAGCAGGTGTTTCCTTGGATGGATGAGGAAACCGAGGGGCAGGAGAGAGAGGCCTCTGCAACATTCCAAAGCTACACAGCCTACGGCAAAGCCAGAGCCTGGCCCACAGCCAGTGACCCTGGATGTGTGACCATGAACTTCTCTCCACTTATTCAAAAACTAGAGGCCCGGTGCACAAAATTCGTGCATGGGAGGAGGGTCCCCTCAGCCCAGCCTGGACCCTCTCCAATCCGGGACCCCCTGGGGATGTCCGACTGCTGGACATCCCTCTCACAATCCGGGACTGCTGGCTCCTAACTGCTTACCTGTCTGCCTGCTTGATCACCCCTAACTACCCCCCTACCAGCCTGATCACCCCTAACTGCCTCTGCTTGCCAGCCTGATTGCCCCTAACTGCCCATCCTGCCAGCCTGGTCACCCCCAACTGCCCCCCCTCTGCCTGCCTGGTTGCCCTTAATTGCCCCCCCACCCCCGCTGGCCTGGTTGCCCCCAACTGCCCCCCCTTCCAGCCTGGTCGCCCCTCATTGCCCCCCTATGCTAGCTTGGTTACCCCTAACTGCCCCCCACCCTGCTGTCCTGGTCACCCCTCACTGCCACCCCCACTGCCACCCTCACTGCCTAGTTGCCCCTCACTACCCCCCCCTGCCGACCTGGTCACCCCTCACTGTCCCCCCTGCTGGCCTGGTTGTCCCATGCAGCCTGCTGTTGGTTAATGTCAGCATTGTGACCAATTTGCATATTTCCATTTTATTAGTATAGGTTAACCTTTTGCACTCAGATGTCGAATGTGACTCAACACGGTTAGCACTAGAATAAAGGAATCGAGAAAAAAGCAAGCGAGTGCAAAGGGTTAAAAGACAGAGCAGACATCCCGCCCCTCTACCGCCACCACACACACCATCAGCAGCGTGTCGAGCTTCCACAAAGCAGGCTGAGTCATGGGAGCTCCAAGAGCCAGGCACATGTTAGTGACCTGCCTAATGCCATCCCTGAGCTTGTGACACATACAATTAACCCTCACGCAGTGTTTTAAATAGAATTATTCTAACTTTCTTTTATCATCATGCAGTTTCAAAAAATGATGCCGTCAGAGAATGTATTATTTCCAACGGAAAAACATCCTAAGGAAACAGACGCGCATACTAAAAAATGGTTATTTCTCCTTAGGCTTTCCTATCATCAAACATAATAAAAGCCTAACATGCAAATTGTCCCCTCAGGTGGTCGTTCGACTGGGAGTTTGACCCGGAGACCCAGAGTTCGACCACTCACTATGACGTGCACTGACCACCAGGGGGCGGCGTGGAACATGGTGAGCATCAGCGATGTGGCGCTGGCAGCGGGTGGCAGAGGAGGCACTGCCAGCCTGGATGGGTCCCGATGAGAGCATGACCTTGGCGGGATGGTGGAGCAGGTGAGTGGGCAGCACCAAGCCAAGGTGGGTATGAATGGGGCCCAGTCACCCCGCAGATGGCTGCAGCTGAGGGGGTGGGGCTGCCACCCGGCTCCCAGGCACTGAGGGAGCGGGGGTGGGGGGACTGGCCCCAATTCATTGTCCCACAGGCAGGATGGTGGAGCAGGTGAAGGGGCGGCACCAGGCCAAGGCAGGGTGCCAAGCGGGGCTGTGGGGCTGCGGGCCTGAGCTGGGGCCTGGTCTCCGCAGGCCACCCTGAGGCACCCCGCCCGTGCGTGGACCTGTGCTCCGGGCCTCTGGTGCCTTACGTTTGTAGGTAGCCAGTCTGCACTCGGTGATGACATAGTTTTGAGAACCGTACACGTTTCCAAAAGCCTGCTCTGGAGAAGAGAGGACAGCAGTGTGTACAGCACAGCGGGGGCCGGGGTGGGGTGGGGCGGGGAGTGAAGAGCTTGCACTGCAGCCTTGGACACAGTGTGTCCGCGCTGAGCATGCACCCGTGTCAGCCCTCTGCAGGTTGCTGAACCTCTTTCTTCTTTTGAAAACAATTCCAGGGGTTCTTTTCCTTAAACATATTCTATGGATTTCAGAGAGAAAGGGGGAGAGAAACATCCACGATGAGAGAGAATCATGGATCGGCTGCCTCCTGCACGCCCCACACTGGAGATCGAGCCCACAGCCCGAGCATGTGCCCTGACCAGGACTCAAACTGTGACTTCCCGGTTCTTAGGTCGACGCTCAACCCCTGAGCCACACCGGCCGGGCTGTTGAACCTCTTCCAACCCCGATGGTATAATGGCAGTTGAGCTGTTTATAAATGAAATGAGATCATCCATATGACACGTTTGGCCTAATACGCAATGTGAGGTATTAGCTAGCACCTGCCAGCTGTGTTCATAGCTCGTGCCTGGAATTGCACACGCACGCATGGCTACACAGCCGTGCGGGGTCTGGACCATGTGGGCATCAGAAGGGACAAATCGGCAACAAGCACTCTGCTGGGTCCCCACCCATGGCCATACCCCATGGCTCACAGGTGGATGTGCCTTCGGAGCTGGAGCATGGGGACTGGGGAGCATCCCTATAACTAGAACAGTGTCCCCCTCCCTGTCCTCAGCTCTCCACAGGGAATCGAGTCCCGGCAGAGCGAGCACCAGCACGTGGAAGCGTGCGCCCCTCCTCGCAGCGGCTGCGGCGACTTGTTCACTTGGCGTTCAGCTCCGCGCATTGATCACCAACCAAGCCCCCCACTTGGACCCGCGAGTGCCCTCCTGCCTCCTGCTCTGCACGGAGCAATGCCCACGCGCACGGGTGAGCCACGAGCCAGGTGAATAACGGGCTCGTCCGTGTCGAGGGCGGGAGCGAAGGGAGGCACCTGGGGAGCAAATAGAGCTCAGTGTTGGATGTGGAAGCCAGGGGGGCGCGTGTCCCTATCCACTGTACACGCCTGCTCTTCCCGTCAGCGCTGGGCACAGAGAAATGGTGAGAAGGGCAGCTCACGAAATGCACGCACTGCGCCCAGGACCGCGGCAGGGAGGGGGGCAGCCTTCCCAGGAGGAGAGCGCAGCTGGGCGCAAGCGTGCCATTTCCACGCATCGGTGAGCCGCCTGCGTTGCTCTCCCAGCGCTGGGGTGGGGACCTGGACTTGGGGAACACGGCGGCGACTATTCCCAGAGCCGAGTCTCCTTGTCCATCTGAAAGGTGAGTGGAATGGCCCGGCCAGTGTGGCTCAGTGGTTGAGGATGGACCTGTGAACCAGGGGGTGAGCGTTCGATTCCCGGTCAGGGCACATGCCCAGGTTGCGGGATCTATCTGTAGTGTGAGGCGTGCAGGAGGCAGCCAATGAGTGATGCTCTCTCATCATTGATGTTTCTCTCTCTCCATCTCTGAAATCAATAAAAATATATACTAAAAAGAGAGAGAGAGAGAGAGAGGTGAGTGGAATGGAGCAGGTGGGATGCTCATCCAAAATATGCTGCCATCGCTTAGGGGCCCGAGTCATCCCCCCACCCGACCCCCGCTCCCCGTGCACTGCCTTGGACGTTTCCACGTGTCACGGAGACTCCATCCTGGCCCTGCTGCCAGGACCCGGCCCCACCCACCAGGGGAGACCACCTCCCATGCACTCGAATCTGTGCTTGGGTTCTTGGGGAAGTTCAGGAATTTATTTTTTTAAGTATATTTTTATGGATATCAGAGACGAAGGGAGAACATACCTGTCCAGTGTAAGTAACATTTTATTCAGTGACACAGAGTGGCTTGGAAATGTCACCGTTATGCAACAGGAGGGCTTTTTTATTCTTTTCACGACACAGGAGTTATGATTGGGGGACATTGTGGCAAGGAAATTACATTTCACTTTGGGAAATAAGTTAATGACTTAAAAACGATGCCCAGCCACATGGGCACCCGGGTAAATGGTGCCTCTTGCACAAACAGCCCCGGCAACCAGGTTGGGACCGAACGTGGTTTCATATTTTCCTGCGTCTGCGAGTGGAGACTTGACTCCACCCCGCCCAGCGTGAGCCTCACCCCTGTGAACACCCAGGGCCCCTAATCCGCAAGCCGGCGTTCAGTGAGTGGGTGGTTGCCATGACAATAATCTCTCTAGTACAGCCACGTCGACGGAGCGGGTAGGAAGCGTTTGTTTCAGTCCTGTGGCTGGATGTAATGAGGGGTGGTGCGCTGGCTACGATAACAGAGGTATACGGTTCATAACACGAGGCTCTGTTTGAAGAGTCGCTTACACATGATACACACTATCAGGGAGAGAGTTCACACGTTGTTTGTCCTGGAAATGACAGTATGTTTTCAGATGGGCCTTGATGGCGTCTGATGCGCAGCAGACGCCCGCGACGTGCTGAAATGCACATTTAGGCCCCACGTGGCTCTGCCGTCACTAGTGGCACCGTCGGCCGTGGTCACAGGACGGCTTTGTGCTTCGTTAGCACGTGGTCATCGCTCGCTTTTCCGAGGCCGTCATTCGGTCAGAGGCAGACCCCTCGTGGAGCACAGGCTGGTGGGGCGACGCGTTCTTGTGCCTGGAAACTGGCGCGCCTCCCTCATCCAGGCCCGGAGGGTCCGTGGGGCCAGGACTCGAGTGGCGTTGACAGTGGGTGATTGTCTGGTTACTCTCGGGCCCTGCCGACTTCTCCAGGTCCCTGCTGTTGGGGGAGGGGCAGTTCGGCCCGAAGGCTTTTCTCACTGCCCACGGGCTCCACCCCTGGGCCTGGCACCCTCCCGGGACCCTGCCCCCACCTCGGGGCTCTCTCCTCCCATGACTGTGGTCCCTGTCCCTGGTCAGTGTTTTCGTGCCTCAGCTTCAGTCTCCGGCGGGAGCTGTGTCCCAGCCCAGGGCGGAGCCTTCTCAGTTGCCCTGTCCCCTCCCGTCCTGTCATCCTCCCACTGCAGGGACTGTGGCGGCCTCGGTCCAGGGCACCTTCCCGCCCTTCTTCCTGGGGGCTCCCCCGTCACACAGACGTCCACAGTGTCTCCATACGTGACGCTCAGCATCTCCTGAAGGCGTCTGCGTCGGCGTGAACATAGAATGGGGAAACATCGGGAAACTGACCACGGGGAGGGAGGCTAAGTTTTGGGATTAATTAGAGGCTTGACGGTCAGGAGGGCCCGAAACCAACGCCGGCGACAGGAGTCCTCGTCGGGGCTGTCAGTGTCGCAGGCACGTGTCTGCCAGACACGCGGGCTCCTTGTGAGACGGAGGCGAATACATGCACACGCGTCCCGAGTGAGCGTCCTCGTCCCGTCCCGCACGCTTCCAAGGGGAGCATCACGGCTCAGAGCGGCTTTGTTCTCCTCTGAGGTGGTACCTGGCGCCATTCGCCTCGTTCCGACGGCCAGCTGTGATTGGAGATGTGCACTCCCACCTTCCAACACACGTCATTGTCCGCGTGCGTGCGCCCACTCCTCCGTCCTTCCTCCTGATTACAGCAGATTGCTGCGGGGGGGCCTGGCAGTGCGGGCCTGGGCCTCAGAGGCCGCCTGCCGCTCCTCCCCGGGCCCTGCGGCCGCTCACGGATACTGTCGCTAAACGGGCCAGGCCGTCCAGAACAAGACGCACGGCCACCAGCCCTGGGCTCTGAGCCTTTCTGGAGAGGAAGCCCCTGCCTCGGGCGTCGCCCTGGTTGGCAGTGGTAGATGGTCCAGTTTAGCTTCTAGAATCTTCCTTGTTTACTCTGTTCTGGCAAAGCTTTCTGTCCATAATTCCTATTGAATCTAACTTATAGCCCCGGATGTTGGAGAGCCCTGACAACAGACAGGGTGCTGTCGGCAACTGGCGAGGACTCAGGCTGGGGCGCCAGGTGGCGCAGGTGAGATGCCCCCGCTCCCTCCGTGGAGCGGGTGGCTGGTTAAGGAAGAATTGCTTCCGCCCTCGCAGGTGTAGCTCAGCGGATAGAGCATTGGCTTGCAGACTGAAGGGTCCTGGGTTCAATTCCTGGTCAGGGCACATGCCCGGGTTGCAGGCTCGATCCCCAGTAGAGGGTGTGCAGGAGGCAGCTGATCAATGTTTGTCTCTCATCATGGATGTTTCTGTCTCTCTCCTGCTCCTTCCTCTCTGAGGTCAATAAAGAAATATGTTTTTAAAAATTAAAAAAAGGATGGCTCCCTGGCCTGGGAGGAGGCCGTGTGCGTCGGCTCACTGCTTTTTACAATGCCCCTGTGATGGGCTCGTGCTGGTGTGCTTGCCTCCCGACACGGACGGGGCTGGGGCAGCGGGATTGCAGCTCTGACCTCGCACCCAGGGGTGTGGGACCAGCTACACCAAGGAAGGAAAGCCCATGGCCACGGGCACCTGCCGGCACTGACCCCAGCACCCCTGATGGGGCAGGGAAGGCTCCATGGGGCCGGCCTTCTGCATCGGACTTGACTTCACTTGACAGCTGTTCTTTCTTTCTTTTTTCCTTTTTAAAAATACATTTTTATTGCTTTCAGAGAGGAAGGGAGAGGGAGAGAGAGAAACATCAATGATGAGAGAGAATCACCCATTGGCTGCCTCCAGTACGCCCCGCACTGGGGATCGAGCCGGCAACCCGGGCATGTGCCCTGACCAGGAATCGAACCCGGGACCCTTCAGTCCACAGGCTGACGCTCTATCTGCTGAGCCAAACCGGCCAGGGCTGTTGTTATTTCTCTGTCACTCTTGTTTTTATCAATGGAAGATTTCACTTAGGGAGAAAAACTTTATCCCGTTTTGCAAGCATAATTGTTGAATAGATCCTTTTCATCCTTATAGTACCAATTAAGTCATGTTTGTATTTATTACACAGGTAATGGGGTGACGTGGCACAAAATTCCAAAAGCACAAAATCATCAGTAATAAAGGCTCCCCCTCCTCCCCATCACGGCAGAGGGTCTTCTGTGTAATGCGCAGACGCCGTGTGCCTTGTTCATGCGCAGCACGAAGTCTCGTGTTTTCTATAATTCCAGGAAAAGCAGTCCCTGGCCCTTCCTGGGTGGGCCCACCTCGTCCCTCTTGTCTCTCAAACATCCGTTCCCCTCAAACCCTGCAGTGCCCGCCCTGCAATTCTTGGTCAGGGCACAGGCCCGGGTTGTGGGCTTGATCCCCAGTGTGGGGGCGTGCAGGCGGCAGCTGATCAATGATTCTCTCTCATCATTGATGTTTCCATCTCTCTCTCCCTCCCCTTTCCTCTCTGAAATCAATTTAAAAAATAGTAAAAAGTAAATAAATCCTTTTATAAAAGGGCCTCGGCGGCGTCCCGAGGCTGCGGTCAACAGAGGGAGGGTTGGGTTTAAATTCTGCGGCTGCTGGGCATTCTGCGGGTGGTGTTCTGTCCAGATGCTCACTTTCCTTCCTCCGTGTTGTCCGTCGGGCTCTGCGTCACGGTCGGCGCGCACTTGACTTCAGTGGCCCTGGACAAAGGCCCCTCTCGGCAGCTGCTCGAGCAGGAGGGTTCCCGAGAGAAAGTCCACATGTGGCTGCTCATCCATGTCCCTCTGGCCCGGAGCTGGGAGGGGCGCGAGAGGCTTTGTGTGCGGGTCCCGGGGGGAGGGGGGCAGAGGTGCCGAGTGTGCAGGGAGATAAGAGGACGGGACCGAAGCGCCCCTTACTGAGCACTCACTGTGCCCGGAGCCGTGGGGGGCTGCATGTGCCCCGGCTTATTTCAGGCTCCACCGGCCTGTGAGGGCCGCACGAGAGGGGCCTGACAGTGCTTCCCGCTGCCTGGATCCCAGCAGCCACCGGGAGACCGTGCTCGGGGGTCTGAACACAGGAACAGTAACTGTGCAGCACCTCGGGGTGCAAGTCCGAGCCCCAGGCCGCAGGGAACTGAGGGACAATGCAGCCCCTCCAGGGTCAGCAGCTGGAAGCTCCCCGTGGGAGCGGCCCCGGTGTTGGCCTGGGAGCCGCAGCCGAGGGCGGAGGCCTCGAGGGCCGGGCCGCAGGGACATGCAGGCGTTGGGGAGTGCCTTCGGCTTTGTTTCCAAGGTAAATGAAAAGCATTTGTTTCCCTCATCGTTAGTTGCCCTAACAGGTAGCAATGTTCAAAAGTATCAGAGCAACACGGTATAACGTTATGTATGCTCGTGTGTGTGTGTGCACGTATGTACTAGTATATGTACACAAACATACATACATACACATACATGCTTGCGCATGCTTAGAAGTGAAGTAATTGGCAGCGGCAATGCACAGGAGAAAGGGAGAAACAGGAAGGGTTTGCTCACAGAGGCCGCCCCGCACGTGGGTAGCGAGCGGGGTTATGTGAAAGGGACTTGGGTGCTGAGACTGCGCTGCGGATCCGAGGGAGGAGACTGGCCTGGGGCGATGACCACACCGCGGTGTGCAGATGAGCTATCAGGTCGTGCGCCTGGCGCCTGTGTGACTATTAGCCCAGTGTCACCCCCATAATCCCATCAGAAACCTTTTTCGGGGTTTCCCTAGAGCACCTTCTGTTTTCCTCACCAACAAATTAACCCCCAGAAAGCTCACGAGCTGGGCACTTTCCTGCTCCAAAGGAACCGGCTGGGAGGCCTCTTCACGGGGGGCCGTGGGCGCAGGCAGCCTGGGCCCCTCCACGCGGGCCACGGGGAGGCTCCCTGGACATGAAGGGTGGAGCGAAGGTGTTTCAGTTGCGTTTTGTCTTTTTTACTTTTTATTTTTGAAAATATCTTTATGGACTTCAGAGAGGAAGAGAGAGGCAGAGGGAGATAGAAACATCGATGGTGAGAGAATGCGTTGCTAGAACTTGGTTGTCGTGGGACTGGGATGTTCACGGCGACGTTCCCCACGCGCCCTCTCTCCGCGGGGCCCCCTCCAGGCATGTGGCTTGTACTCGTGAGCATGGGGCCCGGAGACCGGCCCAGGTTCTGCGGCTCGGTCTGCGGGAACCTGATTTCGTCTGCAGGGAAGAGCCGTTCTCGCTCGTGGGGACACTTGTAAGAAGCCCGGGCAAGGGGGACCCCGTTTTCTCAGCTTCACGGGGACCCCACTCCTCTCACGGTAGCGTGCCACCCCTTCAGATGTGCAAACACCTCATCATCCGGGTTCCACCAAGTCTGACCTTGGTCCCAGGCGACCTTGCTGGGCCCTGCCTGGTCCCTGAGATGCTGATGTACAGTGTCCCCCGGGTCGGAGTCACTGCTTCTCCTCACTGTCCCTCCCTGGCTGACCGCAGGCGCTCTGGGCAGCCACCGCATGGCTGTCTGGGTAGCAGAGCTTGACGCTGCCATCCAGCTGGCCTGGGGTGGACGCCCAGACCTGCCTGCTGCCGCCCCCGCCGCCCCCGCCCCGTGGAGCTGCCAGGCTGACAGATCTCCCAGCAAGCTCTGCTCCGTGACCCTTCTGTGACCCGCCTCCTGCTGCTGTGAGTGCTCTCCGGGTCTCGGCGCCCGAGCAGCGTTTACACTTGGAATCAACCTGCCGCCTCGCGCCGTCCGATGAAGAAGGGGTTAGAAAGGTGACGGAGGGTCACGAGTTGTTCCTACAGTTCAGCAGCCCTGTCTCTGCGAGCTGAGGCTGCGGCCAGGAGGCGTGGTCTGCCCAGGCACAGGGGTCTGCAGGCTCCTCCCAGGGCGTGCGGGAGCGATGGACGTCCCCGTCAGCAGCCCCAGGACGTGACGCTACGATGTCATCGACTCAGAGGTGCGACTCAGGTGTGTGGTGCCTCTGTGACCAGCAGGAGTCCCTTGGGCCCAGGGGCACCGACTCGGCTTTGGCACTGATCACACATGCGTCTAATTCAGTGAATGAACCGTGTTCATGAAGTCTCCTTTCAAAAGGTGTGGTTCATGGCCTAGCCAGTGTGGCTCAGTAGTCGAGCAGCAACTCATGAACCAGGAGGTCATGGTTCAATTCCCAATCAGGGCACATGCCCGGGTTGTGGGCGCGATCCCCAGTAGGGGGTGTGTAGGAGGCAGCCGATCGATGTTTCTTTCTCATCAATGTTTCCATCTCTCCCTCTCCATCTCTCTCTAAAAAATTAAAAAACATATTTTTAAAAATATATATTTTTAATACTGTGTGCTCATGTATTGAAGCATGAGTGTAGTTTAACGATATACCAACACATCGCAGAAAGGGGAGCATAGCTTTTGCTGCGACGGCATGTCTCTGCAGTCACCATCCAACAGGCCGCTTCCTCCCCATCTCAGTGGTCCCCCAAACCCCTGCCGTGGAGAAGGAAGTCGCCAGGACGGGAGCATTTGTCAAACACAAGTCTACTTCGTCAGAGGTTCGCTTTCCTAAAGGGAAATTTCATAGTTCGAAACGTGGATCCCAACCAGTCAACTCCCGGCTCTGTGCTTCACATGTTGTTTTCAATATATTTTTTTTAATTTTTACATTCCACCTGTAATTTAGCAATTTATGTCTGTGTCAGCCGACCACCTAGCGAGCTCTGCCTGGAGGTACACTAGTGTACTTTAAAAACCTATCCATCTACCTGCCCTGGGAAGCTCATGGGGAGAATCAGCGTCAGCCACTTCTTTCCTTCCTAACCCACCCTCATCGACTAGCAGAGCTTCCACAACACTTCACGCAGCGTGCTTGTCAAAAAACATGTTCAACGGACGTGTGAGGGAGCAGGCGGCTGTCCGATGACGAGAGGACCTGTGTGATTTATGCCTCCTGGTTTCCAGAACCACCGTTGGCGACGAGTGGACAGGATTTATGGCGACGTTTGCATGTCAACAGCCTTTTATTGCAGATAGAATGGAGATACATTCGCTGAATGAAATTATCCAGGAGAGCCAGCCCCATTACTTCACATCTCCTGGTTACAGCCGGAGACACAGGAGTGTGTGTCCAGCCACGCCCCCGGCGGTCTCTGGGGCAGGTCGTTGGACTCTGAAAGGGCTTCAGCTCTTTTTCCCCCCGCAAGGAGCGAGAGTGAAGGCCTTTTACCGTCTAAGGTTTAGGATCGGGTCCGGGAAACATCACACATCTGACGGTGGGAGATCTTAGAGTCTCGCTGTTATCAGAGTGACAACACTCCGCGTTGTGGTCACTGACGGCCGCGTCAGGTTGCCTCTGCTGCACGTGTTTCTGTATCGGGTCAAGGGCTCGCCCTTTTCCTTAGCAGGAGCGCTTTCCGGCTTCTCTCTGGAGAGTCCCATTGGCATGCACCCTGCTTCTGAGCTGGGGCCACTCTCAAGTCAGAGGAGGGAGACGTGAAGCCAGGCACTGCGGTACTGCGGCCTATGAATTGCTTTTTCTGGAGTTTTGCATTTACTATCTTTGTGCTGCCTTTGGCCACAGATAGCTGGGACTGTGGGCGTGAAACCCTGGATGGGGGACCAGGGTGCCTGTCGTTGCTCACCGAGAGCTCCCGGGAGGGCTTCCCTCTTATGAGTAAAGCAGAAAGTGAAAACAGCTGTAGCCTTTGTTTGCCCGGAGCTGCCGTGCAGGCAGGGCCCCCGAGCAGGCACAGCGGCCCCTCCGCCCTCCCCAGGAGCCACGCTCAGCATCCCAGCCTCGGCCCAGGGCACTGGGTGTTGGAGCCTCTGGCTCGGCCTCCACGGATGCTGTGTCTGTTGGCAGCACCTGACCATAGCTAAGCGCCCCCTCACCTGCCTGTTTGGGCTCGATGGGGGCACAGCCTGCGGATAGTGGGGGCCTGTGCTTCTTCCCCTGTACCCAGGCTCCTCGGGTCTGCAGGCGGGTGTGTGGGCAGGTCTCGTCTCTCCTGTGCTGACAACCTGCCTTCCCTCGGTGCCGAGGGTACCCCAGGGTGGAGGCGCCGTGTGCAGGGGCCTGGTGCAGGGACGGTGGAAGGCAACGAGGCCAGTGAGGGAGATGTCGCCGCAGGAAATGCCCTGCCACCCTCCTTCCCTCTGTCCTTGGCTTCCTTTGCCTCCAGGACAGGTCAGGGGTGAGACTCGCCCAGAAGCTCATCCCCCTCCTCTCAAGCAGGGGTCACAGGCGCTAGGGAGCAGTAGGGAGGCAGGCCCCGGGGACCTTTGGGAAATGGATCGTTTAGCCGGAGAAGGAGGCGCGCGGGGTGACTTCCTGAGCGTCTGTGAGGTCACAGCAGGTTAACGCAGGAGCTCCTGGCCTTTGGAGACTGGGCTGGGGGCGGAGTGGCCCCCGTGCACCTGCTGTTTCGACGCCTTGGCCCAAGCCCCCCGGCAAGACTGCTGGCTGAATGGGTGGTGGCTGCGCCTCCCTCATCTTCCTCCAGGGCCTCACCAGTACCTGTGCATCTCCTCCTTAACGGTGGGCGGGTCTGGCCGCGTTTCTGTAGTTACCTGCTACCATTGCCACCGGGGATTCTCAATGGGGAATAGCAGTTCACCCAGCAGCCCTTCCCTGAGGGCGTGCCTGGTGCCAGGCCCTGTGCTGGGCTCCAGGATGTAAAATAAACACAGCAGCCCCCCCCTACCCCCCCACTGCAGTCATTCCTCTCACGCCCCTGTGCTGACCCAGAGCACTTAGGGCTGAGACAGCACCGAGCCCCTCATCGGGCCAGACCCCAAGCACACAGGCCGCCTCCGCCCCGGGGGCCCTCTGAGACACTGGGCCGGACGGGGCCCCCGGCCCGCGTGGCCTCCCGCAGACCTGACAGCCTTCGGGGTCCCCCGTGAAAGCCGTTCCTATGAAACAGGCGCTCCCCTCCGAGGTGAGCCTGACCAGGGCTTCGGATCTCGGTCTGCACCTGCATCTTCTGGGTTCTTCCCGAGCCTCCCTGCCTGGACGGTGCGCCACCCAGGAGAGGGGCGTGGCTGGGGACATGAGTGAGGAAAGATGGCCTTGACACCGGGCCCAGCCCCATAAGCAGGAGCGCCTCTCCCCGCACTCCCCACAGCGATGCAGTTATAGCTGCGTTTATGGTGACGGCGCAATGAGCTGTCGCCGGCAGGGACGCACGAGCCCGTACATCACGGGCGGAGCGCTTCCCTGAGGCGCGTCCCCAGCGGCGAGGACGCTGTGGCCACAGGTGAGGTGGAGGAGGAAGCCCAGAGGCGAGCGGGGCTGCAAGGCGAAGGACGGACGGACGTGGCTTCGTTGGGCTGTTCCCCAACCAGTCAGCAGCCAGTGCAATGCTCCGCCTCCCAGGACGCCCTCGCCGGCCACTCTTCACGGAACACCTCGGAGGGCCACTGCGGAGCTTCCTCTGGTATTGGGGCTACAGAAGATGCTTTAAATTACTGCATTGAAGTGACATCCCTCGTCCGCCAGGGCAGGACGGCTGCACCGTGTGTGAGCAGCATGGGCCTGGGAGGCAGGCAGCTCTGAGTCCGCCTCTGGCTCCGCCCCTGCGGGACTCAGACCATAACCTCTGACCTTCAGCGGCCTCTCCCGATGCGGAGGGGAAAGCCCTCCTGCACCAAGCGGTGATGAAGCTTCAGGAGAGGAGTGACATGGGTGTGCGGGCAGCGATGCTCCCCAGGTGCAGCTCTGACTTCTGCTGCGTCACACGGAAAAGGAACGTCCCCCCGGGAGCTGACAACACAGCGCCAGCCGCGGTGGCCGCCGGTGACCCTCTCCGCGTACAAGGAAACCAGAATAAACTCATCACCCACACCCGGAGGCTGCGGGTTCACGTTCAGGTAAAAGCAAATCGCTAAGAGTTCATCGTAGAGCAGGGTCTTCCCTTCCAGAAGGGGCCCTCGTGGAAACCCGTGGAGAATTTTGTAGAAATAGGAAGAGGCTTGAGCCCGGCCGGCGTGGCTCAGTAGTTGAGCATCGACCTAGGAACCAGGAGGTCACGGTTTGATTCCCAGTCAGGGCACCTGCCCGGGTTGTGGGCTCGATCCCCAGTGTGGGGTGTGCAGGAGGCAGCCGATCCATGCTTCTCTCTCATTGTTGGTGTTTCTCTCTCTTTCCTTTTCTCTCTGAAATCAATAAAAATCTTTTTTTAAAGAAAAGACAAAGGTTTGAGGCAACAAGTCTGGTCAGGCCCCCCTCCCGTCCCCTCTCGGCGCCATGACTCTGGGCAGGTCACTCATCGACCTGACCCACCAAACCTTGTCTGCAGCCTCAGAATGAGAACCAGGCCCGCCTCGTTGCTGCGTTTAGGGTTCCATCGGGGACCGCAAGCCTTTCTGACCAGTGAGGCCACAGGGTCAGCCCTTCTCCCGAAGTCGAGATTCGGGATCACCAAGGAAAGGCTGTGCTTTGGGCTGGGAAACGCCACCCGGGTCTGGGGGAGGGATGACCGTCAGAAACAGCCGGACCAGAACAGGCCTGAGCCCAGCAGGGCAGGGCCTGGAGGGCGCCGAGAGGGAGGCTGGGGTCACGCCGGGGCCGAGCGCGTGGGGACCCTCAGAGCAGTGACATAGCATCAAGCAGGTGCTCGCCCCTGAGAACTGGACAGATTTGGGGCCCAAGACTGTGCGAGGGGTGGGGGAAGACACAGCCAGCGGTGAGGAAGAAGTGGGAGGGATGACAGGAGACCAGCTGCGTGCCTTCCCGCCGCCTTCGCGCCACCCTGGCAGGATGTCCTGGGCCCGGCTGCACCCCTTCCCCCCCTCATCTCGCCCATCTTTTATAAACTCGCACCTGGTGGCCACGGCATCCACAGGGCTGTGACTGTCACACAAATCCACTCGACACGCAACATACACCACATGCGGCCCATTGACAACAAAGAGTGGTTTCACGTCTGAAGAGACAATGCCGGGCATTGTGGGGACGTTGGTGCCGCCCCTCGGGGACGTCGGGTTGGGTCGCCGTGTTTGGGTGCATCTCAGTGTCTCCTGAGCCCACAATCTCCCAGATCTCGGGGACCCCCTGAGAGATCGCCCCCCCCCACCCCGCAGCCGTGCCCACCGGGCCCTCCTGCGCGAGGCTAGGATTACTCCCTGCTTTCCCGGCGGCGGACATTCGCCTCCTGCTCCGTCCCGGCCCTTGTGAAAGCGATCCCTTCTCCTCGGACACTGCAGCCCAGGTTCTCGGCCACAGTGGACGGTCGGGTTTCCCTCCCTTATTAGGGTTGCATTGTTCAAGGGCCGCATCAAAGAGCCTTTGTTTCCTGAGTTAGGAAAATAAATCGAGTCTTTGAGGAGGAGGACTGTGATAAGAAAGGCTTTTGTGGGCCCCAGGGAGCTGATCCGTTGGCTGTCTGTCTGCCTGGAGGTGTGTGTCCGGCCCCTCCGCTGACCGAGGAGTCGGGCCCAGCGGCAGCCCCGGGCACACGGCTCTCCCGCCCGTGGCTCGCTGGGGGGTTGGTTTGCAGAGAGCCGAGCCCCTCGGCAAGCCCCTCCTGCGTGCAGCAAGGGCACAGCTCGGGGTCGGTGTGGGTATAAACTGCTAGCACTTCGGAGGATTTTGATGGGAGAACCCAACCCCGGTTTATTCACGGGTGAGATGTCGCTGCCGCGCCGAGTTCATTGGTTGGGCTGTTCGTCTTGGCAATGAGTTGACCTCAGTTAAGGAACTGGAGACAATAATTAAAAACAGATAAAAAACAAAATTAGCATTTATTTCGAGTCGACTTCAAATTTGTTTCCATCGAAGGATTGCACCTGGATATTGACCTAACGCTCCCAGTTAGCTCTCTGGTTACAGCAGAGGCCGCGGGGCCCAGACAGAGCACGTTAATAACAGAGCCGACGCCAATGCCAACGCCAGTGCCCTGAGCTCGGCAGCCGTGGGCGCAGACTCACAGCACAGGCACACGTGCAGTGCCGTAACCCTCACCGTGGGCGCGGGTGCTTCTGAGGAGGCCGGGCACGCTCAGGGGGGTATGGCCATAGACCGGGGGTGTTTCTGAATGACTGCAGTTGGTAAGCGAATCAGTTACATGAGGGCTACTTTAAAATCATTAACACACATTCAAAACAAAACAAAAGGATATTTATCCAGGCCTGCATCCTATTTTGTGATGTTATTTTTAAAATTAATGAACCTAACTTTGGCAGCGATTGGAGTATCTAAGCTTAATGGTCTGAGAAGCTATCCGTCGGTCCTTTAGCCTGCCAATGGAGTTGTTTGTCTTGAGGGCACGAGCTAGCGACTCCATGACACTCTGCGTGTCTCCTGGAGTCAGGCAGGGCAGGAAGCGAGGCAGCAGAGGGTGAGAGTTCCCGTTCTCCCTGTCGGGGTGGAAGGTGCAGGAAGCAAGGAGCGGATGCTTGAACGACATGGGCTGTGGATTGCAGTGACAGACAGCAAGCATCTCATGATTATGTTTAGACTCAGAGTTTTCCTATAGAAATATGTAGAGATGTGTGTAGACAGATTTGCACACACACATGTTCACACACACGTTTCCTTGCTCTGTCTACTCAGCGGCCCTGAAACAATGGCACCCCAGGAGCCGTGAGCACCCCTACCGCCCAGATCGTGGTTTCTAACTCCCCTCTTCAGGAGGAGGGACCGGGGCTCGTTCTCAGATGAGCGCAGAGATTTTACAAGATGGTCCTGGAGCTGCACGCAAGGTTCCTCCCCTGCTCCTGCGTCCCCGGGCGCCCCAGCTCCAGTTCCAGCAGGTGGGCCGCACCGTGACACGGGAATGCCGTCTGCCTGGGAAAATGTCGTTCAGTTGGCATCCTTTTCTGGTCATTTGTTTTGATTTAGTTACATGTTCATGTACTGTATAGTTTATATGTGATTTACATATAATTGTGCAAAATATACATTATATATAATATATATGTTTTGATTTAACTATAAATTTAAACTAGAGGCCCGGTGCATGAACTTGTGCACCATGGGGTCCCTCGGCCTGGCCTGCGGGATCGGGCTGAAACTGGCTCTCTGACATCCCCCAAAGGGTCCCGGATTTTGAGAGGGTGCAGACCAGGACCGAGGGATCCCACCGGTGCACGATCAAGGCCAGGGAGGGACGCGGGAGGTTGACCAGCCAGGGAGGGACCGAGGGAGGGCTCCAGGGCGTGTCTGGCCGGTCTCACTCAGTCCCAATTGGCCAGACCCCAGCAGCAAGCTAACCTACTGGTTAGAGCATCTGCCCCCTGGTGGTCAGTGCATGTCATAGCGAGTGGTTGAGCGGCCTTAGCATATCATTAGTATATTATGCTTTGATTGGTTGAATGGATGACCGGATGACTGGACACTTAGCATATTAGGCTTTTATTATATAGGTTATTATATATTTACGAGAGGCCCTGTGCACGCAATTTGTGCATGGTTAGGGTCCCTAGGCCTTGCCGGTGATCAGAGCCGATCAGGTTCCCCACCTCCCTGCCTCCCTGCCTCCTTCCCTCGCTCCCTCAGACCCCACCTCCGCCACTGGTCGCCTGCCATGTCCCGTGCCACGTTATAGCAAGTGATCGAACTCCCAGTCTACCAGTAAAACTCCCGAGGGGACACTTTGCGTATTAGCCTTTTATATATAGAGAGATATAATTTATATATAATTGTACATAGAATTGTGCAAAATCTACATTATGTGTAATGTACATATGACTTTAAGATAGAGCTTTTCCTAATTCATTACATATTTATTATTTCTGAAATCTATTTAAACTTGGCTTCCTAAGAATCCACTGAAAATAAAAATTAGGCACAAAATTACCACTGAGGCCTTTTCAGCTGCCAAATTCCTGCGATGTGGGAAGGGCCTGAGATTGCGCCCACTTCCCACATCACCTGGCGAGCCCGAGGTGGCCCGAGACCCAGCAGTCAGCGACAGAGTTCACGGAGTCGATTCTCAAGAGCACGTTGACGAAGTTCAGGGAGCAGGACGAGCCGGATGGGGAGGCCTCCCCTTTCCACAGCAACGTCTGAGAAGCTCATGTCCGCAGCCGGCCCTGCAGCCGAACATGATCTGCCGTGTGGACCTGGGCCTGACCCCGGCCCGCCTCCGCCTCCGGGGGCACAAAGCCGTCCTGTCCACCCACCGCTCGTCGCCCACCTCCGTCCCTGTAACCGGAGCCGGGGCAATTACACCCCATCAAAAAGGACTGACGGACGGCAGGAAGGTCAGGCTTGGGGAGGGGGCACTTCCTGCTAGGAGTCTGACTTCTGATCTGTGATCGCTCAGCCGGGAAATTGGGGCACATGCTGTGCCTGCTCCCTGGCTGGGGCCAGGCTGCTCTGCTCTCAGCACGCAGACCGGAGACTTCAGCAACACCTTTATGTTTGAACTGGATTTTATTTTAATGTTTAAATTTACCTCAGAGAGGAAGGGAGAGTGAGGGAGAAACATCAATGATGAGAGAGAGTCATAGATCAGCTGCCTCCTGCACACCCCACACTGGGGATCGAGCCTACAACCTGGGCCTGTGCCCTGACCAGGGAATTGAACCCTGACCTCCTGGGTCAGCCCCAGAGCCATGCCAGCCGGGCTGTCTGCACAACTTTCAAAGCACACACCCTGAGTGTGTGTCTGCGGCTCAGACTTCCACACCGCCTGGCCGCCCGCCAGGCTCACCCCCCTGAGGTGGAGGGAACCCCAAGGAAGGGGCGGGAGTCGTGAGAGGATCCGTCAGAGAGTGAGGGCATCAGAGAGGAGGGAGCGATGCCGTGACACCCTGGGAGGGTCGTCTTCCTGGTGTGGACAGTGAGGGTGGCTGCATGCTGGTGCCAACAAAGCTGCCGTTTCCCCGAATGGCCGACGTTTCCCAGCTTCAGAGTTCTGGGTCCCATCCTAGATCTTTCCAACGACGCGGACTGGTCCGGCATGTCTCTCAGGGTCCCGCCCCGCCCGTGCTGTGAGCAGCCAGGCGGACAGCGGCTCTGGGAGACCCCTCAGCAACCTCTCGGATATTAACCTCCTACGATGTTCCTTCCACATGTACCCGGCCTCCCTCCCTGGGATGGGTGTGCAGTCACAGCTCACAGCCTCCCTCCCTGGGATGGGTGTGCAGTCACAGCTCACAGCCTCCCTCCCTGGGATGGGTGTGCAGTCACAGCTCACAGCCTCCCTCCCTGGGATGGGTGTGCAGTCACAGCGCGGCCTCCCTCCCTGGGATGGGTGTGCAGTCACAGCGCGGCCTCCCTCCCTGGGATGGGTGTGCAGTCACAGCTCACAGCCTCCCTCCCTGGGATGGGTGTGCAGTCACAGCTCACAGCCTCCCTCCCTGGGATGGGTGTGCAGTCACAGCTCACAGCCTCCCTCCCTGGGATGGGTGTGCAGTCACAGCGCGGCCTCCCTCCCTGGGATGGGTGTGCAGTCACAGCTCACAGCCTCCCTCCCTGGATGGGTGTGCAGTCACAGCTCACAGCCTCCCTCCCTGGGATGGGTGTGCAGTCACAGCTCACAGCCTCCCTCCCTGGATGGGTGTGCAGTCACAGCGTGCAGCCGCGGGAGCATTGGGGCCCGCCTCCATGGGTGATGGACACTGGCACTCAGCATTGCTGCTTTGGGATGCCTCTGTTCAGGGGACACGTATTGGGGTCACATTTCCCAAATGGTCACGCTGCTCCAGCTCGGGGCACACTCAGCTGAGCAATCCTTTGAAAGGGCTGCATGTTGAGACGATTGTTTCTAGTTCTGCACACGGACATCTTGTCGTTGGAAAGGCATCCTGAACCCCAACAACCAATGGGGAGCGAGGTGGCCTCAGCCCGTTTTGTCTAATGACTCACAGAGGACTTTCCCCCGAGGAAGTCAGGGCAGCCCAGGTGTCCGCTCACGAACATGTTTGCAACACCCGCCCCCCCAGGGTGTCCGCTCAGCCACCTTTCCGGAGGGTTCCCTGCTCTCCTGGGCGCCGGGGTCTCACAAACCAGCCGCCTCCCCAGCACGCCCTCCCCAAGGGGGCCATGTCACCCCTGTGGCTTCACCGGATGCTAATCATTTCCTCTGACTCAGATGAAAAACTAGCCTGAAATAAATCCTCCGAGTCGGCCACAGAGCCGCTCTGTGCGGGCCAGGCCGTCCACGTCCCGCGTTGGAGGCAGCCAGAGCCGGGCGGTCAGCGGGGCAGCCTGTTCCCGCCTCCAGTTTCACTGAAGCACCCCTTGTCGCCATGGAGATGGCGCTCACCTCCCGGGTTTGGTTACTGCCGCCATGGAGGGTCTGACGTGTCCTAATGTGATTTTTAACCCATGAAAGTGCTTTACACTGAACATTCCCTTTTATTTTTGAAAACACACAGTTCTGTAAATGGCCTCTTACGGGAGGCTAGTGCTCTGAGACCTGCTAGGAAGAGAGAGTTCCTGGGTCATCTGGCTCCTGCGGGTTTGCTCACAGGAACTGTGCACAGCCAGGCTGCACCAACTGAGCGGCCCGACTGCTCTCTGCTTCCGTGCCACGTCCGTGCTGGGGGGCACCCGGCACGCCCGGCGCTTCCTCGCCGACCGCGATCCCCTGGGCAGGGACCTCCCCTTCCCCACCCACCTCGTTCCATCTGTTGCCGTAAAGTTATAACGGCAAAGACCCAGAAAGAATGGAGCCTCTTCTCACTCCATCCTCTTTTCTTCCTTCCTTTTTTTTTCTCTCCTTTCTTTCGATGATCGATCAACAACAGTTTTTTTGTTGTTGTTGTTTATTGATGTCAGAGAGGAAGGGAGAGGGAGAGAGAGATAAACATCCATGATGAGAGAGAATCACAGATCGGCTGCCTCCTGAACGCCCCGCACTGGAAATGGAGCCCGCAACCTGGGCCGGTGCCCTGACCGGGAATCGAACCGAGACCTCCTGGCTCATTGGTCAGCACTCAACCAGGGGGCCATGCCGGCTGGGCCATGAACAAGTCCTTGTTGCACTCTCAGTCCATGTCAGGGCAGTCCTGGCGGAGGCGGTCACAGAAGGAACGGGCACCGGCTCGCGCCCTGAAACCAGGGCCTCCTGGCACTACCGAGAGAAGCCATCACTGAGCACGAAACCGTGCACACAACTAAGGTGACCAGATCGTCCCGCTTTTGGCGGGACAAAACCGATTTTTAACAATTTGTCCTGCGTCCCACGGCGTTTTAAAAAAGTCCCTATTCTTTCCAAAAATAGGGACTTCTTTAAAACGCCGTGGGACGCAGGACAAATTGTTAAAAATCGGGACTGTGCAGGACGATCTGGTCACCTTACACCAGCCCAGAGACTCGCCATAGAAGCTGTGGAGCACTGGCTGACGCTGGGGCCTCACAGAAAGCCGGTGTCTGCCCGAATTCTGCCGGGAACCAGAGGCGGTAAAACCGGGAGGAGCCATTGCAAGCTGGGAAACCCACGCACAGGCTACGCAGAGACACGAAGCGCCTCTGGTCCGCTGGTGGCGGCCAGCAGTGCCCGAGGGCAGGGAACTTGCGGGACGCGGGATGCGGGACGCAGACTGTCAGACATGAGCCGTCCACCCAGGCCTGCGTGCTGGTAGAGGGCTGGACTTCATGGCCAGGCAGGAGGAGTGATACCCTTTTGACCTTTTAAGACAATATGGACCCCGTTCTATCTTAGAAGGCGATGCCCGCCTCTAAAGACATGGCTGCACACGCATCACGAAGTTGTTCGCCAATGGACACTGTCTTGTAAGGACTTAAGGAAGATGCGCAGTGACATGTGACCTTTGTAAACACACAGAGACGCTGGCCTGACCGACGAGGCTGAGCGTGTGCAGGTGTATCCAGCGTCCGCCCAGCCACCCGCGCGGCCTGACCCGTGCCAGGTGCGAGCGACGGGAATCGTCTGACAGCGCCTCTTCTCTTCGCTCTTCCTGTCGTGCTCACTGTCCCTTCGGCTCCTGGCGTCCCTCTGTACGGCCCAGGGCTCCCTCACCACCATTTTTGCTTTAAGAAGCCATGTTCCTGCCCACGGGCGCCCTGCGCGGTCCCTCCTGCTCCCACTCTCCCTGCTTGGCGCCTGTGCCCTGACGCGCTGTTTGTCTGTTTTTGTTTGTAATTAAGTGAATTTTCTGGTTCAGGGCCTTTGACGGCGCCAGAGAAATGCAATTAAAGTCACGCTGGTCACGGGGAGACTTGGCAAGAGCTTATTTTACCCCTTCCTGAGAAAAACCTGCTCCGGAGCTGGCCAACCTGGTTTCCGTCTCGGCGGCCCAGAGGTCCAGGGGCTGGGAACTATCCACCCAACTGGTCTGCTGGCCAGCCCCCCAGACCCCAATCCTCCCAGTCCCCCAGCCTCCCAGCCCCCCAGCCTCCCAGCCCCCCAGTCTCCCAGCCCCCAGCCCCCCATCCTCCCAGCCCCCATCCTCCCAGCCCCCATCCTCCCAGCCCCCCAGCCTCCCAGCCCCCCAGCCTCCCAGCCCCCAGCCCCCAATCCTCCCAGCCCCCAGCCCCCAGCCTCCCAGCCCCCCAGCCTCCCAGCCTCCCAGCCCCCCATCCTCCCAGCCCCCAGCCCCTCATCCTCCCAGCCCCTCATCCTCCCAGCCTCCCAGCCTCCCAGCCCCCCAGCCCCCCAGCCCCCCAGCCCCCCATCCTCCCAGCCCCCCCCCATCCTCCCACCCTCCCATCCCCCACCCTCCCAGCCCCCAGCCTCCCAGCCCCCCCAGCCTCCCAGCCCCCAGCCCTCCAGCCTCCCATCCTCCCAGCCCCCAGCCCCCCAGCCTCCCAGCTACCAGCCTCCCAGCCTCCCAGCCTTCCAGCCCCCCAGCCCCTCATCCTCCCAGCCCCTAGCCTCCCATCCCCCAGCCTCCCATCCCCCCAGCCTCCCATCCCCCAGCTTCCCAGCCCCCCAGCCTCCCAGCCCCCCAGCCTCCCAGCCCCCCCGGATTCCCAGCCCCCCAGCCCAGCCTCCCAGCCCAGGGATTTCAGATACCTCTTCCCAGAGTTCAAAGACCAGCCTCACATCCTGGCAAAGCATATTCTGAATCTGCCTAGGGAAGCACTGTGAGCTCGCCCCGTGGCCTAGATCCAAACCAGAGGTGAATGGAAGACTTGCCAGGCCTCGCCTCAGAAGGGAATCTCGGGAGCTCCCGACAGCTCCTGTCTGTGGGGTGATGGCCTGCGGGTCGGGGAGGTGGAGAGGGGTGATGGCCATGGACAGGGAGGCGGAGATGGACCACTTACAGGGGAAAATAGGGGAAGGAGGAGGAGCCGCGGCTTTTTATTTGCATAGCGATTGGATGGTGAAGGCATCCCCTTCACAAGTTCCCGCCAGACGCCTCCCAGAGCAGGGGGAGGGCTGCCACGGCCGCAGGAATGGTGTGCGCTGTGATGCGTCCCTTCTGGCCCCGACGCCGAGATGGACACTGCAGGGGTGCCGGCTCCGGTCCGTGGGGAGAGAGGTTGTTGGTGCTCAACTCTCACTTCCTGAGGTTTCCTATGAGAAAACTAGTGGCTGGTACACTCGGGGGAGGGGGGGGCAGGGGGGAGGGGGGGTGCCAGCCTGGCCTGTGCCCTGTCACAGTGCGGGAGCCCTGGGAACCATCGCCCCAAAGAGGTAGGCCTCCCCGAGCCTCACATCCCTGGGGCCGGCGCCAGGGGCGGGAACGCGAGCCTCACGTAACACTACAAGTCTCCGCCCACCCACTCCTGCGCATGCAGCCTCCTGCTGATGGTCGTTACGCGTGAGGGCGTCACGGCCATTTGCATATTAGCTCTTTATTAGATAGATGACTTGAAATCCTCATGGCTGGAAGGGTTAACAGCTCCTCCCTTCCAGGTACAGACTTCCTGCTGGGGAGTCGCTCACACCCCCGAGGCCGGGCTGAAACGAGGGTCACACACGGGAGGCTGGGTTAAGTGAGGACGTTAGAATCGGACATACATTAACGAGGTTGTGACCCCATAAAAGCCTTCCCGCAGCTAAACTCGCCGAGACTACATTTGGCCTGACTGTGTCTTTTTGAAAATCAATAAAAATGACTACTAATGCCGCGGGCTGAAGAGGGGACAAAGGCTGCGCTTTAACTCCCAGACACGTGCTGAGCGAGCGTTCAGGCGGCAGGAGTGGGACCCGGTCCTGGACGCACTGGGAAGGCGCCCACGAACTTGGGCACAGACACAGCCCAGGCCCAACGCCCCAGGCCCCTCTCCACCTGTGCCGCCAACGACAGCCAGGTCCCCAAAAAGGACTCCCATGTGGGACGGGTCGATGGAAAAAAAAAAGGAGGAAGCCTTTTTGGCAGAGACGCAATTGTAATTGCTCTGAAAAATGTTTAAATGTCATTGGGAAAGAAGGGAGTCAGAGGCTGGCAGTGGCATTTAGTGAGGAGAAACGAGACCAACTCTATCCCTGCTGCTGGAGGGGCGAGGGCACCTCTCCCCCCCCTTCTCTCTCTCTCTGCGGAGTGGCAGCACAGATGGTTTGGGGGGAGGAGGGAGCCGGACTGGAAAGGGAGGGACAGACCAGGCAGCGCTTCTGTCGGATAAATGGGTTTGCTGTGTCTCACATCCTCTCGCCTTCCTGTGCGCCCCCCCTCCCCCTACGCCTCCATGTAGGCCAGCGTGGCCTTTGCTAGGACCTGTGGGTTAAGGGTCTCTCAGTTGTGCCCCAGCCTGGGGCACCCTACAGCTGTGGGGTTTATAACAGCACCTTCGTTCCAACCAGGGCAGTCCTTCCGGCTTCCGGAATAGAGTCCAGCTGGGGCCGGGCACTGAAGACCTGTCTGTGTGTGTGGATAAGGTTTAGTTTTTAATAGGATTTTAGTTTTTAATGTGATTCCAGAGAGGAAGGGAGAGGGAGAGAGAGAAACATCCATGATGAGAGAATCATGTGCAGGCCCCACATGGGGGATCCAGCCTGCAACCTGGGCATGTGCCCTGACCAGAATCGAACCCTGACCGCCTGGTTCATAGGTCGACGCTCAACCCCTGAGCCATGCCAGCCGGGCTGTGAATGCCTTTTAATTTGTTTTGCACCTTGGAAAGGTGTGGGAATTATACCCAAACCAGCAGGGCATGGGCTTGGCGTGGGTGCAGGCGAATCCGATCAAACATGCCGACGCAGAGAGGGAATCCTAGACGAGGCGCACGGGCCGAGGGCAGGCGCTCCCTCCCTCGATGTGCAGCGGGTACGGGACTCGGCTCAGAGCCTGCGGGAACCCAAGTGTTCCTGGGAGATTGCACATGCCAAGCAAAGATAGAAAGAGCTCGGGGGCTGGCGCTGCGGGCGCTGCCGGAGGAAATCGGGGCCTGGGTGCGGGCCCTGCTGATCGTAGGAGCCACTGTAGGGTGTGCCCCCTCCCGGGATTGGATAACTGACGACAGAGTTCAATGGCTGCCGTGTGACCGCTATGCAGTGGCATCTCGTGTCATTTTCAAACGATGCTTTGTGATTTCACAAGCCTGCAGATGAGACGACAGAGAAAAGCACTCACTACGGAGACGGTATGTTCCCAGCGCCCAGGAGAGCAGCACTCTGTTTGGCTGCCTGTCATTCAGGTTGTCTGACCCCAAATGATGGGACCTGGGGGCTGTTTGAGGACCTTTCAGAAATGACGGGTCTGCACTGTCACCTTCCTCCGGGCCTGCTGCCTCCTCTGGACTCGGCCCCCCGCCTTCGGGCACCCCGATGGCTTCGGGGTGACACACATGCCGGAGACAGCACCTTGGCTACCTCCTGCCCCTCCCTTTCCAGATGGGTGACCTAGGGCGAGGTCGGTCGCCTCAGTGCCTCAGTTTCCCTGTCTGTAGTGAGAGTGCTAGACATACTACCCACCCGGTGCGGTGACGGTGAGCCTCGGGTGCTCCCATCCGAGAGCCCTGGAGCGGGGTGGCCCACAGGAGCCGGCGGAGGCGCGGTCGCGGGGAAGAGGTCAGGGGTTTCCAACGCCCACCAGAGCCAGGTATGGGGAGCAGGGACTCACTGACCGGGGGACGCAGCTCATTTGACGGGGGCGGGGGGGGCGCGAACTGAGGCAGCCAGGGGTCGGGAATGACTGAGATGACGTCAGCTGGCTGAGCGAGGATTCCATGGTTCGTTCTTGAGATTTGGACAGGCTCCCCGTGGAAACGGACGTCTGTGTGCCGGCAGCCGGTGAGCTGGCCGTTCGCAGGTAGGCACGAAGCCTCTTGTTGCTTTCCGTTCTGTCCAGCGAATGGTCCTTTAAAATTCTCGTTTCTCGCCCTCGCCAGATTGGCTCAGGGGGTAGAGCATCGGGCCTGTGGACCAAAAGGTCCGGGTTCGATTCCGGTCAAGGGCAGGTACCTCAGTTGCAGGCTCCTCCCCGGCCCGGGCCCTGGTCGGGGTGCGTGCAGGAGGCAACCAATCGATGTGTTTCTCTCCCATCAGCGCTTCCCTCTGTCTCTCCCTCTCTCTTCCACTCTCTCTAAAATCAATGGAAAATGTCCTCGGGTGCGGATTAACAACAACAACAATAATAATTCTCGTTTCTCCCGGACACGGACGTGCTTTACCTGTGGGAGGGGTGCTGCTGTTTAAATAACCGGAAGGATCAGCTCGACCCCCGTGGCCAGCCCCCGAGGCGACCCACATGGCTTGTACTATTTGAAGTAGATTTGCATCCTCGGCGAAGATTAATCTTTTCAAAACACAGTTCGGTGCCCCAGCTCTGTCCGAGTAAACATCACAAATGTGAGCCCCGTCGGTAAAGGGCAGCCGCGCAGCCCCTCTGGGGACACTGTATTGGGGTGAACATGTGACTGGGAAAGGAAATTCTAGGAGGAAAAGGAAGACGGGCTCGCCTCGCGTTGCTCCGGCTCCCAGCACGGCTCTGAGACGCAGAGGCACCCCAGGACCGCGGCTCCAGAAATGCAGCTACGTCTCCCCAAGGCCCTGTGGGGGCTCATCGGGAAGCGATACAGGGCTGTTTGCTGTCCGCTGTGTAACGCACAAGGTGGAAACCTTCTCTATAAAGGCCCGGCAGGAGGTGATGTGACTGCCCCAGGTACAAGGTCTTGGTCTCAACTGCTGGGCCTTCGAAAGCAGGCACAGGGCTCGGCCGGTGCGGCTCGTGGTGAGCATCAACCTCTGACCCAGGAGGTCACGGTTCGATTCCCGGTCGGGGCACAGGCCCGGGTTGCGGGCTCCATCCCCAGTGGGGGCGTGCAGGAGGCAGCCGGTCAATGATTCTCCTTCATCATTGATGTTTCTCTCTCTCCCTCTCCCTCCCTCTCTGACATCAATAAAAATGTAGTAAAAGAAAAGAAAAGAAAGAGAGGGGGGAGAGAGAGGATGAAAGAGAGAGAGAGAGCGAGAGAGAAGAAAGGAAGAAAGGGGAGGGAGGGAGGGAGGGAGGGAGGGAGGGAGGGAGGGAGGAGGAAGGAAGGAAGGAAGGAAGGAAGGAAGGAAGGAAGGAAGGAAGGAAGGAAGGAAGGAAGGAAGGAAGGAAGGAAAAGAAAAGAAAGAAGTCAGGCACAGAGATGCCTACACATTCATGGCTTCTGTTCAGACACCTGGTAGACCTCCCACGACAGAAGGTCCTCCAGGCATCTGTGTCCCCCACACCCCTTCTTATGAAGCATTTCTAGTCATTGATGGACAATACGTAGACTTCCATTGATGCTGAGCAGTAACTTACTAATAGGATAGATAAACTGGAAAACCCACCAAATAGGGATGTAAACGCTGAGATAACGATAAAGGAAATAAGCATCTAAAACAGCTGTTCAGTGGCCTGGCACTTCCATGTGAGAAACACGACCACATTGGGTCTGTTAGGCTTGAACACCTGGCTCAGCCCTTGGCGTGGGAACGTGGGTGTGTGGACCGGTGAGCGGCCTCTTGCTCAGCATTTCGATGACGACCGTGGCTGAGAAAGACTCTCCCGGGACGTGCAGGAAGAATTAAGCCTGTGCCTCCTGACACATGACGCTCAGCATCAAACCCACGTGCCGATGCAGTAAAAAATCAGTGTTAAAACGTGTCCGCAATGTGTCATCGCTATCATGTCAGTCAGCTGTTCTCACTAATTGGAAGGTGCTGCACTTCTGTGTGCCTGACAGATGGCTTATAATCCCACTGAAGCTCTTCATTTGAATTTTTATAAAAATTACACTTGATGTTTCCAAGACTTAAAAATTCACGAAGAAGGGTGTGTGGTGTGGTTTTTTTTTTCCTGTTTAAACAGGTGAATTTCTTAAATTATTTTTGGCAATAACATCGCATAATACTGGCAATATTTCTGAACACCTGTTTGTAGAATGTTTTTACCAAATAGCAATGATTTCTTTCAAGAAAAACCAGTTGAGCCCTGCCGGTTTTGCTCAGTGGCTAGACTGTCGGCCTGTGTACCGATTCCGGTCAAGGACACACAGACCTCGGCGGCAGGCTCCTCCCCAGCTCAGGCCCTGGTCAGGGCTCATGCCGGAGGCAACCAATCGATGTGTCTCACATCGATGCTTCTCTCTTCCACCTCCCTACACAGCAGTGGAAATATACCCTCGGGGAGGATTAAAAAAGAAGGAAAAGAAAGCACGCAGGCCCAGGCGCCTGGGCGCTCCTCATTAGGATGCCGTCTGAGCTCGAAGAACGAGGTGTGTCTGCTCTCCTGAGGCATCTCCTGGGCAGGTGGCGGCGGGATCGGGCTCCGTGGCAGAACGGGGTGACGAGCGTGAGTAGAAGCGAGGGGCTGGCTCTGCCACATCCCTGCCGTCCCCATGCTGTGGGGGTGACCCTCAGCCCCCCACTTCTCTGCAGCAATCATCTAAAGCACTGTCCTTTGTGAGACGGTGCCGATGAGCTTGGACAATGTAATCTGTAAACCCATAAACCCTGAGTGAGCCCATGAATGTGAGGGAGAGTCTGTGTAACACTAGCTCCACACTCCTCGGCAAGCTGCTTTTCAGACCTACATCCTCCCTCCCTCTCTCTCTACCCCTCCCTCCCATCCTCCCTCCCCCTCTCCCTCTCTTCATCTCTGAAATCAATAAAAAATATTTTTTATAAAAGGGTGCAAATAATTAAAATTAATTAATTGAAAAGGGTCCAAACTCCTAGGTGCTAAATCATTTAGTAGAACAATCCCTCTGGCTCAGGAGGGGTGAGAAGGGGGGGCGGGGGGGGGGGGGGGGGTGGGGAGGGGTGAGAAGGTGGGGGCAGGGAGGGGCAGGGCGTTCACCGCACCTTTTCCCGGGCAGGGTGTGCCTCGAGGGATGCAGGATGCCTCTCAGTCAGTCCGTCATCTTTGTGCCACTCCAGCAGAAGCATTAAAACGAGCTGTGACTGGGATCGCTCCCCACGCCCCTCCGAGACCAGCGCCAGCTGCCCAGCCGTCTGCCATCCCCCGCTCCCGCCCCGTGCGCCCGACACCTGCGTGAACAAGCTCCGGCCTCTGGGCGGGCGGTGCCAGCTCCCGTCTCCATCCACACGGTGCCCCCCGCTGCCGGAGTCCGCAATTCTGGGTGGAAGCGGGGTTTGCAGAGGCTCCAGGTCCTGACTGCTCTGTCTCCTGCAGGGGAAGGAGCAGGTGCTGTCATTCCTTTTCCTCGTGTTGAGTGGCTTTCAATCCAGCCAGGCTCTGAGCTACACGCCACACGCACACACACGTGCGCACAAAGGAAGAGTGAGTGTGTGTGCAGCTCGCGGTCCCGCTGGACTCCCTCCTCCCAGTCCCTCGCTCGGGTTCACGCAGCTTCTGTCCCCGCTGTTGCCTCTGCTTCCGGGAAGAAGCTCTGACTGGGTCTGTGAGTCACGGCCCCACGGCGGCGGCAGGACCAGCTCACGCGTGTGAAGGCCCGCGATGGACACGCTCCCCCCGGTGCTGTCCCTGCCTCCCCAGCCCCTTCACTCCCCGCGCCCGCGCTGAGTTCCGAGGCTCAGACACGTTCACGAAGCCCCACCTTAGGGACGACCTGGCACGGCCTGAGGCCCCGAGTCAGCACCTGGGAGGGCCCGTGGCTCAGATGGCCTCCAGGAGGCCCCGCGCCAGGGCTGAGGCCGCCCTGCTGCATGCAGAGCCCAGACTCCCCGTTCTTGGGTCTTGGGGCCACCCTGGGTGTGGAGAGACGTGACAGAAGTGAGGGAGATAACAGGGTCCCTGACCTTTAGGGGCATCTCTCGAAGGCGTCCCCGCAGATGGACCCTCCCATGGGCCTCGCCCCTGACACCAACCGTCGGCAGCCGTCCCCTTCCCGCGGACAGACCATGCCCTCTACTCCCGGTAAAGACCTAAACGCTGATGTCTCGTGGAGGAGAATTGGTTTTGAATTCAGCTCCATCACCAAGACGTTCAGTGTTTATCACAATGCCAGTTTGTCACTAGGATTTCTGTAACTCCTTCATCCCTCCCAGAGCAGGAAGCAGAGGGACTCTCGGTCACCATGTAAGTAGTTGTGCCAAATCCAATCCGGCCTCACCAAGAGGAGAGAAAATAACACACGTGTGAACCCGTTACACGGCCCCCGCATGTTTGTCATGTATTTGCCATCCGCCCAGCGCACTGGGACCCTCCAGAGTCCGGAGAGAGAGGAGGGCGGGCACCTGCCCACACGCTGCGTTCCCACATGCGGTGCCCGGAGGGAGACTGTCGGGCATCTTCAACCAGGGCTCTGAGAAGCCGCAAGTTGTCTGTCTGCACACTAATTTATGCGGCTAAGAGGTAAGTGAATTAATCTTCATTACCAATCCCCCCGCCAGCGCATCAAACTGGAGTGCCACTCCGAGTGTGGGCAGGAAGCGGTCCACGCGGCAGGCCACACGCCTCCGCACGGGCCCAGGTGCGCCCCTGACAGCCTTTAACCATGAGAGTGACGTCCAGCCCACACACCTGATGCTGCCTCTGCTCCCTCTGCCTGTGCCTTCTGACGAGGGGCAGTCGTGATTAGACAGATCACACGGTCCCTATCTAGTCCCTTCCCCTCGGCCATGATTCATCCTGACAAGGAAGGTTTAAACGCAACAAGTAACCCACGATACACGGTATCCATCCCTGCGGACGCACAGTCCCATCCCTGCCGACACACGTTATCCATCCCTGCGGATACACAGCCATCGCTGCGGATACACGGTAGCCATCCCTGCGGATACACGGTAGCCATCCCTGCGGATACACAGCCATCGCTGCGGATACACGGTAGCCATCCCTGCGGATACACGGTAGCCATCCCTGCGGATACACGGTAGCCATCGCAGGGGCAGCTAAAAGCTCCCGTCGCTGTGAATAACCCGGTGTACTCTTCAGCTGCCCCTGCGGATTGCATCAGGGGTCAGAGGGCAACGTGTCTGAGTGGCCCAGGTTGGGGATGGGTTACCTGTGTGATCCCCACCTCAGACTGCAGCTGCTCCTGCCGGGCCCTGCCTCCACCCTGGATCTGCCAGGGACCAGGAGGCCACGCCGTCGGGCTGACGGAAGCACCCGGACCCCATGCCTCCACTCCCACTTATTTCTGACTCGCTTTACCCGCTGGGCTCCTCCTCTGGTTTCTAAAGAGTTCTGACCTTGGCTGACCTTCAGCGGGCACCCTGTGCTGCTCCTCCGACTCCTGGTGGCCCAGACACCTGGGGATGGAGCATGCCACCTGGACACACACAAGCTCACCTCTGACTCGGGAAACGTGACTCCATAGGCGACGGCAGGCCCAGCGCCTCCCTGAGGAGAAGACTGCACCTGTGCACACAAGGCCGTGCTTCCTGTCTGTGACATCGAGTCAGCGGGTCCGTGGGGAGCAGCGAGGACACCCGAGCCGGCCCGGCCCCGCGGCTGTGAGCAGTGCCCCGTGGGGACACAGAAGAGGGTGTGTCCGCTCGTCCCCGGGTGAGCTGGGCAGGGTTCCCGGGGGAGGTGACGCCGAGGCAGGCCCTGAAGGGGGACACACACTGGTGTGGGGGGAAACGGAGAGGACGGTTCAGCCCGGCGGGGAGCGACAGGCAGACTGCCCGGAGCGGGCGGTGGGTCAGGTCTCCGAGAGGGAGGGTCTGGGGCACCGCCGCCGGCGTCCCTTGCCCTGACGAGCAGGACCCACTTCCGGCGCTTCGGCCAACGTCTCCCTGCAGCGCGCACATCCCGGTGCGAGTCGGCACGGAGCTCCACACGTCTGCCGCTTGGCCCTGGACGGCGAGCGTGACGTGCTCCGGGGGACCCGGGATTGCTCTTGTTCTTCCTTCTCTGGAGGGCGCGCCCCAGAGGGATCACGCCACAATGCGGGTGCAGCTTCGCCTCGCCGCGCCGGCCCTGTGATGGGGGGGCCCTGGCTGACCTCATTAGTCCCACAGCTTTCTCATTGGAGCGCCACCCAATAGTGACGGTCACCAGCGCGCTCTGTGCACCTGGCGGACAGGTACGCCGCTCTGGCCGCGCCAGGCAGCATGATGATAGGCTCCTACCAGTCCTCAAGCCTCGTCCCCAGTGGACTTGGCTTTCAGTCTGCACTTCAGCAAAGTCAGCGGGACAGCATCGCACAGGCCTCGCGCTTCCTTTCAGCAGGTCTCCCTGCACTGTGGCTCCTACAGCACTTTCCCGCCTACACCAGCCTCTGCCCACCTGCAGCTTCTTCCCATCTGCACCAGCCTCTATGACCTGCAGCCTGTGCCCACCTGCAGCCTCGCCCCACCTGCAGCCTGTGCCCACCTGCAGCCTCTCCCCACCTGCAGCCTGTGCCCACCTGCAGCCTCGCCCCACCTGCAGCCTGTGCCCACCTGCAGCCTCTGCCCACCTGCAGCCTCTCCCCATCTGCAGCCTGTGCCCACCTGCAGCCTCTGCCCACCTGCAGCCTCTCCCCACCTGCAGCAGCCTTTGCATGTTTGCATGTTCTTCTCTGAAGAAGCGCCGTATGTGAGTCACAGGCTCTCACAACCGCTCAGTGGACAGTGGTTATTATTTTGCCAACATTCATATCGCTACAATTTATTAAAAGCCTGGCAGCCAGACTTCCTATCTTCATGTGACACTTCTCTCAGAAGCACATTAACGATCATGTTTACCGCTCATATTTTAACGTCTTACCGGGTTATTCTGTACTATTCATGCCATCGTGTCAAAGATAAAGAGGAAAGAATTAAAGAGCATTGTTTCCAGAAAAATCCCAGCTCTGCCAAACATCAGCTCCCCGGCTTTGGAGACGCACGTGACCGTCTCTGGGGCTGCTTTCCATTGCGGGATCCTCTTCATGAAGGTGAGGCCCATCAGCACGGATGGAACCGCAGGTGCCTGCTCCACATGCGTGTCTTATGCTTTATTTTTGTCTTTCATGAAGACACCTCTGTGAATGCTGCTCCTCTGCTTGCAAACAGCCCTCGGTTTTCTGTGGCCACAGACTGCCCACAAGGTCACGGGTGCCGCCAAGCCTCCCTGTCTCCACCCCCAGCACCCAGCACGGAACCCCTTTCACTGTCTCAGCGCTCCCTTCACTGCCCCTCCCACAGCCATTTCGTTCTCATCCCCGACCTCGGAGTTTGTCTTTTCTTCAGCGTCAACCTTGGTGCTGCCTCTCCGTGCTCACTCTGCAGGTGCCCCCGCCCCCGCCCCCTAAAAAGTGACTTGAATGCAAGTTCCCTCCCGGTTGGAGCGATGCGTCTCATGACCCTCACTCGCGGGTCAGCTGTGATCGTCATGTACATGTGCACCCGTGCCCTCACATCCAAACACACGGGGAGTGTGGATCCAGTGGCGCTCATTTGCAAACCAGGGCTTGCCTGCAGCGGCGCTCACGGGGCTGCTGAGCGAGGAGTGAGAGTTGGAGACGGACGAGGAGGGTGTTGGCTTCTTCGGGGTTCAGTTTTCATTGGACTGGCCCGGCGGGTGAGGACACAATTTACATGAGAGCTCCCCGGAAGGAAATAGAATGGAGCTCAGAGCCATGGCTCTTCACCCAGCCCTTCCCCAAGAGGAGACCCCGCCTCCCCGGCAATGGCACGTCAGCACATGTGCATGGGGCGTAAGCACCGCCAGGGAGTGGGGTCACCCTGGGCGGAAGCTGAGTGGACACGGACCGATGAGCCATCTGCCCACTTCTCTATTCTTTCCGCCATCTGAGGACAGCTGCCCGGGCCTCCCGACCATCTGGGCTATTTCTCAGAAACATTCTGTGCTCGATCTCTGCTGTTCTGTCTTTCTGTCACTGGCTTTTGTTGCTGTAGCCACATTGTATCTACAGAAGGTCACGTAGCGACGAGAAGGAATCTATTTATTTGGACCTGGAGGCGATATTCTGCCTATCTATTCTCCTCTAGCAGGCCATGGCCATACTGGCTTTTCCTGGAACGGGTTGTATTGGATTTCTGGGAAGAAAGCAGAAAGGACTTGCTGGGTTCCGCCTCTGACTCCGGGGGAAGGCAGACAGCAGCCCAGGCGCTTTCAAATGACACACGCAGGCGTCCCCTCGTTCCGTGCCTTTCCTGAGAAGACAGAGACACTCCGTGGGGTCTCTGACCCATGCTGAGGACAGTCTTTATATTCACATAGGAGGCCTGTGACTGTGTCAGCCATTTGTTTACTCTCTAAAATCATAACAGACGTTAATGGAGCCGCTCACGTGCGGGGAACCACCGTTTGCTCCGACGTCCTGTGCGGGGCGGTCCCTCCATGTCAGTGTCCAGACCAGGGGTCCTCAAACTTTTTAAACAGGGGGCCAGTTCACTGTCTCTCAGACCGTTGGAGGGCCGGACTATAGTTTAAAAAAAAACTATGAACAAATTCCTATGCACACTGCACATATCTTATTTTGAAGTAAAAAAAAAAAACGGCAAAAACACCCGCATGTGGCCCGCGGGCTGCAGTTTGAGGACGCCTGGTCCAGACTGACGAGGCTCGGAAGCCATGAGTGACTGTCCCAGGTGATGGCGCCCCTGAGCTTGTGAACCCTAACCCCACACAGTCCCCCGAGTTACCGCGTTAGCGATCAGGAGACAATATGCTGCCTTGTCCCCCCCTGTCCTGAGCCCCCCGCCCCCTGCAGAACGTGGCCCAGCATGGACCAGACAGACCCCGTTTCTGAGTTTGTGATGTGGCGTGGCCTCTGGCTTCCTGAACACGGTCTGTGTACAGTCATTATTAGGCCATTATTGGGACGACCTCTATTTTAAGATGCTTTTATCCTCCAACGCCATGAAGTAAAATCCAAGCTTCTTAGTCTCTTCAATAATGGACTCTCACCTCCGTGCATTGGCTGAGCCGGCCCAGCCCTCCCCAACCCGGGTGGCCACTCAGCCAGGCGACCTGCACCCTCTCCTCTCTGCACCCCAAGCCCCGTCAACACAGGTTCACCACCATCCTGGGACCAAGACGTGAAATGTCACCCCACCCCTGAGTTTCACGTTATTCTGGGGCCTGGAGTGATATTCCTCATGTAACTGCTTGGCAAAGCCCCCCTCCCTTTCCAAGTTGCCAGTTTAGCGCAGAATGCCACCACCTCTGGGGAGCCATCCCTGACTGCACAGGGAGAGCCGACTTCCTCATCTGTGCTCCCATAGCAGTCCACACTGGTTCCAGCCCAGCTGGCAGCACACAACCGGCCCGGGGCGGCCAGGTGCCCCGAGCTCCGCCAGGCCAGCCATCCCACATCGCGACTCCAGCAGCAGGAAGCGCCTTCTTCTACTTGCACTTTTTGTCTCATAAAACCTTCGGCCCGGAAGGTCGGCCGGAAACCCAGCCAGCGTGCACGTGCGGTCCTCACAGGAGCCAGGCCAGCCCCTGGCTTGGCCGCTGACAGGGTGAGGGGCGCCCCCGGCCCCCGGCGCTCTGCCGCCAGCACCTGCTCTGCTGTTCGCTACCAAACGGGAAATTCCAGATGAGTCACGTTGGGGCTTAAGAGTTCAAACACGGCCCCTGAGCCACACTCGCTCTGAGTGCTCTTAGTGTTGAGCTAACACGCGAATGAATGAAACAGCGCGTCTGCCTTCAGCCGGCTGCACGTGGTGGGAGCTCAGGGATGTTGACATGTTTTGCCGTGGGGGCCACGCGGGTCAGAGGCATGGCGGGAAAGATGCCTGGCTGATGGACGGCTACATGTAGAGGTGAGACAAAGCCACCCCAGCGGGCGCCGGACCCCTCCCAGTGGTGGTGGCTTACCAAGGGCACTCGCCCTGCTGACAGCACACATTTGCTCCGTGGCCTGTGCCTCCTCTGCCTTTATCATCCACTCTGATCCTTTTTAAAATAGATTTTTATTGATGTCAGAGAGGAAGGGAGAGGGGGAGAGAGAGAAACATCAATGAGAGCGAGTCATTGATCAGCTGCCTCCTGCACACCCCACATGGGATGGAGCCCACAACCTGGGCACATGCCTTGACCGGGAATCAAACCGTGACCTCCTGGTTCATAGGTGGATGTTCAACCACTGAGCCATGCCGGCCCGGCCACTCTGATCTTACTAGTCTCCTCTCCCAGTAGACTAAGCGCTTTCCCCCTCATGTGAGAGGCCTGGGGGACTGACCCTGTTGGAGGTTTCCAGGGTAATGTGTGTGTGGTGCGTGGGAAAGCTGCGGGGGGGGGGGGGGGCGGGCAGCCATGGCCACACACGGATCACACAGATTACTGTGCAGAGCACGTGGCATGACCTCGGCCTGCTCAGCCCCTTAAAGAACGTAGACGTTTTTGTATAACCATCACCTATGCCGGCGCGATCCAAGGCTCTGCTCCCCTTGAGGCCTCAGCCCAGCGTCCAGAGGCGTGTGAGTAGAGCGCGCGCTCTCTCAGCCTTTATTGTTGCTGAGGGCCCACCTGCCTCGCCTTCAGGAACAAGGAGGCGCCTCCAAGCGCCTCCGTAGAATCATCCAAACCGAGCCTCCCCACCAGCCGGCGACCGGGCGCATCTCATCCCCAGGGCCCATCCCTCCGAAGAGGCTCCTCTGGGCGCAGACCCCCCCCCCTCCCCAGCCCCTCCTCTGATAGGCTGGGCCCGGTTGGTGTGTCCTTTGAAACAAATGCAAAGTTTTAAAAAACAAAGTGACCCTGGCTGAGAAGGAATCACCCCCGAGAAAAGATGGCCTTTGCCTGGAATTGTTAGTGCCCTCAATGCAGAGCCCTGGTGCCCACGCGTGTGCACATGGAGCTGGCCGCTGGCCGGCAGGGATGCTGGTTCTGTAGCTACCGCAGGAGGTGGGGGTGTGCGCGGGGGAGCTGCCGTGCCAGGAAACTGAAGCCCAGCTCGGGCTGAGCGTTGACCTAGGAACCAGGAGGTCGAGGTTCGATTCCCGGTCAGGGCACAGGCCCCGGTTACGGGCTTGATCCCTGGTGTGGGTCGTGCAGGAGGCAGCCGATCCATGATTCTCTCTCATCATTGATGTCTCTACCTCTCTCTCCCTCTCCCTTCCTCTCTGAAATCAATAAAAATATATTTTAAAAAAGAAAATAAAAAATAAAAATAAAGAGGCCAGCCCTGCCCGCGGGGTGTGCTGTGGCTTCCGGGGCCTTTCTGGGCGAGATGGTCCCCCGCTCTGGGTCCTGATGCGGTGCGAGGCCTGGAATCTGTCAGGCGGGGAAAGCATTGCCGCGAAGGACATTTTGGGACGAGGGAGAAACTGACTATAAAGGGTGGGTTGGAGAGTAGCTTCCTTGCTGTTAGAAGTTGCTGATGCGGGCAATGGCGCAGAGATTATGTGAGGAAACATCCTTAGGAAGATGGGCATGGCGTGTGGAGAGAGAGACACACGTGTCTTCAAGGCATTGCCCAACGGTTCAGAAACCACATAACGACGGGGAGAACCCAGGCGGGCGCCAGCGGCAAAGGGCGCCAGAGGCCGGGACTGCTGCGACTCTTCTGCGAATGGAAATTACGTCCAAATACAAGCCCAGCTTTTTAAAAAGCACAGCCAAGAAGCAACTCTCGTCGCTTACTGGCCTTTTGTTCATTCACACGTCGCCTTTTCCTGGCTAGGCCCGCTTTCTCTTTCAGTCATAGGTACAGATTGAATACAGATGTAATCAAAACTCCACAAAGACGGTGTTTTCGGAGGGATCGTTTTTTATTTGTTTTTTGGTGCCTTAAAGGTTGCATTTAAAAATAACATCCCCTTTGGGAACAGCCCTGCTTTGCAGGGAATTCAGTAAGTATATTTAGGGAAAAACAGCGGGAATTCAGCTGCAGCACCTGCCTGGTCTCCTCTTCTGCGTCCCCGCCCCCCTTCCCTGCCCCCCTCCCCCTCCCCCTCCCCTCCTCCCCCTCCCCCCTCCCTCCTCCCCCCCCCCTCCCCCCCCCCCCCCCCCCCCCCCCCCCCCCTCCCCCTCCCCTCCCCCTCCCCTCCCCCCCCCCCCCCCTCCCCCCTCCCCTCCCCCCCCCCCCCCCTCCCCCCCCCTCCCCCCCCCCTCCCCCTCCCCCCCCTCCCCCTCCCCCTCCCCCTCCCCCCCTCCCCCCCCCCCCCCCCCCCCCCCCCCCCCCCTCCCCTCCCCCCCCTCCCCCCCCCCCCCCCTCCCCCCCCCCCCCCCCCCCCCCCCTCCCCCCCCCCCCCCCCCCCGCCGGGGAGCAGCACGTGACGGGCCCAGCTGTCCTCCATCACAAAGCCAGCCGCTAATCCCGCTGCTCGCAGGTGTTTCTGTGCCAAGCCTTCCAGAAGCCCCTCAACCAAAGGAGCCTCGGCCCCCCCCTTGTGAGAAAGAAGCGTCTTGTGGCCGGTACCTCCTGGAGCACACGGTGCCCCGTGCTAACGCGCGTGCGAGCCGGACGCACCGCGCCGCCTCCCTCCGGGGGTGCGGGAGCCCGGAGCGGGGGCAGGGGCGGCACCCCGGGAGGGGGCGCTCTCCGGGACGCGGGGGGCAGGGGCGGCACCCCGCGAGGGGGCGCTCTCCGGGACGCGGGGGGCAGGGGCGGCACCCCGCGAGGGGGCGCTCTCCGGGACGCGGGGGGCAGGGGCGGCACCCCGGGAGGGGGCGCTCTCCGGGACGCGGGGCCTCCAGGTTCACGCAGCCCCCCCCCCCCGTGCTGCTGTGCGGGGTGGCCGCCCCCTCGGCTCCAGGCTCCGGCGAACGCGCCGTCTGCCTTGTTTGGTGCCGAAAATGAGTCCGCACACGGGCCGGTCCTGCGGAAAGCTCCCCCCGGCGGCCCCGGGTCTGCTCGCCTTCGGGTGAGGCTTTGGGCCCCGTAAGAGGCGCGCCCAGGCCGGGGGCGCTTTGGGGGGACCCGGAGGCCTGGGCGGGCTGCCTGCTTTCTCTCCCCGCCCCGCCCCCGCCCCCTCCTTTTTTTTTTTTTTAAGAAATCGCTTCCCTGCTCGAACTCCAAGTCATCCGAAAGCTCCGGGAGGTTTGCCCGCCTTGTGCATCCTTTTATGTTTGGATGTGACTTTACTGAGCAGGGAGGACGGCAGAGGGAGGGAAGCGTCGGTGGGAGAGGAAACCCTGGCCCGGCTGCCTCCGCACGCCCCGACGGGGCGGAGCCGGGAACCCTGACCCCGGGCTCCCCGTCTGGGCTCGGCCCGGAGCCCCGCCCTTTTCCTTCGGGGAGGCCACCCGGGATACAAAGCGTCCCCGGGGCAGGAACGCGAGGGACCCGCAGAGGGACCCCGTGTCTCTCCCGGAGCCCCGGCCCCTGAGGCGCACAGCCAAGCCCCAGGAGACGGGGCGCCCCCGCCTACAGCCGGGTCTCCGGGTCAGAACCCCTCGGGAGGAGCTGTCAATCACAGCGCTCCGGCCAATGGCGCGGCGCGCTGGGCTCGTCTCCTAGCAACCCCGCGTCCGGCCCCGCCCGGGCTCTGCCGCTCCGGGGCCGCGGAGCCGCCTCCCCGGGGAGCCCAGGCTCAAGCGCCGCCTGCTCCGCCTCGCGGCTTCCGGCTCCCGCCCTGCGCAGGTTTGCACCCGGGACGGAGGCAGCTCCGCGCCCTTTGCCGGCGTCTGAAAGGGGAGGTTTCCTGGGAGGCCCTGGCCCAGCCGGCAGACACGCCGCGGCTTGCAGACGGGGGCCGGCCCGTTTCTGTCCGAGGGCACGTGCGGGCCGCTCAGGGCGCTGCCAGCGCCGGGAAGGGGGCTCCGGCCTCCCCGGGAACTGCCCCCGCCCAGCGGGCAGCAGGCAGCAGGCAGGGCGGCCGGGAAGCCCAGGGCTGTGCACAGCAGTTTCCTGCTGGAATATATATTTGGTGCAAAAAACCACACACACATATACATATATATACACACATATATATACATATATATACACATATATACACATATATACACATATATACATATATATACACATATATACACATATATACACATATATACACATATATACACACATATATACATATATATACACATATATACACATATATACACATATATACACATATATACACATATATACACATATATACACATATATACACATATATACACATATACACATATACACACATATATACACATATATACACATATATACACATATATACACATATATACACATATATACACATATATACACATATATACACATATATATATATACACATATATACACATATATACACATATATACACATATATATACATATATACATATATATACATATATATACATATACACATATATACATATATACACATATATACACATATATACATATATATACACATATATACACATATATACATATATATACACATATATACACATATATACACATATATACACATATATATACACATATATACACATATATACACATATATACACATATATACACATATATACACATATATACACATATATACACATATATACCCTCATGTTCCTTAGCGCTGCCTATTCAGTCCGCCAGGGCCCGGGCTTTCTCATCCAGCGCACGGAGGACAATGCTGGGGGGCAGGGCGGGGCAGCCTTGGGTTTGCACTGGGATCCGGTCGCACAGGGACGTCTCGGAGGCGGAGCTGAGGCTGTGGCCGCCTGAGCCCGCGGTGGACCACGGCTGCTGCACACCCGGCTCGGCCCTTTGTGAGCTGGGCCCGCCCGCCCGCCGTGCCTGCCAGCGGCCCAGGAGCCGCTGTCCTTTCTTTGCATTTAAATCATTACCAGGTGTTTCTGAGGGCGAGGGGACAATCAGCAAAGAACCAGACTGGCCCCAGCTGCCTGCTGCTGCGTCCTGGCGGTCACACTGGGCACGAGGGCGCAAACAGCCGAGGCTCCTGGCTGGGAGGCTGGGCAGGGAGGCTGGTCTCTGTTATGCCGCCAGCGAACCCCCCCCCACGGCCCCCCACGGCCCCCATCCCCCCCCCCACGGCCCCCACCCCCCCATCGACAGCCCCCCCCCCCCCCCCGGCACCCCCCCCCCCCCCCCCGGCCCCCCCCCCCCCCCCCCCCCCCCCCCCCCCCCCCCCCCCCCCCCATCCACGGCCCCCACCCCCCCCACGGCCCCCCCCCCCCACGGCCCCCCCCCCCCCCCACGGCCCCCCCCCCCCACGGCCCCCACCCCCCCACGGCCCCCACCCCCCCCACGGCCCCCCCCCCCCACGGCCCCCACCCCCCACGGCCCCCCCCCCCCCCCACGGCCCCCCCCCCCCCACGGCCCCCACCCCCCCCCCCCCCCCACCCTCCATCCACGGCCCCCACCCCCCATCCACAGCCCCCCCACCCCCCCACGGCCCCCCCCCCCGCACAGCTGGCTGGCATTGGCTTCTGCGCCGTCACAAACACGGACTAAGAAAGGGCCATGATAGCGCCCAGCGCTCACCGCATGGACAGCAGGCCAGCCGCCGCCCCGGGGAGCGGGGCTGTCACCGGCTTCCTGCCTGGGTGACGATGGGGGCCCTGGGCCAAGGCAGCACCTGAGAGAAACCGCGAGCTCCGGCTCTGCTCCCTCCGGGCGCTGTTCCCCGTCTGTCCCGGGCGCTGTCCCCGGTCTGTCCCGGTCTGTCCCGGGCGCTGTTCCCCGTCTGTCCCGGGCGCTGTCCCCGGTCTGTCCCGGTCTGTCCCAGTCTGTCCCGGGCGCTGTTCCCCGGTCTGTCCCGGTCTGTCCCGGGCACTGTCCCCGGTCTGTCCCGGTCTGTCCCGGGCGCTGTCCCCGGTCTGTCCCAGGCGCTGTTCCCGGTCTGTCCCGGGCGCTGTTCCCCGTCTGTCCCGGTCTGTCCCGGGCGCCCCCCTGTCTGTCCCGGTCTGTCCCGGGCGCTGTCCCCGGTCTGTCCCAGGCGCTGTTCCCGGTCTGTCCCGGGCGCTGTTCCCCGTCTGTCCCAGTCTGTCCCGGGCGCTATTCCCTGTCTGTCCAGGTCCCCGGGCGCTGTCCCCGGTCTGTCCCAGGCGCTGTTCCCGGTCTGTCCCGGGCGCTGTTCCCCGTCTGTCCCGGTCTGTCCCGGGCGCTATTCCCTGTCTGTCCCGGTCTGTCCCGGGCGCTGTCCCCGGTCTGTCCCAGGCGCTGTCCCCGGTCTGTCCCAGTCTGTCCCGGGCGCTGTTCCCCGGTCTGTCCCCGGTCTGTCCCAGGCGCTGTTCCCGGTCTGTCCCGGGCGCTGTTCCCCGTCTGTCCCGGTCTGTCCCGGGCGCTATTCCCTGTCTGTCCCGGTCTGTCCCGGGCGCTGTCCCCGATCTGTCCCAGGCGCTGTTTCCCGGTCTGTCCCGGGCGCTGTCCCCGGTCTGTCCCAGTCTGTCCCGGGCGCTGTTCCCTGTCTGTCCTGGTCTGTCCCGGGCGCTGTCCCCGGTCTGTCCCGGTCTGTCCCGGGCGCTGTCCCTCGTCTGTCCCGGTCTGTCCCAGGCGCTGTTCCCGGTCTGTCCCGGGCGCTGTTCCCGGTCTGTCCCGGGCGCTGTCCCTCGTCTGTCCCGGTCTGTCCCAGGCGCTGTTCCCGGTCTGTCCCGGGCGCTGTTCCCGGTCTGTCCCGGGCGCTGTCCCCGGTCTGTCCCAGGCGCTGTTCCCGGTCTGTCCCGGGCGCTGTCCCCAGTCTGTCCCAGTCTGTCCCGGGCGCTGTTCCCTGTCTGTCCTGGTCTGTCCCGGGCGCTGTCCCCGGTCTGTCCCGGTCTGTCCCGGGCGCTGTCCCTCGTCTGTCCCGGTCTGTCCCAGGCGCTGTTCCCGGTCTGTCCCGGGCGCTGTCCCCGGTCTGTCCCGGTCTGTCCCGGGCGCTGTCCCCGGTCTGTCCCGGTCTGTCCCGGGCGCTGTCCCCCGTCTGTCCCTCGTCTGTCCCGGGCGTCTGTCCCAGGCGCTGTCCCGGTCTGTCCCGGGCGCTGTCCCCGGTCTGTCCTGGTCTGTCCCGGGCGCTGTTCCCGGTCTGTCCCGGGCGCTGTTCCCCGTCTGTCCCGGTCTGTCCCGGGCGCTATTCCCTGTCTGTCCCGGTCTGTCCCGGGCGCTGTCCCCGATCTGTCCCAGGCGCTGTTCCCGGTCTGTCCCGGGCGCTGTCCCCGGTCTGTCCCAGTCTGTCCCGGGCGCTGTTCCCTGTCTGTCCTGGTCTGTCCCGGGCGCTGTCCCCGGTCTGTCCCGGTCTGTCCCGGGCGCTGTCCCTCGTCTGTCCCGGTCTGTCCCAGGCGCTGTTCCCGGTCTGTCCCGGGCGCTGTTCCCGGTCTGTCCCGGGCGCTGTCCCCGGTCTGTCCTGGTCTGTCCCGGGCGCTGTTCCCCCCGTCTGTCCCGGGCGCTGTCCCCGGTCTGTCCCGGTCTGTCCCGGGCGCTATTCCCGGTCTGTCCCCGTCTGTCCCGGGCGCTGTTCCCCGTCTGTCCCGGTCTGTCCCGGGCGCTGTCCCCGGTCTGTCCCGGTCTGTCCCGGGCGCTGTTCCCTGTCTGTCCTGGTCTGTCCCGGGCGCTGTCCCCGGTCTGTCCCGGTCTGTCCCGGGCGCTGTCCCTCGTCTGTCCCGGTCTGTCCCGGGCGCTGTTCCCGGTCTGTCTGTCCGGGGGCGCTGTCCCCGGTCTGTCCTGGTCTGTCCCGGGCGCTGTTCCCCGTCTGTCCCGGGCGCTGTCCCCGGTCTGTCCCGGTCTGTCCCGGGCGCTGTCCCTCGTCTGTCCCGGTCTGTCCCGGGCGCTGTTCCCCGTCTGTCCCGGGCGCTGTCCCCGGTCTGTCCCGGTCTGTCCCGGGCGCTATTCCCGGTCTGTCCCCGTCTGTCCCGGGCGCTGTTCCCCGTCTGTCCCGGTCTGTCCCGGGCGCTATTCCCTGTCTGTCCCGGTCTGTCCCGGGCGCTGTCCCCGGTCTGTCCCAGGCGCTGTTCCCGGTCTGTCCCGGGCGCTGTTCCCCGTCTGTCCCAGTCTGTCCCGGGCGCTATTCCCTGTCTGTCCAGGTCTGTCCCGGGCGCTGTCCCCGGTCTGTCCCAGGCGCTGTTCCCCGGTCTGTCCCGGGCGCTGTTCCCCGTCTGTCCCGGTCTGTCCCGGGCGCTATTCCCTGTCTGTCCCGGTCTGTCCCGGGCGCTGTCCCCGGTCTGTCCCAGGCGCTGTCCCCGGTCTGTCCCAGTCTGTCCCGGGCGCTGTTCCCCGGTCTGTCCCCGGTCTGTCCCAGGCGCTGTTCCCGGTCTGTCCCGGGCGCTGTTCCCCGTCTGTCCCGGTCTGTCCCGGGCGCTATTCCCTGTCTGTCCCGGTCTGTCCCGGGCGCTGTCCCCGATCTGTCCCAGGCGCTGTTCCCGGTCTGTCCCGGGCGCTGTCCCCGGTCTGTCCCAGTCTGTCCCGGGCGCTGTTCCCTGTCTGTCCTGGTCTGTCCCGGGCGCTGTCCCCGGTCCCCGGTCTGTCCCGGTCTGTCCCGGGCGCTGTCCCTCGTCTGTCCCGGTCTGTCCCAGGCGCTGTTCCCGGTCTGTCCCGGGCGCTGTTCCCGGTCTGTCCCGGGCGCTGTCCCTCGTCTGTCCCGGTCTGTCCCAGGCGCTGTTCCCGGTCTGTCCCGGGCGCTGTTCCCGGTCTGTCCCGGGCGCTGTCCCCGGTCTGTCCCAGGCGCTGTTCCCGGTCTGTCCCGGGCGCTGTCCCCAGTCTGTCCCAGTCTGTCCCGGGCGCTGTTCCCTGTCTGTCCTGGTCTGTCCCGGGCGCTGTCCCCGGTCTGTCCCGGTCTGTCCCGGGCGCTGTCCCTCGTCTGTCCCGGTCTGTCCCAGGCGCTGTTCCCGGTCTGTCCCGGGCGCTGTCCCCGGTCTGTCCCGGTCTGTCCCGGGCGCTGTCCCCGGTCTGTCCCGGTCTGTCCCGGGCGCTGTCCCTCGTCTGTCCCGGTCTGTCCCAGGCGCTGTTCCCGGTCTGTCCCGGGCGCTGTCCCCGGTCTGTCCTGGTCTGTCCCGGGCGCTGTTCCCGGTCTGTCCCGGGCGCTGTTCCCCGTCTGTCCCGGTCTGTCCCGGGCGCTATTCCCTGTCTGTCCCGGTCTGTCCCGGGCGCTGTCCCCGATCTGTCCCAGGCGCTGTTCCCGGTCTGTCCCGGGCGCTGTCCCCGGTCTGTCCCAGTCTGTCCCGGGCGCTGTTCCCTGTCTGTCCTGGTCTGTCCCGGGCGCTGTCCCCCGGTCTGTCCCGGTCCCGGTCTGTCCCGGGCGCTGTCCCTCGTCTGTCCCGGTCTGTCCCAGGCGCTGTTCCCGGTCTGTCCCGGGCGCTGTTCCCGGTCTGTCCCGGGCGCTGTCCCCGGTCTGTCCTGGTCTGTCCCGGGCGCTGTTCCCCGTCTGTCCCGGGCGCTGTCCCCGGTCTGTCCCGGTCTGTCCCGGGCGCTATTCCCGGTCTGTCCCCGTCTGTCCCGGGCGCTGTTCCCCGTCTGTCCCGGTCTGTCCCGGGCGCTGTCCCCGGTCTGTCCCGGTCTGTCCCGGGCGCTGTTCCCTGTCTGTCCTGGTCTGTCCCGGGCGCTGTCCCCGGTCTGTCCCGGTCTGTCCCGGGCGCTGTCCCTCGTCTGTCCCGGTCTGTCCCGGGCGCTGTTCCCGGTCTGTCCCGGGCGCTGTCCCCGGTCTGTCCTGGTCTGTCCCGGGCGCTGTTCCCCGTCTGTCCCGGGCGCTGTCCCCGGTCTGTCCCGGTCTGTCCCGGGCGCTGTCCCTCGTCTGTCCCGGTCTGTCCCGGGCGCTGTTCCCGGTCTGTCCCGGGCGCTGTCCCCGGTCTGTCCTGGTCTGTCCCGGGCGCTGTTCCCCGTCTGTCCCGGGCGCTGTCCCCGGTCTGTCCCGGTCTGTCCCGGGCGCTATTCCCGGTCTGTCCCCGTCTGTCCCGGGCGCTGTTCCCCGTCTGTCCCGGTCTGTCCCGGGCGCTGTCCCCGGTCTGTCCCAGGCGCTGTCCCCGGTCTGCCCCGGGCGCTGTCCCCGGTCTGTCCCGGGCGCTGTTCCCGGTCTGTCCTGGGCGCTGTTCCCCGTCTGTCCCGGGCGCTGTCCCCGGTCTGTCCCGGTCTGTCCCGGGCGCTGTTCCCCGTCTGTCCCGGTCTGTCCCAGGCGCTCCCCAGGAGGGTGACAGGCTTTCCCCTAGGAAGCTCCCGACCTGGAGAGCGGGTTCTACAGCCTGAAACCGCCGTTGGGATTGGAAGGCCTTAATGAACCAGGAAAGATAAAGACAGACGTTCACCCCCAGACAGGCTCTGTGCTAGCCACGCCCCCGGACCTGTGGACTCGTCTGCGGGAGTGGAACTCAGTCCCCGTTCCGGCTCCTCGTTTCCAATCGTTAGGAGAGAATTCTGCTCCAGAACTTTTTCTAAGAATCTAAACTATGAAGCCGTCGGAAATGAGGTTGGAAGAACGGGCCAGGAAGATGGCTGCTCCCTCCTGCGAGGCACCGAGGCCGTCATGAAGGGGGGCAGGCGTGCGCTCCCCCACTCCTGTGTGGGCTTCTCCTGGGAAGAGTCTGCGGTTGAACTGTGTGTGTGTGTGTGTGCAGATAAATATGCACCTGTACATGCCTTTGCGCACGCACACACACACACACACACACAATCCGTGTTGATTGAGAGCCAGCAATCAACACAATTCCAGAGTCACAAGACGTTCCTGAGGGTGGAAAGCCGTCTCCAATGGGGATCCGACCACATGTATGTGTCTCCATAGAAAACACCCCTTCCCGTGTCTCCTCGCCCCGTGGACGGAGCAGGCGCTGCTCCCAGGCGTGACCGCAGGGCACGCTGTGCCCGCCCCTGGGCCAGTGACGGTGACAGACGTGGTCACCGGATGAGTCGTTTGCTCATCGATTCCTCAGCGGATGCAGCAGAGTCATTGCAGAGCAGCCTGCCCGGCCCAGCACTGCACGCCGAGCACGCCCATGCGTCACACGTGTCAGAGCTTTATTCCCGGATGTCCGTCCTGGGTTTGAATTCCCGGAGGTGGGGGGTTAGGGGGAGACCTGCGCCCACGGGGAGGCAGCGGAGCGTCCACTCAGCAAACACGGGGCCAGGAGGGATGACCTCAGCCGCCAGTCAGCTACTTGACATGCAGCCGGGCGCGCCACCTCTCCACCCGCTCTCCCTCCAGGGCGGCAGGTGCAGCGAGAAGCGGGGCTTTGTTCTCGCACGGGCTGGCCCCTCGCACAGACCGGCCGCCACCCTCTCCCGGCCTGGCCTGAAGCTCATTGTCCTCGTGTTCTATGGAGCCGGTCCATTCACAGCACCCGGTTCCCCGGGCTCTGGGCCGGGGCCTCCCCGTCCGCCTCCCTGTGAGCAGGAGAGAGGCGCAGGGCCCGCCGAGGAAGGACAGCCCGTCCAGGCGATTCTTCGTCAGTCACAGGACAAAACAAGCGCCTGCAGGTCCGCCAGGGCCGCGTGCTCGCCCATCCCCGCGGGTCTAAGGAACGCATTTCCGGAACGTGGCTCGGGAGGCGCCGAGCGGAAACGGAGTCTCTCCCTGCGAGCTGGGAGCAGCGAGGCACCGCTCTCCTCTGTGGCCACCGCTGCGTCCAGCACGGCGGGCCGGGTGCCCCGTCGGAGATCTGGCTCCCGGGGCGGGGAGGACGGTGTTCCTTTAGCCAACACGTCAGAAACACACCAACAGCACATCCCGCCCCCAGCCTGGACTTCACAGCAGCGGCGAGGTCCTGCCGCGTTCCTGGCCGTAAAGTGGGGCGTGATACGATGGACATTGTCTGTGGGTGCAGGTTACATCCTGAAAGTCATAAACTAGACGCTTTTATGGCTCGGCTGCAGCTATTAACCCAGTGAGAGAGTTATTCATTCGAAATCTGAGTCTGTGCCATGCCCGGGCGTCGGTGGATCGAGATGGGCCCGTGTGAAATGTGTGAAACGTTACAGATAAAAACGTACACGCGGCGGGGGCAGGAGGGGCAGGAGCGGAGCTGGCAGGGTGACGGGCGGGGGGGGGGGCGGTTGTAGCACTTCCACAAACCGCACTGAGGGTCCCTCGTCTCTAGGGGCCTCAAGCTCTGGTCCGAGGGTTGAGTCACAATGTCTGGTGCACATGGGTTCGCACATACGCTGTGAACCAAGTGAAAAGATTGGATACGTATTTGGGCGTTTCCACACCTACTGAAGGTGTGTGTGTGTGAGTGTGTGTGTGAGTGTGTGTGTGTGTGTGTGTGTGTGTGTGTGTGTGTGTGTGTGTGTGTGTGTGTGTGTGTGTGTGTGTGTGTGTGTGTGTGTGTGTGTGTGTGTGTGTGTAAGTGTGTGTGTGTGTGTGTGTGAGTGTGTGTGTGTGTGTGTGTGTGTGTGTGTGTGTGTGTGTGTGTGTGTGTGTGAGTGTGTGTGTGTGTGTGTGTGTGTGAGAGTGTGTGTGTGTGTGAGTGTGTGTGTGTGTGTGTGTGTGTGTGTGTGTGTGTGTGTGTGTGTGTGTGTGTGTGTGTGTGTGTGTGTGTGTGTGTGTGTGTGTGTGTGTGTGTGAGTGTGTGTGTGTGTGTGTGTGTGTGTGTGTGTGTGTGTGTGTGTGTGTGTGTGTGTCTGTGTGTGAGTGTGTGTGTGGGGTGTGTGTGTGTGTGTGTGTGTGTGTGTGTGTGTGTGTGTGTGTGTGTGTGTGTGTGTGTGTGTGTGTGTGTCTGTGTGTGAGTGTGTGTGTGTGTGGGGTGTGTGTGTGTGTGTGTGTGGGGGGGTGTTTGTGTGAGTGTATGTGTGTGTGTGTGTGTGAGTGTGTTTATGTGAGTGTGTGTTTGAGTGTGTGTGTGTGTGAGTGTGTGTGTGTGTGTGTGTGTGTGTGTGTGTGTGTGTGTGTGTGTGTGTGTGTGTGTGTGTGTGTGTGTGTGTGTGTGTGTGTGTGTGTGTGTGTGTGTGTGTGTGTGTGTGTGTGTGTGTGTGTGTGTGTGTGTGTGTGTGTGTGTGTGTGAGTGTGTGTGTGTGTGTGTGTGTGTGTGTGTGCGCTGCGGGGGGGGCGGGGGGTCTAAGTTCAGGCCCAGCAGTCGTGCGTGCTCCTGCGGGCCGAGCCCGAAGACGGGCACGCTGCCTCCTGAGCGCCCGCACCGCCCCGCGCCCATCAGACCAGCGCGCGGCCCGGGGAGCAGGAGCTCAGGCGCGGCTCTGGGAGCCCCACTTCCCCGGGGCCCTGCCCTCCTCCACACGTGGGGGCCCCTGGGAAGCTGGCGGAGAAGGCGAGCCGGTGCCACAGCCCCATCTGTCCGGGAAGGGGGCGAGGAGGCAGCAGTCCCTCCAGATCCAAAACCCCGAGTCGCAGAGTGGGATGGGGCACCTTGGAGCCCGCCTCGCGGCTCCCCCCAGCTCCCCCCACCGGACCCGCAAACCCGCTTCGAGTTTACGCAGCAAAGAGGCGAGGAGCGCGCCTCCCACGCGGGGACTCAGAGCATCGACACCTGCGCCTGCGATGCCCACAGGACGTGTTTGACGGCGGGGCTAGTGCAGGTCAGGAAAGGCTTCGGAACGGCTGTCCCTGCCCCGGCTGGTGGCTCAGTGGGCTAGAGCGCCTTCCCCGCACACCAAGGCTGCAGGTTCAACCCCCGTCGGGGCACATACAGGAAGCGCCGTAAGGAGAATAGCTGATCAATGTTTCCCTCTCTCTCTCCCTCTCCCCCCCCGCCCCCGGGCCTCACTCTCTCTCTAAAAGAAAAAACACCCGATGTCAATTGTTTAATAAAGACACGGACTTGCTGGGAAGGAGGTGAGGGTTCCCGTTTCCGCAGGAGCTCTGCCCGGGAATGCACAGGAAAGAGGGCAGGGGTGGGGGAGAAGCCCCTCCCTGGACGGATCCGGGGTGACCCTGCTGCCAGCAGCTCAGGGCCGCGGCCTCTGTGGGCCACGCTGGCTCCCCACCCCCTCGGCGCTCCCTCGCGGCCGCCTGACCCCGCCGCCGGGTGCGGGAGCCCCATTTGCAGTCCACCTGCATCGAAGGCGAAGGAAGAGTCAATGCAGTTAATGCGCACGGAGTCCTGCGTCGGGCACGCCCGCCCCTCCCCGGAGCTCCAGGACAAGCCTCTCCTGTAATGGCTCTTGTAAGTTAATTGCAGACTCAATTGTCTACGGGCATTCTCAGAATAAGTGGCAAGTCGTTAATTGCACCCCAAATTAGCCAATTCTGCCCATAATTAACCATTTGAAGACAATTAATTGCACGCATAATATTTGCACCTGCAACTAATTGGAGCCCCTCGTACTGTTCCTGGAAGAAATAAAGAAATAAGCACCCACACCAGCAACAAGAGAACCGGCGGCGGTGGCTCGTCAGCGTGGTCTTTGTCGTGGGAGGGGGGGTGGGTAGGGGGTGCCAGCGCTGGGCGGGGGTGCAGGGGGAGCCGGGCTGCGAGGGCCTCGCCTCCCGGGAAAACGATGAGACACCGCCCGGCCGCTGCCTGCGCCTCTTCGCCCGCCCCCTCCCACGATAAAGTGAGCTGACTGCACTGACATGTGACTGTCAGCTATTTAACCCAAAAGTGTAAGGCTCCCCAAGGCCTGGGAAAAGGAAGACCACCCCACGTGTTGAGGATGGCGCTGTTCTAAAAGAAAGCCCGAGTTCTCCTGCTTGCTGCGTCTCACCTGCAGACTAAGCGCTCGCCACAGCCACGCATGCACCCCCAGACCCGCGGAGCCCGAGAAAAACACCCCCCGTGTGTCTCATGCCACTGGCACACGGTCGTCGGTGGTTGGCACAGCCTCTTCTCTGTGAGCGAATAAGATGCTGTTAACAACAACGATGATAACGTTAACCTTGGTAACAACAGCGTCAACACGGTGTCGCATTGTGACAACAGCCCGGAGAAGGCACTCCAGGCCACTTGGTGTAACGTTGCTCACAGAAGACCCTTTCCCCCGCTCCGTGGCTAATGCTTCACAGAGGTGCCCCTTACACTTGGACAATCTCACCCGTGTGCGTGCTCAGCGCGGTCCCCGCCCCGCAGTCAATGCCCAGCTCACGGAGCGAGCATTGCTGTCCCTGCCGGTGCCCACGGGCATTGTTCTGGGGCCACGCTGGGGACGCCACCCAGAGCCAGGTGACATGGAAACCTCGTGCTCCGCCAGTCCCAGTTCTCCGTGCTCCACAGACGTGCCGTCCATTTAAAATCCATAGCCAGGGGCGAGAAGACGCCACGGCTGTCCCCATTGTACAGGTGATGAGACGGAGGCCCCGAGTGCGGACATGCGGCTCAGCTGTTACTCTGTATCCCTCAGACCCGGACAGGGCCCATCTGTAAAGTGTGAGTGTGTGTGAGGGTGTGAGTGTGAGTGTGTGAGTGAGGGTGTGAGTGTGTGTGTGAGTGTGTGTGAGTGTGAGGGTGTGAGTGTGATGGTGAGGGTGTGAGTGTGAGGGTGTGAGTGTGATGGTGAGGGTGTGAGTGTGATGGTGAGGGTGTGAGTGTGAGGGTGTGAGTGTGATGGTGAGGGTGTGAGTGTGAGGGTGTGAGTGTGAGGGTGAGGGTGAGTGTGTGAGTGTGAGGGTGTGAGGGTGAGTGTGAGGGTGAGGGTGTGAGTGTGAGGGTGTGAGTGTGTGAGTGTGAGGGTGTGAGTGTGATGGTGAGGGTGTGAGTGTGAGGGTGAGGGTGTGAGTGTGAGGGTGTGAGGGTGAGTGTGAGGGTGAGGGTGTGAGAGTGTGTGTGTGAGTGTGTGAGTGTGAGGGTGTGTGTGTGAGTGTGAGGGTGTGAGTGTGATGGTGAGGGTGTGAGTGTGAGGGTGTGAGTGTGAGTGTGATGGTGAGGGTGTGAGTGTGAGGGTGTGAGTGTGAGGGTGTGAGGGTGAGGGTGTGAGTGTGAGGGTGAGGGTGTGTGAGGGTGTGAGGGTGAGTGTGTGAGTGAGGGTGTGAGTGTGTGTGTGTGAGTGAGTGAGGGTGAGTGTGAGTGTGAGTGTGAGTGTGTGAGGGTGTGAGGGTGAGTGTGAGTGTGTGAGTGTGAGGGTGTGAGGGTGAGGGTGTGTGAGGGTGAGTGTGAGGGTGTGAGTGTGAGTGTGAGAGTCAGTGTGAGGGTGAGGGTGAGAGTGAGTGTGAGGGTGTGAGTGTGTGAGTGAGGGTGATGGACTCGGCCAGGCCTGGTCTGCACTCCTCCCCCCCCCCCGCCCCCGCCCTGCCTCTGCCACGGGCCTTGGCCGCAAGCCAGACACACAGGCCCGCCAAGATGTGGCTCCTCCACCCGCTCTGGCACTTGGTCCGGGGTGACGTGTCGGGGTGACGTGTCGGGGTGGCGTGTCGGGGTGACGTGTCGGGGTGACGTGTCGGGGTGACGTGTCGGGGTGACGTGTCGGGGTGGCGTGTCGGGGTGACGTGTCGGGGTGACCTGTCGGGGTGACCTGTCGATGAAAGAGGAAGGAGACAGAGGACTGGGGGGGGGCTCTGAGCTCCGCCCTGGGAAGTCCTGGGGTGAACTGTACAGTGAGAGGAGAGCAGCTTCTGTCCAGGGAATGGGCAGAGTGTTTGTTAATGTATTGTTATTGACGTCAGAGAGGAGGGAGAGGGAGAGAGAGAAACATCAATGAGAGAGAATCACTGACCCGCTGCCTCCTGCACGCCCCCCACTGGGGATCGAGCCCCCAGCCCAGGCCTGGGCCCTGACCATGACCTCCTGGTTCCTAGGTGGACGCTCAATCCCTGAGCCACGGGACAGCAGCTTTTGAGGCACAGGCAGGAGCAGGGGCGGGGGCGGGGCAGGGGCAGGGGCGGGGGCGGGGCAGGGGCGGGGCAGGGGCAGGGGCAGGGGCAGGGGCAGGGGCAGGGGCAGGGGCGGGAGCAGGGGCAGGGGCAGGGGCAGGGCAGGGGCAGGGGCGGGGGCAGGGGCAGGGGCAGGGCAGGGGCGGGGGCAGGTCAGACCTGCGCTGACATGAGGGTAATCAGAACATCGTCAGGCAGGTTTGTTAGAGACACCCAGGACCCGGGACAGACTCAGGAGGCCTCGTCCTAGGCGCTGGCCCTGGCGCTGGCAACCCACCCAAACCAGCTCACCGCTCACTCGGGGCGTGCTCACACTCACACGGGGTGGGGGTTCACACGGGGTGGGGGCTCACACTCACACGGGGTGGGGGCTCACACAGGGTGGGGCTCACATTCACACGGGGTGGGGGCTCACATTCACACGGGGTGGGGGCTCACACTCACACGGGGTGGGGGCTCACACTCACACGGGGTGGGGGCTCACACTCACACGGGGTGGGGGCTCACACTCACACGGGGTGGGGGCTCACACGGGGTGGGGGCTCACACTCACACGGGGTGGGGGCTCACACGGGGTGGGGGCTCACACGGGGTGGGGGCTCACACTCACACGGGGTGGGGGCTCACACGGGGTGGGGGTTCACACTCACACGGGGTGGGGGCTCACACGGGGTGGGGGCTCACACGGGAGTGGGGGCTCACACTCACACGGGGTGGGGGTTCACACGGGGTGGGGGCTCACACTCACACGGGGTGGGGGCTCACACGGGGGGGGTTCACACGGAGTGGGGGCTCACACTCACACGGGGTGGGGGGGCTGGGGGCTCACACTCACACGGGGTGGGGGCTCACACGGGGTGGGGGGGGGTGGGGGCTCACACTCACACGGGGTGGGGGCTCACACTCACACGGGGTGGGGGCTCACACGGGGTGGGGGCTCACACGGGGTGGGGGTTCACACTCACACGGGGTGGGGGTTCACACGGGGTGGGGGCTCACACTCACACGGGGTGGGGGCTCACACGGGGTGGGGGCTCACACGGGGTGGGGGCTCACACTCACACAGGGTGGGGGGCTCACACTCACACGGGGTGGGGGCTCACACTCACACGGGGTGGGGGCTCACACGGGGTGGGGGTTCACACAGGGTGGGGGCTCACACTCACACGGGGTGGGGGCTCACACTCACACGGGGTGGGGGCTCACACGGGGTGGGGGCTCACACTCACACGGGGTGGGGGTTCACACGGGGTGGGGGCTCACACTCACACTCACACGGGGTGGGGGCTCACACTCACACGGGGTGGGGGTCACACTCACGGGGTGGGGGCTCACACGGGGTGGGGGCTCACACTCACACGGGGTGGGGGCTCACACGGGGTGGGGGCTCACACTCACACGGGGTGGGGGTTCACACGGGGTGGGGGCTCACACTCACACGGGGTGGGGGCTCACACTCACGGGGTGGGGGCTCACACTCACACGGGGTGGGGGCTCACACGGGGTGGGGGCTCACACGGGGTGGGTCAAATGGAAGCCTGCTCCTTGGACTTCCCATCTCGCCGGGCAGCGGGGTGAGGCAGCCGGGGTGGCCACGGGTAAATGCCGGAGGACCCGTGGCCTGAGGACTCGCACAGGAGCTGGGTGAGGAACAAAACTTGTCACAAGCAGATTCTTCAAAGAGAAAATACAGTGAGACTGAAAACAGACTGTTTTATATTTTAAAAACTGATTTTAGAGAGAGGAAGGGGGGTGGGGAGTGAGAGAGAGCATCGCTGTGAGAGACACTGATCCGTTGCCTCCCGCATGCACCCCACCAGGGATTGAACCCCAAACCTGGGCGGTGCCCTGGGCGTGTGACTGGATTGACCCCGCCCCTTCCGGTGTGTGCGAGGACCCCAACAGCCCCGCTGCGTCTGCAGAGCCGTCCCCCCAGCCGGTGTGGCCCAGTGGGTGGTGCTCGGCCCGCGGACGGAAGGGTCCCGGGTTCCGTTCCCAGTCGAGGGCATGCACCCGGGTGCCAGTCCCCGGCCGGGTCGGGGCTGCGGGGGAGGCGCCCGGTGGCCGTGTCCCGCTCACACCCAGGGGTGACGGTGTAGGAAGGCCTTCGGCGGGTCGAAGGCTCACAGCCCATCCGACGCGGCATCGGACCCCGGTGTCTGCCTGCCCGCCCGCGCCGGGCTCCCCGCCTGGGCGTGTTTCTGGGGTCACCCGTCTGCGCGGTTTCTTGTTGTGAGATCAGGAAGTCTGAGGCCCCTGACTCTTTATTTTTTCTGGAATATTTTTGGCTTTTATAAATTCCTTGTGATTTCGCGTGAATTTTAGGATTGTCTTTACGTTTCCATAAAAAATGCCATGGGTGATTGAGGTAAAGTGTACAAAAGTTTTAGACACAACCTCGTATGTCGAAGGCAGTTTTAAGCTTCCATTTCCCATCATCTTCCCATTCAGGGCCTGACTGAAGTTCCCATCACTGCGTGGACCCCAGGACGCGCTCATCGCTGTTAGGGGTGCCCCGGCCAGGAAGCCCCCCAGTAGCTGCTTCTGGTGTATTTCAAAATGTACCCATGGAGGTCCCCTTTATTCGTACGACGTGGCTTAGGTGCGGGCTACTCAACGAATCTGCTTGTTTGTTTTTAAAATTTAATTGTTTGTAGCCATTACCCAAAGACGAACTTCCTAGTTTAGTAATTACCGAAGAAAATGTCTATATCCCATTGAGATTGCTCATTTAAAAGAATTCACACCAGGTTCAACCGAATCCAGAGAAACAGACATTAAAACTACAAGGCAAAGTCATAAAGAATGTGGAGCGTCACCCAGGTCTGGAACAGCTGGACTGTGCGATGACGAACGATATCTGGAATTTGACATCCAAGGTGTCAGACGTGAACACGTCTATAGAACCCTCAGAGGCCCACTGACTTCCAACATTGGGATTGCGGCGGGGGGGGGGGGGGGGGGGGAGAGAGGGAAGGAGAGAGAGAGAGAGGGAGAGGGAGGGAGAGAGAGAGAGGGAGAGGGAGAGAGAGGGAGAGGCGTCCCGGATCTGCGAAGCTGCGTCAGATGACTTATCTACGGGATCGCCTGTCAGGTGAAGGAAGAAGTGAAATGTTGCATGTTCATCGGCTCCTGGTTTTGTGCCAGCGCGCTCGGTGAGACCACAGCTTGCCAAGAAACACTGCGATGAATGTCCGCCGCGGTCCCCGCCCCGCGCCCTCCCGCCGCCCTGGAGGAGTAGCTCACCGTTCGCTACGTTGGATCCATTTGGGGCACGTCCAACGCCTAATGCAACGGAAACGCTGTGCAGCGTCACGACGGGGACACCAGACGGGACACGGCAGGCCTCACCCGGAGGGCGACCTCGGGCGGGAGTGACCGTTACAATCCGGGAGGGCGGCCCCGGTGCACTCCCCCTTCGCCTGTCCATTCCTCCGGGACCGGCTCCCGGTGACTCAGCCTCTGGTTGGAGCGTCTCCCTCCCCACCTCTCCCTGGAGGGAGCCTTGTAGCTCAACCCTATCCCCTTCCTCCCCGCAGCTCCTCTCCGCCACCCGGTGCGCACCCCGCACCCAGAGAGCTCTTCTCCGGCTGCTCCAGGGAGAGGGCCACGCCCTGGGACTCCCCCAGGCCGAATGCCGCGCCTCGGTCACAGCTACAACCCCAGAGCCACGCCTGGGCCGTGTTTGTTGGTGGGAGGTGACTTTGAATAGGGAGATGAGCACGTCTGGCCCCGGGAGGAGGGGCCGGCTGCCCGGTGGTGCCCGCAGACACGGTCAGAGATGCCGCCACGTGGCTGGGACGCGGCCATGCCCACGGGCCCGCCGTGGCTCCCGCTGGAGGACACGCGGGTTCCCCGCCCGCGGCCGCAGAGCCAGGGCCTTCTCTTCACTAACGAAGCGCTTAACACGCCTGAGCTCCGCGCCTCGGGCGGCCGGAGGCGGAGGAGGGACTCGCAGAGGAACTGGAGACCCTGCAGCCGCCCCGTCCTGGCCTGGGGCCGGGAGCGCTCTCAGATGGAACGCCAGCGCGACGGCTCCAGCCGCGGGCCCTCCGTCGGGTCAGTGCTCTCAGCGACCCTTTCGTGTGCGTTCTGAGAAGAGTGCTAAGTTCTAGAAGCTTCTAGGGATGGTCCCGACTGTTCTAGAAATGCCAGTCTCATTTCCTACATTTGGAAACCCCACACTGCCAGGAACGGGGGGGGGGTGTGTGTGTGTGTGTGTGTGTGTGTGTGTGTGTGTGTGTGTGTGTGTGTGTGGAGAGGGCCCGTGAGTGAGAAAGAAGGAAGAGAGGACGGACAGAAACGCTGCTCTCGGCCGTCACTGCCGCCAGGCGTTCTGCTCAGGGGCGGGTGGAGGGGGCGCAGCATGAAAATCCATCGGATGCAGTAGGAGTCCTCACTGCAGCGAAGGAGGTGGCAGACGGGCAGGCATGTTGTGTGGGGTGCCGACAGCCCCTTGCCCCTTTTTCCTGTCAGCCCCCCCTTGCAGAGGGCTGGATTCGTCCACCAGGAGCCCAGCGTCTGAGATCCGAGGGGAGGGGCGAGCCTTGATTGGAGCCACGTGAAGCCGGGGCTTGGCGCTGACCGGCCTCCTGAGGGAGGGAGCCCGGCCGGGGGTGCTGATGGGAGGGGGCCCGGCCGGGGGTGGGGATGGGAGGGAGCCCGGCCGGGGGTGCTGATGGGAGGGAGCCCGGCCGGGGGTGCGGATGGGAGGGGGCCCGGCCGGGGGTGCGGATGGGAGGGGGCCCGGCCGGGGGTGCTGATGGGAGGGGGCCCGGCCGGGGGTGGGGGATGGGGGGGCCCGGCCGGGGGTGCTGATGGGAGGGGGCCCGGCCGGGGGTGCTGATGGGAGGGAGCCCGGCCGGGGGTGCGGATGGGAGGGGGCCCGGCCGGGGGTGCGGATGGGAGGGAGCCCGGCCGGGGGTGCGGATGGGAGGGAGCCCGGCCGGGGGTGCGGATGGGAGGGAGCCCGGCCGGGGGTGCGGATGGGAGGGGGCCCGGCCGGGGGTGCTGATGGCCCGGCACTCACAGGCCGTGGTGGCTTTGCAGAGTGGCTCACGCACCCGGCAGGATGCAGGATGGAAACCATGAGGCCGTGGTTTGTCTTTGAAGAAAGCTTCTGACCTGTTTAGCAGCAAGGCCCTCGGTCCAGGGCTCCGTCCTGGCTCACGTGGGGAGACCACCTTTCCCCGGGTTTCCTCGTGCGTTTGATGAGAACCTGGCTTTGATAACTGACAGTAACTGTCGCAGACACAGTGCAATGTTTCTGTTGGGTTTGGAATACATTGTGCGAACCCGGAACCAACTCTTTGAGGCGCGTGTCATTCCCGTTTGCGTGCGGACCGGAACGGGCGCTGTGGGTGCGGCGTGGACGCTGGACGGTGAGTGGCCCGCGAGGCCGTGGGCTGGGCTTCACTTTCTGCGGCCCCGACTGCGCGGCCCTGGAGCCAACGGCTCGTTGCGCTCCCGGGAGCCTCCACACGGCGCTGCCACGGCCTCTTTTCAGGGAAACTTTAAACAGTTTCCTCGCCCCTCCTTTGTCGGGGGCGGGTGGGGGTGGGTTTACAGCTCAGGGTCCGTGGGGTCGCTTTGTAACGAGGAGCCCTCCCCGTGTGAACCAGGCGTGTTCCCGCGGCAGTTACCTAGCCTGCGCCCCGTCCCGAGGGCCGTGCGTTTCCTTTCTGAAGACCACGCGGAGTCTGCTCGGATCGAGGTGGGATCCGGGTAAACGTAACCGGAGACTCAGCACTTCCCCACGTTTCAGAGCCTCCCCACGGCCCGAAGCCCCGGGTCCCAGGGGCAGGGCCCGCGGTGGGAATGGCAGCCCACTCGTGGTGGCGGGAATCGCTAGGAAGCCGTCCAGCATGTTCTGGGCGCTGCATCCATCGCCCGCGTGGGTCGGGGAGTGGGAGACTGCACCTTGGTGGGAGCTGGGAGAGAGGAGGCAGGTGGAGAGCATCCACATGGCGAGGGGCCTGCTCGGAACCAGGAGGGGAGCGGCGTCTTCGGAGAAGAGAATGAAGGCGAGCCCCGCCCCGATGTGGAGGTGACTGAGCTGCTCACACATTGAGGAACACACTCACGGGACACCCGTCTCCTCCAGTGGAGCGTGAGGGGTCCCAGGGGAGGCCTGAGTCCCGCGGGGACCCGTGTCGCCTCCAGAAGCACAGCCCCGGGTTCCAACGTCCAGGACGCAGCTCCACCCCCTGCTGTGCGGTCTCCCTCCGTGATGCCCGTGTTGGGTCTGTCCCACAGCAGTCCCAGGTCCTCGCCGACGCCCTCGTAGCCAGCTTCCTGCGGCGTCTTTTCCCAAGACGGGCTGGATGCGGGGTGCATCGTGTGCTGAGGAGGGAGACTGCGCTGGCACCCGCAGCCGGGCCGCCCTGCCCCGCGGGAAGGGCCTCAGGCCGCCCAGGCCTTCGCCAGGCCGGGGCTCCGGCTGGACAGGCTGCAGCCTCTGTCCACGTCTCCTGTCCACGTGAGGCCTGCGCAGCCGCGGCGCCGAGGGAAGGTGAGCGCCACGGGCTCCTTGAGACCCACCGGGATTTGCACATGGAAAAGCCGCTTCTAATGAGGCACGGCCCTTCGTGTAAAGGTGTGATCGCCACGACGCCCAGATGGCTCGGCGGCAGAGCCCCTCCAGCCGCCAGCCACCGGGCAGATGGCTGAGTGACGGGCGGCCACAGCCACGCCGCCTCGCACACGTGCTCCGAGTCTGAAGCAGGTACCGTCTGCGGAAAAGCCAGCAACCAGGCATCCACGACACGCACGGCCCTAGAGAAAGGGAGTGACACTGGCCAGGATGGAACCAGAACGTCACAGATTCAGTCGTCCTGGACAGAATCCAGTGGGGGGGCTCCCCCCAGATCCACACTCCCCAGGGCCTCCTCCCCTACTCCCCGGCTCCATCTGGGGTATAAAGAAGGATGGGACGTCCACCCACACCCCAGGGCCGCCCACGCCAGCCCCCCCGCATGTCCCTCACCATCCCATTTGCATGTCCAAGTGTGCAGGCCCAGGTCTGTATATCCAGGCATGCATGTCCAGGCGTGCAGGTCCAGGTCTGTATGTCCAGGTGTGCATGTCTAGGCATGCAGGTCCAGGCGTGCATGTTCAGGCGTGCATGTCCAGGCGTGCAGGTCCAGGTCTGTATGTCCAGGCGTGCATGTCTGGGCATGCAGGTTCAGGTGTGCATGTCCAGGCGTGCATGTGCAGGCGTGCAGGTCCAGGCGTGCATGTCCAGGCGTGCATGTTCAGGTGTGCAGGTCCAGGCGTGCATGTCCAGGTGTGCATGTGCAGGTGTGCATGTCCAGGCGTGCATGTGCAGGCATACAGGTCCAGGACGTGCATGTCCAGGCGTGCAGGTTCAGGCGTGCAGGTCCAGGCGTGCAGGTTCAGGCGTGCATGTCCAGGCGTGCAGGTGCAGGTGTGCATGTCCAGGCGTGCAAGTTCAGGCGTGCAGGTCCAGGTCTGCAGGGAACTTCTCAGGCACATGGTCACCGGGCTCTGCCAGCTCTGAGCTGCTTGTTAGCCTCGTCATGAGCCTGTGACGTTGCCCCTGGGTGTCCGACAGGAAGGGACAGGGAGGCGGTTGAGGGATGAGCCCACTGCGGGTTGCGGGAAGAGGCAGGGCCAGAGGAGTGCAGGCCCAACCCGCTCGCCGCTGCGTCTGAAGGCGCTGCCCTGGGCGGGAGGCACCCGGGCACACAGGATGGTGAGGGGGACCCCCTCCCCCGCGGTGTCCATGGGACTGAAACTGGAGACCCCAGGCCAGGGGCCATGCCGCCACAGAAGGAATAGGGGTGCCCCGAGCTACCGGGGCAGGGCGCAGGCGGAGGGACTGGACACTCAGGGACTCCGTGGGGCAACGCTCACCCGTCCCGGGCAGACCTGACACCGGGGGCCAGGCCCACATCCCCCGTCCCCCGGAGGGAACGAGACGGGGCTCTGAGGCCGAGGGGCCATGAGGACGCTTCCCCAGGGAGTGCTGGGTCACGCTCTGGGCACGGCCCCGGGGACAGCGAGCTCACCTGGGCCTGAGCTCCCTCCCCGCCGCCTCTGTGGTCTCGGGCGAAGGGCCTGCTTGCACCTGCCCGGCGTTGCGCCGTCTTCCGTGGGGAGTGAGGGGTGTCTCTGCCCCAGGAATCTACTGAGAATTAAAAAGATCGTGTTGCGGGAGGTTGGGGGGGGGAGGTTACGATGCTTTGCACATGGCACGGTTCAGAATGGAGCTGCTACGCGGCTTCCTCTCGTCCTCAAACGACACCCGGGCGGGCGGAACCCGCGGGCTCGACACAGGACCCGAGCCCGCAGTCAGGCTGCCCCAGGCCCCAGGCCGCAGGCCCCAGGCCGCGCACCGGCAGGCGTGGGAGCCCACGTGGCTCCAATCTACTCTTAACATAGCAGGTAACAAACAAAACCACGCCTAGCATTTAAGAGCGCGCATCATTTAAAAAACTTAAATATATTTTTATTGATTTCGGAGAGGGAGAGGGAGAGAGAGACACCAATGCTGAGAGAATCATGGATCGGCTGCCTCCTGCACGCCCCCCACTGGGGATCGAGCCCCAGCCCAGGCCTGGGCCCTGACCATGACCTCCTGGATCCTAGGTCCATGCCCACAGGAGCTGTGGGGCCGGGAGCCTCGGTGCAGCCCCAGCGCCCGGCTCTCGGGTCACCATTTCCGATCCTGTAGTTACGAAGCCGTCTCACGGGAGCCGCACCAAGGTGCTGCTCACCGCCCTCCCCTGTGACTGCCTTCCGGGGTGCTCACCTGGGAGGCCCGCTTCCTACAGGAAACCCTGCGCACGAGGGGGCGCCCGGGGCCTCCCTCCAGGTCTCTCTCCAAACCGAGTCCAGACTCCGCAGGCCGGGGGGCGGGGGGGGGTGACCGAGCCCGGGGGGGGGTGAGCCTGGGGGGGGGGGGGGTGACCGAGCCCGGGGGGGGTGACCGAGCCCGGGGGGGGGGTGACCGGGTGCCCGGGGGGGGGGGTGACCGAGCCCGGGGGGGGGGGGGGTGACCGAGCCCGGGGGGGGGGTGACCGAGCCCGGGGGGGGGTGACCGAGCCCGGGGGGGGGGTGACCGAGCCCGGGGGCGGGTGACCGAGCCGGGGGGCGGGTGACCGGAGCCCGGGGTGGGTGACGCGGTCAAACCCATCGCCAGGACGCGCAGCCACAGCGCCTCGGGGCCGCGGGCCGGCTTCCCGCGCGTGTCGGGCACCGGAGGCGGCGGTTTGCGTGTTTTGCCTCCAAGGTCGCCGTCCAGACCAGAGGCCCGGGGAGGGGGGAGCCACCCCCAGCCGCGCGGGGCCGCACGCCGCGCGCAACACCCGCCCCGCCTGCCCAGCTGCGGCTCCTCTGCCGCCCCTTCCCAACGGGGGTGGAAGCCCCGCGCCCCAGACCGGAAACGGGCTTGCGTCCACGCTCCCACGGACGCGTGCACGGGCGGCGCGGGAAGCTGGCGGTGCCGCCGGGCCTGGGAGACGGGGACGCACGGACACCGCGGGCGCTGGTCAGTCCTGATCCCCGGACTCGGGCAGGTCCCGGGCCGGACGGGCGGCGCCTGTGCCCGGGGTGCGCTGAGCTGACCCCGAAGGTGGGCCCTCACTCCGGCCGCGCCCGGACGGGCTCTGTCGGGGGGTTCGGACCCGGACGTCGCTGGGCGGGTCCCCGTCCCGGGTCCCCGGGCTCTGGAACAGACACCCCAGCACGGAGCCCGGGCCCCGGGGCTGCGCCTCTCCCCTTGGCCCCGTCTGCGGCCGTGGCTCCCACGCAGAGCCGCCCCCACGCACACCGCCCCCACGCACACCGCCCCCACGCACAGCTGACCCCGCGCACAGCTGACCCCGCGCACACCGCCCCCGCGCACAGCTGACCCCGCGCACAGCTGACCCCACGCACAGCTGCCCCCAGGCACAGCTGACCCCGCGCACAGCTGACCCCACGCACACCGCCCCCGCGCACAGCTGACCCCGCGCACAGCTGACCCCGCGCACAGCTGACCCCGCGCACAGCTGACCCCGCGCACACCGCCCCACGCCCGAGGACCCGCGCCCGCCTTTCTGAGGTCCCTCCCGGAGGGCCCAGCGCCACCCGGACCGCACGCGCCTGCGCACCTCAGGCCTGTGCTCCCTGCGCGGCTGAGGGGACGCCCCGCGTGCACCCCGGGCCCAGAGCTGACCCCACGCGGCCCTGCCCCCTGGCACAGCTGACCGGCCTCCTGGACGCTTCTGAGCCCCGGGGCACACACCGCCCTCACGCCGCCCTGGGACAGGAAGCCGCCCTGCTGCGTGCGGCCCTGCTGCTGCGGACCCAGGTGCGTGTGGCCCTGCTGTGTGCGGCCCTACTGTGTGCGGACTCAGGTGCGTGCAGGCCCTGCTGTGTGCGGACCCTGTGTGGCCCTGCTGTGGGACGGCCCTACTGTGTGCACCCCCTGCTGTGTGCGGCCCTGCTGTGTGCGGACCCAGGTGTGTGCGGCCCTACTGTGTGCGGACCCAGGTGTGTGCGGCCCTACTGTGTGCGGACTCAGGTGCGTGCCCTACTGTGTGCGGACCCAGGTGCGTGCGGCCCTGCTGTGTGCGGCCCTACTGTGTGCGGCCCTGCTGTGTGCGGACCCAGGTGCGTGCGGACTCAGGTGTGTGCGGCCCTACTGTGTGCGGACTCAGGTGCGTGCGGCCCTACTGTGTGCGGACCCAGGTGCGTGCGGCCCTGCTGTGTGCGGCCCTACTGTGTGCGGCCCTGCTGTGTGCGGACCCAGGTGCGTGCGGACCCAGGTGTGTGCGGCCCTGCTGACCCGGCCCTGCTGTGTGCGGACCCAGGTGTGTGCGGCCCTACTGTGTGCGGACTCAGGTGCGTGCGGCCCTACTGTGTGCGGACCCAGGTGCGTGCGGCCCTGGTGTGTGTGACCCAGGTGTGTGCGGACCCAGGTGCGTGCGGCCCTGCTGTGTGCGGCCCTACTGTGTGCGGACCCAGGTGCGTGCGGACCCAGGTGTGTGCAGACCCAGGTGCGTGCGGACCCAGGTGTGTGCGGACCCAGGTGCGTGCGGCCCTGCTGTGTGCGGCCCTACTGTGTGCGGACCCAGGTGCGTGCGGACCCAGGTGTGTGCAGACCCCGGTGCGTGCGGACCCAGGTGTGTGCGGACCCAGGTGCGTGCGGCCCTGCTGTGTGCGGACCCAGGTGCGTGCGGACTCAGGTGTGTGCGGCCCTACTGCGTGCGGACCCAGGTGCGTGCGGACCCAGGTGTGTGCGGACCCAGGTGTGTGCGGCCCTGCTGCGTGCGGACCTGTGTGCGGACCCAGGTGCGTGCGGCGCTGCTGTGTGCGGACTCAGGTGTGTGCGGACCCAGGTGCGTGCGGCCCTGCTGTGTGCGGACTCAGGTGCGTGCGGCCCTACTGTGTGCGGACCCAGGTGCGTGCGGCGCTGCTGCGTGCGGACTCAGGTGCGTGCGGACTCCCGAGCCCCTGCCCGGGGCGGCCCCGCTGGGGCGGTGCAGCAGTGACCCCCAGGTCTGCAATGGGAGCCGCTCGGGGCACGAGCAGAGTCCCCTCCAGGAGCCCCAGTGCTTCGGGGGGAGCCACGGGGGCTCGCGGTGAACAGAGCGGGTGAGCTCTTCCAGGACCGGCTTCCCGCTGCTGCCCGAGGCCCGGGGCGGGGAGGGGGCGGGAGGGGGCGGGGAGGCCCCACCAGATGCGCAGGTTTGGAGGTGAGCTGAGCGCGGGCACTGTTTCAGTGGGGCGGTTTGTTAGCAGCCGTGGCAGCCCCCCCCCCCCCCGAGTTCATACGGTTTGTAGCGGGCGGTGAGGTAGGGGTGCGAGTCCCATCCTGAGACACCGCCTTCCTCGGATCACAGTCCGTTTTCGCGCTGGACGTCGGGGTGCGGGCTCCTTCCGTCCGGCGACTGTTCGCTCGGCGCCGTGTCCCTCGGGCCGTCCACGCGGAGGCCCGCGGCTGGGAGCCCGGCCGGTGGCAGTGAGCTTCCGACGGGACCCATCGCCCAGCGCAGGCCAGCACCCACCTCCGGCTCCGAGGCTGGAGCGCACCCACGAGCCCTCCGCCCGCCGGTCCGTGCTCGGACCCAGGAGCCCAGGCAGGCGGAACGCAGCGAGGGCGCAGATTGTGGCGGGCAGCGCCGCCTCTCCCAGACAGACGTCTGTGCCAGGGCTGTCTGCGAGGACGGGAGAGGCCCAGCCAACAGTCCACACAGCGGCGGGCCCCAGGGCTAGGCCGGTTCGCCCGTTTCTGTGGGTGCACCTGGGGGCGGCCTGAGTGCCCTGGGCAGCCCCTCCCCGTGGCCTCGGAGACAGGGGGCTGCGCCTGGCAGGTGCTCGCCTCCGGGAGAACTGGGCGGCCAGACCAAGCTCCTGGGAGTGACCTGGGCGCCCGGCCAGACCGTCCCGCGCTCCCCTGGGGAGTGACCTCCCTCCCTCCTTCCAGCCCTCCCTCCTTCCTTCCTTCCCTCCCTCCCTCCCTCCGCCCTTCCCCTCCCGTCCCTCCCTTCCTCCTGCCCTCTCTCCCTTCCTCCCTCCGTCTCTCCCCCCTCCCTCCCTCCTTCCTCCCTCCCTCCCTCCCTCCGTCCCTCCCTTCCTCCCGCCCGCCCGCCCTCCTTCCGTCCCTCCCTTCCTCCTGCCCTCTCTCCCTCCCTCCTTCCTTCTCTCCTCCCTCCCTCCCTCTCTCCCTCCCTCCTTCTCCCTCCTCCCTCCCTTCCCGCCCCCTCTGTCCCCCTCTCTCCCTCCTCCCTCCCCCTCCCTCCCCCTCCCTCCCTCCCTCATTTTTCATCCCGTCATTGCCCGCGCGGATGGCCCACCACCAGCACCGAGCGTGGCTGCTCGCTCAGGGTGACCTCGCCAAGGTCACCGCCGTGCCTGCCCCAGGCCGGCAGGCAGATCCAGCGAGAGGCAGGAAGCCCAGAATATCTCCTGCGAAGTCGGGTGGCACAGCCGGCAGTGCTAGGACTGGGGGCGAGGTCCCCGCCCGCTGATTGCCCTTTTCCGCGGGATGTTTCTCTTCCCGGACCCCAGTCTGAAGGCAGGTGCAGGTGAACCCCGGGCGAGCGAGGCGGATAGAGCGTCCACCGGCCGGGCTCACAGGCTGCGCGGCGACATTGTAGCGAGAGCCCGGGAGCGACTGTTACTACGTTACTGTGTGTGACTTTGTCACTGTGTCCCTGTGTGTGGCTGTGTCCCTGTGTGTGACTGTGTCCCTGTGTGTGGCTGTGTCCCTGTGTGTGGCTGTGTCCCTGTGTGTGCTGTGTCCCTGTGTGTGGCTGTGTCCCTGTGTGTGGCTGTGTCCCTGTGTGTGGCTGTGTGTGGCTGTGTCACTGTGTGTGGCTGTGTCCCTGTGTGTGGCTGTGTCCCTGTGTGTGGCTGTGTCCCTGTGTGCGGCTGTGTCCCTGTGTGCTGTGTCACTGTGTGTGGCTGTGTCCCTGTGTGTGGCTGTGTCCCTGTGTGTGGCTGTGTCCCTGTGTGTGGCTGTGTCCCTGTGTGTGGCTGTCCCTGTGTGTGGCTGTGTCCCTGTGTGTGGCTGTGTCCCTGTGTGTGGCTGTGTCCCTGTGTGTGGCTGTGTCCCTGTGTGTGGCTGTGTCCCTGTGTGTGGCTGTGTCCCTGTGTGTGGCTGTGTCACTGTGTGTGGCTGTGTCCCTGTGTGTGGTGGCTGTGTGTGGCTGTGTCCCTGTGTGGCTGTCACTGTGTGTGGCTGTGTCCCTGTGTGTGGCTGTGTCCCTGTGTGTGACTGTGTCCCTGTGTGTGGCTGTGTCACTGTGTGCGGCTGTGTCCCTGTGGCTGTGTCCCTGTGTGTGGCTGTGTCCCTGTGTGTGGCTGTGTCCCTGTGTGTGGCTGTCACTGTGTGTGGCTGTGTCACTGTGTGTGGCTGTGTCCCTGTGTGTGGCTGTCACTGTGTGTGACTGTGTCCCTGTGTGTGGCTGTCCCTGTGTGTGGCTGTGTCCCTGTGTGTGGCTGTGTCCCTGTGTGTGACTGTGTCCCTGTGTGTGACTGTGTCCCTGTGTGTGGCTGTGTCCGTGTGGCTGTGTCCCTGTGTGTGGCTGTGTCCGTGTGGCTGTGTCCCTGTGTGTGGCTGTGTCCCTGTGTGTGGCTGTGTCCCTGTGTGTCGCTGTGTCCCTGTGTGTGGCTGTCACTGTGTGTGGCTGTGTCACTGTGTGTGGCTGTGTCCCTGTGTGTGGCTGTGTCCCTGTGTGTGACTGTGTCCCTGTGTGTGGCTGTCACTGTGTGTGGCTGTCACTGTGTGTGGCTGTCCCTGTGTGTGACTGTCACTGTGTGTGGCTGTGTCCCTGTGTGTGGCTGTGTCCCTGTGTGTGGCTGTCACTGTGTGTGGCTGTGTCCCTGTGTGTGGCTGTCCCTGTGTGTGGCTGTGTCCCTGTGTGTGGCTGTGTCCCTGTGTGTGGCTGTCACTGTGTGTGGCTGTGTCCCTGTGTGTGGCTGTCACTGTGTGTGGCTGTGTCCCTGTGTGTGGCTGTCCCTGTGTGTGGCTGTGTCCCTGTGTGTGGCTGTGTCCCTGTGTGTGGCTGTCCCTGTGTGTGGCTGTCACTGTGTGTGGCTGTCCCTGTGTGTGGCTGTCACTGTGTGTGGCTGTGTCCCTGTGTGTGGCTGTCCCTGTGTGTGGCTGTGTCCCTGTGTGTGACTGTGTCCCTGTGTGTGGCTGTGTCACTGTGTGTGGCTGTGTTCCTGTGTGTGAGGCACGTTCCACAGGAAGAACCAAGACGGGCAGTGGTTCAGCCCGTGGCCCAAGGGGCACAGCCAGCAGCACAGAACCCGGGCTGAGACGGGCGGGTCTGGCTCAGGAGCAGGGACAGCAGCCCGCACATGGCACACACGCCCACTGGTGCCCGCTCTGTGCGCAGTAACCTGTTGACAAATGCAGTCGCTTTTTTTCGCCTCTTAATGAGTTCAGGACCACCGCTCTAACGTGCGCGCTCACCTCCTGCCCGGAGTTCTGCACGAGAACAAATCGGAGCGGCCTGTTGAGCCTCCAAATTGGGAAAAGGAGTTTTTGTTGGTTCAGGCCACGCCGTTTGTATGGCGGCCCTCGGGAGCTACTCCCACTGCTGCTAGCGAAATGGTGAGTCGAATGGGAGGAGGGCTTTGAGGAAAAGCAGTGTTTTAAGGCAGTAAAGCAAGTGATCGGAAGGTGCTTGAACACGCTGGAGGCTGAGAGGCGGGCTGGGTGCGAGGCTGGGAGAGGGAAGAGGGAGCTATGAGTCCTGGGCCCAGAGGCGGGCTGGGGTGGGAAGAGGGAGGGCGGAGGGTGAGGAGTGAGACCCCCTCCCGGGTTGACACGGTGATTGTTGGAGCGCAGGCAGGAGGGAAATGAGGGCGAACGTGAATCAGGCAGGTGCACGGGGGACTCGTTCCTGGGGGGTCGGGACTCGAGGCTGTGCCCGGCGCTCACAGGGGCGGAGTCACCTGCACAGGAAACGACGGTCAGTCTTTCTACCTTGTTGCTCTGCCTCCATCTCTCACTCCGCCTCCCCGGACGGGCGTCAGCCTCACTGGGCAGGAGGGCAGGCCCGCGGTGGGGAGGCGGGGAGGCTCACGCAGGTGTGAGCGTCTCAGCCAGCGCGGGGCCGCTGTGCCCGGGCACATTTCCTCTCGGTCAGTTTTAGAAACTGTTTGAATCTGTTTCCTGACCCCCCAGGAGCCCCTGGCACCTCGCTTTCCTGTCCTTCCTGCACCTGGCCCCCCGCCTGCACCACGTTCAGCTGGGACCCTCCCTCCCGCCTGCCCCTGGTCAGCCTCCCGGGAGGCCTGACCCCTCATCCTCGCCAGCACCAGCCCCGCAGCCCCCTTCCAGGGACGCGGGGGGCGTCCAGGGCAGCTGCGGTCCCCTCGCCCACGACCCTGGCCGCTGCCGGCACCTGCCCCTCATCCCAGGAGGCCGGGCAAGCAGGACCAGAGGGGCCCGGGCCCGGCAGCTTCCTGGGCGCCTCGGGCCCCGGGGTCAGACGTCCTTTCCGGGACATTCTGCCCAACTCCGCGTGCGGTTTTGGTTCCGGGCGGTGTGACAGCTCTCGGGGCTCCCTTCAGCGTGGTTCACGGTTTGGGTCCGGCCGGGACCTGGAAGTGTTGCTTTAAAGAGACGGAGGCTCATTTCTCACGACGACGAGGCTGAACAGACATAGAGGTCACTCTCCGTCTGCGACCCCGCGGCCCATGCAAAAGGGAAGTGACGACGCAGAGGGAGCCCAGCCGGGGGCTCGGGGTGAGTGTCCACCTAGGAACAGGCCCGGGGTGTGGGCTCGATCCCCAGTGGGGGGCGTGCTGGAGGCAGCTGACCCATGATTCTCTCATCATTGATGTTTCTCTCTCTCTCTCTCTCTCTCTCTCTCTCTCTCTCTCTCACTTCCTCTGTGTGTGTGTGTGTGTGTGTGTGTGTGTGTGTATATTTAAAAAAAGCTGAATTGCCCTCTCGCCTCACCCTTGTATATCTTGCACAGGAAACACCCACACCACCCACATGGCTGGTCAGCTCAAGAATGCCCCCCACCCCGGGCCTGGCCGCAGGTCACCACTGGAGGGCACAGGGTCGGTCAGCAGCCACAGTGGCTCTCCCCCCAGCACAGCTGTCCACAACCCACCCTGCCCCGCCTGCAGCCTGGAAACTCCCTGTAACTTTAAACAGGCCCAACTCCCAGACGCCCCCCGCCCCCTGCCCCTGGGCGCGGTGGGGCCGTGACTCAGCGGTGGGCCCTTATCTCTGGGCAGTGCCCTGGAAACAGCTGAGGCCGGGGAGCGCCGCGGGGGCCTCGGGGCCAGCTCTGGTTGGGGCCGTGGCTGGGAGGGTCCTGGGAAACGATCCGGCTAAATCGGTCCCTTCCCTTCCGGCTGGGAGAGCACCCTGCTGCCATTCCACACGCGCCACGCACGCCCGGGCTCGCCCCGCACAGCTGACGCCCTCCATGCGGAGGGGAGGCTGCGGCTGCCAGGCCCCGCCCGCGGCCCCGATGCCAGGAACGTCCTGGAAAGGAATGAATGAAGAGCTGGCGCCCTGCCCCCCCCCCCCCCCCCCCCCCCCCCCCCCCGTTACTCAGCCCCTCACTTGGCAGTTCTGGGGTGTGCACTGCGCTAACCCCTCCGTTTCTGGGTGCTTTCACTGCCTGGAGCACGTTCAGGCCGTCCATGCGTGACCCGGGACAGCCCGCCCGCGGCTGCTGCTCTTGGTGTCGCCCTCGGCCCGTCCTCCCCGCACACCTCCAGAGCTGCCCGCGGTCCTGTCGCTGGCCACGCGCCCCCACGGGAGGAGCGGGCTGTGCCGTCAGACTCGGGGGGGATCTGGCTCGGCCCGCCCACCCGCCACGGCCCCCCGCAGCTCGCCCGCCTCTCCGGGCCTCACACTCACAGGCGTGGCGCCGGGAGGCTGTGACCCACCGGCAGCTCTGACCTTGGTCTGACCTTGGTGAGGACGAGACGGGCGCAGGGCAGGTCCCGCTGTGGCTGCCGCGTCTCCCCCGGAGGCTGCGGGGCCTGAAGCCCAGCCCGCGCCTGGCTGTGCCCCCGGGCGCAGAGCGAGGCCGGCGGGTGTGCCATCAGATGAGAAGGAACCCACGTGGGCTGCACCTGTTCTGAAAGGGGGTGAACAGAGCCCCGAGCCATTCGGGCCCCCCGGGCGGGATGGGTGCCCGACGGCCTCGCTGCCGGTCCCCCCGCCGCCCGGTGCCCGCAAACCCTGCTGGTCAGTCTTCTCGTCCGTTAGTCCAACTCCTCCGAACGCCTCGCTCCCCGACCAGCACCTTCCCGCCGGCCCCTGGCTGCTCCCCAGCACCTCGCCTTCCCAGGACCCGAGAGAGTCTCGTCAGCAGAGAGGCTGGGCCGGGGGCGCGGTGTGCACTGGCCCCGCCGTCGCCACGCAGCCTGAGCTCTCGGCACCGACTCTGAAGGCCCGGCCACTGCGCGGGAGTGTCGTGGGTTCGAGCTGGCCCGGGACGGCCTCTGGTTGATTCTGGGTCGGCGGGTGCTGAGCAGGTGCTTTCGAATTCCCCATGTCTCCACGATCATTTAGAATCAGGAGCCCGATCCCAGCATGGCCTCTGGGTCCCCCCCCCCCCCCCCCGCCCCCCTTTCCTCCCCAGCCAGCCCCTCTTTGGGGTTTTGGGTTTTTTTCCAAACATCATGCTTCCCTGGGCGTAGCTGTGTCCTTTATCCGGAACCCCGTGACCTTTCCCTCCTTGGCTCCTGCTCTGCGGAGTTGGGCTCCAGTGTCACTTCCGTGAGAAGCCCCCCCCAACTGCCCCGTGTCCGGCGGGGCCTTCACCACCTGGTGCTCACCCTCACCCCTCTCCCCTGTGGGCTCTCCAGTGGGGTTTGGGGAGCATGTGCCCCCCCTCAGACCTCGCCGCAGAGAAGGTTACGTTTGCATCACTTCTGCATCCCCCGAGCTGCTCCCAGGGCCACGCTTGCCCCGAGTCCTCGGCGTCTGCGGCCCCGAAGGGAGGACGTTCACCGCCTGGATCCGAGGGCTGTGTGCCCTGTCCTCCCCCGCGTGGCGGCTGGCCGTGCACCCGGGCCGTGGCAGGCGTGTTTGCTGGGCTTTTCGAAGCCGGGGGCCTCTCAGAGGATCACAGTCTCGGAGCTGAAAGAGATTTTAGACATCAGCGCACCCCAAACCCCCCTCTTCCCAGGCCCCCGGGGCGCGTTCCACTCAGGACCTGGCTGGCCGGCTCGGCTCGTCCTGCACAGTGACCCACAGCAACAGATATCGGGGGGCTTCACCCAGAGGGGTCCTCAAAAGCCGTGTAAGGACAAGAGGAAAACCACCCTGGAGAAATGTACCCACGTTTTAGAAGGAGCAGCTTCCAATCCAACAAGCAAACTGTGGGCCAGAACTTAGAACAAGCGGGTGAGATGGCTGTTTTGGCATCAGTGTCCGGCCCTCCTCCCCCCTCCCTCCTCCCTCCTTCCTCCCTTCCTCCCCCCTCCCTCCTCCCTCCTGGAACGGGGGCGGCGGTGTGAATGCCTCACCGGGGCTGCCTCAGACACCTGCGCTGATGCCTGACCCGGCCGGGCCCCGCTTGCCTGGGGTATGATGTTCTCACCCTCGGGTCCCCCCACCTGTCTCATCGGCAAAACTCCACCTGAGGCCTGGAGGCTGCTCAGCTCACATGGGGCAGCACATGCACCTCTGCTGCTTTGCAGAATCCCTGTGTCATCCATGTGCGTGTGGCCGGGGCCCGATGCCAAGTGGTGTCATCCATGTCCGTGTGGCCGGGGCCTGGTGCCACGTGGTGTCATCCATGTCCGTGTGGCCGGGACCCGGTGCTGGGACGTGATTGGATTCCCTGCATCTTCCATTTCTGGTCTAACTTACGGTCGGACAGTGTGTCCAGGGACCGAGGGCTGCAGCCGCGGCCCCTTCCTCGGGTGTCTGTGAGTGTCCACTCCCCGGCGGGCGAGGGCCACAGACAAGGCTCCCGCCTCCGTCGCCCTCAGGCACCATGCTGCCCCTCGTGCCCTTGGCTCACGTCCTCCCTCCTCTGCGCCACAGGCCCCCCGTGTCCCCAGCTGCAGCGGCGTGCCGGTCCCGGCCCGGCTGTCTGGGAATGCCCGCCATCTGGGACGGATTAGCACACAGACCCTCCGCCTGTGCAACTCGCAGCCGCTTTCCGGGAATGGCCGCGAGGTGGGGAGGCCGCGGTGAGCCGTCCTGCCCGGGAACAGCGCGCCATTGAGCTCCCAGACCAGACGTCTGCGTTCTCCGGGCGCTCGGCAGCCAATAAATCCGATGGAGCCTTTTACTCCGTGCACCGCGGGGAGGGCGAGCGCCGCTTCTGCGCGGAGCCTAATTGCGAGAGACTCGCCGAGCGCCAGAGACGGCAACTGCGAGTGGCAAACACGGGCGCATTTAAACGGAACCATATGCTGCGTTGAAAGAAAAAAAACAGAAACGAGCCCATCGCCCCACCTTCCCCTGAACAGACACACGGCAAGGAGGCAGCCGGGTCAGGCAAGAGCTGTGGCCCCGTGACCGGGGGCAGCGCCGTGCGAACGCGTTCCCACCGGGACAGAGAGACTGGGGAACACCACGGCCTCGCACACAGGCCTGAGGCTGGCGGTGCACAGTCAGCACCTGGTTCACGTCTTTCCGCCTCGCCAGGGCCCCAGGCCGGGAGGGAGGGACGTGCGGTGTTGTTTGTGGTCGGTCGTGGCCTTCCGTGGACGTCCGCTGTGTCACTCAGAGTCACAGCCACAGGCTCAGCCGAGTCACCATCACCTGTCACATCCCCACCCCAGCCTCCTGCCTGAAGTAACTTATCTGGGGAAGCAGGAGAGAATGGAAGGGGAAGGGTTCCAAGATTTATTTTTTTTAAAAAAACCTGTGCCTTTTGTCCTAATTGGTTTGGCTCAGTGGCTAGAGCATCGGCCTGTGGACTGAAGGGTCCCGGGTTCGATTCCAGTCAAAGGCATGTACCTTGGTTGCGGGCACATCCCCAGTGGGGGGCGTGCAGGAGGCGGCTGATTGATGTTTCTCTCTTTCCCTCTCCCTTCCTCTCTGTAAAAAATCAATAAAATATATTTTTTAAAAACAAAAGCTGTGCCTTTCACTGGGCCATGAAGTCATCTTTACTTCAGTCAGCTCACGGGGCTCCTGCTGGCTCGCTGTGCCCGGTAAGCCTGGCTGATGCCTGTCTGTCTCACCGTCGCATGTTTACGAGGGACGTAGGTGAGCGTGTTTAGGTGGCCGTAGAGAAACCTGAGGGGAAGCAGCTGATGTGACACTCCAGCTGATCACATCCAGGGCCTCAGGGATAGAGTTGCTTGGGATGAGACCAAATTCACTTAACACAAAAACTGAACTGTTCTTTAGCAATATTTAGAAAAAATGCACTGTACATGGGGAATGAAGACGTGGGGGAAATACATACGTGAAGTTATTGCCTAACAATTGAAAATTGCGTGACAATCAGGCGGATAACGCCAGCTAAGCCCCCAGCTCTCCTAGTTTCGGGGGGCAGTGAGGTCCTTATTCAGAAAGAAAACAATGGTTAACCAAGCCCACGCGTGGAGCGCAGGGCGTGGCCACGCCAACACCGCTGCTCAGTCACGATCGACGTGGCCATGCCACGGGCTCAGCCGTGAGCGTTCGCGCATTTCCAACCATTTATCTTTATTTATTTTTAAATGTTTTTTATTGGTTTCAGAGAGGAAGGGAGAAGGAGAGTGAGAGAGAAACATCCATCATGAGAGAGAATCACGGATCGGCTGCCTCCTGCACGCCCCCCACTGGGGATGGAGCCCGCAACCTGGGCCTGTGACCTGACTGGAATCGAACCCGGGACCCTTCAGTCGGCAGAACGACACTGTCCACTGAGCCACACTGGCCAGGGCTCAGCATTTATTTTTGGAACAGAGGAGTCTTGTCCCTGCGGCCACCTTCCTCCATTGAGTGTCTTCAGCTGCGTGTCGGGCTTTCGCTGACCAGGCCTGCCTGCCGCAACCTCGGCCGGGCACACGGCCACTGTGCAACTCCGCCCGGTCCCCGGCCTGCAGACCCGGGACCCCGGCCTCCGGGGACGTGGGCGGGGGTGGCAGACGAGGCCGGTCTGTCAGCGAGGACTGGCCGGTTCCCACGCGTGAGGCGATGCCAGAGACGTGGAGAAGGTTACCGACGGATACGCTGCCTCCTCGGGGAAGCGGCTCTCCAGTCTCTCCTAAAGCACCTGCACGAAGAACGGGAGCTCCGGGAACGGAGCGTGCGGGCGAACCAGCGCCGCGCCTACAAAACAGGTGCTTCCTTCCGCGCATGGGAATTCCCTAGTGACTACCAGACGGAAACCTCGCCCTCGGGTGGGCTGCGAGCAGACGGAAGAGCGAGGCGGGAAATCCTGGTTCGGCGGCTGGACGCGTTGTAGCGAGTTTTGTTCCCCCTCAGGATCGGCTCCCTCACTCCGTGTCTCTCCTGGCCTCCTCCTCAGGGTCAGGCTTCACTTCCCAAAGGCCTCAGCGCCGTGGAGGACAGAAGCCAGGTGAGCCTGGGACACGGCGCCAAAAAACACCAAGGAAACAGCCCGTGCAGGTCTGCCTTCGGACCGGAGTCGGGGGACCGTTGCAGAGGCTGCGCACACGGCGGCCTGCGCACCGCCTTCGCAGTCAAGGTAAGAGGGGGGCTTGTCCTATGGCCTTAGAAACCTGTGAAACAGTAAAACCCTGTTGGTTACAAATACACTGAGCAGCCAGATTATAGTGATCTCTGAACACATAATAATCTGGCCACTTAGCGTGTGTGTGTGTGTGTGTGTGTGTGTGTGTGTGTGTGTGTGTATATATATATATATATATATATATTAGAGGCCCGGTGCATGAATTCGTGCATGGGTGGGGTCCGGCCAGCCTGGCCAGGGGGAGGGGACATGGGCAGTTGGCCGGCCTGCCTGCTGGTCGAACTCCTGGTTGAGGAGACAATTTGCATATTAGCCTTTTATTCTATAGGATATACACTGAGTGGCCAGATTATTATGTGTTCAGAGATCATCATCTGGCCACTCCGTGTATAAGAGCTATGAGGAAGATGTAAAGCTGATACCTATTTAGACACTGTCGTCAGCTATTAGAAACCGAGTTTAAGTGCCGTTTCTTCACTTGAATCGTTTGAAATGGTGACATTTCTGGGCCAACAGTGGGCCTTGATGGCAGCTAACAGCGTCCCCCTGCCCCCCTCGGACGAGGCTGTGGGTGCCACAGAGCTTGGTGGCCGTTGCCTTGTTTTATTCTTGAGGACCTGCACTGCGCCGTCCGCGTCCCCTGGGAGTTGGAGTTTATAAACACGGGGCGGGGTGGGGGGGCATGTGGACGCTGAGAGAGTGGGCGACAGCGAAGCAGCAGATCCCGCTGAGCACCCCGGGCCGGGGGACGAGGAGAGGAGGGAGGCATGGGCCGCCCAAGCTCCGGAGCGGCTCACTAACTGTCCGCCCTGAGCGATCATAACGCTGTGAGCGCGGAATTTGGAGACGCGGAGACCGGACCGCTCTGCCGGCCGCGCTCACAGCGTATCAGACCATGTGACTCCCGTGGCCCAAGCACAGCCACTGGCTTAGCGAGTCGGAATGTCTGTGAACTCCTGAAGGTGGGGGGTGGGAGGGGGGGCTGGGTTCAGGACTCCAGCGACTCTGCCTTCCTCGCTCTCTCGTGGTGCGTTCTCCAGGGAGAGGGCCGGCTGCTGATCTTCGGGCCGCGTGCCGGAGCGAGAGAGACAGCATCATATTCCAGGTCCGAGAGCAGCAGGCGTGACCCCGCCCGTGTTAGGAGGACCGGCAAAGCCCCGTCCTAGCTCATTGGGAATGTGCGGTTTCCGGTGTGCGCTGAGCATTCACCCCCACAGGGCCTGCAGGGGGCCCTTATCTGAACCTCTGGGCTAAGAGCGGGGGGGTGGGGGGGGTGGGAGGACAGACACCACAAAACAGACACAGTGTCCGTATCATAGACATGTGAACAACTGCTGAGCAGCGAACAGAAATGATGCTAGAGCTGGATCTAGGGTCTCGCAGCGGGAAGGCAGAAAATGGCTTGGTGGGAGAGGAGTTTGCCAGGCCGACGGCTCGTGGGGAAGCGCAGACGCAGACGTGTGAAGGCACCGGGGCGCCAGCCAGCGGAAGGCGTGGGGGGCGAGGGCTGACGGCGTGGCCTCGAAGCTGGCCTCAGGCCACACTGCGCGACCGACAACACACTCCCGCCCGCCTGTCTCAGTGGCTGGTTGTAAGGCTGCTTCTCAGAGAATCCACGTGTCCCTCCACGAAGGCACAGGTGTGGGTGACATGGTCTGCGGGACACGCCCTCACAGAGGGGCCCAGGAGGCTGGGAGGCTCATTATTCTGCCCCTCGAGCCCCACCATCCACACAGGCCAGCGGGGCGGCCAGGAGGGTCGGCGCGCTCGGAGGAGAGCAGTCCTCCCCACGGGGCTGCTGAAAACTCAGACCAGATACGGCGTCAGCCCTTCCCACGCGCTGCTCGTTGGCCAAGAATGTTCTTCCCCCAACACCTCCAGGCTCAACGGCGTCTTCCTGACTCCTGTTCTCCAGGAGGACGGAGCTGCGGAGACACCGCTCTCACCCGAGGAGACACCTGGGGAGGCTCCGGCTGCTCTGGGTCCCCCCCTCCCTCGGGGCACCCAGCTCCCTGCCCTTCCCTCCCACACAGCGTCCCGTGGGGCCCAAGCACCGGCGTCTGGACCTCCGGACTCTGCGAGGGCGGGGACCACAGCCACCATTTGCGTTGCTCTGCTCCCGGGACCAGCGTGGAGCCTCGCGCATCCCAGGCCACCACGGCGTCCGCTCGGCGGGAAGAGATCCTGTGGGTGGCGTCCGTCCAGCTGTGCAGCCAGCGGAGAAGCAGGCCTGTGTCTGTTTTAGGTACGGTAACCCCCACGTGCCAAAATAATAAGTTGGCCTCATCCTGGGAGTCTGCGTGGGGTCCAGCTCTTCATCTGCGTGTGCCGCAGCCGCTCAGCGCGGGGGGCGGGAGCCGGGCCTCGGGAGGGCAGCCCTGGCGTTGAGGATGGCGGCACATGTTCCACTCTGCCTCCCAGCCGGGCGGCGGCGAGGAAGCCCAGAGCGTCCCTTCCAGACCCAACTGCACGTGGCACCACGTCGGCCCGGTCCGGACCGAACCGCTCAGGTCCACCTGGGGGAGCAGCCACCCCTCCTCGCTCCGTGCTCCGGGGACGGCGGGTTTGCTGCGGCGCGAAGCAGGCCTGCGCTTCGTAAGCACGGGTTCTTTCTGGACAGCGCGCTGTGGGCCGTGGCCCCGAGAAGGACACGCAGCCACAGACACAGCGCATCCGGGCTCGCTCCTTCATTGGCCAGCCTCCCGCCCAAAGAAAAGGCCCCCGACGGTCCCTCGATCACGAGACGCTGTTTTGCAAAAGCAACTCCAGTCCAGGACCCTCGCCGCTCGTGTCCGGGGCTTTTCCAGTGTCTGTTCGAAAGCCGAGGAGCCAGAGCCCGCAGGCCCAGCCCGGGTGTGCGCACACGAAGCCGGCCGACCGCAGGCTGAGGCGGGCCCGACCTTCAGAACTCGGCGTCCACGCGGGTCTGAACGGAGCCCGAGCCGCCTCCTCCCTCAGGGGATGGTTCTCAGTTCACCAACCGGAACTCGCAGCCTGGGACCGCGCTCAGCCTGACGCAGCTCCGCGTCGCGGGGAGATTGGTATCGATCGATCGGAGCCATTGGCTGCGCTCCGTGGGCGAGCGGGGTGACTGAGGAAGAGCTTGTTCCCGGATGAAGCAATTAAAACAGATCGCGTGCGTTTCCTGCGTAATCAGCCCAGTAATTGAGCTCCTCTGGTTCAAATCTGCACCCACTCCCTCTTCAATCAACGCGGCGGCTCTGCTTGTCCTCACACTAACGCTGTGCGGGGAAGACCTGACCGAGAACCGTTTCTAAGCCACCGAGCAGGAGGCCCCGCTCCGACAGGTCGCCGGGCGCAGGGCTCGCTGGCCGTGTCCTGGGCACGGAGGCCGTTTCGGAAACGACTCCATGGGAACAGCATTCCTGCGTCTCGGAAACCACACGCATCTCATTCGTGAGGCCTGTGGTGCCGGGGGCCCCACATGCAAAGGCGGCGACCCCAGCCCCTTAGACAAGGGCACCGTCGTCCGCGAGGATCAGCCGCCGTAACACGGAGCAGCGGGCAGACACGGATTCCTGCGGTTCCCACGCTTCGGGACCTGCGGGCCTCCCCGCTCACAGACTGAGGGGACGGGCAGTCCACGCGATCCCACAGGCAGAGCTGCTGCACCGAGAAGCCGCGAGCCCGAGCCTCAGCGCGGGGGGGAGGAGAGCGAGGCCGAGCACTGGCATCGCCCACCTCGCGCCTTACTCCACCGACCGCCCGGGGGATCACACGCGTGTCGGGGAGAGTGGACAGCGTGCTGATGGACACAGACTGGACAGTGAGCCACAGGCAGCGGCAGCCAGCCTCTGACCCAGGGGCCAGGCCATTCGGGGAGCAGAGACGGACTCCTCCTCACGTGGGCCGGGCCACAGGCAGGAAAGTGAAATGAGTCCAGACGCAGACCTCACCCCTTCACAAAAACACCTCCGACTGGGTCCAGCCCAAAGGCATCGTCTCAGACTCTAACATGCCCAGAGGATAACACGGCCGCAGCCTGGGGACCTCGGGGGTGGACATCGATCGAAGGCCCGATCGATGGAGAAATGATCGATAAGCTGCCTCCATTCAGATAAAGAGCCACATATATGTTCTGCATATACTGGTGTGTGTGTGTGTGTGTGTGTGTGTGTATCAGGAGAAGGAGCAAACCGCCCAGCAGCAGGGAGGAGATGCTGGCACATCGGATGAAGGACTCTGGAATGTACAAAATGCTCTTAAAACGCAACCATTAGAAAATGAACAGCCAGGTCTAAAACGGGCCCAAAGCTCCACCAACACCGCCCCAGAGACCGTGTGCGGAGGGAGGGACCGGCGCAAAGAGGCTCCTCCTCCCGCATCCTCAGGGAAACGCGGATTGAAACCACAGCCAGACGCCCGTCAGAGCGGCCGCCGTGGAGCCCGCAGCACCGAGTGCCCATCAGGACGAGGAGCGGCGGGCGCCTGGCTTGTGCCGGTGGGAATGGACTGTGGGAGCGGACGCGGTGCAGCCCGCCGGGAGGCAGCCTGGCGTTCCTCGCAGGACACACGGCTCCTCAGGATCCCGCCACCGCCACCGGCCGCAGCGCTGCTCCTCGGCCCCGGAGGCCGTGGGAACCCTCTGCGCGCTGTCCACGCGGCTTCACGTGTAACGGCCAGGAGCTGCTAAAGCTTGGGGACACTGAGATATAACGGGAGAGTGGGTGGATAACGGGTGGTCTGGTCGGACAGTGGACTATTACCTCGCACCGGAAAGCCGGAGTATTAAACCGTAAAAAATGAAAAACGCACGGAAGACACTTAAAAGGCCTATTGCCGAGTGAAAGAGGCCGGTTTCCAACCACGTGAATTCTGGAAAAGGCAGAACGATGGAGCGGCAGCATCAGTGTTGCCGGGGGATGGGAGGGGGAGGGGGAGGGAGGAGGAGGAGGGGGAAGGAGGAGGAGGAGAAGGAGGGAGGGAGGAGGAGGAGAAGGAGGGAGGGGGAGGGAGGAGGAGGAGAAGGAGGGAGGGGAGGTGGGGGAGGGAGGGGAAGGGAGGTGGGGAAGGGGGAAGGAAGGGGAGGGAGGGGGAGAGAGGGGGAGGGCAGGGACGGGGGAGGGGCAGCGGCCTCGCTGGCCCTGCCTGACACCGGGCGCCTGCTGTCCACACACCCAGACAGACCTTCATAAGAGAGACGGTTGCTGTCTCCTGAGCCCCAGAGTGCGGGGGGTTCTGTTAAACAGCAAGTCGGGGGTCAGGGCTCTCGTTTCAGATCAGCCAAGATTCATTGTGGGATCTTAGCCCGGCGGCCTGGCTCAGGGGCTGAGCATTGACCTATGAACCAGGAGGTCAGGGTTCGATTCCCGGTCAGGGCACAGGCCCGGGTTGGGCGTGCAGGAGGCAGCAGATCCATGGTTCTCTCATCATTGATGTTTCTCTCTCTCTCCCTCGCCTCTGAAATCCATAAAATGTTTTTAAAAAGAGAAACGATAGAGTGGCCCTGAGCCAGACCCCGGCCCGGGTCGCCGCAGGCCTCCCTACGATGTCACCCAACCCGGCCGCCTCTCCTGCGGGGCCCCGCGGCTCCTGCACGGTGTGAGGCGCAGGCGCGGAGTCTGGGAGCAGCTTTCTGCGAAGCTGGGCGTCCGGGGTAACGAGCATCTCGCTTCCGGCTGGAAACAGCCTCCCGGGCCTGGGGCGGCGACGGGGGTGCGAGGACCCGATGCTCCTCTGCGGCCTGCGGGCTCCGCGACAGACCGCCCTGCTGCCCTCCTGGGGGAGCCGCCTCCAAGGGCCTCCACCCCCCACAGAGCCACGTGCCAGTCTGGCTGCACGCCCCCCCCCGCCCCCCCGGGCCGTCCGGGGAAACCTGGGCCCTTCCCGAGGGTGGGGCTCGCCGGGTCACTGATCAGCCCCGGGACGTGGCTCCTCGCAGGAAGCAGAGACCCTGCGCGGCAGGTGATGGGGTGTTTGGGGAGACGGGGGTCCCTGGTGCATTTGCCCAGTGGAGCGAGGACGCCACGGCCTGTCGATGACCTGGGAGGGGGCGCAGAGCGGGGGGACGGAGAACCAAATGTGCACATTGCTGCCACACCCAGCACTTCCTAAGCTCCTCCCCCTCCTCCCCTCTGGGCGTCTGGAACGCCCCAGCTTTCAGGAAGGGGCTCCTCCCGGCCGTTCGGTCCCCTCACCGGGAAGCCCACCCGCTTCTCCGTCATCCGTGACCCCACACGGCCTTTCAGCATCACCGGTCCCTGAGGCTTTGTCCCCCGGCGGTGGGTGTGGCCGCTGCGGCTCTGTCCCAGGCACCCAGGTGCCCAGCGCAGGGACCGCAGTGTCTGCAGCGTGGTGCTTCCTCTCCTGAGACCCAACCGTGGGCGGGACCAGCCACGTTTCCACCCTGCGTTCCCGTCACAAAATCAGCCCCAGCTGGTCCTGCCGAGGGCGGGTGGAGGGCGTGTCTCCGGGGCCGTGTGTTAGGAGGAGGCCCTGCCTCTGTCTCTCCAGAACGCTCAGGGCACCATCCCACCCGGACTCCTTGCTGCCTTTTCTCTTTCTTTCCTTTTTAAAAAATACTTTTATTGATCTCAGAGAGGAAGGGAGAGGGAGAGAGAGAAACATCAGTGATGAGAGAGAATCACCGATGGGCTGCCTCCCGCACGCCCCACACTGGGGATCAAGCCCGCAATCCACGCCTGTGCCCTGACCGGGAATGGAACTGACCTCCTGGTTCCTAGGCTGACGCTCAGCCGCTGAGCCAGGCCGGCTGGGCAGTATCGGCCTTTCAGTTCCATCCTGGCCACACTCCCAGGCTCTGTCTGGCCGGGGACGCTGTCCATCGGGAGTGACTCCAAACCCCGTGCTCACAGTAAACTCGCAGCCTGGCTTGTCTGCAGAGCGGCGAGCGGCTGGGTCTGTGCCGGCTCCAGTCGGTAAGTCCACGGCCGCGGAGCCGGAGTCCACCGGCATCTCCACGGTGCCTTCCTGACAACCGACGGCAGGCGAGGAAGCTGGCGTCCCTGGCGGGAGTGTCCGTCGCCTCCAGACGCCGCACTGCACCCACGCCGGGCGGCCCGGCTCTCTCGGCGCCACCCCAGTGACCGTTCTCACGCACAGCACCTTTGGATCTGTGTTATCATCGAACTGTTTTCAGAAAATAGAACCTGATTGTCCAACATGCAGTGAATTTTTATATTTATTTTTAGAGCAGGAGGAAGGGAGAGAGAAACAGCACTGAGAGATCCGCTGTCGGTGGCCTCCCGCAGGCGCCCTCACCTTCCAGGTTCCTCGAGGTTGTGGACAGGGAGACGGACAAGCAAACGGATGGTCCCACTGCCCCTGCTGTACGCTGGCGGGCACATGTTCATGAGGAGGAGTGGGCTGAGATCAGAGCCTGAGACCAGCCCCTCCGGCTCAGTTCCCGCTCTTCCAAATGCCAGGAGACCAGGCAGCTCCCGCAGGCCCTCAGCCTCCCTCCCGGGGAGAAGCCCACGTCTCCAGCGAGATGAAGGTGGAGACGGAAGAGAAGAACAAGACGAGGCGGGGGGAGAGCGGGGAGAGAAAAGGGGGGGGGGGGAATGTGCCAAGGAGGGAGAAAGAGAGAGGGGAAGGAGAGAGAGAGGGAGAGAGGATGTGCCAGGGAGAGAGACGCCGCCCCAGCCGCGCCCAGGCCTGCTCCCGGAGAGACCCCGTGGCCGGGGCTTCCTGGGCGGCGAGCTCCTCACGGGCCATACTCTCCACTCCCGGCAGCGGCGGGCCCTCCCCGAGGCACTGGGTGCTGCTCGCCCTCCGGGACGGGCCAGGCCCACGGGGGCAGCTGTGTGCCCGCCCTGGGAGCCCCCTGCAGAGCCGCCTGCCCGGGTGGGCACAGAGGCCTCCGACTGGGACCGGCCAGAGCTCCCGGGAAGGTGTCGGCCTACGCACAGCCGCTGCCCTTGCTGGGTGTTTCCTCGGCTGGACAGCAGCGGCGTCTCCCGCCGGCTCAGGCCCAGGCCGGCCCTGCGCCCCGAGAGAGGCGGGTGGGGGAGGGGGAGCTCCGTGTCCATGCCACGCAACGGGGACAGACATCCGCTCCCCCCAGGACCCACCGGTCAGCAGCTGCAGGGCATGCTGGGAAAACGTGATGGGCACCCACACCCCGTGTCCGGGATGGGATTAGAGGCAACGTGCCCAGGGAGCTGCTTTGTGGCGTGGAAACCGCACTAACATGTTCCGTGTTCCGTGGTGAACACTAAGGGGCGGGTTTGGGGGACGGGTTGTTCCTGTAGCGTGTCCCCGTGTCCCCACTGAGCCGCTCTGCATCACAGGGCGTCGTCCTATAGGCCTCCTCGCTCCTGAGTGCGGGAGATGCTCTGTCAGCCCAAAGCGGGCGCCTGTGACTGAACCCGCAGAGCCCCCCCCCCGCCCCGCCCCGTGCCGATGGTGGCATTGGGGTCACGGACAGGCGGGGGGCAGGACGTCTCCGGGCAGACATGAAGGAGAGGAGGAGGCGGGAGAGTGGAGAGGGAGGAAATGCATAGCTGCGGAGCCTCGGATCCACGGAGACCAGGAACCGAGCCGCCGGGTCCGGGCCTGGCGTGGCATCCAGACCGCACATGGCCGCCGGGTTCGGCACGGAGAGCGGACAGAGGCCCTTGTACTCTCCTCTCACGGGGAAGGTGACGGGCCCTTTAAGTGGCATAAAGAGCAGGGGGGTGGGAGGAGGAGAAGATCCACAGCAAAGGAGAGAACGGCTCCCCACCAGCTCGTTTCCATGGCAACTCGCGGTGGCCAAGCTCATCCCGCTGTCCCGTCACCAGCATCTCCCCGCCCGCCCGGGGGAGGGGAGCGCCAGGGGAGGAGCGCTTGGCCGGAGTGCTGTCCCATTGTTCACGCACGAGGACCTGCCGCCCGCACGCCGGGGACTGGGAGCTGAGAGGTGATGTGGCTCCCGGGAAAGGGTCCCACAGCCCACCCTTCTCCCACGGCCCACCCTCCTCCCACAACCCACCCTCCTCCCACACAGCCCACCCTCCTCCCAAAACCCACCCTCCTCACACACAGCCCACCCTTCTCCCACGGCCCACCCTCCTCACACACGGCCCACCCTCCTCTCACGGCCCACCCTCCTCCCAAAACCCACCCTCCTCACACACAGCCTACCCTCCTCTCACGGCCCACCCTCCTCACACACAGCCCACCCTCCTCCCAAAACCCACCCTCCTCACACACAGCCTACCCTCCTCACACGGCCCACCCTCCTCACACACAGCCCACCCTCCTCCCACAACCCACCCTCCTCACACACAGCCCACCCGCCCTCCCACAGCCCACCCTCCTCACACACAGCCCACCGCCCTCCGGCTTCTGGTAGAAACGCTCGGGCCTTCAGACAGAGGCGGGCCTGGCCTTCCCGTCTGTGAGCGCTCTAATGGTGGGACGTTCTTCTCGAGTGTGAGTGACAGTAAAAGTCATTGCTTCCACCTTCCGGAGGGCATCGCGCCCAGGGAGACGCGGGTCTTCCCCTCAGTCCCTGAGATGTGCCCTGAGGATGCAGGCTCCGGGCTGGGCCGCCCTCTGACATGGGCTCTGGGGAAACATCAGCAGGAGAAACAAAGGCACGCGCATCGGATGCTGGAGCGAGGGCGTGGAGCGAGGCCCTCCTGCCCGGGCCTGTGGCGACGGGACTGAGGGAGCTTCCAGGAAGCAGAGGCCTCGAGACAGCGTGCGGGGTTGAAGGGCAGCAAGAAGGCCCGCGGCCTGGCCCAGGGGCTGAGCGTCGACCTATGAACCAGGAGGTCCCGGTTCGATTCCCGGTCGGGGCCCAGGCCCAGGTTGTGGGCTCCATCCCCAGTGGGGGGCGGGCAGGAGGCAGCCGACCCATGATTCTCTCTCATCATTGATGTTTCTATCTCTCTCTCCCTTCCTCTCTGAGACCAATAAAAATCTATATTTTTAAGAGAACGGTAGATATCCGCTCTGCGTCGATGAGTGCGTTGCTTGGCGCCGTGGCCGCACTGAGCCGCGGCTTTGTCCGCTGGGAGGCCGGCGCTCGGGGCTCGCGTCCTTCCATGGCACCGTCCAAACCGGGCTCCTCGTGTTGGAAGCCAAGCGGAGGCGCCTGCACCTCCCCCGGCGACTGAGCGAGGGCGCCGCTGCCTCTGTGTGTGCAGGACGGACGGCAGGACGGACGGTGCCGGAACTCTCGCTGCTTCGCAGCGCCGCGCCCTCTCCCGCCTCCCAGGATAGAGAGCAGTGACTCCGTGGCCCTGAGACACACACGTGTCTGAACTGGGCTCCGTTTCTGAACTGGGCTCCGTCTTCTCACTGACGTTACGATAAAGTGATAATAAACGTAGAACTCACCCCCGGCGTTGCCCGGCGCAGCGATGGCTGTTCTGTCAGAGTCGGGGCCGGTGGAGGAAGGCTGCGGCACGGGGAGAGGATTTCTCAGCCGGTTCTCACTTCGGTGCAGGTATTTCCATCGACAGAGATGGGCCCCGTCTCGGCGTAAATCTGAACCTTGGGCGTCACCTCAAACGTCACCAACATCGCGCCTGTCCTGGCGTTGGGCGCCGCGTGCCAGGCTGGGCACCTGGCGCTGGGCGAGGCAGCCGCTGTCCCAGGACGCACCGGGCTTCTTCCTGCCGGCGGCCGGGCTGTGACGGGGGGACCGGCCCCCAGGCTGCACAGGCCCCAGAATACCCAGGTTCTCATCGGAAAGAGCCCAGTCCTGTTGGTCTTAACATTCTCTAGTGTTTTCACGAAGGTTTTGATTATTTTTTTTGGCTTGTCTGAGACCTGAGGAGGCTAGTGATCAATGAATGTTTGCACATGCCCTGCTCGTGTTTAGAAGGAATCGGTGTGTTCTGTGCATGGCGTGTTCGTTTCCACGGGGAGGTCATTTGGCCTCTAACATGCTTCACTCCTCCACCTCTCGGGAAGAGAACACGTCCGCCGTCACAGTCAGAAATGTTAAAAATTGGGGTTCTTTCTAAGATAAAGTGAGGAGTCTCCCCACGCATGTCTGCTGGCTTCGGGGCGTGGGAGACACACTGAAGCGCCCGCTCTGTTCCTCCGTGACCCTCAGTGCGACGGCGGCTGCGATGGAGACCACCTGGGCCGGAGCGTGTTCACGGTGCCGTCAGCGCAGGCGCGGGGGGACCCCCAGACATGGAGCTGCCGGTCCCAGCGGACAGCCCTCACACGGAAGGGACACGCTCAGAGTCCCCTTCCTGTCCCTTCAGGCTCACGCAGCGAGGGGCCGGTCACCGTCCACAGGTCACCGTCCAGAGCAGCTCCAGGCCGGGGAGGTGGGGCGGGGAGGCTGATGGCGTCCGTGGGAGCATCTGCAGGTTCTCTCCGACTCGGCCGCCCGCGCTCCGAGCACAGCAGGCCCCGGGGACACGGCGGAGCCTGTCCCCTGCTCAGGTTTCGGGCTGTCTCTGCGGCCGGGAAGGTGAGAGCGGGAACATGGCGTCACGTCGGGGAAGAGGACGCAGAGTCCGGACGTTTGAAACAGGATCCACCGGGCGGCGGGCGTTCCCTAATCCTGGCGTTTCTAATCCCTGGAATCTCTGTGTGCGGCTCTGTGCCCGGAGGGCAGGAGTTTCCAAACAGGAAAATCCAGCTCCACCAGGAGCGGGGCTCCCTGGGAACCCCAACTCGGCTCCGGGGGCGGCTGTGCGTTGTGGAAGGAAGTCAGTGCTGAGTGGGAGGCAGCACGCACGTCCGGTCCGGCCCCCATCCCAACCCTAACCACCCCGCATAGAGAGCAGAGGCCGCGCTGGCCAGGTGCTCCCTCGCTCGCCAGGCGCCACTCGACTTGGAATTAATAAGGTTTTCAGCGGAGCCGTTTGGTTATCACACGGTGGGAAATATGCACGGACCCGGTTGCCCAAATGTCTGAAGGGTCTGGCCTCATAAAAAGCCACGTTTAAAACACACTGTTTGGCAAGGGAGACCCTCCTGATGAAAAGCACGTGTCGGAGAGAAAACAAAAGCAGCGTGGACATCGTGGACGCCGGGCCGGTGGCCGGTGTTCACCCTGCTCTGCCGCCGCAGCCAGGCCCCGGGTGGGCGACCACAGCGTGCCTGGTGCGAGCCTGCCCGATGGCTGGCCACTGTGCCCCCAACGCAGGCTCTTCGGCGAACGCACTGACCGCGGTGGCACGGAGCCCCCCAGGGCTAAGCCCCTGTCGTGGGTAGAGTGTCTCCGGGCTCGGGGTTGGCTGACCTTCAAGTACACTGTGTCCCGGACCCTGAAGAGCCTTGCTGGGTGGGGTTTCCGTCACGCCCCCCCCCCCACACACACACACACCATGAAAGTAGAGGACCTCCCGCTCACCCAGGTCCACAGCCCGACGGGCCCGGCAGACCCACCTCGGGAGGCCAGGTCTCTTGGCTCTGGCCCGGGTTCCGACAATCCTGCTCAAGCGCCTTCACAACGTCGCCCAGCTAAGGGGCCGCCGCCCTCTCCAGGGCCTCCCCTCACGGCGGCCTGGGCTCCCCCCGACTCTTCCCAAGAGGACGCACGCGGGACAGCTCAGTCCGGAACCACTGGGCGGGAAGGTCTTCCAGAAGATTCCCTGACGGAGCACGCAGGACACAGGAGCCCCGAGAGGTGTCCCCTGGTGGACGTGGTCTCCACCTCCAACAGCCTTTGTCACTAGCAGGTGCCGTCGGGTGGGGGTGGGGAGGCCGACCACACGGGGCTGAGGATGTCTCTGGTTGGTCGTTTTTCTTCATCTCGAAATGAACCCTCGCGGTGGGCCGGGCTCCCCTCCGTCGTCCACAGCCAGGTCTCCACCGGGGACCGAGGGGCAAGTTAGCACCAAGTCCCCGCACCCCCGGACGCCCCTCCGCGGACCCCACCTCGCCCCATCCTGTGGGAGCGGACGCCCCTCCGCAGACCCCACCTCGCCCCATCCTGTGGGGAGCGGACGCCCCTCCGCGGCCACACTTCTGGGGCACGCCCCCCGGGCCCCCCTTTCCCGGGTGGGAGCGGACGCCCGTTCCGCGGACCCCACCTCGCGGCCCCTCCTGTGGATGAGCGTCACACTTCTGCCAGCCCGGGCCCAGCCTTTCCCGGGATGACACCTCCCACGGCGCTGGGGGATGCCACTCGACGGGAGCTCCCCGAAACACCTCCCAGGTGTGTGCCCACTCGACGGGAGCCCCCCGAAACCGCTCACAGGTGTGTGCCGACGGGAGTCCCCCCCAAACCGCTCACAGGTGTGTGCCGACGGGAGTCCCCCCCCCCCAAACCGCTCACAGGTGTGTGCCGACGGGAGCCCCCCGAAACCGCTCACAGGTGTGTGCCGACGGGAGTCCCCCCCGAAACCGCTCACAGGTGTGTGCCGACGGGGGTCCCCCCCAAACCGCTCACAGGTGTGTGCCGACGGGAGTCCCCCCCAAACCGCTCACAGGTGTGTGCCGACGGGAGTCCCCCCCCAAACCGCTCACAGGTGTGTGCCGACGGGAGTCCCCCCCAAACCGCTCACAGGTGTGTGCCGACGGGAGTCCCCCCCGAAACCGCTCACAGGTGTGTGCCGACGGGAGTCTCCCCGAAACTGCTCACAGGTGTGTGCCGACGGGAGTCCCCCCCGAAAGCGCTCACAGGTGTGTGCCGACGGGAGTCCCCCCAAACCGCTCACAGGTGTGTGCTGACGGGAGCCCCCCCAAACCGCTCACAGGTGTGTGCCGACGGGAGTCCCCCCAAACCGCTCACAGGTGTGTGCCGACGGGAGTCCCCCCGAAACCGCTCACAGGTGTGTGCCGAGCTGGGGAGACAGGCTGGCTCAGCTTCACATCTGTTGTAAGAGTGTGGCTGCCCCTCACACTCAGCCCTGTCTCTCCAGCCCCGAGTTCAAACCTGTGTTTGGGGGACAAAGGAGGCGCAGGGGACGGAGGACTGACGGTGCCATGCACATGGATGATGGCGTCCACGGGTCGACTTCCACCCCTGCTGCCCGCCACCCTGCCCACTGCCCCACCCGCCACCCTGCTGCCCAACCACCCCACTGCCCACCACCCCGCTGCCCACCACCCTGCCCACTGCCCGCCACTCCGCTGCCCAACCACCCTACTGCCCACCACCCTGCTGCCCACCACCCTGCTGCCCACCACCCTGCTGCCCGCCACCCTGCCCACTGCCCGCCACCCCACTGCCCACTGCCCGCCACCCCACTGCCCGCCACTCCGCTGCCCGCCACCCTGCCCACTGCCCGCCACCCCACTGCCCACTGCCCCGCCACCCCACTGCCCACTACCCGCCACCCCGCTGCCCCCCAACCACCCCACTGCCCACCACCCCGCTGCCCACCACCCCGCTGCCCACCACCCTGCTGCCCACCACCCCCACTGCCCCCACCCACCCTGCTGCCCGCCACCCCTGCCCCTGCCTGCCCACTGCCCCCACCCCCCACCACCCCCTGCCCACCCACCCGCTGCCCACCCCCTGCTGCCCACCACCCCACTGCCCACCACCCTGCTGCCCACCACCCTGCCCACTGCCCCACCCGCCACCTCGCTGCCTGCCACCCTGCTACCCACTGCCCCGCTGCCCACCGCCCTGCCCAGTGCTCCACCCACCACCCCGCTGCCTGCCCTGCTGCCTGCCCACCCCGTTGCCCACCACCCCGCTGCCCACCACCCCACTGCCCACCCCGCTGCCCACCACCCCACTGCCCACCCCGCTGCCCGCCGCCCCGCTGCCCATTGCCACGCTGCCCACCACCCCACTGCCCACCCCGCTGCCCATTGCCACGCTGCCCACTGCCCATTGCCACGCTGCCGACCACCCCGCTGCCCATTGCCACGCTGCCCGCCACCCCACTGCCCACCCCGCTGCCCATTGCCACGCTGCCTGCCGCCCCGCTGCCCACCACCCCACTGCCCACCCCGCTGCCCATTGCCACGCTGCCCACTGCCCCACTGCCCATTGCCACGCTGCCCGCCACCCCGCTGCCCATTGCCACGCTGCCCGCCACCCCACTGCCCACCCCGCTGCCCGCCACCCCGCTGCCCACCCCGCTGCCCATTGCCACGCTGCCCACTGCCCCACTGCCCATTGCCACGCTGCCCGCCACCCCGCTGCCCATTGCCCCGCTGCCCCCGCCACCCCACCCCCGCTGCCCCCGCCGCCCCGCTGCCCATTGCCACGCTGCCCGCCGCCCCACTGCCCACCACACTGCCCACCGCTATGCTGCCCGCCACCCCGCTGCCCACCCCGCTGCCCGCGACCCCACTGCCCGTTGCCATGCTGCCCACCGCCCCTATGCCCATTGCCACGCTGCCTGCCACCCCACTGCCCACCCCGCTGCCTGCCACCCTGCTGCCCACCACGCTGCCCATTGCCACGCTGCCCACCACGCTGCCCGCCACCCCACTGCCCATTGCCACTGCCCATTGCCACGCTGCCCACCACGCCCGCTTCCCACCATGCTGCCCACTGCCCCTATGCCCATTGCCACGCTGCCCGCCCGCCACCCCACTGCCCATTGCCACGCTGCCCGCCACCCCGCTTCCCACCACGCTGCCCACTGCCCCTATGCCCATTGCCACGCTGCCCGCCACCCCACTGCCCATTGCCACGCTGCCCGCCACCCCGCTTCCCACCACGCTGCCCACCGCCCCTATGCCCATTGCCACGCTGCCCGCCACCCCGCTGCCCATTGCCACGCTGCCCGCCACCCTGCTTCCCACCACGCTGCCCACCGCCCCACTGCCCATTGCCATGGTGCCCGCCACCCCACTGCCCATTGCCACGCTGCCCGCCATCCCACTGCTCATTGCCACACTGCCAGCCACCCCACTGCCCACCCTGCTGCCCGCCACCCTGCTGCCCACCACGCTGCCCATTGCCACGCTGCCCGCCACCCCACTGCCCACAGCCCTGCTGCCCACAGCTGCTGCGGAGTCCCTATGCTCCTGCGTGGGTGCTGGCGGGGCCCTGGCGCCCACGGAGACGTGGAACCCTCCAGGGCTTCCCCCGGAGCCCGCCTGGCCTCTGCAGCCCGCACCGAGCCATCTGGGGGTCCATTCCCAAGTGGAAATGATTGGCTCAGTAGATAGAGCATTGGCCTGTGGGTTCGATTCCGGTCAGGGCACGCGCCCGGGTTGGGGGCTCCATCCCCAGTGGGGGCGTGCGGGAGGCAGCCGATGGATGATTCCCTCTCCTCACTGATGTTTCTCTCTCCCTCTCCCTTCCTCTCTGACATCAATAAAAATATATACTTTTTAAATGACAAAAGGCACACATGATCTAACCCAGTTAGGTCCTGTCGGGAGAGGGACGATCGTCCGCCACGGTAGCTCAGGGTGGAGGAACACACGCCATCTCCACGCCTTATGCGTGTTCGCGCTCCACGTGTGCCTCCATCTGCAATGGAGCAGAGCTAAGAGGAGGACGCCCTGTTTATCGGATTTAAAGGCGCAGAACAAACTCGCGGATACCCTTCCGCTCCATCTCAAGGCCGCGATGTCCTCCTCCCGCCGTGGCCGTGGCCGTGACCGTGGACCCCTGAGCGCGGGCCGCGGGCTCGGGGTCAGCGTCAGCGTGGCTGCTCGCTGGGCTGCTTCCTCGCCATAACAAAAGTACAGAAAAGGCCACTTCCAGCGCTTTAGTTTCTTTCAAAGCCAAAGGTGCAGGAATATGCTAATGCGCCCGCGCCGGGGGCAGCGGAAGTCGGCCGTGCCCAGCTTCCTGCCCCGGCTTTCTTATGCAGGCCGCCTGCGCCCCAGAAACCGGGAAACGCGGACAAAGTCCGCAGGGCCGCGGGCCAGGGGGGCGTGGGGGCCCATTCAAATGCCGCCACCGTTTGCAAGTGCAGAATGCCGGCGCCCCAGGCGCCCGGCGGCAGCTCTGCCTGCGCCAGGCACAGGCCCTGCGGCGCCCCTTTCCCTCCTCCCCGCGGGGTCCCTGCTGCTCTCAGAGCCCCCCGCCCCAGCCCCCTAGAGAGAAGCGGGGACAGGGCTTGGTTAGTGAAGGGCAGCCAGCCCGTCAGGGACTGACACCCACCGTCTCTGTGCTGAGACATCACCCCCATTTCCCCTGGCTCCCCGCGGGGCGCCCTGCGGGCCAGAGCTTTACCGCTGGGAGGTCGCCCCCACCCCTGGATCTCTGCTTGCTTTCCTGCCTTTCCTTGCTCATTGTCACGTTGCCCACGTGGAACTTCTCTGGGGCTCATGGAGGAAATGCGATGGAAAATGAAAGGACAGCCCGGCGGCGTGGCTCAGAGGTTGAGCGTTGATCTATGAACCAGGAGGTCATGGTTTTTTTGTTTGTTTGTTTGTTTTTATTGATTTTTTACAGAGAGGAAGGGAGAGGGATAGAGAGTTAGAAACATCGATGAGAGAGAAACACCAATCAGCTGCCTCCTGCACACCCCCCACTGGGGATGTGCCCGCAACCAAGGTACATGCCCTTGACTGGAATCGAACCTGGGACCCTTGAGTCCACAGGCTGACCCTCTATCCACGGAGCCACACCGGTTTTGGTGGAGGTCAGGGTTTGATTCCCAGTTGTGGGCTCGATCCCCAGTGTGGGGGTGCAGGAGGCAGCCAATCAATCAGTCAATCAATGACTCTGGCTCTCTCTCCCTCTCCCTTCCTCTCTGAAATCAAATATATATATATATATATATATATACATATATATATATATATATATATATACACACATATATATATTTTAAAGAAAGGATTGGCCCTGGCCAAGTGGCTCAGTGGCTTGAGCATTCCGTGCGCACAAGGACACAAGGTTTCGGGTTCGATTCCTGGTCAGGGCAGGAGGCCACGGGAGGCCTGGCAGCCTCTACCGCCCACTCTCACGCCAGTCACACGTTCCCCCGGCGAAGGACTCCTCAGTGGCTTTGAGGTGCTGCTCTCCCGTGAGCTGATGTGTTGTTGACTGAGAGCCCACGGAGCAATGAGGCTCGGGCCCGAGAGCCGCTGCAGGGACCAGCTCGGCATCCCCAGCTGGACTCCGCAGGCCGGTCCAAAGCCTCTCGGTCCTTGGCTCACTTACCCCTCAGACACAGACACCCCCTTCCCACCCTCCAGGGAACGCTGAGCGGCGGAGACGCTGTGCGCGGGGAGCTCCGGCCTGGCTGGCCTGCAACTGACCGACAGGCGGATGCGATCTCGTAGGAACCTTCAGGACAGTCTCATCGGCAGGTCTCACCTCAGCCGACAGGGAAATGGCCGAGTAGAGATTTGGTGTTAGGTTCGCAAAAAGCCCAGGAGGCAGCCATTGTCACCCTGGAGAACACTGTGGGGTACACATGTGCTTGGGCATGTCTGTGTGTGCATCCTGACTCCATCCATCGATGCAATGATTGGTCAGCGTCCATCGACGCGGCGGTACCACGGCATCCACATCACTCTCCCTCCATCCCAGGTAGATATGAACTCTGTGTCTCCGGAGCAGAGTTGTCATAAAAGGCATGTGACGGCCCTGGCCGGGTTGGTCCCGTGGACAGCGCGGCGGCCCGTGGACCAAAGGGTCCTGGGCTTGATTCTGGTCGAGGGCATGGACCTCGGTTGCAGGCTCCTCCCCGGCCCTGGTAGGGGCATAGGCAGAAGGCAACTAATCCATGTGTGTCTCTCCCCCTCCCTTCACTCTCTAAAAAAACAATGGAAAGATATCCTCGGGTGAGGATTAACAAAAAATTTAAAATAACAAAAAAATAAAAATGAGAGGAACGTGACAAAGACGCACGCTGCTCCCCGACTGTGCGGTCACACCTGCCTCTGCAGGGATCTGTGCTGAGGCCTCGCGGGACCGCCGCCCGGGGTGCCCCTGCTCCACACCACCCTGGGCCCAGCACCAGGGGAGGGCCGCGGTCTCCAGGCCATGTGGGACAGTGCAGGGGAGGGGGGAGCCCCAGCGCCCGACAGTCCCCCAGTTTATCCGTGGCAGAAGGCAGCCGCCTTCCCCTCTGCGCGGCCCACGGCAGGGATGGCCTGGAAGGCGGACCCACGAGGGGCCCTGCACCCGGGGAGCCACCAGCCAGCCTCAGAGCCGCCCACCGTGGCCCAGCGACGGCCCGACGCCGGCTCCGGTGGGTCCGGAGGAAATCGCCCTCCTTTCTCGAGAAGCCTGCGCTTCCTTGATTTTTTTAACAAAACCCTGAACGAAATAAACATCTATTGGCTAACGTGACCCTCCCTGCTTGTCTAAGAGGAAGCTTCTGCCGCTCAGCAAAACAGAGGCTCATAGAGAAGCTGTTTGATTGTAGCAAACAAGGAAGATGATGCTGTTTGATGGAAGTGGCCCGTGTAACTGTATGTTAGTATCACGTCCTCGGGTTTACCACGCCTCTTCTCCGTGTTAGACAGGAAGGACCTCAGTGGCGTATTAATCACGGTGCCTTTCAGGAAACTTCTGCAGGCCTGGACCTTCCCTCGGAGTCCCACTTCCTGGACCCCTGTGGCTGTGCGGGCCATGTGACTGGTTTCAGCCAATGGCTTGCATGGGACGTCTGCCATGGTAACCAGGGATGCTTCAGGTGAGGCCTGAGCCCAGTAGTGGGGGTGGGATACAGGCCCCGGGTGATGTGGTGGGCGGGGGATTCAAGGAAGAATTAATGATTGATGATTGATTGATTGATGCCAAGGACATGGTATTAGGGCCCCGAGAACACAGAACCACAACAGAAATGAATTCGTTGTGGCCGGAAGTCCAAGATCAGGTGTCGGCAGGCGTGGTTCCTTCTGAGGGTGTGAGGGAGGCTGACAGACATTCGTACCTCCCTGGTGTTGAGTGGTTTGCCGGCAATCTTCGGGGTTCCTTGGCTTATAGACGCGTCACCCCCACCTCTGTCTCCATCTTCACTGGCGTTCTCCCTGTGGCGTATCTGTGTCCACATGCCCCCTTTTTATAAGGAACCGGTCATATGGGACCAGGGTCCACCCTACCCCAGCGGGACCTCGTCTTCATTAGCCACTCTGCCAAGACTCTGTTTCCAAACAAGGTCTCACTCTGAGGCCATCAGGGGTGATTTCAAGCTCCCTGTCTCTCTGTCTCCAAAGGAGGGCCTGCAGCTTTCCGGAAGATTCTATGCTCCAATGTGTCTGTTTTCTACTTCTTAACGAGGGTCTGGGTTTCCTCTGTTGCACCTGAGAGCCCTGGCCGCCTGGGTTGTCGGCCACAGGACAGACGGTGCACAGCATTCAGTGCCACGTGATCTGAGAGCACATGAGCTTATGGCTCAGAAAATACCTCCCGCTCCCCCCCAGGGTGACAGGCGTAGTGGCGAACACATAGAGGCTTTCCATTTAGGGAGCTCCGAGCCCATTAGCGGACTCCACTAATAGGTCAGGAAAAGTAATAGCTAGTAAATATTTTATTAGCATTTTTTGAACGTTGCTAATGGAAAAACCAACTATTTCAAAAGTAGCAGGAGTGACATTCAACGGCAGGCCACTGCTCAGTGCTCACTGTCTGCTGTTTCTTATGACTTTTTGTGGAATAATTAGAGAACGTGCAATAGAATTATGTGGGCAACTGTGACTGTTCTTATTTTTCTGTTGTAAATCGCCCTATATTCTTTCTTTGTATTTATCTCCATTATGTATTCAACACTGACTTTCTATCTCCATCAGAGTCAATTTATGGCTATGTTAACCTGTTAATGTTTTTCCATCTGGGAAATGAATGATTTTTACATGTTTTGTTTTTAAAATATTAACTACAAAAATGCATTAAATATAATGAGTCATTACATGGTATGTCATCCTGAAGATTATTAGTCCTTTACAAACAAAAATAACCAACAAAAGAAAGAAAGACCCCAAAGCTAACAGAACCATCATCCATTATCAAAATAGAGCTATAATCAAGTTTCAATGACCAGAAAAAGAAAACAAAAAAAGAAACCCAAATATTTTTCTTGGTAATTAATATGATTTTCTGTCTTTCAAGCAATGTGTTTTACATAGTTTGGAGTTTTCAAGAATGGAATTAATTGGAACCAGGAGTAAAGTCATTTAAGGTTTGGAAACAGGAATGGGGTACTAGCCAGGGCTCTCCAGAAAAATGGCACCAATCAGGTATATAGATGGATACATGGGTGGATGGGTGAATGGATAGATAGATGGATGGAGAGATGGATGGATAGATAGATGGATGGATAGATGGATGGATGGATGGATGGATGGATGGATGGATGGATGGATGGATGGATGGATGGATGGATGGATGGATGGATGGATGGATGGATGGATGGATAGATAGATAGATAGATAGATAGATAGATAGATAGATAGATAGATAGATGATAGATTATACATTAATAGACAGATAGATATAGACAGTGATGTAATATGGGGATTGGCTCCAGATAGATAGATAGGTAGATTGATAGACAGATAGGTATAGACAGCAATGTAATATGGGGATTGGCTCCTGATAGATAGATAGATAGATAGATAGATAGATAGATAGATAGATAAATAGATAGATAGCTATAGATAGACAGCAATGTAATATGGGGATTGGCTCCTGCAATCACAGGGTGAGAACGCCAGGATGTGCCACCTGGAGAAGCTGGGAGGCTGGTGGCTCATTCCTTCTGAGTCTGAGGCCCGAGAACCGAGAACGGGGCGCTCCGATGCCCCAGGGCAGGAGGGGAGGGCTTCCTGGCTCCCGGTCCGGCGCCTGCTTCTTCTCCGGGGCCTCCGAGTTCTGGTGCGGATGGGCCTTGCTCAGGCCGTGGAGACCAGTTTTCTCTGGCCTGCCCGGGACTTCCTGTGCTTCTGCCCTGCCGTCCACGGTGAGCCAGGCCCCCGGACGCCTGGGATCGCCGCACGCCAGGCACACGTCACAGCCCCGCCATCCGTCCTCTGCTGCCGGCCGGGTCCGTCTGGGTGAGGAGTGAGATTCTGGCGTGTGGCCCCCACTGCACTCTCCCCACACGTAACGAGAAGCCAGACATCGCAGTTCACCTCCGGATGAAGAACGAAGTGCACACGGATGGGAGAGGTCGGGGCAGCAGCAGCACTGACACGGGATGACGTGGGATGAGCGACGCGTTCACAGCCGCGCGCGGAGGAGGAAGAGCCGCCGCAGCGGGTCTGCTGGGAACCTGGACCCTGAGATGCAAACCCAACCACACCGTCCGAGACAGAGCCCGGCCGAGGGCTCACCGGCAGCCCCAGCGGTGAGGTGCCTCCCTTTCCTGTCCCCCACGCCGAGGCGCCAACGCGCACCCGGTGTCTGTGCTCTGCGGCTCCTCTCCGCAGCTCTGGCCTCCGTCCGGCTCTCCCTCCGATGGCCGTCCCAAGCAGCCGCCCCGGCTCTGTCCGGGACCTCCCGCATCGCCCTCCAGAGGGTGATCGAGCCCTGCTCCTTGGCCCGAGCCACACCCTCTGCCTCTCTCTACCCATGGATGGGGGGGGGGGGGTGTTTCAGGAGAACTCCCACGGGAGCCACTTCCCCGCCCCAATGCTGGGGGGGGGGGGGGGGGGGGACCAAAACCACCTAGCGGAGGAGGAGGGGGGATGTTGCGGAGAACATGAGCGCGTGCCCACCACGGAGCGCTTCTGGGGAAAGGTGGGATCAGAGCCTTGGAGAGTCTGACGCTCCATACGGCAGAGTCCACGGGCGGCTTCTGGTCCGAGTTCACGGAGAAGCGAGGACAGTGCCACAGACCACGTCCACCGGAGTGGGACTGCGCCGTCCAGCCCCAGCACAGCGTGGACTGGTGGTGGGAACTTGGGCGAGGTATTGAGTCTGCGAAATGGGGACAGGAAGGACCTGGCTCCAATGGCCAGGAGGCTGGGGGCAGGACCAGAGCCCCTGGAATAGTGCCTCGCCCCATGATTAGCACTTTGTTCCCCGACCGGGCTCCTTCCCACAGCAGCTTCCCTCCTGCTCGGGGCCCCGAAGAAACGAAGGGAAGGAAGAGGACCCCAAGAGGCAGGGAGCCACACGGGCCAGGGGCAAAACACCCGGACCCCAGGCCGTGTCACACCGAGGACCGCCCGGAAAGGCGAGGAAAAGCAAACGGAGTTTGGGGAACGGCTTGGGACCGGGTCACGGAGGCCCTGAATTCATGTTCCAGAGCCTGGCCTTTCTGACGGCCACCATCAGAGGTTCTTCAGGTCGTGGCACGTCTAAACAGAAGGGAAATATGTCCACAGCACCAACGCCCGGCTAGAGGCGGACGCCTGGTTTTAGGGGGCAGAGCCCTCTCCCATTCGTGTCCTGATTCCAGCAGACCCTGCTTTTACCTTCTGCAATGGGTCATTGTCCGTGTCCCCCTGGCTGGGCCATGTGTTCTGATGTTTTGTCAAACACCATCCTGGACATCTCAGGGAGCGTGTTTCTGAATAAACCTGACGGTGAAATGGGCGGACTTGGAGTAAAGCAGATTGCCCTCCATAACGAGGGTGGGCCTGGCCCAATCAGGTGAAGACCTTAAGGAAATGCCAAGACCAACCTCCCCCCGCCGGAGGGGGTCCTGCCAGCCGACCGTCCTCAGGCTTCCCGTGCAGCGTCGGCCCCTCCGGAGCCTTCAGCTCCGATGCTGCTCAGCTCAGCCCAGCCCGCGTCTTCAGCCGCCAGAGTCTGTTCCCCGGGGCATGGTGAACACGGACGTGACCGGGGACCTGGGCGGTGACGTGCTCGGAAACTGGTTACAATACGACACAGGCATTTCTACAAAACCAAATTTAATATACAACACACACTCACCATGTAAACACGTTTTAAAAAATCTGGTAATTCCAAGGACCACTTACAGGCTTCCATAAAATCATTTCATAGCAAGAATCTCAATACAGAATGATTTCTATGTCAAAATACATTTACACTGTAAATCGTTCATCGAAAAGAACAAAACAAAACAAAGACACAGAGAAATGGAGTTTGCTGGCATTGAATTCAACAGCAGCGATGGCCCTGACAGGTTTCCTTCATTTCCTGCTGACAAACATGTCAACCTACCCTTTCACACTTAGTTCAGGCTGCACGCACCCGACTGGCCGGTTACAAACCTCAAGACGCCACATCCGTGCTCACGGTGACTGTCCCAGCCCTCCCGCCCGCCCGCCCGGCGCCTTCCTGTGGGACCCACCCGCTCCCATCTGACACCCGGTCCCTTTCGAGCCTGTCCATGTCCGCGTGGGGACACCATGTCAGGAACTGAACAGTAGTTATCAAATGCAAACCTGGAGAAAAGTCACGCAAGCACCGGATCGGTCGCACGCTCCGGTTCAGTCTTTCGGACAAAGGTATTCCTCTGCGGGAAACGCTTGCAGGAGACGTGGGGGTAGAGGGTTCGACCCTGAGCAATAACACTGCAGACCGAGGCTGGCCAAGGGGCTGGTCCCCCGACGCCGGGCACAAGCACTGATATTCTCTATGTGATCGGGTTTGTACAAAAAAATACATCGTTTTCAATAAATAATGCTTAACTTTACAACTTTGATACAGCAATGTCATACACTGTGTCCACACACTACCTCTGCATGCTAGACAGCCCACGAGACACGAAACTTGGCCATGCATTTCCTAGCGACACCCCACTCCGTCCAGCACGCGGCCCGGGCGCACCCCATCTTGCAGCCTGGGGCGCGTGCTGGCATGCAAACCCTACATAGGTTCCCCCCCCCCAAAAAAAAAAAACCACTCAGACTTCTAACCGAAACAGCGTTCCAGCCTCTCTCCTCCCAAACCCGGAGTGGCTGTGAAAGCGAGTCTCACGCGGCCCCGGAAACGGACGCGCCGAAACCCGCGCCAACACCAGCGGGCCCTGCCCCGGCGGCCCTCACGCAGCCCTGGGGGATGCCATGACCGCGAGGGGTCCCCTCCACCGGAAGAGTGGGCCTCCCCCTTAAAACAGTCCATTCGAAAAACGGTGTCATGGAAAAACGCACGACTCTCAAACCCACAACATATGTACAAGAGTCCGAGGCGACACACGGGAGACAGGTGGGAACGGGGAGCGCGCCCCCGCGGAGCTCGGCGGGCGGGCGGGCGCCCGCGGGAGCAGAAGCAGGAGCTGGAGAGCACGGGGCAGAGGCCCCCGGTCAGGCTCTATTTGATCAAAATTCTTTGGCAGCACAGGACGGTGCCCGGTGCTGTTTTTGTGAAGAGAGAATTTAGTAGCTCTAATAACAGAACAGAAACATCAAGGACCCCAGAGGTGGTTTTTTCCACACATTTTCCAACATTTTGATATATTGCTTTCTTTTGTCATTTTCACAGCAGAGAGAAGCCACGTCTACGCACCTGCAGGAAAGAAGTTTGATCAAATGGAAGAGGGGAGCCGCCCCGGGCGCCCGGGCTGTTCCGACGTGAACCCACAGCCCAGCTCCTCGTATTGCTTTTAGGGATCGTCTCCCATAAGAAGGGACCTGGCGCAGCCCCAGGCCACGGGCGGTCCCCGGGCCTTTGAAAACAGTCCTAGCTGTGCACTGGCAGAGGTATCGAGTCTTTGAGGAGTATCTCTACCCAATAAATTATTACTTTTATACACGGAACATTATGAACGTATGATTCCCTTTGTAAGCCATTTTTATAGTTTCTGCACGTTTGTGCTTCTTTTGAGTATAAAAATAGGTCTCCTTTAAAATTCTGTTTAAGCTCACTAAAAAACTACTTGTTTGTGAAATTCTCTTATAAACTCACTGCATCCACATGGAATAGATACAACGCATTAGGCAGCTAATTGATATAGGTAGTGTTTAAAAAAAATTACTCCGGGGGCGGGGGGCGGGGGAGAGGGGCCGGAGAATGAAGCGATGTTAGGAGTCCAGAAAAAAGCAGAACCATGGAAGAGAACAGAGTTTAATGATTCCGTTTCCGCGTGATTGTGATCGGGAACCTGGGCTCCACGGACAGAGGCAAGGGAACGGTGAGCTGCTGTGGACGAGAGAATCTGCCAGGTCACCAAACACAAAGGGGACGTGAGAACCGGCCGGCCGACGGCGAGGACGACGGCGAGAAAGAACCCGTCATCGCCAGAAGCCAGACCTCTGAGAAGCCCGTGCACGACGCGGGCCATGGCGACGGCTGCTCGGGGAACGGGGACAGTCCTGCGCGGGGATCCGTAAGGCTGGGTCTCGGCTTCTGCACAGAGGGCGCCGGCAACGGACATTCCGGATGGACGTTTTACAAAACGTGGCCCTTAGAGCAACTGAGAAATATCCTGAAAAGAGCTTCCCTGAAACTGTGGTAAGGAAAGTGTCTCACTGACGGGTGGGCCCGACCACGCGGTGAGCTGTCTCTGCTGTCCTCCCACGGTAAGAAAAAAGCAGAAACATATCCGTCTCGGAAATCTGCGGAAAGCAGGGAACTGCACCATAAAAGCGTAGAAAGTGTCTATAAACGGGAGAGTCCGAGAAAAAGCTCTCTCCAAAATGTCCACAAAGATACGTATGCCCGTGAGAAGAAAAAGTAGGAATATACACATCCTGAATCATACCCGAGAATAAAAAAGTTAAGCCTTCTAGAATGTAGTTATAGCGAAGGACGGCTCTAACACAGAGCCACGCATCGGCCTCCTTTCTCAGATTCCTGGGACACGTCACGCGAACTCGGCGTGAGACCAACACCTGTACATTCCTCGTGCGGGACCCCCAGCAGGCGCTCCTGGGCTCAGCTCCCCGAGGAGAGAAAAACAAGCCTCCCCGCCTTTGGAGTCCTTGACTTTCTAAAGGGAAAAAAACAACCAAACAAAACCCCACCAAGTCATCTGGCTGCCTGCTCGCAGCTTTAATCCCTTCCCCTCGATTAACATCACAAAAGAAACATCCGTGCCCAGAAGGCTGACGTGGTCCTCGCTGAAGACGGGGGTGGGCCCTGACGGTAGGTAGGCCTTCGTAACACACAGCGCGGCTGCAGAGCAGGTTAGACACACTGCCCGCTATTAGCATTGGCTGTCTTTTTAGTAAGAGGGATGCAGACTAGGAGCTGGAAGAGGCGCCCCGAGTTTGGAGGAGGAGTCAGAGAATGCTGGTTCAAGTTCCCCAGGGTGGAAATGGAGGCCACACGGCATCCTCAGAGGCCGTGAGCGCGTGACAAACAGCAGGGCATCCCCGAGGCCCGGCGGGCGGCTGCTCGCCACCCCACGCCACGTCCCCGTGCCCGTGCCCAGAGCCCCTGCCAATGCTTAGATAAGAAGAAGACTTACTGAAGAGGCTAAGAGAAGGGCAGTGACGCGTTTATTGAAGACGGTCCAGTGGCAAGAATGCGTGGGATATTCTACCGTGTCTCTGACAGAAAACGGCCCGCGGCCCGTGGAGAGAGCGCGATCCCGCACCGGTCCTGCCTCCCAGGGCCTGCACTTACATCCCCGACCCTCACCTGTTTTCCCCTTATTTTACTATCAAGAAATTCGGCTACATAGCTTTAAAAAAAAAAAAAAAAAAAAGAAGTCAAATCGGTTTCCATTCCGAGGCCAGATGATGACGTGATGTCATTTACAGAAAGTGCCCGCCTCCGCCCGCGTCCCGCCGAAGCCTACGGTCCACCCAGGACAAAGCGCGTCCATCTGCCCGAAGGCCGCCGGGTGGGGCGGGGCGGAGGCTCGCCGGGAGCCCGAGGGGCGGGGCGGGTGGACGGGGAGAGGGGCTGAGGCCGAGGGGCCGGGGGGATGGGCGGGGAGGGGCGGGCCGCAGGGTGCCAGGGCCTAGCCATTCCTGCAGCTGGAGGGCGCTTCCCTGGGCGCTCGCCCGGCTCGGTGGAGGCGCAGGGCAGACCCTGGTGAACCGTCTCCGTCGATCCAAACAGGCGCGCGATTGGCACCGCGCTCCACCAGCCACGGACACCTCCCCGGGCGCACGGAGCGCGCGCGAGGCAGCCCTCCCGAGGTCTGCGGGCTCAGGCCGGCTGGGAACTTGCGGGGCGCCAGGGTGTGTGTGTGGGGGGGGGTGGAGTGCCGGGCACAGGGCCCCCTGCGAGCAAGGAGCCCGAGCCCCAAGAAGGCAGCGGAAGGAAGGGAACAACCAAGAACACACCTTCCCGAGGCCGCCCGCCCGGGGGCGAGCTCTCCGGGGACCCCCAGCCAGCGCGCAGGGCGCACCGGGGGCGGCGGCCTCCTCCCGGGCTTTGCTCCCCCTCCCGCCCCGCAGCCCGGGGGTTCCCCGCCACACCCCGCAGGCCTTCCTCAGGGCGCCTGCGTGCATGTGGATGTGGAGGTGCCCGCGCGCCCCGGGGCCGGAGGCGGGGTGCGCCGAGGGGCACGCGGCGGCCGGGCGTGGAGCGCCCTGGCGGGGGAGGGCTCAGCCCCTCGGACACCCAGCCGCCACCCGCGCGTGCTCGATCCCGCCCCTCCCCCGCGGGCAGCGGGGCCCTCGAAGACGCAGGAGGCCGCGGGTCCAGACCGGGCGGCACACAGGCCGCGCCCTCCTCCTTCCCCGGGCTCCGCCGCCCGTCGGGGGACGAGCTTTCCGCCCAGAGGGGCCGGGAGACACTCCGACTGCCTGTCCCGGCCCCTGACTTCACTCGAGGTCCAGACCTGGCCGCGCTCCACCCGCACCACCCACTGCGCACAAGCCGAGATGCAGCATCCAAAAAAAAAATTAAAAAATAATGCAAACGGAGTCCGCCTGCCCCTCCCTCGAAGGGGGAGCGGCGGGTCCCAGCCCCCCACCCCGCTCGCCGCCCCTGGGAGCCTGTCATCGCGACCCGCAGCCCCGCGAAGGGAGCACCCCCGGCGCGCGCAAGGCCAGGGCTGCTCGCGGGCCCGGGTCGTCCCTCCCCCGCTTCGCGCAGCCGGCCCGCCGGAGGCTGGGGGAGGGCGGGAGGAGGTGAGAAAGGAAGTAGGGGGAGGGGAGGGGAGGGGGGGGAGGCCTGGAGAGAGAATCCTCCTCCCGGTTTCCAGCTACCGGCCAGGCGGGGAAGAGGGGAAATCAGTGGGCCTGCCGCCGACCGAGCGCCCTCCAGCCTGGGGGCCCCGTTCCCCGCGCCACTCCCACCCGCGCGCGCCAGAGCCTGGCCCCGACGGCGCGGGGAACGGGGCCTCCAGGTTGGCTGCCACGGGGACTGCTGGCGAGTGACTTCCTATCAGTTCCAGCTGATTTATTACCTTTATGGTCAAGACACAGACTTCCAGCACAAAAAACAACAAAAACAGGCAATGATGTCAGCGGTGCGTTGAGTCTGCTTTGCCACCGTTTGCTACAAAACAGGCAGATGGTCTGTACTTTATTTCGGGCCTATTGCACAAAATGAGGAACCTTTTCCACTACGTGCCTTCTTTCTTTTGCTAAGAATCGAGAATCCCGTTTTCAGCCTCCCACCTGGGGCCCCCAACCCACATGTCACAGCGTCTGAGATGCATGCCGTCCTACGGCGGCACAGAACACACAGGCTTTCCGCTAGGCCAACAGCTCTGAGTCTAGGTCTCCGTTTTCAGTAAATCTTTACCTGCAAATATCGAACACATCTCTACTACAGCTGTACAAAAAGTCTGCTTTTTTCTCTTTTTCCTTTAAACCACAAGGCCTTTAGATGCAAGGATTATTTTAAAATTTTAATCCTTTTTAAAACCAGGACGTAACGTACCAACAAACTTGCATGCTAAACAACAGAGGAAAAAAAAAAATAAAAAATAAGAGAAGTTGAAAGGGAAGAAGTGCCTGAAAGTCTTACTGGAAAAACACAGCAAGAATGCTCCCTTTTCACTGTACAAAAATACGCCTGAAAATATATTAATTTTTAAAAAAGACTGAGGTCTGTTATGTATCAAAAATGCTTCAATACCTTTTGTACTGAGGTCTAGGCTGCCTGGTATTCAGTCAAGGAGGTATCAGGGAACAGTTACAAAAAAAATAAAAAAAAAAAGTTGGCAAGTAGAAATCACATTTGCAAAACCATAGACAATTGGATCTGAAAAGTAAGCTCTGATCCTGGTCAGTTCACAGTTTTCGTGAGCGTGTGTACAGTCCGCGTGTTTTCAAGCTCCCTGCAGTTTTGTTAGGAATCGGATGCATAGAGGACATGAGCTTTCTCCCTCCAAAGTGAAATCAAGTGAGGAGTTGCAATGGTCCCGTTTTGTTTTATTTTGTGTGTGTTTTCTTAAAAAAAAAGAAAAAGGAAAAAAAAAAAAACACCAAAAAACAAACCACCAGTTCTCCAAGATCTCTTAAGAAAAAAAAAAAAAAAAAAAAAAAAAAAAACACCCACAAAAACGTTCTCCCGCGGGTCCGCGGCGGAGCCCGGCCTTCACACCGCGCCAGCCCGGGCCGCGCCCTCCGCAGCGGCCTCCGCGCCCCGCCCCGCCCCGCCGCCTTTGTTGCAATCACGGATTTCGGGGGAAAGAAACGGCCGTTCCGAACGCACGTTCGGGGGGCGGGCAAAAAAAAAAAAGTTAAAAAAAATAAAATCAAAAAATAAAAATCACAGCTCCAGACTAGGGATGCAACTACCTTGAGACGCGACAAAGGCCGGGAGGGGGAGGGGAACAAAGGAGGGGCAGGAAAAAGCCTTGAAAAAACCACTCGTTTCGCTGAAACTCCACCAACAGGTCACCACCCTCTCCCGCCCCTTTGTGTCACGGCATCAGGTCCACGTGAGCACCCGCTTCCCTCCCCGCCGCCCGCCGCCCGCCCTCCCCGGCCCCCGCCGAGCCTTCCTCCGCGGGCGGCGGCCCCCGGCCCCCGGCCCCCGGAGCGCGGGGCCGCGCCGGCTCAATACGTGAACACCAGGTCGGAGAAGTTGGCCTCCAGCCAGTCCCCCGCGATCATCTCGCTGAGCTCGGGCGTGCAGTAGTCGGGGAACTCGAAGTGCGAGCCCAGGCTGCCCTCGCTGAGCGAATCCAGGTCCTTGTCCACCAGCGACAGGGCCAGGCTCCCGGCCGCGCCGCCCGGCTGCTGCTCGCCGGCGCCGTGCGCGCCCGGGGACAAATTCAGGCTCAGGTCGAACAGGAGGTCGTCGTCGCCGCCGCCGCCGCCGGACGAGGACGAGGAGGTGGAGGCGGAGCGCGAGGGCGCGGGCGGCGCGGGCGGCGGCGGGTGCTGCCCGGTGATGTTCTTGAAGCTGTAGTAGAGGCGGCTGCCGCGCCCCGGGCCCGCGGGGGCGCCGGCCCGCACCTCGTCGTAGAGGCTGGCGCCCTCGGGGGACTCGGCCGCGCTGCTCAGCGTGGGGCTGGCGGGCACTTTGGCGACGCTGTAGCGTCGCGGCGGCGGCGGCGGCGGCGGCTGCCGGCCCGGGGGCCGCGGGAGCGGCGGGCGCGGCGGCTCGTCCTCGTCCTCGTCCGGCTCCTGCCGGGCCCGCGGCGGCAGCTCGTCGGCGTCCTCGTCCTCGTCGTCCTCGTCGTCCGGGAACACGCCCTTGACCGCCTTGGCCGCGCCGCCCGCGCGCAGGCTGCCGAGCACGTAGTCGTCGCCCGCGCCCGGGTCCCCGCACGGCGCCGCCTTGCCCGCGCCCGCCTTGGCGCCGGGGCCCGCGGGCGCCCGGGGCTTGCCGCACTTCCTGCCCGCCGGGCCCTTGGCGGCCTTGGCGCCGCCCGCCGCGCTCTTCTCGGGGCTCGGGCCGGCGCCGGGCTTGGCCGCGGGGTCCGCCTTGGGCTTCTTCCGCGGCCGGTACTTGTAGTCGGGGTAGTCGGCCATGTGCTTGAGGCGCAGCCGCTCGGCCTCGCGGATGAACGGGACCTTCTCGCTGTCCTTCAGCATCTTCCAGCGCTTGCCCAGGCGCTTGGAGATCTCGGCGTTGTGCATGTCGGGGGACTGCTCCATGATCTTCCGCCGCTCGATCTTGGACCACACCATGAACGCGTTCATCGGCCGCTTGATGTGGCCCGACGCCGTCTTGCACCAGTCCGGGTCGCTCTCGTCCAGGGCCGCCGGGCTGCAAGCCATGAATTCGCCCTCCTCCGTGTCCAGCGCCTCCCGGGGCAGGTTGCTCTCCGCTTCCAAGCTCTCCGCCTGCTGCACCATGATGCGCCGCGGGGCTGGGAGCGCCGACGCGGGCCGCTCGGTCTCGGTCTCGGTCTCGGTCTCGGTCTCGTGCGGAGGTCCCCCTCCCCTTCTCGCCCCTCCACCTTCCCGGGCAACTTGCAAAGTCCTGGGCGCCCCGCGGCCGCGACTCCCCCCCCCCCCCCTGCCCCCCCTTCCAGGCTGCACACAGCGGCTGCGGCGGCAACGGCCGCCCACTCGCGGGGGGCTGCGGCCGCGACAGAGGCGGCGGCGGCGGCGGCGGCGGCGGAGGCAGCCCGGGACCCCGCTCTCCTGCTGGGAGCTCCCGCCGCAAGCGCCGGACCGAGCAGTCCCCGGCGCGCGCGCTCCTCCTGCAAAAAGTTGAGGCCTCTCTCCCAACTAGTTATCAGGGTGCCGTGCGGGTGACGTCACTCTCCGCGCCGGCCAATGGCTGCGGCCGGCCCCGCCCCGCTCCCTCATTAACGGCGCGCCCCGCCCCGCCCCGCCCCCCGCCCAGGGGCTGCTCCGCGAAGATGGGGGGTGGGGCCGGAGGCCCGTCTAGAAATAGGTTATTTTTAAAAAATCCGCGTGTGCGCACACAGCCGCCTCTCCCCGGGGTGCTGGGGGCGCGAACCACACCGCGGCGAGCGGACGCGCCCGGGGCGGACGGGCTAGTCCCCGTGCCCGCGCGCACCGGCACCAGGGCCCGGGAGGCAGCCGGAGCCTTTGTGCGGGCTCCGAGGCCACGACGGGAGCCGGCGGAGCGCGGCCCTCGCCCCGGGCACACGCGCGGGCGCGCGCACTGGCTGGGATGGCGGTTCGGCCCGGCGCGCCCCCGGTGCGGGCGCAGCTGCTCCTCGTGCGCCCCAGGCCGAGCCCGCCGCGTCCCGGCCGACGAAAGGTGGCGCTTTAACACAGCACCTTCCGGGCACGTGGGCTCTCTCCTCCGCTCCCCTTTCTCCCTTGTTCTGAAGCCGAGCACCCCGTCCACAGCCGCAGAGGGTGAGAGGCTCCCTCCCCGGGGGCATTCCCCCCCCGTTTTGTCCTTTTTCTCCATCTGTGTCCCCTCCTCGTGGGGGCTGGAGGCCCCGCGGTGCGGGTTTGGCTGCCCCTGGCTCTGCGCGCTCGCCCCGCGCGGCGGAGGCCGGAGTAACGGTCAGTGGGGCTTGGCTGGGGCCGGTCCTCGCGTTCAATCTGGCCACTCCCCGAGGCTGGTTCCCGCCGGGCGCTGGGGCTTGCCAGCCTCGCACACCCCCCCCCCCCCCCCCGTCCACCCCCTCGTCCCTCGTCCTCCCCCCCCCTCCCGCTCCCCGTCCCCCTCCCCCTCCCCCCCCACTCCCCCCCCCCCCCCCCCCTCCTCCCCCCTCCTCCCTCCCCCCCCCCCCCTCCCCCCCCCCCCCCCCCCCCCCCCCCCCCCCCCTCCCCTCCTCCCCCCCCCCCCCCCCCCCCCCCCCCCCCTCCCCCCCCCCCCCCCCCCCCCTCCCCCCCCCCCCCCCCCCTCCCCTCCCCCCCCCCCCCCCCCCCCCCCCCCCCTCCCCCCCCCCCCCCCCCCCCCCCCCCCCCCCCCCCCTCCCCCTCCCCCCCCCCCCCCCCCCCCCCCCCCCCCCCCCCCCCCCTCCCCCCCCCCCCCCCCCCCCCCCCCCCCCCCCCCCCCCCCCCCCCCCCCCCCCCCCCCCCCCCCCCCCCCCCCCCCCCCCCCCCCCCCCCTCCCCCCCCCCCCCCCCCCCCCCCCCCCCCCCCCCCCCCCCCCCCCCCCCCCCCCCCCCCCCCCCCCCCCCCCCCCCCCCCCCCCCCCCCCCCCCCCCCCCCCCCCCCCCCCCCCCCCCCCCCCCCCCCCCCCCCCCCCCCCCCCCCCCCCCCCCCCCCCCCCCCCCCCCCCCCCCCCCCCCCCCCCCCCCCCCCCCCCCCCCCCCCCCCCCCCCCCCCCCCCCCCCCCCCCCCCCCCCCCCCCCCCCCCCCCCCCCCCCCCCCCCCCCCCCCCCCCCCCCCCCCCCCCCCCCCCCCCCCCCCCCCCCCCCCCCCCCCCCCCCCCCCCCCCCCCCCCCCCCCCCCCCCCCCCCCCCCCCCCCCCCCCCCCCCCCCCCCCCCCCCCCCCCCCCCCCCCCCCCCCCCCCCCCCCCCCCCCCCCCCCCCCCCCCCCCCCCCCCCCCCCCCCCCCCCCCCCCCCCCCCCCCCCCCCCCCCCCCCCCCCCCCCCCCCCCCCCCCCCCCCCCCCCCCCCCCCCCCCCCCCCCCCCCCCCCCCCCCCCCCCCCCCCCCCCCCCCCCCCCCCCCCCCCCCCCCCCCCCCCCCCCCCCCCCCCCCCCCCCCCCCCCCCCCCCCCCCCCCCCCCCCCCCCCCCCCCCCCCCCCCCCCCCCCCCCCCCCCCCCCCCCCCCCCCCCCCCCCCCCCCCCCCCCCCCCCCCCCCCCCCCCCCCCCCCCCCCCCCCCCCCCCCCCCCCCCCCCCCCCCCCCCCCCCCCCCCCCCCCCCCCCCCCCCCCCCCCCCCCCCCCCCCCCCCCCCCCCCCCCCCCCCCCCCCCCCCCCCCCCCCCCCCCCCCCCCCCCCCCCCCCCCCCCCCCCCCCCCCCCCCCCCCCCCCCCCCCCCCCCCCCCCCCCCCCCCCCCCCCCCCCCCCCCCCCCCCCCCCCCCCCCCCCCCCCCCCCCCCCCCCCCCCCCCCCCCCCCCCCCCCCCCCCCCCCCCCCCCCCCCCCCCCCCCCCCCCCCCCCCCCCCCCCCCCCCCCCCCCCCCCCCCCCCCCCCCCCCCCCCCCCCCCCCCCCCCCCCCCCCCCCCCCCCCCCCCCCCCCCCCCCCCCCCCCCCCCCCCCCCCCCCCCCCCCCCCCCCCCCCCCCCCCCCCCCCCCCCCCCCCCCCCCCCCCCCCCCCCCCCCCCCCCCCCCCCCCCCCCCCCCCCCCCCCCCCCCCCCCCCCCCCCCCCCCCCCCCCCCCCCCCCCCCCCCCCCCCCCCCCCCCCCCCCCCCCCCCCCCCCCCCCCCCCCCCCCCCCCCCCCCCCCCCCCCCCCCCCCCCCCCCCCCCCCCCCCCCCCCCCCCCCCCCCCCCCCCCCCCCCCCCCCCCCCCCCCCCCCCCCCCCCCCCCCCCCCCCCCCCCCCCCCCCCCCCCCCCCCCCCCCCCCCCCCCCCCCCCCCCCCCCCCCCCCCCCCCCCCCCCCCCCCCCCCCCCCCCCCCCCCCCCCCCCCCCCCCCCCCCCCCCCCCCCCCCCCCCCCCTCCCCCCCCCCCCCCCCCCCCCCCCCCCCCCCCCCCCCCCCCCCCCCCCCCCCCCCCCCCCCCCCCCCCCCCCCCCCCCCCCCCCCCCCCCCCCCCCCCCCCCCCCCCCCCCCCCTCCCCCCCCCCCCCCCCCCCCCCCCCCCCCCCCCCCCCCCCCCCCCCCCCCCCCCCCCCCCCCCCCCCCCCCCCCCCCCCCCCCCCCCCCCCCCCCCCCCTCCCCCCCCCCCCCCCCCCCCCCCCCCCCCCCCCCCCCCCCCCTCCCCCCCCCCCCCCCCCCCCCCCCCCCCCCCCCCCCCCCCCCCCTCCCCCCCCCCCCCCCCCCCCCCCCCCCCCCCCCCCCCCCCCCCCCTCCCCTCCTCCCCCTCCCCCCCCCCCCCCCCCCCCCCCCCCCCCCCCCTCCCCCCCCCCCCCCCCCCCCCCCCCCCCCCCCCCCCCCCCCCCCCCCCCCCCCCCCCCCCCTCCCCCCCCCCCCCCCCCCCCCCCCCCCCCCCCCCCCTCCCCCCCCCCCCCCCCCCCCCCCCCCCCCTCCCCCCCCCCCCCCCCCCCCCCCCCTCCCCCCCCCCCCCCCCCCCCCCCCCCCCCCCCCCCCCCCCCCCTCCCCCCCCCCCCCCCCCCCCCCCCCCCCCCCTCCCCCCCCCCCTCCCCCCCCCCTCCCCCCCCCCCCCCCCCCCCCTCCTCCCCCCTCCCCCCCCCCCCCCCCCCCCCCCTCCCTCCCCCCCCCCCCCTCCTCCTCCCCCTCCCCTCCCCCCTCCTCCCCCCCTGGACGTGCCGTGCCCTGGGCCCGGGAAGAGGAGGGCTATGCCCGGCGAGCCGCCTCTGTGTCTCTGTTGAGTCCCCGCCACCAGCGACTCCGGAG